>CM062819.1:1431399874-1432089874 GCA_031772625.1 Pinus tabuliformis | reverse complement strand
TTGCATGCCCAGCTTTCTCATCTGAATTGGTTTCCATGGCCTTTTAGGCCCAATGGCGGATCGCTATTTCTGGTTGATGACTAGATTCGAGTTAGCCAAAGTGGTCATTCTCAAAGGATTCATGAGACTACAATGATAAGATCCCTATAAAACTGTCATTAGATAATGTTTTTCTGCACGTAACATTTTCCTTTCTCGATAATGTTTTGTCAATTCTCTGTGCACCTCACAGCCTCTGCTCTCCAGGGAAGTAATGCTTCCTCTGCTCCACTCTATATTAGCTATGTTCTGCTTAACCTCGTGACCTATGGACAAAATTCATAAGCTTACGATGCGTCCTTCTTGTTGCAACAACAATGGTCAGAATTTCACCAACAAGTAAGAAGTCGTCCTTCTTGTTGCAACAACAATGGTCAGAATTTCACCAACAAGTAAGAAGTCGACGATATAGGGAACTACCACAAGGATACAAGATATGGAAAACATACAAGATAAGGAAACAATTATGGACAATTGTTTCCTCATGAAACAGAATGCAGCAATCTTCTTCCTCTTTAAACCAATGTTGCAGAGGTGTTCTCGAGAATCGATCATAGTTTAGATTCCACGTATACCAAGTGAGCATTCAATTTTTAATTTCTCACCTCGACATCTTTCAAGAGTCGTAGATATTATAGGTAGCCCCATATTAATCCAATTTTTAAATATTAGGAGCAATTCCTCCAAGTTTTTCTTGATTATTAGATAATTTGAGAAATTAAACCATGAGATCAAATTTGGTGACAAGAAATACAAAAAAGAGACGATGGCTATAGGGTTAGAATTTCTAAAGAATAAAATACATGTCAATGTATGTGGAATTACATGATTGCTGGTTATAAAACGAAGTGTCAAATTTTATTACAAGTGTAATGGTGTTAAGTACTTACTTCGTAGGTTCATGATAATCATGTTGAGGCTTGTAGAATTTCTTCAAAGCTCATTATAGACATGTAACCATCGGATAGCTTAGTGTACAAAGGGTCTTTGGAAATTCTCTTGAACAAGTGAAAGTAAAAGATCAAAGAATCAACCAGAGAAATGAGAAATGGATGCATGTCATTGTTGTTGCTCAATGGAATATGGT
This sequence comes from Pinus tabuliformis, assembly GCA_031772625.1. Lineage (NCBI taxonomy): Eukaryota > Viridiplantae > Streptophyta > Pinopsida > Pinales > Pinaceae > Pinus > Pinus tabuliformis. The sequence goes on along the minus strand of CM062819.1, from coordinate 1,432,088,748 downwards.
TACAACGAGGAAAGCCCAAGGTGAATTTTTGTTTATTATTCTTGACCATCACGCATTATCATCTGATGATAAATAATCACTTGTCTTCAACCTAAGAATATCTAAGCGAACATTGACATGGTTGCAACTGAGAGAAAAGTGTGCTTCATGGAGAATGTGAAGATTTGCTTCATAATTTGATAAGATTTTATTTTTTGAGTGAGTGACTTTTATCTTCCTCGTAGAGTTTGTATTATGATTCAAATACACTCATTAAGAGACCTCTTATTCCATTGAAGTAAATCTATCTAAGGCTCTATGACTACCTAAGAATATACTTTGCTATCTCATTGGGAGGAGAAAAGCTCAAAAACATGAGCATCATAAAATAAGACCAACTCCATTCTCTTGTGGTTTTCTTTTCCTCGAGATTATTATCTAGCTTTATCTTCTATTGTATATGCATCTCTGAAAACATGGAGCATCCAGATAGATGGATGCTTGATTGATAAGGAATCTTCTGATCTTCAAAGTTAGTCTTTTTATAAGTCTATAAGTGCATTTTCCATATAATCCAACACTGTTCATTTGTTGAGCTTGAAAAATGACTCGAATTAATAAAGTATTAGAGCTATTGAATAGACATATTTTCTTTACTATTGATGATATAGTAAAAAATTAGAAAGCCAATCTCATGGATGTTTGAACCTGTTTACAAGACGCGCACGAAAAAATTGAGTTTCTCTAATGATGTGAATTACAACAAAAGAGTGATCATCTAAACTAGTTATTATTCATAATAATTATTTGTTTGACATTGATTCCCATCAATAGTTGGCACTTGATGAGATTAATGACACCACTTCATAAGTAGTTTCAAATGAATATCAAGAAGTTCTTCTTTCACTTCCCAATCGCATCATCAGACCTTGGGAAGAAGTTGTTAACAACAAGCATAGAACTAGTCTTCGATATGAAAACAAAGTGACCTTTCACATTCCGTCCTTTTCCAAATCAATCCTGTTTTAGAGTGTTGGGTTTCTTCCACATTGGATTCCCAAATTCCAACATTGTCATCAAGTTGGCCACATAAAATATCATTGTTTTGATCTTCACCCTTATGAGCAATATGAAAAGCATACTCATCATTAAGATATATGTGTCAATCAAAAGAACCTTACAAGAATAAATATTCACCTTGGATGGATGATTTCTTGGTAATGTTAATCAACAACTAAGTAGATATATCATTCATATCAGAGAATTCATTCTCAAGTATTGACAAATCTTGTAGAGTGAATTTCATCTTCTCACCTTGTACTTGATGGGGGAAGGGGAATAATTGATAGTTGGCTACTATTCTTGAAGTCAAATTGAGAAAGATTAAGTCATAGCTAGAACCATACCTAGTACCCAATTCCTAGAGCTAGAGTAAGATATATAGCCAGATATAGACTCATTTTTCACTAACAAGAGAAAATTTCTAAGTTTGAAGCATCATTCCAAATTAACAACACACCATCATTCTAAATTAAAAGAAGGTATGAGATAAAAGCAAGAAGAAAGCCACCCAAATCATCAAAGAAATTTTGAAATATGGTCGACTTGAGATCCTCATCGAAATTGCAGCTCATCAAGGAAGGAGAAGCTCCACTGGAAAGATGACTTCTCTCAAAAGCTTCCTTTGACTGGTTACTACCATTTCAAATTGAAATTGGGACTGAAACATGCAAGAAGGAATTAACCCAAATCAACAAAAAATGATTGAGTTACAATCCACTAGAGATCCTCATCGAAATTGCAACTTTCCTGAGAAGGAGCAACTCCACTAAAAGGGAGATTGCACCACAAGCTTCCTTCAATTGGAACAAAACTAAAAATACAAGGGAGGAGGTAGTGTAGAGGGACTTGTCCCACTTGCCACACCAACAATCCCACTTCAGCGTCTCATGCCCAATTAGTAAAAAAAACCTAGTATTGAGTGAATTAAACCTGCTCCAAGCTATCAAATTGACCATGATTTCTTTATACACATCGTGGACTAAACCCCTTATGACTCCCATTAAGGAAGATCATTCAAAATTAATAAGGATGGTGCAAGAGTGAAATTTTAGGGGATTGGTTGGCGGTGGAGGCCACTAAGCATTCCAACACCAACATGTTTCCACATTTCCGCTAGAAGCTCGAATTGAAATGGAATGGTGTTGCCTTAAAACAAAGTTGATTCTTGGGGAAGGGGCCTCAAGGGACTTCGCAAACCTCTTCCAATTCATGTTTTGTTGAAATTTCCCAACCATTGCTATGAAATAACAGAAATGTAGGGGTTACCATATTGGATGAGGACCCCTTCCTCTAGGTTTACCCCTATATTTGGAATTTTATTTGCTACAAAAATTTTCGACTACAACACATGAGAGAAAATTATGTTTTAAAAATATTATTTGAGAGATTGTATTTGGTCGATTATGATTCAAAATTTGTAGTCCTTATGAGCAAGATGTTGGATTACTATCTAAGAGTCTCCCAACACAGCCAAGTCTACAATTTTTGCTTCCTTACCTAACGATAGCCCTTGCAATAGCCCATAAGACTCTACCAAGTTATTTGCGAGTTTCTCTAGCCCCCAATTATACTCTATTTCAAGTTTGCCATCTAGGTTAAGAATAACCCCTCTCGCTCCAACCACCCCTAAAACATCATGTCATTGAATAATATGTTTAATTTTTATTTTATTATTTTATTATTAGTAAAATATCTATTTTTATGATAATATTTAGTTACATATTAATATATTGTTTTTATTATAATTTTATATTTTCTAAATTTCATTATCATATAAATAAATATATTAGCACAATCACATAAATTAATTGTTTGTTAAACACTAATAGACATCAATCTATAATATATATATATATATATATATATCAAAACAATTACTTCACGATACATCTCACATTGCTAAAATAAAATAAAAAAATGAAAATATAAAACCTATTAAATTATAAGTTTATCATTTTTTTTTTGTAAGTTAGAAGATTTAAATTAAGGCAAAAGATTGAATTATTGTCTACAAATTTTGGAACTTCTACCAGCTGTTGGACATTGGATAAACTAACGCTCCACGTGTGTTTCACAACATGGACTAACCACCTCTCATGGATCCTTATCTATGGCGACGTGATCATTGACTAACACCTACGAGCTTTGGTATAACGACAATCATGATTCCCAACAAATGGTATCAGAGCATAGGTCACGAGTTCGATACATACTTGGCTCACGTTGGTGCGGAGATTGTTGGACATTGAATAAACCAACGATCTCCGTGTGTTTCGCGGCATGAACTAACTACCTTTAGTGGATCCTTATCTCTCGCGATGCCATCATTGACTAACACCTGCAGGTTTTGGTCTAACGACAATCATGATTCCCAACACCAACCTCATGCTTACTAGATTTGTTGTCTAGTAGATAGTTTACCAAAGTTTTTACTTTAGACAAAAATATTGTGTTGACCAAAACAAAAGATGCCTAAGAAACCAAAAAAACAACAAATCTAGAACACAAAAGGTAGTGATCTAAGAGTCAGATGAGGTTACTGGAGTAGGGTTTTCCATTCTAGTACTTGGGGGTATTGGAAGCTTGACTTCACATTGTATGTGCTTCTCCATGTGTGTGAGGTGAGCTTCCAAAAAATCAAGGCTATCTTTAATCCTCCATTGATTCCTTTGTAAGTCATTGAGAAATGAGATAAATTCACTTCTATCATCATGCTTTTCCTTTAGAACTTGTCCCAATAAAGACCTCAACTACAAGTGCATGTTTTGAATTCTCCTCCCCCTAGTATGCCTAGGTTCCAGGAGCCAATAAGAATTTGACCTATGACCTCAGAGTCTTAAAATGTTTGGTTTTATCAATGGACAATCCTTGCAAGCTTGCAAATATCAGCTTGGGTGTTGGGAGATGTCACAACTTGGTAAGTTGTGGTCACCTCAAGGGCGTAAATCTCAAAGTGAAGCCTACTGATTTCACCTCACACCTTGGCACCTCAACAACTACGACCATGTTATCTTGGCATGGTGGGAAAAGTAAACAACCAAGCGATACAATTCCCAGGAATACCCCAAGTGCAACACCCTAATAATCTCGACCAAAAAAAATCGTAGCAGGTATCAGAGAGTTCTTGTAGCTTACAAAGATGTTAAACCATCCCTTTATCTAATTCTAGGGAGCCAATAAAACCTCTTGTGTGTCTATGGGTAAGTGGAAAAAGGTAGAGCATTAGCAACCAAACAATTCCAAAGCCACAAGAGGGCAGAAGCCAAGAGATGGAGACTAGAGGTTTGAAACCAAACAACCCAAAGTAGACACAAAATCAATAGATATGAATGGAAAGATTAAGGTAGACACACCACAACCTAAATTCAATATAGGAGCCGAAAAATTATAATCACCCAGAAATTCACCAAAATGATAAAACAGATCTAGAATAACCATTGGCACAAAATTACCTCAAATTTCAACCTAGAGAAATGGGAATCGACCATTCGAAATCTAGTGCTTGAGTGGTATACCGTCAAAAGATTCCCATCTAAGCAAGTGTTCAGATGGGGTCCCCTGGGTCAGTTTTTGGGTTAAAAACCCAAGTTTTTATGTAATTTTTATAAAAGATGTAAAGTCTCTGCAATTTGTGGATGCGGAGCACATAGATGGCTAGGAGTCAAAGGGTTTTTAGCCCCTTATTTATGTAAAAGTTGAGTCGGTTTTGAGATCCACCCATGGTTCGAGGACCATGGGATTTTATAAATAGGCGTGTCTTAGAGAGTCTAAGGCATAATAGGTCATGATGGGTAACAAATGAAGTCTTGGAAGTCTTAGCACAGAGAAGTGGGCCAAATTAGATAGAAAGGATTTGAAGTTGAGTGTGAAGAGGCCTAGATAGAGTTTGCAGCTGAGTGTGCGGATCCCTGCAGATGAGTGCACAGGGTAGTTTTGAGTTTGTAAATCCCAAATGAAGATCAATAAAGAATATTATCGGAGAATTCTCGTGTTTATCTGTTTACTTCTATTTATTTATGATTGTGATATATGTTGTGGATGAATTATATGTTTATGAAATATTGATCTAACGATGCGCGACTCTATTGAATAACTGTCAGAAGATATACACAAGCATGTTTATGTAATTCCATGAAGACATTGATGTATTATCTGCTTTGTTTATAAATACTTAAGTAGATCTGCGTGAGCTCTGACCTAGGATTGTTTTCTAGCATGCATAAGTAGATGAATAGACTATTAAGGGTTTGTAAAGACTAATCATTGACCTTCGTGAAGGTCTAAAGGCTGTTAAGTGGAGTTACAGTATCGAGCCCTAGGGGCTTATAGATCTGTGTGAAGGCAGATCTAGGGCACTAAAAGACATCACACTGATCTCTGGATGCGGAAAATTGGTTCTAGCATCCCCCCATACTGCTTCGGGTGAGACTTTAGCCTGCGCTATGTAGGTTGTTGCCAAAAGAGCCAGTAGTGTAGGGTTTTGTTTGGCACAATTAACTTTGAACCTGGGTCAAGACCCCCTAAGCCAACAAATGGTTCCGTTGTCGGGACCGAGATCTGCTTGAAGGATATGTGTGATGTTGCATCACTAGAATCCGACCAAGAAGGAAATTGAGAAGTGGTTAGATAGAAATATTCACGAATTCGCGGTGTAAGAAAACATGAATCTGTGCCTATCAAAGGAGCAATTGTTGGATATATATTTGTATACGGAAATACACGAAATTTTCTTCTACACCTTCTAGATCGAGTTATATGAGTGGTTAGCTAAGTTGGCAGATGGCCAAGGAAGGTGGAAGCTTGACAATCCAATAGTGTGGACTCTAGAATTGCTACGATGATTAGAAGCCTCTGAAGAGAAGATTGCACATGTTTTAGACCACTGGATTTATCAAATTATAGGAGGATTTGTTACAGAATTTGCAATTGATACCTCAGTCATCTACAATGAAGCATAGAGAATGTTTTTCAAGGGACGTCAAGGTAAGTATCTGAGATCTTTGAATACTTGGATTAAAATGTTTTTGTGTGAAAAACGGGTTATGCCATTGCCTTGATGTTCGGAGCTACGCGAAGTGGAAAACTCTTCAGAGATCGAGAAAGATCAGGTCCTGAATATAGCCCATTGATTGGACCTCCTTTGAGTGACGAAGAGGGTGTAATATAGGATTCGCCGCAGAGTGTTGTTCCACTGATAAGATAGGATTTTCTACAGACACATCAACCATCCACTCCACCTCCACCTCCACTTCCACATCCACCTCCACCGCGCACACCTTCACCCACACCTCCACCACCACCACCTCCATTCAACATGTCAAACACAATGAAGCTACCGATTTTCAAGGGCATAGGGAGTGAAGATACATATCAGTTCTAGTTTGTTGCCAATGTTGTGTGGACCGCACAGCAGATTACTAATGACAACATAAAGAAGGCGCAGTTGGTTACTGCTCTGCAGGATTGCACACTAACATGGTATATTAAGTATTTTTCTGATCATCCTATGGCAATATTAGCAGAGACTAAGGTTGCTTTAAACAAAGAGTTCGGTAAGCCTAAGTGTGACTCATAGTCAATAGTTGGATTTAAGGATATCATGATGAGGGTTAATGAGATGCCTTGGGAGTTAGATCAATGGTTGAAATGTGTGATCCACGAAGCTAATATGCAGCTCACCGATGGCCAGTACCGCAAGTGGTTTATAGCTTTGCTTCTACCCCACTTGAGGATTGCCCTGTCGCAACAGAAGATAGGAACTTAGGCATAAGCCCTAGAAATCATGATGAGGTTGAATGCGATGCCTATGTAGGATGCAACCTTGGGGGTACAACAAATTCACTCTTAGTTACAGAGCCTATGCTTAGAATTGCAAAGCTTGAAGAAAGATAAGGAGGCTAAGCCAGAGCCGCATGCAGAAGTCTGTTGTCTGAAATGTAAGAGCCAGGGGCATCATGAAGACCACTATCCCGTATTTGTGAACTATATCATAGGAGGGGGGCCAATTCCCCTGAGGCAAGAAGCTCCAGCAAGACCAAGCATGGGGGCTACACTATGGTGCGCTATTTGTTAGGTAGCTGGAAAACACACAATGAATAATTGTCATTTGCTTCAAAAGTTTGTTTAGACACCACAACAGTTGTTCTGTGACTTCTATAAATCAGTGGGCCATGATGAGCGCCACTGTCGCAGCTATGAAATGATGATGGAGAGAACGCATACGTACTAGATGCAAGTAGAAACTTGGCCTCTATATCATGGTGCAGGAGGATCACGTGGAGGTTATCAAGGAAGAGGATGGGGCCAAGGAGGAGGAGGACCGGGTAGAGGTCGCGAATAGGTTATTTGTTATAATTGTGGAACACTAGGGCACTACGCATGGGAGTGTCAGAATCAGACACGCCCGTCATGTCAATGCTACAGCCAGTTTGAACACACTATGGAAGAATGCCCTATGTTTATAGCAAAGATGCAGGAGAAGAAGGCGTAGCCTTAGAAACCTACATAGAGCTTACAGATGATGAGAACTGAGCCTCATGAAGAAGATCAGAATGTGAATATAATGCTAAGGAGAGGAACAACAACTAGTGATGATAAGGGAAAAAAACCTGAAGAGGACGGATGGGTCCGCAAGACCCAAAAAAAAGAAGTTGGTTTTGATTTGGTAGGTGCTAAGGAAACTTTTATGGAAGCCAAGAAAAGCTTCGTAGAGTCCTCTACCTCAGGAAGCCAAAACAAAGTACCTGAAACCAACACCCTATAGAGTTGATTCCTCTATGCTTACCACTATTGGGCAATTTAATTGCTTAAATTTCTTTCATTAAATTATCAACTAGGGATACTCGTAAGCTTGTGATGATGCCAGCAAAATATATGCAGGAGTAGGCAACTAACTCGATGTCTAACGAAATGATTTATGATTCAATATAATATGCAAGGGAAGAGGCTCCTAATTGAGGAGGTCCTAGTTGTCCTTCCCTACAATATTATAGATTGAAAAGAAATCATTGATTACATAAAACCAGAAACTTGAAATAAAGACAAGAGAATGAATTTTAATTGTCGTTTAGATTCAAATAGAGAGAGAGACTAACTTAGTCCCTTGATTGTCCCCTCATATACTGATCCAAACTAAACTAAGATTCATTCATAAGCATAAGAAATGAAATAACTTGAAACTTAAAAGCAAAAGAATGAATTTCAATTATCATGCAAATCAAATAGAGAGAGAGCCTAACTTAGACCCTTGGTTGTCCCCTCATATGCTGATAAGATTTTAATTTAAAATTCATTCATCAATCACAAACAAATCCTCAAACATCTAGGCAATTAAATGAAATAAGATCTATTATGAAATAAAATGTTTCTTTGATCCTTTTAGAGTGAGCTCAATTCTCTTAAGAACAAAGTGACAAATTATTCCATATACTACATTAAGACAATTTATATCTAAAACTATAGAATGGAAATTTATCTAAAATGAAGCTTTATTCTATTCCATCATAAGTTGGATACATGCTCCAAGAGTCCTCCCTTAGGAATGGAGGAGGTTCTCCTATTTATACAAAAATTTAAGCAACTAACTCATTAATGGAGGTCCACTAATCTCTCCTAGTTCCACAAATCATTCATTTGGTTACAACCAATATGAGACACATATTCCTTTATCCATGATTTTTCTCCATGAGATATGCTTGACCCCTATCCTAAATCTCCTTCAAATCTTTAAGAGAATTCGAATTTGAGTCTTGGAGGCCACATAAGAGTATCTTGGAACCTTCCAAATCACCTACACATGTCACCAAACTCATTCCACCTTTAGGTATAAGCAAGTACATGTTATTTTTCTAACTTTTAATCATAAATTCACTTTAAATACTTGAAATTAATAACTTTGGAAAATGAAAATATAAACCCATATGGTAATGGAAATATAGGGTTATGTAATGATAATGTGATGAAATGAGGTGACAAAATGAAGATAAAGGTCAAAATGGAGTGAAAATTTATGTTAATTTGGCGGCCCAACAACCACATTCTTGGAGACCTGTATGAAACTGTTGCACGATAGAAAAGCTATGAAAGGACTGCAAGAGATAATAAAAAAATGTGTTGGTAAAGAAAACGCCCCCAATGGACATTGTGTAGTTAGAAAAATTGTCAAACATAAGGCAAGAACAAGGCGGGAGATGAGGCGCACCACACAGATAGGAGAATATGAGATGGACCAGGTTAAATTGGATTTGGGATCGGATGTGAACATTTTTCCAAAACAAATCTAGGAGAGAATTGGGAGTCCCATGCTACAGTGCTCCCCGATCGAGCTTATATTTGCAAATCAGCAGAAGATCATCGCTATGGGACAACTACATGGGGTAACAATGGATATAGAAGGTGCGAGCGCGCTGGCTGATTTTGAAGTAATAGATATCGTTGATGACAATAATCCATACCCCACACTCCTCGGAATTGACTGGGCCATTGACATGAATGGGGTGATCAACTTGAAGAAGCAGACAATGTCGTTTGAAAGGAAATCACTTCGAGTTGTAGTATCATTGGACCCTGCAGAAGGGTCACGCTACACTGAACCAATCTGCGATTATGAGGAAAGTGAAGATGACTTGGATCAAATCTACAAAATCACAATGCGAGATCAATACTGGATCAATCCAACAACAGATGGATGGATTTCATGGGACCAGGAGAGTTCCTGCACCTTTGATTCAGATGAAGAGTTGGAACATTGCCAGAATCGGTTGCATGAAGTATCTACATTGTGCTGCAATATGATGACTAAATCACTGTGCTGCGTTTCATCGGAGGTACAAAATTTATCTTATTATTATGTTTTAACTGATGTAAATAAGTTTTTGGATGCGTTTGAGTGCGAAGTCCCTAAGAATCACCGCTTTCAAGTGCTAGATTTGGCACTTCACACTACAATCATACGATGGTGGGGTACGTGCAAGGATAGCTTTGATGGATGGCAAGATTATAGAAAAATGATGAGGTTGTAGTTTGGTCGACCTAACCTTTGATTAAATGAGAAGTATGATGGGAGGGATTACCCACGCTATCACCTATCAAAGTGAACTAAAGCATATGGAATGGAGCCGTAGTGGGAGTGGGTACACTTGTTTTGGCAAACTTTAGACACAATCCCCATGAATTGGTATTTGGAGACAAAGCTCCGCTATGGCACCACGGAGTGGGATATATTGAGGGAAGGATTCTTAATGACCTTCAATTTTGAAGATAGGTTTGACAACATTGATGAAGCCTTGTAGGAGGTTAAGTCAGTGATCTTTAGAATACCGCAAGAACCTCTGGAATGGGTCCAACAAGATTGGAGCACCCAGCTGCACCATGCGCTGGAATGTTATAATGTGATAGCTAAAGGGGAGGATGATGATCCACGAAATATTAATATTCCAGAGGCCAAAGGGCATCCCGAAGTTGAGGGTCCATAGGTAGAGAACCTGAACATCATCGCCTCATTGAAAACTGAGCAAGTGAACATTGGGACTGAAGTAGAACCAAAGTTTTCAAAAATTGGGGATTATTGAGACGACGCTACTGTGGATAAGGTTGCTGAGTTACTCCATGAATATTGGGATCTGTTCCCTGCTAAGTTTTTGGACTTGAAGGGAATAATAGGAGACTTTGGCGTTATGAAAATCACTCTGAAGCAGGACGTGAAGCCTATTAAGCAGAGGTCATATCGCCTGAATCCTAAGTATAAGGAAAAGGTTCGCGTAGAGTTGAAGAAGATGATGGTAGCAGACATCATAGAAACAGTGGAGGAGTCTAATTGGGTGAGCCCCATGGTGGTTCAGGAGAAGAAACATAAGGATGAAATAAGGATTTGTGTAGATCTGAGGAAGCTTAATGATGCCTGTGTCCATGACCCATTCCTGATGTCATTTATAGACGAAGTATTAGACAACATTGGAGGGCAAGAGGCCTACTCATTCACTGATGGATTTTCCAGGTACCATCAGATCAAGATCGCGCCAGAGGATAGGAGCAAAACAACCTTCACAACAGAATGGGGTTGTTTTCAATACACTGTGATGTTGTTTGGACTCAAGAATGCACCTGCAATATTTTCTCGCGTAGTCATCGCAGTGTTAAAGGAATTTATTCATAAGTTCTTGGAAATATACTTTGATTATTGGACAATGTTTAGGTTAGTGAAGCGCCATGTAGAAAGCCTGTGCTTGTTGTTGGATACGTGTCGCAGGTATCAGATCCCACTGAACCTGAAGAAGTGCTTATTCTGTGTTCCCCTTGGGATTTTGCTAGGTCATGTGGTATGCAAGCAAGGATTGATGGAGGACCCTCCAAATATTGTCGTGATAGTAAATTTGGAGGCCCCAAGGAGCGTTAAGCAGCTGCGGGTAATGCTGGGACACACTCGATATTACAGGAAGTTCATCAAGGCTTATGCTCAGATTACTGCGCCCATGAAGAAACTGTTGAAGATGGATGCTACATTCTATTGGGATGAATAATGTTAGAGCATTTTGGATGTGTTGAAAGAGAAGATGGTCATTGCATTGATCTTGGTCTTCCCTGATTAGAAGAAGGAATTCCATGTACATGTCGATGCTTCTTGCATTGTGTTGGGTGCAGTGCTAACACAAGCTGGTGAAGGAGAGATGGACCATCCTATAGCCTTCGCAAGTAGGAAATTATCAAAGGCCAAGAAGAATTACTCAACAATGGAGCACGAAGGATTGGCTATGGTGTACGCACTTCAAAAGTTTAGGCACTATCTATTGGGTGGACATTTCAAGATGTACATAGATCATTCTGCCCTAAAATACCTAGTCAATAAGCCTGTGTTGGGGGGGAATATCTGTCGATGGTTGCTGCTATTCCAGGAGTATGACTTTGAGGTCATTGTGAAGCTAGGAAGGTTGAATGTAGGACCTGACCATCTGTCATGAATCAAAATAGGAGAGGAACCTACTAATTTGGAGGAAGGGTTGCCAAATGCATAGCTCTTTGTGGTGCGTGTAGCAGAAAATCATTTTACAAATATTATTCACTTTTTGACTACGGGGATGGCACCAAAAGGGTATACAAGTCAGCAAAAGAAGGAGCTAGTAGTGTGCGCGGTAGACTTTTTGGTGATTGTGGGACATCTATATAAGATGGGTGCAGACGAGATATTGCAAAGATATGTGCCAGATTTTGAGAGAAATAGCATTCTCGTAGAAGCTCATGGAGGAGCTGCTGGAGGAAACTATGCAGGAAAAGAAAATATGCAAAAGATTTTGCGCATAGGTCTATGGTGGCCAACGCTACATAAAGATTCCAAAGTGTATTTTAGGGCATGTGATGCATGTCAACAAACTGGCAAACCATCGCAGAGGGATGAGTTGCCACTGAATCCTCAAGTATCTTTGCAGCCATTTGAAAAATGGGTGATTGATTTCATTGGGCCGATTTAGCCCCCAGGGAAGAAAACTGGTGCACGCTACATCATCACCGCGACGAAGTACTTAATCAGATGGGAAAAGGCATAGTTGGTTAAGGATCGTATAGGGCTACAGCAATGAAGTTTTTGTTTGAATATGTCTTAACTAGGTTTGGCTGCCCAAAAGTGTTGACGAGCGACAAAGGTACTGTTGTGGCCAGCAACACCCCCCCTTGTTCAATTAAGTATCAACCATGATACTGAATGAATGGGGACCCTTAGTTAATTTTTAGGAAAAGCAAGAGTTTCTTTTTGAGGTTACAATCATACGCTTAGAAAAAACCTTTTGGATATTTTAAGCCTAAGTCTATGATAAAGAGAAAATCTTTAAAGTCGCATTGCAAAAGGATAGGAAACACCCTCATTTCCCTTTTAAAAATCGATATGCGCACCACACTCGTGTTAATAATAAAATCGCATCACAACATAGTAATGCTCATAAAGAAAAACTTAAAAATTCGCCGATCTGCGATAACGTCGATCGCTAGATCACATATCGCAGAAATGAGCCAGGCAAGATTTGGCAAACACCAAATTTCTGCGATCTGCGATATTGCGATCGCTGCGATGCCACATACATGTGATTTGCGATGATGCGATTTGCGATGATGCGATTAGCGATCGCACGACATGCGAGGTTACGTCAGCAAATCATAAATCACTTCAGTACGAATCCTTCGGGCGCGCCATTCAAAGAAAAGCCACTTACTATAATCTGACCCGAAATCATGCGCTTTTAATGATAGTAAATGAATTAGTTGTCAATTATTAAATGGATTAAAGACGCATGCCTTGGTAGAGATTTGCTTCACGTAAGGTGGAATATTTGATTTATCTCTTGCATTTAAAACTCTCCCATCACCTTTCTGGATCAGTCATTTCCATTTCACTCGTAATCTACAGGAACAAAGTGCTAAGACGACTCAGACAGAAACGCAAAGAGAAATGGGAAAGAAAAATAAAGCTCAAAGCTCCGAAGCAAGGGAGAAGACCAAGGAGATGGCGCCTCTGTACACAGACACAGCCTGTAACAGAGACGCGGGAATATCAACATGGGAAGGCATGTACAGGCTGCTAGAGGAGGAAAAGCCTAGAATAATGAAGGTGACTGTTGTCGCGGGTGCACCACACTCTTCTGAGGCGTCCTTAGAGGACCTAGCATGTTCATTCCTTCACAGAATAGCGGCAAGACCCAAAATTCTACCATACACAGATATGATCAAGTGGATACTGGATGATGCAGAATTAAAAAACAGACAATTCAAAGTTCATGGACATGGGCTCATGGGATCGTTTGCTGCGCAAGATTTGAAGCTTATGTATCATCTTCCTGAACCGCAAGCGACCTATAATGCACAATTTGTTAAGAAGTTCGCGGCGGAGAATCCACATCTATCCGACACCACTAAAGAATGGTCTAGAAGAGACGAGCCGCTAAAAAAGGATAAAAACGGTATGTACAACACTGGTTCCCTCACCTCTCCATATTGTTTTGCTGCGGCCATGCTCTGTAGGTTATTTGGGATGCCAGATATCAACAAGTTTTCATCTGAATGGCTGCCATTAATTGATGCTGCCACAAACGCCGACATCGTAGATTGGGCCAAAATCCTTTCTGATACTCTATACACGGCTGTTGTCAATTACCGGTCTAAAAGATCCTTTTCTGAAAGGGTCTACCCTCCTTTTTATTTGGCTGCATATGTTATGGATTTTGTTTGTCTTGTATCTAATTTTCCTACTATGGGTTGGAAATGGACTACCCAAGACCCATTGCCCATCCATGTTTATCATAAGGTCTTATGGGATTCCCAGCTTGCCCCTCACTTTTACCAGATTTTCCATGGGCTTATTTTGCCCCTATATAGAATGATATATGATAAGGACCCCCCAAGGTGCTCTCCCGAGGCCCAAATTGACATCATCCCCATCGCGAGATGGTTTGGGGAAGAATGGTTTACTTACATTAGAGTTTTTGGAAGCACTGTACCTCCACATGTCCTACCCCTATATGTCCCTAATAAACTTTTGGCCTGGGAAATCGCTTATCAAACCTGTTCTGAAGGCAACCTGACCAAAGACCTAAAGGATAAGAAGAAGGCCATATGGCCTCAATTTCCCGTAACTTGTGGGGCCTTCTCTTTGTTCGATGAAGGACATGCTTTTGGTGAAGTGGAGAATGTGACGTGTCTTCAATTATTTAAATTCCCAGCGAGGCCATTCGACCCAAATGATGTGGCCCAAGAATTCGCAACGAATGTCAAGATAAGAGTGTTCTCTGGAAAGAAAGATCTGTTTGATGATCTGTTTCAGAGTAAGAGTTCGCTACAAGAAATTTTGCGGGAAGCTCAGTCGAGGTTGTCTCCAGGTGACCTCCAAAAATTCACGTTATACAGAGAAAGAAGGTTGGCCAGTATTCCACTAGAGAGGCTACGACTGCCTACTAGAGAACCAACTCCAAGCATCAGCCTCAGTGAAAACTCCAGCACTTCCAGATCTAAATCCAACGCCGCGCAAGAAGTATCTGAGCATCCTGAAGAGTCTGTTCACGACCAAGGAAAAAACGAAGAAACAGCCAAAGATACAGCTTAGTCAAGTGCAATGTCTCAGCAGCAAGTTATGGCCTCACCACCAAGAGATGTCCCCCCTCCTGTCATCAAAGCACCACTTGTCACAACAGAGCTAGATAAAGAGTGGGAAACCTTCAATGAATTGATCAATCTTGAAGGGCAAGTCCCGAAAACACCTGTGAATAATACACAGGTGGTGCAAGAAGTCATTTCGACCATATTCAGTAGTGCCACAGAAGCAGAACACCTTCCTATCGCTCCACCCTCAGAACTTCTACTTAACGTAGAAGAAATTCCCCCACTGGATGTATTCTATAGTCCCCAACACAAAGCAGTTGTAAGGAGACAGAGAAAGAAAAGAAAGCTTGAGAATACACTGTCTCAAGATGCTGAACATTTGGACGTCTTATGGAAAGACCCCAATAATAATCCGACTGAAAATCTCACGAAGCTGTCTCAGATTGCAGGAGCATATGCTTCTGCAACTATTGACAAGGCCTCTGAAGTTTAGCAACTATTAAAGGAACAAGAAAATCATATACAACTGCTACAACAACAGTTGCAACAAGCCAACGCGAACACTGAAGCTTCCAGACAGCTCGAAAAGCTACAGGAAGACTTTCAACAGATGCAGATAGGCTATCAAAGGAGTCTCGAAGAAAAAGAAAAACAACTGCAGACTTTGCAAGAAATGCATAAAGATGAGCCTAAGCTGGCAGAGTTTATTTCAGAATCTATCGGCTTGAACGAGCAACTACTGCAGCAACAGGAAGAGTTGGGACGTAAAATATCACAGTGGAGTCACTATTGTGAGCTGAGCGACAAAATCACCAGTCAAGTGGTGGACTTGCGGAGTGACTATGATCAGAACGATAAGAGGGTGACAGAATATTTGACTTGGCAAGATGATGAGGAAGGGAAAAGAGCAAGTGCACCCAGGATTAATGAAAATCATAAGGAGTTGCTCTTTAATAAATGGGACGATCAAATCAGGCAGGCGAAGCAAGCAGCAGAGACAGCGGCGATACAGGCAAGCATTCTTATCGACTGTGTAAATGAGAATTTACACAGGGCAAATTTAATTGCAGAGACCACCCCGGGGTACCTACCAAACAAGTTGCAACTGGAAACAGAATGGAGGCAGAAAGCACAAGCAAAAGGAAAAGCAATTCAAGCATTGGCCAGGCTGAATTAGGAATGTTACTGGACGTACTTGGTTAAACCACACAGCCAATGGATGACGGTGAAATGCATTACAAACGCAGCTGAGAAGTTAGCGCCAGCTCTCGTAGATGCCGTTTTCGCAGCCCAGCTCAGCGCAGAAATTAGTCAGCCGACTCTTCTCAAGCCTATGCTGAACACTTGCAACTTTAAAGACCAAGTTCATAAGTGATTTCATTTAGAATGTTGTTGTTTCTTTTTAACTAGATTAGAAAAAGGATGGTCATTTGAAAACCGTATTCTAAATTTTGTAATAATACTATTATTAGAAGTAGGAAGTAGTATTTTAACCCTTCTCATTGCATTGGAGAAAGGTCCAGAAATTTGTCAAAAACTTGTCCTCGGAACATGCACTTCTGCACCCTTAGAGGAGGTTTTGATGAATGGAAGGATCGAGATTTATTTATGTTTGCATTTTAATGTCTACTACTGATGTTGCACTTCTGTACTCTTAGTAGATGTTAGAACAAGTAGAAATAAATCGTTATTGCTTGAAGTTTGTGAGTGAAATCAGTCATAAATGGTACTTTTATCTCTTGACCAATTTCTGCTTATATTCTTAGAGTGATATGCAGTTTTAGTTGTTTATATGTTGATGTATGAATGTCTGGGTTACCATTTGGCACTTCTGTACGGTGGAATCATTTATTTGTGCTTGACATATGAATGACTTATTATGCGATATGATGTTCACAACTGTTTTGCCTAACTTTTTATGCAGAATGGTTCATCTTAAATGATTTATATTCTTATGATAGCTGAATGATCTTTATTACCAGTTATTGTTCGAAATCTTTTTAGATCGCATAATAGAAGAGATATATCCCGGGTTAGCGTAGATTAGATGTGTTGTTTTCATTAGATTACAATAGCATAGAGTCAGTTTACAAGTTAGATTTAAATTAGCTCTAAAATACTTCTAGAATCAGCATAATCAAACTCTACACACACACACACCCCCTTGTATTGGGAAACTGGTCCCATTATCCCCAGTTGGACCTGCTATACCAAACAGACAAGGAGCCGCCAACTAGGTTCCGGACCGGGTGGGTATCCCCCTTGTTGTTGACTCGATTTCTGGGCCCTCAATAGGTACACATTTTCTGAATGAGACAATCAACATGTTGACTGAGGAGTTCTAGGTCTATCATTAGAAGAGCGCACCGTATCATCCATAGGCTAATGGAACTGTTGAAGCCTTCAACAAGATTTTGGAGAATGCACTGACAAAGATCTGCAACGCGCAACAAAATGACTGGGATGTGTGTGTACCTGCAGTGCTGTGGGCATATAGGACTACTTGCAAGAAGCTGACAGGACAAACACCATTCAAATTGGTCTACGGTGTAGAAGTTGTAATGCCAATGGAGTATATTGTGCCTAGTCTACGCATAGCAGCTTTCATAGGTATGGAAGATTGTGAAGCATTGGAGGAACAACTTGCGCAACTGATGGAGCTTAAAGAAGACTGATTATTGGCTTGATTCCATCAGTAAGTACAGAAGGAACGTGAAAAAGCATGGCACAAACAACACATCAAGCTTCGCATGCTCAAGGTAAATGATCTGGTATTGTTATATGATAGTAAGTTTACTAAATTTCTGGTGAAATTTCAAATGCATTGTCTAGGGCCATATATCATCAAAGAAATTACAGATGGAGGTGCAATTCAAATCAGAAATCTGAATGGAGAAGATTTTCTGGGAAGAGTGAATGGAGCCAATTAAATCTATATATACGGGATCCTGCAGAATGATTATATGACAACAAGACAATCTTAGTGCTCCAAGCAGTTGCAAGGAAGCGCAGGACTATAAACTACATTGCCAAGGTTGGAGGACTATGCAGCAGGCGGGCTACATAGAAAATGGTGAAGTTACAATATAGGAAGTTGCACGCAAGAAGCTGCGCTATGGAGGGAGGTGCGTTCAACACAATAGGAAAGTGATTGTTAGAGTCATTGTTCATGATTTGACAGTAAGAAGACGATTAAAGGGAGCGGGCTAGCAACTTTTAAGGCTAGAATCTTTGAAGATCTGTCGCTAAAATAACATTAATGCTCGAAATTTGGGGGGAACGGTCAGATTTGAATTGAAAAACCCCTATAAATTACGTGTGCTAGTCCAAGAGAGAACACTTTGCACATTTGGAACTTTTTCTGAAATTTGCTATCTGTTGCTTATGAGCCGATCATTTTGGGAATAGTTTTTCGCCCACAAAGATGTTTCTCTTGAAGCCCGTGAGCTATTTATGGAGAGGATGACTGCCACCAACCCTGCAGAAGCTTTAAGTGTAGAGGCCACTATATTCGACGCCCCAGGCCCTAAAATATCCAGTGCTAAAGCTACGCCTGCGGTGCCCATGGCATCGAGGTCGTGAAGACCGAAACAATCCATAGCAAAAGAGAAGCAGCAGAAGCCAGTACAGATAGGTGCTTCCCCCAGGAAGCATATTACAACACGTGCACAGACAAAAGACAACCAATCGTCAAAAGGAAAAGAGAAGGTTGTAGACCTAGAGGCAGAAGAAGGCCAGGGAACTGAAGATGTTGATGCCGAAGGAGCGAAGCCCATCACAAAGCTCCCTCAATACATCCCTTCGAGGAAGGGAAACGAGAAGATTCTTTAAGACCCAAACTCTGAGAAATTTTTCATTTCCACACCCCTGCTACCTGAGCAGGTTCCTTTTGAGGGTCCGCGACTCACACGAGTCCCATTGTTGAAGATGGAGGACTGGGACTTAGCGGATCACGCTAAGTTCCCACACTTAGCGACAGATAACTTCATGAAATGAGTATATTATGAAGGCATGAGTGTGAGAGCAATGGAAACCAAAGAATGGGCCCACGGTATTGAGCAATCCCAACTGCTCAACTTTCTTTGGGTGCGGCATTACCACCGCACCCCAATTAACATAACTTGCATACACTAGTTGCTCACTCTAGTCCATGATGTGTTCTTATGGATAGGAGGGACTATACCCATCACAGATATGTTGGCGAATAGGATTACACACTTACCACATGAAGGGCTAAATCCAGCCAAGGAGTTTGGTAGAAAGACAAGAGAGAAGGAGCTAGCTAAGAGCATGAAAAACGATTATAAATTGGTGAAGAAAGCGCGAGGGTATTCCATCCTTTCAATAAATGACTATACAATTTAATTGGTCACGCAAATATTGGCCAGCAAGGTGATGAGGAAGTGCCGTGTGGATGAAGTTTCGATGCCCATCGTGTCTCTAGCAGCTCAGTGCGCGAAAGGCGTACTATTCAATTGGTCGAGATACCTATGCCAAGAGTTCCTCGCAAATTTCCACGAGGCCCAGGATGAGACCAAGTCGTTCCATTACACTTGGTTGTTGCTCTCCATTGTGTTGGTTGCATGGGAGCTACCAGAGGACAGCCAATTTCCTCCATTGGAAATAGGATTGCTAGAGGTCGCGCAGTTTTCCTCCCTATGGGCTATGAAGGATCCCGTACACATCATAGAGATGAAGATTTTTTGGGTCTTGATGGAAGCAAGTCTCCGCATGGTAGTTAACTAGCACCCAAGGTTTTCCCCAACCTTGTATACACAATTGTCAGCCTACACAGCTTTCAAGGCTGACTTCCACTAGGTCTATATCTAGGCATAGAAGGATCCTTCCCAGAAGTGGTATGACCTGCCTTATTTGGCAACGAACTCTGATGTGCAAGAGGTAGTTTCGTGCTGTCTAGAAAAGTGGTGCACCCCCTTTAGATTTAGCTCCTGGGCCAAGAACAAGTGCACAGAGTGCGGCCACAAAGAAAAGGAAGGAGGCAACTAAGCAGGTTGCGTAGAACTAGGTTGAATAGAACAAGAAAGATGTTGCAGAAAAGGCTTGGGTCAAGGAGGAATGCGTTGTGAAGGAGAAGGCAGAGCAGGAGCAGTGCGAGACCCAGAAAGGTGACAAGTCACCTTTGACAGCAACATAAATAGAAACAGAGCAAGGTGGTAGAGGCGAGGAAGGGAAGCGCACCCCCTTCATGGTGAAAAGGCAAGAATTGGAACAACAAGCTAGGTCGAGGAAAAAGTAGAAGGCGCAAAAAACATAGGTTGAGCCCCTAGTGCTCACAGAAACTGATCTTGATGAGATCGGTGATAAAGTCAGGGACATCACCACAAAAGTACTGCAACAGTTGGAACAACAGTACATTTAGACCTTGGGAGGAGTGTAGAAGGATCTTCGAGAGTTGCAGCTCCAAGCAACTAAGCTCCAAGCAGATGTCGGCAAAGTGAGTGGTGCAGTGGGCAGTTCGGCACAAGAACAAAGTACTAGTGCGGAGCTAGTTCTGTGGCCGACGATGGATGTGTGAGTCTTCCCCTTAATTACAGGTTTAGTACGTGTGAAGATTGAGGAACAACGTGACCTCCTTGATAGCATCCCGAAGATGGGCCTGAAGTTTGCTGTGATGCAACTGGAGACATTGCATGAATTATTACATGGAATTGTGGGAAAGCTTCACCTTCGGGAACATTGAACACTTAGTGATGTCAGTGACATCAAGGTGAATAATTGGCAGTTGTTCATAAAGAAAACATGGATTTTGGAAGAAAAGGAGGCGCTCTAGGAACATAGTTCATGATTGGAGTCAGCGATCGCGAAGGCATGCAAAACTGTGCCTGAACTCCATATTCCCGAGGACGCATAGCTAAAGACAAAGGTTAAAAAATTAAAGGTTAGTCGAGTTCAATTTGAACTCAACATGAAGATAATCGAGTTGCAATTAAAGATGCAACCATCGACTCCATTGGAGCTCTAGGAGTAGGACAGAGCTGCGATCAAAGAAGGCCTAGATACTCTGGATGCCACAGTTGCAAACTGCACCGCGGTATTTGAGCAGGTCATGGAGTTGGTGACGACTCTGCAAGAAGACCAAACCCTGCAGATACCAAATACAGATATGTGGGAGCTGCAGAATAGTACGATGAAGTCCAGGAAATGACGCCTTCCATTGTCCTAGCACAACGCCTAACCAAGTTGAAGGAAGGGAAGCAACTCATCGTGCAGGTCAAAGTAGCACAGAAGAACGAGGCCTTGCTTAAGGCTAGGTTGGGGCCCTGGTTAGATGAAGCTTACCAGGTCACGACCAACATTCAGGAGAAGCTCACAAGCTTGCAACAGACGTAGCAGATGATGAAGCTAGCCATAGAAGGATCAACAATAGAGCAACTAGTGGAAGAAGTGAAGTAGGCAGCTACGCAGAGCGTTGTTGATGTTGTCATAATGCAGGTGGAGCGAGCGGATATTCGCAGCAAGATCACAGCACCAGCCGAGTGACTCGAGGGCGAGTCATGATCTTTGTGTTGGGGTCTGTTGGAATGGGATCCCCTGGGTGAGTTTTGGGGTTAAAACCCCAAGTTTTGATGTAATTTTTGTAAAAGATGTAAAGTCTCCATGATTTGTGGATGCAAAGTGCGTAGATGGCTAGGAGTCAAAGGGGTTTTAGAACCTTGTCTATGTAAAAGTTGAGTCGGTTTTGAGATCCACCCATGGTCCTTGGACCATGGGATAATATAAATAGGAATGTCTTAGAGAGTCTAAGGCATAATAGGTCATGATGGGTAATGAATGAATTCTTGGAAGTCTTAGCGCAGAGAAGTGGGTTAGATAGGAGAAAGGCTCTACAGCTATGTGCACAAAGGCCTAGATAGAGTCTGCAGCTGAGTGCACAGACCCCTGCAGCTGAGTGTGCAGGGAGTTTTTAGTCTGTAAATCCTAAATGAAGATCAATAAAGAAGATTTTTGAAGAATTCTCGTGTTTATCTGTTTACTTCTGTTTATTTATGATTGCGATATACGTTGTGGATGAATTATATGTTTATGAAATATTGATCTAACGATGCATGAATCTATTGAATAATTGTTAGAAGTTATATGCAAGCATGTTTATGCAATTCCGCAAAGACTTTTATGAATTATATGCTCTGTTTATTAAGACATAAGTATATATATGCGAGCTCTAACCTAGGATTGTTTTCTAGTGTGCGTAAGTGGATGAATAAACTATTAAGGGTCCACAAAGACCAATCATTGACCTTCGTGAAGGTCTAAAGGTTGTTAAGTGGAGTTCCAGTACTAATCCTTAGGGGCTTATAGATCTGTGCGAAGGCAAATATAGGGCACTAAAAGACATCACATTGATCTCTGGATGCGGAAACTTGGTTCCAGTATCCCCCCATATTGCTTCGAGTGAGACTGCAGCCTGCGCTATGCGGGTTGTTGCTGAAGGGCTAGTAGTGTATGGTTTTGTTGGCACAATTAACTTTGAACTTGGGTCAGGACCCCCTAAGCCAATACCAAGGCATTACAAAATGGTTAATTGTCTCCCTCAAGCCAAAAACCTTGAATTTTTAAGCTTCCTCCTTGTAATAGTTGGAAAAATGAATTTTCATAAATGGAAGGTTACTTCTTGTGGGAAGCTTGTCTTCTAGGTGGCTCTAGTCTTTCTTTTCCAAACCAATAATGCATACTGGAGACTTCCACACATTCCCTATAGTTACCAATAATAAAGCTAGAACCAGGCTAGCAAGGCTTTTTGTAAAACTCCCCTCCATTTGTTGGATAACCCACGCAATTCTCATATACAAACAACTAGGAATAAGGGTTGAGAAATATCAAGAGGATCGAAGCATATTAAATTGCATTGAAGGCACATGTATGTTGTATGGGGGTGGCATGCCACACTACCCCCCCCCCCCCCTTCCTTAATATTCATGTGAGTCAGTGGGGTGGGGGGAACCCTCCCTGAACTCCCCTTCTCTTTGTTCATCCACCACCATTAGGGTATGATTTTCCTCTTCCAAAATAATGATCATTTGATCGATCAAACTTAGATGGTTGGGCACTGACCTAGGGGTGCTAAAGTCCAAATCTCTTTCCTAGCTTCCCTAGTTGGCTAATAGATCAACCACCTTGTTCCCAATTCTACGTGAATGAGAAGTAGTGACATATGGAAAGGTGTAGAGTAACCTATAGATTCGAGAAATAACCAGCTACAATTTCTAGCTATTTATCAGTTTGGAGGAGAGGTCACCATAGATAAGCTTTCAGGTTGTAGAGATGACCAATTGAGAGTCCCCGTCCACTTGGATTTTTGAAAAAACAACTTTGATTACTAACTGTAGACCATGTTCAAGAGTAAGAAAGTGGGCTACATTTTTATTGGTTATGCCATAGTTACCAACATACACCCTTAAATTATTCCCATTCCAATTTCTAAATATACCTCCATATCTAGTTGGGCTCAAGTTTCCTTTGGAAGCCCTATCAAAATTTAAATGCGAGGGAGAGTAAAATGTGATGGGGAGGATTTTCAAGGGGGATGTGCACTAGTCTTGCTGGGCTATCATAGAATGTGTAATTTCCAGATAATTTAGAATGGAAGCCCCTTGCTGATAAACTTTATAGTCCACAGGGGACCAAGAATATGAGAGGAATGTCTCCTTGATATTCCTTTTTATAGTCTGTTAGAGGTGGTCATTGAATTCCTTTTTGTTATAAAAAATCCTCCAATTGTTCTCTTTCCAAATTTTACATAGTACAAATCCTACCACCAAGGACCATGCTCTATTAAGAATTATATTTTTAAAGAGGGTGAGGTGCCAACTCTCCAGAGTTTCTATTAGAATCTTGGGGGATGGGTTTAAGTGACCAAACATGTGTAGGACCCGGCTATAGATATCGTCTGTAAAAGGGAAATTATTTCAAATTTGTTGCAATGTTTCCTCTAATTCCTTGCAAATATGACAAAAGGATGGACCAAGGAATATTTTTTTCCAAATTTTATTCAATGTAAGAAACTTTTTCCTACAACCAAGCCACAAGATATATGCCACTATTGGCCACAAATTATGCATCCAAATCCTATGCCAGAGGGGATCCCTAGGAATTTTTATATGGGATTGCCAATATGGAGTATGCTTCCTTCAAGGAAAACATGCCTTTCACTTTATGGCCCCAACATAATTTATTTGGATCTTATGTAATATGAATCTCGCACTCCAAAATATCTTGGGCCAATATTGGCCATAAATTTAACATTTGATGATCTATCTAATGATCTTGATATTTCCATACTCTCCATGTATTGCGGGCTTGACCATCCCTCCAATAGTCCACTAATTTAGAAGCTCCTTGTGCCTTGGTGTAGTTCTTCAGATCCCTTAGGTCATCCTGAGCTCCAAAGCAAGGATATTGCTACTAGGATTCCTCCCAAAAGAGAGTTGTTCTTTCTTCCGGGATCTCCCAGAAGGCATGGTCCTATATCAGTTATTTATATTCCTGGGAAAAATTCTAGATAGATGATGAAGGTGGGAAACCTGAGCTCTTAGTTTATCGAATTGGGAGCTAGATTGGTTATACTTTCTATCCCACATTTGTTTCCAAATCTCATGTCCCCCTTGCAACCAATACCACCATAATTTGGCTCCCAAAGCCTTGTTTATATCTTCTGAATCTCACACCTGAAGACCCCCAGTCAACTTGGGTAAACATGTCTTCTCCCATGCCACCAAAGCCTACTTCTTAGCATTTTTGGCTCCCTTCCATGAAAAATAATGGAATTTGGTGGTAATAGCTTTATATATGAGCTTAGGAGCTAGTAAAATTGAGAAATTATAAACCAACAATGCTTGCAGTACTGATTTGATAAGGACCATTCGACCTACTAGTTTCAACGAATGAAATGCCTAATTGCCTAGTCTAGTTATGATCCTATATAGAATGTCTTGCCAACAAGAAGTGCACAACTAGCTTTCCACCATGGAAATGCCTAGATAAAGGGCAAGGAGGCCTCCTATCTAAAATCCTAATAACCACGCTAAATAAGTTTTCATTGACACTCTAGTATTAAAAAGTAAATATTGGATTTTTCTCCATTTATCGTGGTTCTATATGCTTCCATAAACTCTAATAATATAGATTGCAAGGCCCCAGTTTCAAAAAGGGAAGCCTCCCCAAAAGGTACGATATAATCAACAAATTGTTGACGTGTAATTGTCATATCCAAACAAAATATTTGAATACCTTTGAGACTACCTTGGGTCACAACTTCTTTGATGTGCCTTCTGAGACAATATGCTATAAGGATAATTAAGAAAGGAGAGAGGGGATTTCCTTTCCTAAGATCACGAGATGATCGAAAAGTTTAGGCAGGAGAAGCATTGAGCAAGATAGAGAAGAAAGGGGTGGATATGAGCGACTTGATCTAGTTTATCCACTATGGTTAAAACCACAGGAAAAAATAACCTGAAGAAGTGTTGTCATTGTGATAAACACCCTCCAAATTTTTCCTACACTCAAATTTTGGAGCGTACTATGGATCTTACGATCGGTTGTTCCATTGTCACTTCTTGGTCAGTGATGCCTTTGGGCTCCCTTCTTGGATTGGAAGGGTCAAAGTCACTTTCTCAAACATGCTCAGTCCACAACAAGTTCATGAGCACACTATTTTATGTAAGCTTGAATAACCATAGAATGGTCCATCAATATTGTGCATGTGCGATGTCCAATCTATGTCGATAGATAGTGCACACTAACATCGACAATTTCTCACTTCTAGTTGCATTTGTATTTCTATTTCGATGAGTCTTGCAAATTGACTCTTCTTCACACCTTTGTTTTCATGAGTGTCATTTTCATGTTTTTTGTTGTCACTTTCTCTTAATTTCACTCTAATTAATGTCATTTTCATGTTATCTTTTCTATAGCATGTGTTACTTTCACTGTCAATGACATATCACAAGTGTCGTTCGCACTTTAGCACTTGTCATCTTCTAGCATGTTAAGTGTCACACAATGTACATGAGATTGTTTTAGTGGTTTCACGAGTTTCTCCTTGTGTAAACGAGTCAATATTACCATGTAAAGCTTCGTCGCCCTCATTTCTAAAGTTGTAAGCATTGTCACACAAGTGTCATGATGGTCGTTTCAATGTTTATCTTTAGTGTCGCACTTGTCCTAAGTTGTCGTAAAATTTATCTCACTAAGGGAAGTATGTTCTTAATGTGTTCCAGATGATCTATTTTGTGTCATCAAGCACTCTAAGTGTGTGATCATAGTCGAGTAATATCATTATTCACATCAATTTCACTGATCCCATACTTAGCCAAATTTTGAAAATTCCCAACAACTTAGCCTCATCCAATGTTCCTAAACTACGTTTTGTGGAATCCCAACCCTCAATATGAAACCCTGCCTCTTCACACTGCGTAATGTGCAATTCCTTCTTTCCAGAACTGCGTAGTTTCAGTGCTCAAGCCTAAGCCTTGGCTTCCAAAATTGCACAATTCAGCCCTCCATCCTGGCCCCAACTACACACTACACAGCCTCCGAGCTCAAGATCAAGCCCTAAGCTCTTGACCTATGCAACTACACAATCACCAGGCCTGCTCTTCATCCCAAACCTAAGGAGTTGGCTAAATTAGTAAAAAATCCCTCAGCCTAGCTCACTGACTCCCAAAACTATGCAATTTCTCTCTCTTGCCAAGTTAGTACTGCACATTATGCAGTCTCAAGGCTCAAGCCTCATCCCTAAGATCTTGAAATGCACAATCACCTCGACTCCTCTGTCCTCCAAAACTACGCAATATGTTGATCCAATGCCCATCCCCTCAGCCTGTCACATTGAGCTCCTAGATTGCATAGTTTTATTCCTGAATCTAGCCTGAACTACACATTGTGCAGTCTCAAGGCTCAAGATTCACCTCTGACCACCTGAGCTATGCAATTGTGTAGTTCTTGAGCATGTTTCCCAACCTGTCACTTAGTTCTAGCTTAATTAGTGGATCAATATGCACCATCTTAGACTAGGGGTTTATCAGATTGATGTCGTCTTGTCATGAGTGGATTACAAATGCAGTTACTCTATCATGCTATGGTAAGATGATGAATAAGGAGATGGATAAGGAGGACATGCTAGAAGACACATATGGAGTTGAAGAGATAGCATGATCATTGGGCGAGAAGGTGAACGGACATCAAACTATAACAGAAGATGAAAGATCAAGATCACATGGAAGACTCCTCATCTTCAAGTCATAAGGAGGAGGAAGAAGAAGAACATGCACCATCTTTTTGAGAAGGCACAAAGAAAGAAAAAAAGAATGGATTTGCATTAACATGTCATCAGTGTCATGTAATGTTGTTTCATGAGTCATCATGTGCCACATCATTTTGTGGAATATGTAATTCAATATTGGATAAATGTATTGTAAAGTGGAATTCCAAAGGACGTGTACAAAATATGATGAGTCATGTAAAGTCGAAAAGTCATGGGAATTCAAACAGTTATGAGGGTAGTCAAAGAGTCACAAGGAAGGTAACGTGTCACCTCCCCATTGGTTATATATACACCCTCATTGTATGAGAAAAGGAATTTTTCTCCTTAGATCCTCCTGCAAGGCATTAGAGAGACAAGCTAGTTATTTTGTGGAGCAAGGAGTGGCTCTAACACTCCACTATTGGAGCTAGTGGTGTTCACTGTATACATGTGTCTTGGAACTTTTACTTAATATCAGAAGCCTCATTTCCATCACAAGCTTCATAAATGGATTATGAATATCTGTAAGACTATTCTGTGGATGTTTGTAATTCATGTTTACTTTCATCTGTGCTAATGTAGTTGAACTATTTTGGTACTTATCATATTGAGAATGTGTGGTAATGGTTGTTATTGATGTCACATCCTTGTGGACTATTCCACTGGATATTAGACCTATCTTTCTTGTTGACTAGTTGTAATGACCATTGCATATTTGTGGACTATTCCGCTAGATGTTAAACAAATCCTTCTTGGTTGTGTGTGCCTCTACTAGGGTGGTACTATTACCTCTCCCTTAGAGGATCACTTTATTTTCTCCCTCCGCAATATAAAAACCATGACACACGTACAATCGAACACTCACTGGGCACACTCACTTGCTTTTTGAAGTCACATTTGCATTCCTCTCTCTTGCAGACAGTTAGAGCCAAGGAAAATCTATAAGAATACATGGAAATCAGGTTGATACTCTGGATGGGTCTCCTATTCCAAACTATGTCAGTTCTAATTGGGACTTCACATCGGGGAGTCCCCCTTGGTTGACGAATTTCTAGCACCATCAACAAGAAAATAATCCCAATATAGTCTATCATATGCCTTAGAGAGATCCAGTTTAATCAACATGCCATCCTTTTTTAGTTTCCTTAGGGAATGACTAACTTCATGAGATGTAACAATCCTATCCATAATTTGATGGCTTTCAACAAAACTATTTTTCTCCAGGGAGATAATCTGGTTGAGTAGGGGCTTAAGATGATTGACAATCATAAAGGAAATGATTTTATCTACTACATTACATAAATAAATGTGCCAGAAGCCACTAGGTTCAAAAATTTTCCATTCTTTGGGATTAAAGTGAGAAAAATAGCATTAATACCAAACCATAACTAATTAAGTCTTCGAGACTTCTCGACCAACACATGCACTTTTTCTCTAACAAAATGGCAACAATATTTTAAAAAATCTAAAGTGAAACCATCAGGACCAAGTGCCTTATTGTTGGGCATAGCCTTCACTACCTCCTCAATGTTAGAGATTGAGATATCCCACATTAAGGCATCATTCCGATCTGAATTTATGATCTTGGGAATATGAGTTGTGATGTGGCTAATATCTTAGCTTATATTTGGACTAGACTCAATGAGAATATCCTGATAATATGAAACTAATTCATCCTCTAGCTCCTCATGTTGAAGGAGTCTTTGACCTCCCATTGATGTGACGGAAAAATATTGGTTATGATGATGATTCTTAATCATTGTCTTATGGAAGAATTCAGAGACTTGTTCCTCCTCCCTTAGCCATTGGATTCACTATTTTTGTCTCCACAAAGTTTCCTCTTACTTACATCTATGTTCCAATCTATGAACTAATTGCCTCTCTTCCAATGTCAAGTCCTTAGAGTGGTCGTCCTGAATGATTTTTTGTTATATCTCCTATATGTGTGCATCCAAAGCCTTTTTATAAGAGAAAACATGTCCAAACTCTTACTTGTTCCAATCATTTAATTTGGCTTTGAATTCCTTTAACTCCAACTAGAAAGTGTGCATTTGATTCCTCCCCTGAATATTCATCTCTTTCCACCAAATTTCTGCTTTAGATAGGAATTCAATTCTTTGAAACCAAAATATCTTGAATCTTAAAGGACAATTTCTTAGAGTTTCTTTCAAATCCACTTCCAATCTAATGGGCTAATGGTATGAGCCTAAGCAGGGAAGAATGGTCACTTCTACAAATATATCTCACCCCAAAATATGTTCATAAAGCAGAAAGTGATCCAGTCGACTGACTGCCTAGTGGCATCCTCCTCTGCGATTGTTCCAAGTAAAATTTTCATTATTGATATCCACATCCATGACCCTTAGAGCTTGGAGGAGCTCCATGAAGATATTTGCTTCTGAATCTGATAAAAAAATCTGCCCTTTTTTTCTTCCATATTTTTAATGAGGTTAAAGTCACCTCCTACAATCCAAGGTTCCTCTCTATGAAAGGTTTTGATTGCTTGAAGATAAGACAAAAAGGAAGTTTTTTTAGCCAGAATTAGTGGTCCATAGACTGCTATAAGGCAAATTGTATCCTTCTCCCCCAAGTATTGGAATCTTCCAGATAAAATCCATGGACATGTTATCTAGTCCTAGAATATTATATCCTTGGGGTTCCAAGTTATTGCTAGCCCTATTTAGCATCTAGGGCCATCGAAACATAGCCTTTCCTGCATTGATCCAAAATATCAATTAATTTCTCACTAAATATGTTTTTTCTTCTAAATATAATTATCTTAGGCTTTTCTCTTGATATCCTATCATGAAGGTGCATTTGTTTACCTCTATTGTTGAGGCTCTGTATATTCCAAGTGATAATTTTCTTTGAGGAAGGGGTTGAGAGGGGGAAAATACCCCGGAATCTGTACCACCTTACCTGAATTGATGATGAGCTCCCCTATATTCTGAATGGCCTCGTTGATCATCTTCTTTCCCTTCTTATTACGCTCCACGATTATCTTCCCTTTACCTTTTAATGTCTGGGAAGAACCTTCCATATCCTAGTTGGTCAATCTACTCTCCCCCTCATATTCTTATCGATTCTTCCACCATTTGAGATATAGTTGATGATATCAAAGATTTTTCTCCATCGAGATGTCTTTTGAATCTGCTCTAGCCCATGTCTTAATGATCTCAATCACTGTACATTAATCCTCACTTACAGTTTCCTGGTTGTCTTCCATAGCCATATCTGTATCTGAGATCATATCTTTGATCTCTGGTATTTATGATGGGGCTTTAAGAGATTTTCTTTTAGGAGTGGGTTTCTCCTTGGACGTGTTGTCTAACTACTAAACTTCCATGATGTTCTCTAGCAAAATGATGTTCTCTTATGAATCCATCAGTTTCAAAAATTGATTTTCCACTAGAATTTCCTTTGTGGCCAATTGAGTTAGCTGTGGTGGCTACTCCACTTGTGATTTGGAGTTTTTTCCCTTTTTTATTGACAACATCATGAAACCATTCTAGATATGCTCACATAGCATTCTCTTGTATGCTTACACTATTGGGAAATTTTTAATTATATAGTCATATTCATGGCATCGCCAAAACATGAAGGCCACATTCTCATAATCCAATGAATGAGTCCAAATCTCATCATGATACTCAATTTCAATTGATTTAGGAAGTGGCATGGAAATATTCATACACACACAAATCATCGCATATGGGGAATAATGATGCCTCTTATTAACTTCAAAGATTTTTACAAAGACATTAATGGAGTTTCCAATGCCCTTGAGAATATCTGGCTCCCAAAAATCTTCTGGTAATGAGAAAAACTGGACCCAAACTAGGGTTGCAAGAAATTGTTCTTTCTCAGGATTATAACACTCTTCCCAAAACTGCATAAATAGACTAGTGTTATTAAAGAAACATAAATCATTTTCAAAGACCCTCTTATTGTCTTCCATATTAGAAAAGATAATTGTAAAATAATATTTGGCTATTAAGTAAAGGTCTATTTGGCCCTTAGGTTGTCGCTTTGCCTAAATCCATTTCACCAAATCTTGCTCCCTTGGCTAAATGCCCATGAATACGCAAATCAAAGCATGGTTCTTCATATACTATCGTGATTCTTCCAATTTGTTATTTTGCACCAAAAACTTAGGTTTTGTCATTGCCTTTGGTGAACACCTCCCTTTGAAGCGAGATTACCATTGAGCTCCAAGTAAGAGATTTTAATTTTTGCTGCTAATACTAGCAAAAGATTTGGCCTCCCCTATCGTAGGCTGGTGGTTACTAGTAACAACATTTTGATAGAAGGGGATCATACCCCTCCCCACATAACCACTCATGTAACCAATCAAAATAGCCCAGAATAATAATTATCAGCATTGTAATCTTGAGGATCCGAGTCAGACATTTCCTAAAAACCCTAACCCTAGCAGAGGCTCACTCCTCCCTGAAATAATTTGAACTTATAGTTTTATTATTATTATTATTATTATTATTATTATTATTATAAAAATAATTTGTATATAAGTTAAACATATATACATTTAAAAAAAATGGAACATGATTATTAATCATGGAGATTTACCTCCAATTTACCATGGAGATTCCTAATCCGTAGATATGTTTTGTTATGAAACTATGGGCCAATACCATGCCTCATCAATACCATATGCATAAAAAATCATAACTCACTTCATATAACATTTGTTCATATGACATTTTTTTAATTAATCAATTTAATTAAAAGAGAAAAATCACATAACTACTTTGGATACAAATCTCAACCTTTCATTAGAATAATTAATTCTTTACCATCTACCAAATAATTATTAATAATTAAATTACAATTCTAAAAACCCTATTCCAAAATAAACATATATATTGACTTAAATATAAAATTCAAAATATTATAAAAAAATACTACGATGTTTAATTTTTTTTTCTTTTTCAAAATTTTACTTACTTTTATTTAGTTGATGATATATTGTTCATCTCAGTTCTTTATATATTACTATATTATTTTAATTTTAATTTTATTAATATAATTTATTATATAAAAAAAATATAATAATTTATAAAATTTATAGAAATACAAATAAGAATTTTCATGAAGTAATTTTCACTTTCAAATATTTATATTTATATGCAATTTATTTAATTAATAAAATAAGATACTAATTCATCAACATTTTAATTATAATAATTAATATTTTGTTTAGGGGTAGCAAGAGCCATAGGGGTTATTCTTAATCTTGAAGAAAAACCTGAAATGGATTACAGATGGGGTTTAGGAAAATTCATAAATAACTCACGATAGTCTTATGAGTTGTTGCAAGCTCTAATTATAGTCAAAGAAGAAAAAATAAAAAACCTGGTGGTGTTGGGAGACTCTTTGATAGTGATAAGCCATCTTTTTAAAAAAACACTAAAGATGACAAATTTCACTCAAGATGACAAATTGCATAGTATAATTAATCGAATTCAAACTATGAAACCAGCCTTCTCAAGCATAAGGTTCTTTCATGTGTCATGATCAAACAACCCTACAATAAATCAACTTGCAAAAGTAGAGGTCAATTTGGATGAAGGGATATTGCAACTTGCAAAAGTAGAGGTAAATTTGGATGAAGGGGTTCTCGTTAGAATTGTACTCCCTTCAATTTTATCATTCCTTAGTCAATGGATGAGAAACTTCAACGAAATTTGATTTGGGATTGGAATATAAGCGCTAATGCGCCCCCTTGGCCAAAAGTTAACCATGTTCTAAGGCCAATTCCATTCGATATAAATGAAATTCATAGCAAATATGTGGAGATGTGTAAGCGTCAGATAGCTTGGTGACTTCTGCTGCCACCCAGTCCCCCCAACAGCTGCTCACATATCATCGCTATTAAGGGCGAAGGATTTGTATTAATGGGAGATGAAAGTGGATTGGTGAATACAACATATATGGGAATCAAGGTTGAGTCGATGGCCTTCAGTGGGTTTAATATGTTGGTCTCACAGGATTTTTTTTCTTGTTTGGACTAGAGAGGCTGGAGAGGGAGTGCTAGTGCGAAGAATGGATAAACCCCTTCGCGCTACCTCCTCCCTTGGCCTCTCAAGCTCAAGCCATTGGAAGGATGCACGTTGGCACAGTTCTCTTCATAATGGTGTAGCTTCTCCCCTAAAGTGATGCAATTCCCAATGAGAACCACCTGTGGAGGGCAACATGTATTCAATTCTACTATGTTAATTTCGTATCGGAGTTGCCTTCATTCATGATGACGATATGTTGCTGACATGGAATGATGTTTCAGTTTTAGAATTTCCCCTTCTTGGTGACTTTTTGCGAGCTTTGTCATAATTTTGTGCTGGGGTTTCTAAGAAAGTTTCTATACTTGGGTTAGCCCTTTGTGGAGATTTTGCCTTCATTAGGGTTGAGCGTATCTCTATTTTTCTTCTTTGTAGTGTTGACAAAAGGCTCACCGAGTGACTAGCCTTTCTCTCCCTTTGGGGGCCTCCGAGTCATATTGTTTTAGCTATGGATAGGGCTTCGTAGTGATATTGGTCTAGCTATGGATACTTGTGATCAAGGGGATTGAAGTGACTATCTGGTTTGAGTGCATCTCTAATTTTTTTTTGTAGTGTTGACAAAAAGCTCACTGAGTAACTAGTCTTTCTCTTTCTTTGGGGGGCTTCCTAGTGATATTGTTCTAGCTATGGATACTTGAGATCAAGGAGATTAAAGTGACTACTTGGTTATGGAAACTCTGGAGTAGTGTTTAGACAAGATCGAGACCAACCAAGTGTTGTTGTGTGCAAAATTGAATCAAGTTTCAAAAGCTGCATGAATGCTTTGGAGAAGATCATGGAAGATTGGTTCAAGCAAAAAAATTGGATGATGGGCTAGATGCCCTCAAGCAGCAGCTACTAGAGGATTTGCGAGTATCCTTATATTAACTCATTTCTTCCAATTCATTTGAAAAAAGCAATAGTAATAACACTATGTTGGTTTTGAATGAGAACAACTATGGTGTCTAGTTAAGAGAAATTGTCAACAACATTATTTTATTTTAGGGAAAAAAACACAAAACAAAAGCTACTGCAGTTTCTAACCAGAAGCGGCGTCCTTGGAGTCCTTGTATCCACCAAAAACATAGGAAATAAATCCCCAGAGCCCCAAGAGCATGGCCACTATCTTCACCGCGTCCAGTTTCTCTTCGAACAAAAACGCGGCGAGAATGGGAACAACAGGCAGCGTCACGGCACTTACCGCATTAGAAAACAATGAAGAAACTAAGAAAATGAGGCCAAACATCCCCATGGAAAATGTTTGCGCTGCTACAGCGCACCACACCAGAGTCATGCAGTACGCCATTTTCCCTGACCTGAAACGCTGGGACTCGTACACCAGGTGTCGAAAATCTCCGCTGCTCAACAGCCCCACTGTACAAATCAACGCTGCAACCATGTAAACCAGCGCCTGCGTTATCAGAACCACGCTAAAATTTTCCCTCCCTGCAACCCTTCGGAACAGGAGCTGCAGCAAGGTGAGAAGCAGTCCATAGAAGGCAGAGGCAAGAAGAGTGCACACAAATCCTAGAATGAATTGATGTCTGTTTACTCCCTCTGGTCTTTCGCTCTTGGATTGGATTCCAAGAAGAACAGCGCTGAAGGTAAGCAGCACAATCGAATTGAAAACACAGGGGCTTATCCTGTGCTTCAATAAAATGAAAGAGAACACGGCATTGAAACCCAACACTGTGGCGCAGAGAAGAGAAAAAGTGGAGACGGGAAGAAAAGAAATCCCAAAGGAGTAAAGCATGGCGTTTCCGGCTGATACTGCACCCAGAATTCCACAGGCCACAACATATTTGGGGCTAATAAATGTCTGCAACGATGATTTTCTTTGGGGGTTCAGCAGTATTGGTAGAAGAAGCACCGGCCATCCGATGGACAGCAACAGCGACCTGAGCCAACGGCTATGTCCGCCCTCTGTGAAGTAAAACCTGCTCAAAAGCGTCGAGGCAGATTGGCCCACCACAAGAGCTATAACGCTTATGCCCACCAGCAACCAGTGCCTCTTCCCCTTACTGACGCCATTGATATTGATATTGACCTCTGTTCTTCCTTCCTCCTCACGCGAATCTTCCATCCTACAAGCGAAATCGCCTGAAACAAAATCTATCTTATAAATGAAAATTTTCTGACTGTTTCACAAAGTTAGCAGACACTGCCTATTAGTATCCTAGTTCGTAATTAACTGAGACCTTCTATTTTGAATGACTGTATTGCATTTAAATCCAAGTCCCTAAACTAACGCCGATGCTACTGTGAACCCATTACGTGCATGGCTGATCTGTTTAATGACAGGCATATATATGCACTGGCATATATGCCCGTGTGCCTCTCACGTGGTATATATGCCCGCCTTTAACCTGGTATATATGCCCATCTTTTACTGCATTGACATGCATATATTAATTGTGTATATGAAACGATATACACAGCCATTTTTAATGCAATGAATGCGTGTATCCCACTAGATAAGTCCACACGACCTTGCAAAAAGTCGACTGGTTCATGATTATTTTGTGAACTTCATCCCTATGATGAGACCCCAACATACATATTTATATATAGCCGGATTCTACCTTACCGGGTATTTTTAGGTCGAATTTGCTAAATTAGGGATGGGTGGAAATCAGAAAGTTTGAGTTGTAAATTTTTTAAGATATTTATTTTATATTTTATGTAAAAAATTATAATCATAGTAATATTATAAGAAAGGTTTCAAAATTTGTAAGAGTTTTAGAAGGTATTTTGGAGTTTTTTCTGGGAGCTTCACTATAATGGATTTTGACGTTTTAGGTATTTATTTTGAGCAGAGAGAATGTATCATTTGTTTATTTTCCAAGTGATACATGTCAAGTGAGGGGGCTGGACATCATGGGCTCTGTAAAGTAACATAGAGTTATCAATCATTCCTTGACAGCGTCTGTTGCAAATCTTAAAATTTAACAATTGCAAAAAAGTCTACTTTCTTAAAGTTTATCCTGATGTTTTAATGATAAGATTCAATAAATTACTGTGCCCTAAAAAATAGTTCCATTTTATAAATTTTCAAACTTGAATATAATATAGTGTTCCATGAAATCACATAATAATAAAGTAATAAAAGCCTTTTTTTGTGTGGTAGTTCCTCATATTTTGTGGTTCCCAAAAATTTTTATTGGCAAATTGTTGATGAATTAATATTTGAACATTACAAGTGGTAAATTGTAATGATTTTATAATTTGAACATTAAGAGTGGTAATGAGAATATTTTTAATTTTCACTCTAATTTGAGAATTTTCAATTCTGATGGTATAATAAAGACTATTTTTAATATCTTAATTTCGAAATATACATTTATGTATTTAATTATTATTAAATTAGTCTTTTTATAATAATGGTAAATATCTAAAATATCAATCCATAATAACTATTAAATATTTTATCGTATATTTTAATTGGTTACAATTAAAAAAATCATAAAAATTAATTAAATTATATTTTTATTTAAGATAATTAGTGTTATTAATGATGATGAAAAGAATTAATATATAAGTTAAACATATGTACATTTTAAAAAAACATGAAACAAGAGTAACCATAGAGATCTATCTCACTTCATCATGAAACTTTTTAATATGTAAATAAGCTTTGTTACAATACCATGAATTTATCAATACGAGATGCTTAAAAAAATCATAATTCTTTTCATATAACATTTGTTCATATGATATTTTTCTAATTAATGAATTTAATTAAAAAGACACAAAAGGCATAACTACTTTGGAAATGACTCTATCTTTTATTTATTTGTGTATACTATTAAGAATATTATAAAATCTTCTATGAAATTTAAGTCCTTACCATCCACCTCATTTTTCTAATTAATGAATTTAATTAAAAGACATAAAAAGCATAACTACTTTGGAAATAACACTATCTTTTATTTATTTGTGTATATTATTAAAGATATTCTAAAATATTCCATGGAATTCAAGTTCTTACCTTCCAGCTAATAATTAGTAATAATTAATTTAAAATTCTGAAATAAAGATTAATTTAAAATTCTGAAAACCCTATTTCAAAATGAACATATATATAATAAACTAATTATTTTTACTAAAATAAAAATACTTTAAATTTACTATGAAATAAAAATAAAAATTTTAATAATTAAATAAACTTAATAATTTAAAATATCTTTAATAATTTAAATAAAAATAAAAAAATAATGATGTTCTGAAATATTTTCTGTCCTTCTAAGTTCCCTCTGCTCTTTGGAATATTGACCATCCTATTTCACATCCATAGGGTGACAAAATTCCTCTATTTCACATCCATAGGGTGACAAAATTCCTTTAAGTTCCCTCTGCTCTTCATAATATTGACCAACTATCCTACCTTACATCACATTCATAAGGTGGACAGTTCTGCCTCGATTTTTTATGTTTCAAAATATCCTACCTTATATTCATAAGGTGGACACTGTTGCGTCTATTTTTGATGTTTCAGTACTTTTTGAGAGTACAGTCTTGCCTATGTTTTTGAAGTTTCAGTGCTTTTCTTCATAGTCTGAGACGGCCCATTTTGACCATTTTTGGGAAATGTGTGCACAGATGCTTCATTGCCCTCTCAAATGCTCTTTGAAAAGTTGTGCCACAGTTGTTTTGCATTTGTAAATTACCCGTGTCTGAATTTTGTCAACCATATATATTTTTTTTAAATAAATATCAATTATTAAATTAATTAATTAATTTTATATATATATATATATATATATATATATATATAATTTTGATAAGTAATTAATAAAAAAATATTTTATATAAGAGTTGTTTTCAGATGGGAAAAACTTACCTGAAAAGTTTCCAAATGGTTTTACTAAAGACAACTCGTTTTATGTACATAGATATGAAATTTATTTACTTTTTCAAATACGATTTAAAACTTTTTCTTTTTTTTTTTTTGCCTTCCAGTTAAGAGTGTCTTTTTTAACAAATAATTTTATATAATGAAGCATGTAGGAATATGAGTTCATTCATGTTCTCCCACCTGATATCTAACATAGAATATAAAAATACTTATATTATCTTATTATAAAAATACTTATGTTATCTTAAATCTATAGATCCTTCAAAAGTGCCTTAAGATCAAACAAAATTTACAAAACATGATGTTATAAACTAAGTATGAGAAATTTCCTAGAAAATAGACTCCAAAGAAGGAGCCACAACATTCAAAGTAGGAATGTGCGTAGGATTAAATGAAACTAAATTAGGAGAAGCTGAGAAGAATGGCCACCAATTTCTTTCCATTGCTGGATTTCTTCTAGTTGATGAAGTAGGTGATCAATTTCATCCTCTACCCTTTATAATTGAGATCGCTGCTCTATAAGCATTTCCATAATGGTTGTCAAACTTATGCCAAATGGTTAGGTCTAATTTTTATTTACAACACTTGCTCTTGCAGGGGTTGGAGGTCAAGTTCCATATTATCTTTGTGAATATGCCTAAACATTTTATCAACTTGCCACAATCTCCAATCCATCTCCATGTTTAGTTATAGTGGGGAAACAAACTAGACATGACCCACTTTCTCAACAAATTCAAGGTTCCTATTTCTCTTGTCTACTTCCTACTTCCATATTGATCCTATTCCACAGCACCAACTTTCCTCTTCTATGAGATTATTAGGGTGGTGAATATTCTTGACAACCAGCAATCCACATTAAAAGTTGAACAATTTCCCACATACAAAATTAAACTTCCAATTTTAACTACTTGATATGGAGGAACAAAGAAAGTCCAACCTTATTGTGGTGTGAGAATCTTTTTCGTACCTCAATCAACTTCCAATTCTGAAATCCATGTCCACTCTTTACCACTATTACATAATACACCTCCAAATATCTATCGATTATTATGAATAACTTCTAGTGCAGGATGTCAACTCCCCACAAAAACTTGACGACTTGCACTAAACTCATAATCATCATCCATACATTGTTCTTTTGGCTCCATTGTGGGAAAGGACAAAGTGTTCCCTTGCTACAGGTGCTCCAATATTTTATTCCAACCATCACCCTCTTCATCCTCTATGTGAGTAGCCATCAAATCCACATAGGGCTAGAATAAACTCATCAATATGACGTTGCCAACCATTAGGTTGACCTCCCTCC
Organism: Pinus tabuliformis; assembly: GCA_031772625.1. Classification (NCBI taxonomy): domain Eukaryota; kingdom Viridiplantae; phylum Streptophyta; class Pinopsida; order Pinales; family Pinaceae; genus Pinus; species Pinus tabuliformis. The sequence continues at coordinate 1,432,049,152 of CM062819.1, read as the reverse complement.
ATAGGTACACTTTGAAATCAATTATGCCTTGATTAATAACACTTGTAAATGAAAATCCCATGTGGCTCAATGTGGCTAATGCCAAGTTGAGACTCCACTTCATGATTAACTCCTGGTTAATTAAGGGATAATGAGATAATCCTTCCTCCTGTTACACTAATTTGGCCATGTTCAATAAATGAACCTTATTTGTTAACAGTCCAACTACTTTATTATTGTGCCTTAGAACAAGATATATTGAATGAATTTCCATTATTTTGGTGAGACAATATATTATTTTAAAAATATGTATGCCTTTGATATCCATCGAGGAAGTTCCAAAAAAAACATGGTGAATTATTAATTGTGAAGCCCCCACTATAATGAGATTTTGAAGGTTGAGAGCAAAGGCTTGAAGCAACCCCTATAGGATGACATATGATTCAATGTAGTTATTTGTGACATATCCAAGTCCCTAGAAAGATAAAAGTTAAATTTGTTCATCGAGGTGAATGAGCACCTGTCATCCCTTAGGATGTAAGGGAAATTGTCATAGCTTAGATAAGGGTTCATTTTCCTAGGATGTAAGGAAAATTCCATATTGTGTGGCTTTACTTCAATAATAATGAATAATAGTAATAATTATCCACACTACTAATTTAATTTTAAATATATCGAATCCAATTAAAATTTAATAAAAATAATCTCTTCCAACAAATAAATCATCCATATTATAGTGTCATCTCTCTCTATGTGTGTGTGTGAAAATTGTAAAGGAATTCCTTTTTGTATGTAATGAATGAGTTATGGGACAATTAATATTAAAGGATAATTATTTTTTAGTTTTCTTATAAAATCAGATAAGGAAAGTAATGCCCCAGATCTGAGTGCTTGACCATCCTCCACCACATGTTCCACTGAGGATCAATGACGCCCATGACCATCATCTCCATCGTAACATCACTGGCCACCATGAGTTTTAAATACGTCAACTCAAATCTTTGGGGCCTAATCTTGCACACCCTGCTTAATGTCTCATCTACCTCCTCTCTTTGTTTATTACTCCGCTCCATGGACACCATTCACCACTTCCCTCTAGCTTTTCTGCTCAGCTATCCCACTCACTAGCTATGCTTCAGTTCCCGTTGTCTCCTCTACACCATATTCACCATCCTTTGCATCCCGCTTCTCCACCATGAGCTATGAGAGGGGAAGAGGGAATCGATCTAGCCAAGGAAGGGGAAGAGGATGTCTCCTAACCAACTTCGATGACAATGTGGAATTGGCATTATTTGACATTGCCATCCCGCCTCATATTCATCGTTAGGTTCTTAAGCTTGAAGTGGAAGAGACAATCGATGGAAGGAACACACTTTGAGATCTTCGCAATTTGCTAGCCTGCCAGCTCAAGGACTGTGAGAAGGACAAATCTTGTGCTACCTAATGGATTGTTGATCTCTTTGCCTACCACAACCATACCTCCACTTCTCTCAAACGTCTCTCTTGCGACCTTCAAATCGACATCCCTCCCAACATCCCTTCTCCCACCTCCTTGCCCCCCTTTAATTCTAATTCCCCATCCCTAGGCTCAACCTCCCCCCTCATTTTCATGGCTCCTGCAAGTCATCCCTCTCCAATTCACAGATGTCTAGAACTAGCTCCGCTGCTAGCAACTGCACAGGCTCCAACTCTCACAATCTCTCCTCCTCACGCAAGTCCCTATGGGTGCTTCATTATAGAGGAGAAGCTAGAAGAAGTAGGCATCACAACTAGGTCCTCCAGCGCGACTCATGTTTTTCTCTAAAAGGTTGACTCCTCTACAAGTTCTCGTTAAGTGGCTCATGTTTCTTATGTTTTTCATTAGTTTGGTTTATTTTGGCACTTCGTCACCTTCACCAAGGGTGATCAACTTATGGTCTAGAGTCACACAGTCTACAACTACAAAATTTTTGTCTCCCTACATGACATGTAATAGTCTCAAACTAGTTTTTCATATTATTTTATCTAGTTTCCCCTCTTAGGAGCAGAGGAATTCTTTTGTCACTGACTCTAGTTTCCCCCTTCAGGGGTAGAGCATTATGATGGGTGATGGGCTAGACCCCCCTCGACCTCCAAACTGTGTGCTATGTACTTTACACTATTAATATAATGTGGATACCATTTCATAAAACAACAACAAAAATACGGGAAGTGGTTATTTCAAAAAAATATTTATGTAATTTTTTTATTTTACTTAAATGCTAGGCCATGATACTACCCACAAGGTTTCAAACCAATATCTATTATCCAAAGAATATCTTAGCAATTTACTCATTCACCAATTGTTCTACACCCAATAAGCTATGCAAGTTAAATTAATTTAAAGAGTGTCATAAATTTTGTTTTTTATTAAAAAAAAAAAAATTACAATTAATAAAATCTATTCAAATTTTAAAAAATAACAAATTAATTAATACTATTTAATATTTTTTAATAAGCTAATAAAAAATACTATATAACAATCAAAGTATTTTAATTATAAATATTTGAATATTACAAGAAACAACTTTGCCGATATCTACGATACAAAATATTATATAACAAAACAATTTAAAATTCAAATCCAAAAAAATTGATATTAAAATAAATAAATCAAATATTTAAAAATAATTCTAATTACGCTAAAATATTTATTCGTATTAACATCTATTTAATTACAAATAGTTTAGTATTATAATAAACAATTTAAATATTTGATATTATTATTATTTATCAATCTTATCATCATCTAGTAGAACATGAAGCTTTAATTATAAATAGTTTAGTATTATAATAAACCATTTAAATATTTGATATTATTATTATTTATCACATTGAAACATTTATGTTTAATTACAAATGGTTTAGTATTATAATAAATAATTTAAATATTTGGTATTATTATTATTTATTAATCTTATTACCATTGTGTAGAATTAGAAGCTTTAATTATAAATATTTTAGTATTATAATAAATCATTTAAATGTTTTATATTATTATTATTTGTTAATTCATGAAAATTTTTGGAGAAAATCACATAGAGAATATTTGGTCCACATGTTTCGAACTAGCTAGTATTATAGGGACCTAACACTTATGAACTTAATGGATTCATGCATTCATGACCTACAAGTACCTTGTCTACCAACTGTTTGTCTAAATGATTTTCATGTATTTGATAATTCTGAGTAGGAATAAGGTCAAACAAAAATTGAAGACTCCTATAGGTTAACGATAGTGTTATAGAAGATTATTGGTAGTTCTAGGTAGTTGTTCAGGATCTAGCCTTGAAAATCCAAAATAGGGATTCTTGCCACAATCTCTTAACTAAGAAATTTTGGTTATCGCCGCACAGACGATGACCTATGTGTACAAACAGAGCCTTTTAGCCGCATGGACAACTTGGCATTCATGCGACTAGGTTATGTGGTGAGTCAAAAAGGTAGTTCCAGTCCAGGAAAAGTTGATCAGTAGATTTTATTTGACATCTGGGTGATTTGGTGTTCGTGGAGATTGCAATAAATATTAAAGGTAGTAGGTCGCACTTCCATAACTGGAACTTGGATTTTGAGTCATGAATAGTAACTATTAGCTCATGTTTACCCTGGAGAGCTTGTGAAAGCGGCTAAATGTGGGGTGGGGTGTTAAAGGGTGGTATCAGAGAAATTTTGTTCCCTGTAAACCTTTCTCTGGTACCAGTATTATAGAGTGGTATCAAAGCGAGGTTTACAGTATTGGACCTTAGGGTTAATGTAGGTGGTTATGGTTATCATGCATGTTGTTATTGTTTCAATTTTGTATTGTCATATTGATTTACACATGATGTTGATATGTTATTACTATTATTATAGATTGTGCTAATTTGGACCGACTTGTGTAGATGTAATATCCTCCCCTGAGCTACATTGATGTTTAATCCTGATTATGTCTTCTATTCGGTTTATCTAACATGGTATGTTTGTAGGAAATAGAAGGCCAAAAGATGAAATGTAGGATGGTGGATTACAGTTCACATGACTCTCCGTATAGGCCCGAAGTGAAATAAGTGGAGTGGGAAAAGTCATTTGAGAAACAAGGAGAAGAATATTCTCTTGATATGGATGATGCATTGAGGAGTTTGAGGGAAAAGATTAGAAGTTGTAGGGAAAATAATAATAGGTTGATTGATGCATAAGAAATAATTGCAAAGGCTCATGAAAAGAAATTTGAATTCAATGCAGTGATTCTTCAGAGCCTTTCAGACTTACAGAAGTAGGGACATATGGGGATCAATTATGGAGACAGGCAAGAGGAGAATACTAATGGGGCAAATGGAATTAGGTCTCAGAGAAGGTAAAGGATGGACAATTACGATACAGTGAAGAGTGGAAGACTCTTGGATACACCTTATAAGAGGACTAGTACGCATGGGTTTTATTCTAGCTCTTCTTCTAAGAGACATCATCACCATAACTGCTAGCATCATAGGAGGAGAGAGTATTTTCTAGAGGAATTTAAGAACTCAAAGCCTCCTACTTTTGATGGGGAAATGAAGAAATTAGAAGATGTAAAAGCATGACTACTTGGGACAAGAAAATTTTTCATATTGCATGATTACTCAAAGAACATGGAAGCTAAGATAGACATCTTCAATCTCAAGGGAAAAATAGATATCTCACAGGAATACATTAAGAATTCCGAAAGAATCAGAGAAGAGAAGCTGACTTGGGATGAGTTTGAAAGACTCTTCAATAATAAGTACATTTATGAGAGATATTATGATGGAAAGGCCGAGGAGTTTTATGAGCTCAAGATGGGTTCCATGACAAATGAAGAGTACACAACCAAATTTCTAGAATTGTTGAGGTATGTGACCTAACTCAAGGATGAGAAAGAAAAGATACAAGGATTCATCAATTGATTTCCATTATCATTAAAAGATTAGATATATTTTGATGAGTCTATGTCAATGGAGGAAGCCATCACGAAGTCAAAACATAGTTATGAGTAGTCAAAGCATAAGCCCGAGTTTAAATGTGACTGGAAAGGTAATGATAAGACTAAATGAAAATGGCCCAAGAAGCGAGGAATATCTAATGATGTAGGTGAGAAGGAAAATGTAGCCCCTCATAAGAAGTTTAATGGAGTTGAGAAAGGACACGGGTCTCAACCCAAAGAGTAGAAAAATAAAGGCAATGGCAGGGAACCATTGAAGTGTTAGATTTGTGTTAAATACCATTGTAAGAAGTATTGTCCAGTGTACAAGGGTGGTAGGCCACATATCTACAGTGTTCAGGAGGTGTGGATAGTAGGGGATGTGGGTTAGAGAATTCCCCAGATCTATGCAACAATTGATATCAGACAGGAAACCATGAAGCATCTATATTGAGATGGAAGTTAAGCTTCATGATCAAGTTGTTTCCATTTTGATTGATCTTGGATCAAATTGTAGATATGTTAGTCTTGACCTAGTGGATAAGTGTCATTTGAATAAATAAGTGCATGCAGAATCTTGGTTGGTGCAGTTGGCTACAGGGACCAAGAGAAGAGTTCACCACTGGGTGAGATCTTATGCATTTGAGCTTAATGGAATTCCTACAACAACACACCTAAATGTGCTTCCTTTTAGTTCATATAGCACTCTTTTTGGCATGGATTGGCTGTTTACTCATAAGACCAAGGTAGATTTCTATGGGAAGGCCATCAAGTGCCTCGATGATGAGGAAGAAAGTAGAATATTACAGGGAAAGAAGAAGCCTACATCAGTGAGGATGGTTACAACTCTACAAGCTAACCATAATTGTAGGAAAGGGTGTGTATTGTTTGCAGTTCATGTTTCCAATGAAAAAGGGAAGGATATTGAGGATGATGAGGTCCTGAGGAAGTATCCTATCTTGCAATAGTTTTAGGATGTTTTAATACATAGATTCCAGAGGTGCCTCCTCATAGAGAGGTGGATTTCTCTATTGAGTTCGTACTAGGAGAATCACCAACATCTAAGGCACCATACACGATGAGCAATTCAGATTTGGTGGAATTGAAGTTGCATCTTAAAGAGATGCTTGATAAGGGATACATAAGGACAAGTGTCTCATGTTGGGGTGCACCAGTGTTGTTTGTAAAGAAGAAGAATGATACTCTCATATTGTGCATTGATTATAAGTAGTTGAACAAGGTGAACATCAAGAACAAGTATCAATTTCCTAATATTGATGATTTTTTGATTAGTTGAAGGGAGAAACAATATTTTTTAAGATTGATATGATATCAAGATAAGGTGTGATCAAGATCATATGTTGAAAAACATAAGATCAAGTTGTAGATATCTTTATCAAAGCACTACCAAAGGAAAATTTTTGCAGATTCAAAAACTTGGAAATATTCCAAATGATCATTATAGGGAAGAAATTTTAGAATAATGATCCTTTGTCTTATTCTAGAATTAATTATTTTTAAGTTTTGTTATGTCTCAAAGGTTTAATTTGAGATATAGGATTATTGTTAAGAGATTTGTGGAGAAGTTTCAAGATATTTTAGGTAATTATTGATTCAAACATTTGCTTATGGACATGCATAAATATCGGTCTTATTAATGAAAATGTTTGAGTTGGTGTTATAATTGTTGAATTTATGCATTGTTTCATATTTGTTGGTGTAATAATTCTTCACTTTTCCTATTTCATTGATTAATAGAATTTGGTTTTCATTATATTCCTATGGTCTCTTCAATTTTCATTGTGTGTGTTTCCATGCATATTATGGCCTTCATTTCAGTTTCTATACAATCTAGATCATATTCGTTGCATGATTATCACTTAATAAACCTTATTTAATAGTAATTGTCATAATGAACCCAATCATATATATATATATATATATATATATATATATATATATATATATATATATACCTAAAGGGATCACATCCCATCAGTTTATTAACAGAGCTTAACCCTGAGAACATTGAACAGAATTGACCCTATAACTTCTCATTAACAAAGTGCTTTAGCCACAAAAACTAGACCAATTAAATTAACCCTTAAAACTACAATATAACAAATATTATATCTATATTATTACTAAATCTAATCAAATAAAAAATCTCATTACACCATCTCATTACATCATTAGAGAAATACCAATACCACCATGATCAAATGATGAATATCTTATTTTGCAAACGTTGATTTCAATAATGGATTTTATAATAATATGTAGACTTTTAATAAACTTACTATCTAAAGTCAAGATAAGATAAATATATTTTTTATATCATTGGCTACCGAAGCCTTGTGGTCATTAATAAATGAGAACCTCTTGTCAAATAATGCTTAAGATATTTTTCAATTAAATAATACACTTAATTTAATGTTTTTGTCGTGGGAAAAATATATCCCATTCATTTGGGGTTGGGGTTACGGTTGGTCCTTGTTTCAAAGCACTTAAGTCAACACTTATTTCAAATCACTTAAGTCAACCTCATACTGTGATTTGATTGTGGTTGTAGGTAGTGAGCATTTTAGGCATGGAAAAAGCACGCACAAATTTTGTTGACATTATGGTTTGCTATCATTACATGTTGCAATAAAAGGGATAAATACTCGAGCTGTAAAGAATGAAAATGATGTTTGACCATGAAAATCTCGCCTCTTTTTTGCCTTTCTTTTCTTGTTCAACACTCATACCAACGTTGGTACATGCTGAGCCACGTCCTAATGAAGGCCTTGTAGGAACTCAACGTGTGCCCTAATATTGATAACCCCTAGGATAGGGTCCATATCAATTAGAGCCTTTATGGGGTCATGTTGCCCTTTCGAATAATTAGGGTGAAATCAACACTAAGGGTAGCTAGGCATGGGCTATAGTGATCTTTTACATAATCACCATGAAATCATTGGGATTGGGATTGGTCTATAGTGGTTTCTACATAATCAACTAGAGATAGAGATAATGATGTGCTTTTGATATTTTAGTTATTTGAAAAGTGAGGTGGGTTTTTTTAATGTTTAAAATACTTTCGTTGTTTTAAAAGTTAATGGATGTCTTCGGACATTAATAATAATAAGTGTAATAATTAAAAAAGTGTTTTCTTAATAGTATTAATTAAATTCAAATAAAATAAAATTATATAAATTTTATTTATTTAATTTTTATATACTATGGTAAATGGGGCATTTGCGCATAAATAAAGTGTCTCATATTACACATTACCATCAATAAATTAATTTAAAATTATAAAGGAATATGTTTTCTCTGTTAAAGATTATTTATTCAAATTGAAATGAAGTTAAACATATAGATTTTATAGTCAAATTTTATTAATAATTTTTTTTTTAAATCTAAAAAATTGGTCTCTAGGTTAGTCTTGTAATCTTATGATAAGAAGTGGATTTTGGCCGCTACCACTATAGCCTCTAAGTCCCTGAGTCCTACAACTTATCCTCCTTTCGGTAGACCAAGTTAAGCTCGAGGGAATTGAATCTTTGTTTCCACAATAATTTTTATTGCGATCACCAACTAAATTACACTTCTAAGAAATTGAACCTTTAAAATCTTAGTTTCCACAATACTTTATTTTTACTGTGATCATCAATTAAATTACACCAAAAAAACATTAAAAACTTCTTTATTGCTTATGTGATTTACTAAAAAAATTATTAAATTAATTTATAATTCTACACATATTATTTTTAGTTATTTATTTGAATTTTGACAAAATAAAATATATTTAATTATATATATTAAATAGTAAAATTAGTATGTTATTGAGATCCATTGTATAATGAACAAATGGATTTCATAGGCCTCAATAAAATCTTATTACTAATTTAAAATTATATAATATACCATAAAAGAAAAGAGAGAACTTTATTATTATAATAAATTTAGAATATTATTATTACGATTTATTTAAAATAATCCAGACTAATTCAAAATTACATAAGGAGAGTACATTATTATAAAAAAAAATTGGAATATTATTATTACAATTTATTTATAATAATTATGTTAACAGGTGAGATTATTTTACAATAATTTAGAATTTTAATTTAATAATCAATAATTACAAGTTCATTTCCATAAAATATTTTAGAGTATTTTTTAAAGTAGTTACAAATTAAAGGTTGAGATTTATCTTAAAAGTATTTATGTCTTTTTTACTTTTGATTAAATTGATTAATTAAAAAAATATGTTATATGAGTGAGTGCCATATGAAACGAGTTATGGTTTTTGGGACATGGGTATTGATAAGCCATGATATTGGCCTGTGATATTATAACAAAACTTATTAGAGATATCCATAATAAAGTGGGGAGAATTTCCATGATTAAGAACCTTGTTACATATTTTTTTAAACGTATATATGTTTAACTCATATATTAATTTCATTTGTAATTAATAATAACAAAATTAAAATAAAGTTAAAATTTAGTTAATTTTTATAATGTTTATTTTGGAATAGTGCTTCTAGAATTTTAATTTAATTATCAATAACTATTTGGTGGATAGTAGGGATTTAACCTCCATAAAATATTCTAGAATATTGGTCATTCTACAACCTAGTGTGAGGGGATGTGTAAGTTTGTCCGTCTATTCATGCCATTTAAAATAAAATTAAAGATTTAAAATTATGTTCTAAATAGAAAAATAATGTCTGCTATAATTAAAAGAAGATGAATATGTTGTAAAGTAAAAATAATGTGTCAATCATATGTTTAAATCTTGCACTTTTCAAAAATATTTCAACAAGATCTATGTTAACTAATATGCCGATATTAACTTCATATATATCTATATATAGAAAAAAAATTATGGTTAAAATTTTTATTTGGCCTATATATACTTTATTTAGCATTCAAAAATACAATTTAAACAATGGAAAAATTCACATTGTATTTTGCACTCTAAAAAAGTTTGCATGTGAAGAAATTTGATCCCTCTCATCTCATGTTAGAGCCTTTATGGTTAAATTTTTTATTTGGCTATATATATACTCTATTTAGCATTTAAAAATACAATTTAAACATTGAAAAAAAACACATTGTATTTTGCACTCTAAAAAAGTTTGCATGTGAAGAAATTTGATCCCTCTCAGCTCATGTTAGAGTTATACTTAAGATGGATGTACGCTGGTAGTATACACAAATCAAAGGTTAAGATTTATTTCTAAAATAGTTATGTATTTTTTCCTCTTTTAATTAAATTCATTAATTAAAAAAATTGTCATATGAACAAGTGTCATATGAAATGACTTATAGTTCATGTGGTATTGGTTGACCATGGTATTGACCCATGATATTGTAATAAAACCTACTTATAAATTAAGAATTTCCATTCTTAAAAATATTGCTACATGTTTTTTAAAATATATATATGTGTGTGTGAACTTATGCATTAACTATTTTTATCATTAATAATATTATTATTATCTTAAGTAAAATTATAATTTAGTTAATTCTTATGATTTTTTTAAATTTAGAAACTTGAGATGTATGATGTAGTAAGTGTTTTGATTTTTATTATGGATTGATATCTGCACTAATTTTGATCTTAGCAATGTGAGATGTATCATGAGTTAAGTTTTTTGATGTTTATCATGGATTGATTCCTATTGACATTTACCAATCATTTAATTTATATGGTTGGGCTACTTACCAACCTAGAGCCATCTTAACCCCAGATCTATCAAGTGTCAAGAGAGGTCAAATCTCTTGAGGTTCAAACCTCTTTTTCGAGTGCAAAACTCGAGGAATGGTTTGCATGAGATCAAATCTCTCGAGGTTCAAACCATTTTTTAAGTGCAAAACTTGAGGAATGGTTTTCACCTCGAGAGATTTGATCCCTCTTAATGATTGATAGATCCAGGGTTAAGATGGATCTAGACTAATTTCAATCGTATGCTACCATGGAAAATTTGTTAAAAATTTAATTATTCTGATCATTTTAAATATACTAAATATGTCTAAGATTAATCTGATCATTTTAATTTAATTTTGCTCAATTTGTTGAGATCATAGAGACAATTAATAACTTGAATGATGAAAAATGATGAAATAAAAACTTTGAATGCAAAGTGGCAAATAACAATGTTGAATGATAGAAAATGTGAATAATAATAATGTATTTAATTACAAATAGTCTTCATTTTGATCAATTTCAAACTATTTTCTTCTACTATTCTTATTGTCGCACATGTTAGTTTTGTCATCTTTTCATATTGGTCATATGAAAAGGGTGGGTGAAATCGTAGACCATTCACATCATTAACTTGAGCTATTGTAGTAAACATCATACATTTTCTTTCTTGCTCTCCAATATTAATAGTATCTTTTTACAAAGTCATTCATTGTGACTTATGTTGTGTTAAACTCCAAGTAAGTTTCAATGGTAGTTATTTTTTATTACCTCGTTTGAATGTAAATTGATTAAAAATTTGAATGGTGGAATATGGGAATAATAAGAATGTATTCAAATTACAAGTAGTTTATAGTTTCAAGAAGTAAACGTTTCATGTAAGTGAATATTTTATATAAGTTGAAAATTGAAGCAATTTATTTATGGTTGAATTATTGTAACACAGAAATCAATGCACGTCGCCAATAATATTTTTGTGCTTACACTAAAATAAATGCACATAATTAATCTAATTATTGTTGAAATTAATGTACATCATAAATCTAGTTACATCAAATCATAAATAAACATCTACATTGAAATCAATGCACCTAGTAAAAGCATCCAAATAAAATTAGAAGTCAATATCTACACTAAAATCAACGCATCTAGTGCAAGCAATCAACATATACACTGAAATGAATGTTTCTAGTGCGAGCAATAAAATATGATAATACATCAACATCTACATTAAAATTAATGCATCTAGTGCAAGTAATCAAATAAGATTAGAAATCAAGTACACTGAAATAAATGTATCCATTGTAATCAATCAAATAGGATTAGGAAGCAACATCTACGTTAAAATCGATGCACCTATTTTAGTGAAAAAGCAAAATATTCATGGATTTCTAAATCCAACTTATTTTACCTATTGTAAAAGCCTTACTTCCTCTTCCTTTATGGTCAATAATGTTCAGTATTATAAAAATATTATATTATAATATTTGTATTTCTCTCTCTCTCTCTCTCTCTCTCTCTCTCTCTCTCTCTCTCAACCATCTATATCTATATCTCCTTCCATATATCCTTCTTTGTCTCTCTATCTGACCCCCCAGAATGCACATGCTCTCTCTTTCCATGTTAATCTATCTCTCTCTTCCTCCCTCTCTATGTCTCTCTCTTCTTCCCACTCTCCCCCATCCATCGATATCTCTATCTCCCTTTGTCTCTCCTTCCTTGTCTCCATATCTCACCCCAAAAACATATACACTCTATCTCCCCTTCCCTCTTCCCCTTCTCTCTCCCTCTCTCTTATCCCTTTCTCTCCCTCTATCTCTCCCTGTCTCTCTCCTTCTCTCTATGTTCCCTCTCATTGTCCTCTCTCCGTCACACTCTCTCCATCTCTCCCTTGTCACTCCCTCTCTTACCCCACCTATATATATCTATGTCTTTGTTATTATCTCTCTTTCATCCCACTCTCTTCTCTCCATCACTCACTCTCCTTCTCTCCCTTGTCACTTCCCCTCTCTCTCCACTTTTCTCTCTTTGTGTATTTTTTCTTCCCTCTCCTCTTTCTCCCCCTCCCCCTCCATCTCTCTCTCCCTCCCTCTCTCCTTCTCTCTCTCAAGTCCTCTCTCTCTTCCTTCCTCTCTCCCACCTCTCTCTCTCTCTCTCTCTCTCTCTCTCTCTCTCCCCAACTCTATCACTATCTCCCCATCCAACTCCATATCTCTCTCTCTCTCTCTCCAGCCTTCTCACTATCTCTCTCCATCTCTCCTCTACCCTACCCCTCACTCTCTCTCCATCTCTCCCTTGTCCCTCTCTCTCCCTCCACCTCTATCTCCATATGTATTTTTTCTTCCCTCCCTCTCTCTCTGCCCTCCAACTCAATCACTATTCTTTTCTCTCTCTCCCCATATGACCACCTCCCCCTCTGCCTCCCACCCTCTCTTTGTCTCTTTTTTTTCCCTCTCCCTCTTCCCTCCATCCATATGATCAAGAATTCTCATTCTTTAATCAATAACATATGTCGGGTATAATATAATAATACTCATAATGGAGATTATTACTATTATAATAGGTTAGAATAATAATAATCAATATTATCAATTATTATACCAATAATATATAAATGAATAACATGTTAAAAAAACAATAGTTTGTTAACTTTATATTATATATAGACCAATTTATTCTAATCAAATTGGTAGGTCTCTGCCTCACATTTTATACTTTGTATTTTACATTTATAAATGTTTTAATTTGAATATCAATAAAGATATATATATATATATATATATATATATATATATATATATATATATATATATATGTGTGTGTGTGTGTGTATATATGTATATGTATATGTATATGTATATGTATATATGCTCGACATTTAAAAAATGTTGGCTTAGTTACTTACTCATGTTATGACTACACATCTCCCCTATATTGGATTGTAGAGTTTCTCTCATTGCAATAATATATTGGAATAATAATAATCAATATTATATATTATTATACCAAAAATAATACATACAAAAAGGTTAAAGAAACAATAGTATCTTAACTTTACATTAAATACAAACCAATTTATTCATAAAATTGATATTATAATATTATACTAATCTAAACATTAATATTCTTAATATAATATTTTATAATTTTCAAGTGTTACGATTAAGGTTAATTTAACATATTTAGAGTTTATTATATAAATAATTTATAACCACAAGTTAGAGATAAGGCATTATAAGCTTGATTTAAAGCACCAATGAAACTATAATAATATATTATTCTATAATTTATAGCTACAATTAATATAATTTAATATACATAACATTTTTATTCACCATTTTTTATTCACCATGTTTTTACTCTCCTTAAAAAAAAATTTCTCCTACATCTTTAGGCATATTTAGAATAGGATTTAGGTTTCAATTTAAGGTTTTTGGGTTTAGTTTGTGTGTGTCTTGTTTCACTTTACCCAATAGATCAATTTCAACAATGCATCATAAGTAATGGATTTTTTTATTTTTTTGGACCATGCATCTAGGCTCATAATCAAGATTTGAATAAATGATTACTATGTTCACATTGAAAGTGATAACCTATAGTGTTACTAATATATGAAGAATGTTAACAATACTTGAATAAAATTAAGGTTACACATTTTTATATTTTTGTATGCTTTTATAATTGACTCAATTATGTTGGCTACACTGTAACCCGCAAAAAATTATAAATTTAAACATAAAATTTAAGAGAAAAATATTTTTTAAAATATTAATGTAAATAATATTTTATAATATTACTTTTTTTAGGCTATTAATGTTTTTAAATGGTTTTATAAAGATTAATAAAGCTATTCAAATTTAAAATATGAACTCTTTACCATATTATTTTACTTTTTTACCATGTTTTTTACTCTCTTTTTAAACTCATTCTCCTAGATTTTTGGGCATATTTGGAATAGAATTCAAGGTTTAGTTTCAGGCATATTTGTAGAAAAGTTTTTTGAGTTTAGTTTGTGTGTGTTTTTTCATTTATCAAAAAATAAAGTAGATTGACTTGAATGATGAATCATATGTAGCGATGAACCATGCATCACTCATAATCGGGTTTTGAATCAATGATTATTATGTTTTCATTCAAAACGATAATGATTAATTCATTAATATTATTGATATAAAATATAAACTCTTTACCACATTATTTTACTTTTACTACATTACTCTATTATATTCAATTTACTCATTTTGATATATTAATTTATAAAAAATAAATATTATGTAAACTTATAATATTTGTATTAAAATAAAATTTATAAATAAGAATAAAATATTCACATATTGTAATTTATAATTAAAAAATGATAAATTGAAAAGAAAGATGGGATGGACTTAGTATTAGAGGATTTTTTCTTTAATTTTACAATCATGAGTGAGATAAATAAAAATATATAATATTTAAATGTCACAATGTATAGATATTATAAACCAATATAGATCTATCTTCACTTTGGATCTATCTAGCGCAGAGAAGGATCAAATATCTTGAGGTGCAAACATTTCCTCAAGTTTTTCACTAAAGAAAAAGGTTTGCCCCTCGAGAGATTTGATCCCTCTCGATGCTTGATAGGTCCAGAGTTAAGACGGATCTACCTTGTACAATTTACATTTATATATGTTTTCATTTAGATATTAATAAAACATTTGAAGAGAATATATATATATATATATATATATATATATATATATATATATATTCTCTTCAAATTATATATATATATATATATATATAGATATCGACATTTAAAAAATGTTGACTTACTTACATCTATACATTTCCCTATATACTCAGTTGTAGAATGTATCTTGGCACAATAATTTATCTAAATTTAAACAAAATTTTGAAAACTTGATTAATTTATTGTATTTTTTCATATACTTTAAAAATTGGATAGAAATGTCAGAAATATCTACAATTTTAGTAAATTAATAGATTAATTGTTTTTAATAAATTATTGATTAAATTTTAATACGTAAGACATTAAAAAAAGATAGTTTTTCATCCTTCTATCTTTTTAATATAAATAATATAACAAATCGCCTAGAAGTCACCATAATATTTTTTTTTCATTAAACTTATTATAATACAAACATACTTTTAAAATTACATTAATAACTTTTTTATAATATTTTATTTTTTTTATTTTTTTTATATTACATTTTTTTAAATATATCATAATATTTTTAATAAAAATAATAGTGTGTACAATAATTTTTTACTTTATTTTCTTTTTAATAATTTAACCATAATTTAATAATTTTGTGTCATCTCTATTCCAATCTTTTTAAAATCACATAATTAGATTTTAAAACAATTTTTAAAAATATCTTATTATATATACTTTTGCAAATATTTTTAATTAAGAATTATAAAATTTAATAATTTTAATTTACTTATTAAAACAATGAAACATAGTCCCAAGGATTAACTTAATTGATCAAGATTCAAACATAAAAAATTTTGATATTGTTGTTAGTTGTTGATCACTAGTGTGACTCTCTTTGATTCCTTTGAGGTAGGGCCCCATAATAAAAGTCGACGGTTTACTGTAATACCCCTCCGCTGTTATGGAAACATTTTATTTGTTATTGGCTATTGTTAGTATGTTGGCTGATGACACACAATGAACTGATTATGAGGAAAATTTGATGTAATTAAATAAATAAATTTGATGAATTAAGATGGAAATTGTGTGGAAAGAAACACTGGAGTAAAAGAAGATGCTTTCACAAATCTGAATACTAATGGAATGGATCATATTTTATTAAAAAATTCTTAAATAAATATACTTTGTTGAAGATAAATGCTAAGAAAAGCACTACGGGAGAGAAAAGCGAGCTTTATGAGGAAAAACAAAAGAAAAGCTTAGGCTTAAGGGTGAGAAGATCCTTGAAAGGCAAGACGCCACCAAGGAAATATGCTAAAAAATAATGTTAAAAACACATTATGTGGAATCAGAGGGGGTTACTGATTCTAGGAAAGAACATCTTAGCTTGGGGCGACCAAAGGTTGGTCCAAGGTTGGGTGGATCAATGTTTTCATAGGCATGATTTCCAAACTAAATTGTTGGTTAGATATTATGATTACTGTTGTTATTTTAACTATGGATTAGAATTAATCATAATTTCTACATCATTAGAATTAATGGCAAATTTCCATTATGAGAATACCTTCGGTAGTTTTGTTTTTTTATGAGGATACATTTCTGCATCGCTAAATTTAATTGTAATTTTCTATGATGAGAATACATTCAGTGGTTTGGTTATGAGAATACAAAGTTTGATAATACATGATTACAACAGTGAATATGAAAAGTATTAGGCTAGAGGTTCACATAAAATATCTTTTGTGAATATTTGCATGTCAATTGGATTGCATGTATAACTTCGTATTTAAACTATGGGAAGTGTATGATTAGATACCTTGTAGGGATCATTAAAACCGGGTCTATGAATCTCTATGGCCTTGCATGTTTATCCTATCAAACTAGTGGGATTTGTGAGTACACAGTTGTACGGTTGATGTCAAAAATGTAAATTTTCATTACTATTTGTCCATATTATATGACTTAGCGTTGCAGGGGTTAAGAAGGGGAGGGACCCGAGATTTTAGTAAGCTATTACATGCACAAATTGAGTTTCTTAGAGGAATGCCAAGAAGTACCAAATGGGTAAGTGTTATTTCTGAGTGTATTATTATAAAACAATTATATTGTAGAATTATATATGTCTCAGGGGGAATTAATTAGGTGGGTTAGATTAGTAGTGATTGGATGTGTTACAATAATCCTCAACAACAATGCCCAAGAGAGTGAAAAAGGATCATCTGAGGAGTCAGGTTGAATATATAGTGATTCCAGAGTCTTATCCTATTTAAACCCTAGTCTAGTTGGTAACCAAAACTTATCGAAATGAATCCAATATCGTTCTACTGCACAAGAAAATGGAATTAACAGGAAGAAAAGAAGTGTTGCATTCGTAACAGATTATGTATCATAGTCTAAGAATTTATATCTCAAAAATACAAAGTTAGTGACTATATTTCACATTATAGAATAGCAAAAAACATAGTGAATTGAGCACTTATATACTAGATGTAGATTAAATTGAGTGATATTTTTATTAATATACATAAAACAACACTAGAAGCAAAGAGCGTTGGGAAATAAGGACCAAAGAAGACCCATAAATGAAGTCACATCAGCTACAATGATACAAGTCAAGAAAATACTAAATAAGAGAAGAAATTATTATAGAACGACATGTACAGTCCTATCCATGGTCACAGAACTGTAATTTCCCATTTAAATTACATACTGCAATGTATCCAAAGGTAGATAAAACTATTAAATTTTAGCTTGGGCTTGTAGTGGCCAACAATGGCACAAATAAGAGAACAAAACCAATATTAGGTCTATTGCAATAATCTTATTCAAAACAGAGAGCGAGATTCACGCTTATTGAAAGTGCTCAACATAGAAGAAATAGTGAATAAATTTTCAAGTTAACAAAGGAGAGAGCGAGATTCACGCTTATTGCAAGTCTTCAACAAATAGAAGGAATAGTGAATAATTATTCAAGTTAAAAAACCAGAGAGTGATATTCACGCTTATTTCAAGTCTTGAACACATAGAATAATTATTGAATAATTATTAAATTTAACAAAACATAGAATAAGATTCATGCTTAATGCAAGTCGACAATACGGTAATGTTCGAAAAGAGTAACTTTTCCATTAGTAATTATAGCTACCAGTACTAGCCACATTGAATAAGGCATGCATAGGTACCATCAACAGTAAAGAAAAATGAAATACCCTTGAATATGGATTTAATCTCTGCTAGAAATTTTCAATCAAGTGTACACACGTGAGAATCCAGAAAGTGTGTGACACTTTAGCCTTCCAAGCATAAAATAACTCTTGAACATAAAATAAATTTTATTTTACTAGTAGTCCTAGATTGGAAATAGCAGGGCTAGCCTAGAAAAACCCTTTGTTTTCCCCATTCCCTCAATAGTAGTAAGAAGTTCATGGAAAGGAGTATTCAGGCAAGGAAACTGACCTAGAAGTAAAGGGACGCATGTTAGGACTCACCCAAGCTAGGGAAAAAGTAGTGTGTGGCTAAGTAAATGCTACAAGTATACCTATGATAATCAAAGGCATAGGGGACAACAAAATTACTGGTTAGAAAGCAAATTTAATCGGAATTAAATGAGAATATACACATAGTCTACTAGAGGAGGAAGGAAGGAGGATATTACTTGGGTAATGGTTGTGAAGCATAGGCTCCTACTCTTGCAGCTGAACCAACAAATTAAAACCAAAAAACAATTTGCATTAGTGATGATGAATTCTTGAATGGGTAAACAAAATAGCCATGGAAATTGAGGTAGGAAACATTATTTAAGATTCTGTATAGAGGGTTGAAAGTGATTACCTTCCAATCGATTAGAACCCCAATCCAGGCCCTATGGAAAACCCTCACCTCCATTCCTATGTAAAGGGTATTTAGAACAATGTTAAAGACAAAGGTTTTATGTTTACAATTCATGAGAATGGAATTTACAGAGGGGCAAGGGAGGAAATTACCTATTGCGAATGAAACTAGTATATATGACCTCCATCATTCCCCATTAAGACTTCATCACTAGTGATAAGGGTGAATGAAGAAACATAGTAGCATGTTGAGCCACCTTAACACAATAAAGACCCAAGCTAGTTAGCAGGGCCCTAGATCGAGTTGGATACCCTGCATTAGAAGACAATGATAGAGAATGCATGGAGTTTGAGTAGTAGACAAGGCCACATTTCATCGTTGCAGATCCTTTGGCTCTAGTGGCAAAACAACAAAACCAAGTGAAAGGAGGGCAGATTGGGAAAAACACTAGGGTTTAATATCAAATAGGGAAAAAAACTAGGGTTTAATAGCGAATTTTTCTACCCTTGATGAGTGAGGAAGGAACTAGGATGTTGAAATTCCAGCTCCTCGACCATTGTGAGGACCATGTGACATAGTACCCCATTCACATGGGCCATGAAACATGTAATGAGTAGATTGGAGGTGAGGTAGAGGTTGTGGAACAACTATGGTGCTTAATAAAAGTCTCAAACATAGCGAGGGTTATACATGGTCCTAAGCTATAGTATTAATCAACGATAGGAGACCAACTTTGTGTTATGATAACTTTGAAACAAGTGATATTCATATAGTTGAAGGAGCCACATATGTGTATCAAGATCTATATAACCAAAATTAGGAACATAGGTCCAGACCATAAATGAAGTGGATTATTCATCACAAAGTTTACTTGGGCGCTCAACAGAGGGAGCATTGATTTCAAATACAATTCAAACACAATATGGACAAACATAATCACATGATGCTAGTTACAAATATATTCATACTAGAAAAAAAAAATAAGGAATGCACCATATGTAGTATTACAATTTTGACATTGGGTATAATGAAGTTTTATTGTAAGTTGGGTAGCTAAAGAAGGTATTAGAGCACCAGATACCACACTGGACTTAAGAAAAAGGCGCCAACATAGTTCTAGAGTAAGAAGTAGTATAAGTAAATGTAACATACTGATAGAAATTGGTATGTTTTGTAGGGTTCTGAATTGAAGTAGACTACTGTAGAATGATGGAGAAATATCCTCCAACTATCACTGGTGGGGAGGATTTGTATGTGGAGTTGGTCGAAGGTAGCACCTCAGTACCCTCTCAGTTCATGGATATAGTGAGAAATCTACAACAAGAACTAGCACAACTCCAGAGTAGTAATGAACAGGTATTAAAAGCTAGATGTGTATCACAAAAGACCTTACACAGGCCATCCCAGTTACCAAAAAATGATTTCTGCATTAAGGAAAAAATAAATTTGGCCAAGTATGAAGAGGGATGTGGCCAAATATCTAGCAAAGTGCATAGAATATCAACAAGTAAAGGTAGAGCATCAACATCCTGCTGGATTGTTGAATATCAAACTTAGTGGACTTCTTTGATTTAGCTCTGGCTAAGCACAACTCCCCTCTACCATTCCCGAATGGAAGTGGGAGGAAATTTCAATGAGCTTTATCCAAGATTAGCAAGGAAAAAATGCCAACATGATTCTATCATGGTGATGGTAAATGTGTTGACTAAAGCAGCCCACTTTATACTAGTGCAGTCTACGTTTGAGACTGCCTGGATAGTTAATATTTTCATGAGAAACATCTTTCACCTACATGGAATACCCAAGGTAATAGTGTCATATAGAGATGCTAAATTTACCTCCAAGTTTTGGAAAGAATTATTCAGAGGTATGGGAACACAATTGAATTTTAGTACAACATCTCACCAGTAGATGGATGGGAAGACAGAAAGGACCAATCAGATTCTTGAGGATATGCTAAGAATGTATGTTATGAATCAACCTACCAAGTGGGAGGATTTTCTGCATTTAGCATAATTTGCATATAATAATAGTTACCAAGCTTCTATTAAAATGAGTCCCTTCGAGGCTTTGTATGGAAGAAAATGCAATACACCCCTGAGCTGGAGTCAACCAGAAGATAAGCTAATATTGGGGCCAAATGTTTTGCAGTAAATGGAATGAATAGTGCAGAAAATCAAGCACTATATTAAAACAGTACAAGATTAGCAGAAAAGTTATGTAGACAAAAGGAGAGTGCATAAAGAATTCAACATCGAAGACCATGTAAATTTATGAGTAAATCCCAGGAAGAGTACTCTAAGCATAAGAACTTGTACAAAGTTGGCACCATGATTTTGTGGGCCTTTTGAAATCCTGGATAGAGTTGGCCCAATGGCTTATTAGTTGCCTTTACCCAGCCATATTAAAGTTCACAATTTATTTCATGTGTCTTTTTCAAAAAAGTATGTTCATGACAATTCTCATTAGATTGATTGGAATCTGATACAAGTGGAACCCGAAGGAGATTTCCTACCCAAGCCACTTCGCATCTTGGATCGGATGAAAACCATGCTCTGGAATCGAGTCATTGCTTAGGTTAAGGTGTAGTGGAAGAACTTTACACCTGAGGAGGAAACTTGGGAGCGAGAAGATAATATGAAAGAAGCCTACCAACTATTGTTCCTGTAAAAGCTAAGGAACAATAAACACCAAGGACGATGTTATTTTTGAGAGGGGGAAGATGTAATACCCCCCGCAGTTATGGAAACATTTTATTTTGTATTGGCCATTGTTAGTATGTTGGATGATGAGCCACAATGAAATGATTATGAGGAAAATTTGATGTAATTAAATAAATAAATTTGATGAATAAATCTGGAAATTGTGTGGAAAGAAACACTGGAATAAAAAAACATACTTGCCCAAATCTGAATACCAATGGAATAGATCAGATTTTATTAAAAATTCCTTAAATAAATATACACAGTTGAAGATAAATACCGAGAAAATCACCGCAAGAGAGAAAAGAGGGGTTTATGAGGAAAAACAAAAGAAAAGCCTAATATGAAGGGTGAGAAGATCCTTGAAAGGCGAGATGCTACCAAGAAAATCTGCTGGAAAGTAATGTTAAAAACACATTATAAAGAATCAGAGGGGGTTATTGATTCTAGGCAAGATCATCTTAGCTCGGGGGGACAAGAGGTTGTTCCAAGGTTGGGTGGATCAGTGTTCTCACAGGCACGATTTCCAGACTAAATTGTTGGTTAGAGATGATGATTACTCTTGTTATTTTGACTATGGATTGGAATTAAACATAATTAATACATCATTACAATTAATGGAAATGTTTTGTTATGAGAATAACTTTGGTAGTTTTGGCTTTTTATGAGGATAAATTTCTGCATTGCTGAATTTAATCGTAATTTTATGTGATGAGAATACCTTCAGTAGTTTTGTTTGGATAATATAGAGTTTGATACATACATGATTACAATAGTGAAGATGAAAAGTATCAGGGTAGAGGCTCACATAAAAGATCTTTTGTGAATATTTTCATGTCGATTGGGTTGCATGTGCTACTTTGTAAATAAACTATGAGAAGTGTATGATTAGATACCTTGTAGGGATCAATAAAACTTGGCCTGTGAATCTCTATGGCCTTACATGTTTAGCCTAGAAAACCAATGGGAGTTGCGAGTACATATTTGTACTGTTGAAGTCGAAAATGTAAATTTTGGTTACGATTTGTCCATATAATATCACTTTATGTTGCAAGGGTTAAGAATAGGAGGGACCCAAGATTTTAGTAAGCTAATACATGCAAGAATTGAGTTTCTTACATGAATTCTAGGAAGTAATAGATGGGTAAGTGTTATTTCCGAGTGTATTATTATAAAACAATTATGTTTCAGAATGATATAATTCTGAAGGAGAATTAATTAGGTGGGTTAGATTAGTAGCGATACAACATTCGAGGTTGTGATAATCCTCAAGAGAAATTCCCAAGCGAGTGAAAAATAATCATTTAAGGAGTTATGTTGAATCAATAACAATTCCACAGTCTTATCCTATTTGAACCCTAGACTAGTTGGTAATCAAAACTTATCGAAAGGAGTCAAATCTCATTTTAATGCACATGAAAATTGAATTAACAATCAGAAAATAACTGCTACATTAGTAACAGATTATATACCATAGTATAAGAATTTATATCTCAAAAATACCAAGTTAATGATTGTATTTCACATTATAGAATAGTGACAAACATAGTGAACCGAGCACTTATATACTAGTTGTAGATTACATTTAGTGATATTTTGATTAATATACATAAAACAATGCCAACAACAACAAGGGCTGGGAAATAAGGACCAAAGAAGACCATAAATGAAGTCTCATTGGCTATAGAGATACAAGCTAGGAGCATACTAAATAAGAGAAGAAATTATTATAGAACGACATACACAGTTGTATCCATGGTCACATAACTGTAATTTTCCATTTAAATTACATACTGCATCGTATCCAATAGTAGATAAAACTATTAAAGTTTAGCCTAAGCCTGTAGTGGCCAACACTCCCACAAATGAGAGAACAACCCCAATATTAGGTTCAGTGCAATAATCTTGTTCAAAACAAAGAGCGAGATTGACGCTTATTGCAACTCTTCAACACATAGAAGAAATAGTGAATAATTATTCAAGTTAACAAAATAGAGAGTGAGATTCATGCTTATTGAAAGTCTTCAACACAAGAATGAATAGCGAACAATTATTCAAGTTAAAAAAACAAAGAGCGAGATTCATGCTTATTGCAAGTCTTCAACACATAGAATAACTATTGAATAATTATTCAAGTTAACAAAAGAGAGAGCGAGATTCATGCTTAATGCAAGTCAACAATATAGTAATGTTCAAAAAGAGTAAATTTTTCATTAGTAATTATAGCTACCAGTATTAGCCATACTAAATGGGGCATGCATAGGTACAACCAACAGTAAAGGAAAATGAAATACCCTTGAATAGAGGTTTAATCTCTACTAGAAAATTTCAGTCAAGTGTATAGACATGAGAATCTAGAATGTGCTTGACTCTTTAGCCTTCCAATCTTAATTGACCCCTTGAAGAGAAAATAAATTTCATATATCCAATAGTCCCAAATTGGAAATAAAAGGACTAGCCTAGAAAAACCCTTTGTTTTCCCCATTCCCTCAACAGTGGTAAGATGTTCCTAGAGTGGAGTATTCAGGCAAAGAAACTAACCTAGAAGTAACATGACGCATGTTAGGACTCACCCAAGCTAGGGAAATAATAGTGTGTGGCTAACGAAACGCTGAAGTATACATGTGATAGTTAAAGGCACAGGGGAAAACAAAATTACTGATTAGAAAGAAACTTTAATCATTGTTAATAGAGAATATACACACAATCCACTGGAGGAGGAAGGAATAAGGATATTACCTGTATAGTGGTTGCGGAACAAAGGCTCCTACTCCTGCAGTTGAACTAACAAATTAAAACCCCAAAACAATTTGTGCTTGTGATGATAAATGCTCAAATGAGTAAACAAACTAGCCATGGAAACAGAGGTAGGAAAAATTACCTGAGATTTCATGTAGAGGGTCGAAAGAAGTTACCTTACAGTTGATTAGAACCCCAATCCAGGCCCTGCGGAAAACCCTCACCTCCATTCTTATGTAAGAGGGTATTTAGAACAACGCTAAAGACAAAGTGTTTCTTTTTATAATTCAAAAGAATTTAATTTGTAGAGGGGCAAGGGAGGAAATTACTTGGTGCGAATTAAACTAGTATGTATGACCTCTATCATTCCCCACTAAGACTTCATCACTGGTGATAAGGGTGAATGTAGAGAGGGAGTGGCATGTCGAGCCACCTTAACACAAGACAGACTGAAGCCAGTTGGCATGGTCCTAAATCGAGCTAGATAGCCTGCATTTGGAGACAACGACAGAGAATGCATGCAGTGGGAGTAGCAAACGAGGCCACATTTCATCATTGTAGAGCCTTCAGCTCTGGTGGTAGAACAACAAAACCAAGTGGAAGGAGGGCTGATAGGGAAAAGCACTAGGGTTTGATAGCAAAGTTTATGCCCTTGATGAGTAAGAAAGGATCTAGGATGTTGAAATTCCAGCTCCTCAACCATGGTGAGGACCATGTGACATAGTACCCCATTCACATGGGTCATGAACCATGTAACGAGTGGATTGGAGGCGAGGTGGAGAGTGTCGAATAGTTGTAGCACTTAATAAGAGTCTCAAACACAACATGGGTTATACATGGTCCTAAGCTATAGTATTAATCAACGATAGGAGACCAACTTCGTGTTATGATAACTTTGAAACAAGTGATATTCATATAGTTGAAGGAACCACATATGTGTATCAATATATGTATAATCAAACTTAGGAACATAGGTCTATACCATAAATGAAGTCGATTATTCATCACAAAGTTTACTTGCGCGCTTGACAAAGGGAGAATTGATTTAAAATACAATTCAAAAAAAATATGGACAAACATAATCACATGATGCTAGTAAAAAACAAAAAACAAAAAAACAAAAACAAAAATAGAAACAAAACAAGAACAAAAAACAAAAACAAGCAATGCACCATATGAAATATTACAATTTAAGGAATGCACCCTATGTAGTATTACAATTTTGACATTGAGTATAATGAAGTTTTATTGTAAGCTGAATAGCTGACATTTATCTAGTTTATCATCCACAAAATGTGGAAAAGTAATATAAGATTTCATGTATTTCCATTCCAAAAATAAAAATAAAACATTAAACTATTCACTCATATTACTTCCTCTATATGATTTCCCCCCTTAAATTCCATGAGTATAATATAATTACATATTTAAAATGGTCAAGTGAATGCATACATATGACATGAAACATTATTTCTCAAAATTAAATCAATAAATTATCATTTATTCACTATGTTACATAGTTGATATGGTAGTTTCCCAACTTAAATTTCAATGTCTCTGAAATTGAAACTACACTAATTCAAATGATTTTAATATAATTAAATGTTCGAAATACTTAATTGAAAGTATACATATGACATTGTTTGCAAAATTAAATCAATAAAATGTCAATTTATATTTAATATGGTTTTTGTCCCATGTAAATTTCATGAGTTTGAAATGATAAGTACACTATCATGGTCTCACATGTCTTATTATGTTATCTTGTAGCAGTGATATATATGATCGATGCAATTCTATTAGTTTACATCGTACCGAAAATTTTGCACTATTTTCCGTCGCTTCAATGTCAAACTATGGGTTTTATTTTTTCGAGGGATGACGTCTCAACATCGCTAGGGTAGGGCTCAAGATACCGAGGCATGAGTTCATCCTAGTCCTGGATACTAAATATGGATGGAATTATGTAGTGTTTTAGGCCAGATCTTGTCAAATCTTCTAGGGAATAAATGAACGACCTCCTTGCCATGTGTCCACCCGCTTCACTAACTCCAACCTTCCCTCCTTCATCGATGCTTGCAAGTTACTCTGTACCTTATTATATCCATGACACATTTCTTTATGCTTATTTAGTCTTTCAATGTTGTTGGAAAAATGAACTCCTACATGTTCTCACCTGCATTGCACTACCATCCCAAGAGATGTGAGTCTCTGAGTAGTAGCAGCTCTAATGGAACCGCTACATCCCCACTAGTTATAGAGAAATCCATGGTTTGGGTCCTCCCACGATATGTCGTCACACCAATTTTTATGGGCACAAAGATCCATAAGGGGAAGAAAGGTCATGGGACATAGTATCAATGGCTAAAGAATTTCAACAAGGACTTGAAAGATGGTTATCTGAGCTATAGTTGTCAAGTTTCAAACCTAGGTCAACCAAGCCTAAGTCCTTCATCCTTCCTTTCAAGGGGCTAATTGTTGAAATCAAGGAAAAAATAGCTGAGGCAAGTCAAATTTTGAGCTCATTTTCATGTTCATTCGATTTTGTTTAACAATATTTTGAATTTTAAAAGTTGTTTGTTGGAGGTTAAATTTTACTTCTGCTTCGTTATATGAGGTTTTTTAGGAGACTTTATCTCTCTTTAATTGTCTTTAAATAGATTGTATTTGATCTCAAGAAGAAAAATGACAGAAAAACACTTGAGTTAATGTTTTCATTAACTTGCTCCCACATTAACTTGCTCCCACTTATTTCTTGTTCTATGATTTGATCTCGTGCATCTCGCTGATTTCCTACTCATGTTCTTTAATGAGGTTAAATTTATTTTTATTTTATTTTTTTCAAATTAGTTTTTCTTTGGTCTAGAGAAAATAAAACCATTATTAATTTCAATATATTTACCTTAACCTTGAAAATTGAAGGAAGATTTTAACTAAGAGGTTTTTTCAGGTATGGTATTGTATTTTACTTTGAATGCTTTCAAAAGGCTTAAAATTTCTTTTTTTCTATTTAGGTAAATTTTTGTTGACCTGTTTGGACCGACTAGCGGGCATGCACTGCTTTACTTATTTCTGGAAATTTAATTGCATTGCCAATTGAAGGTTTTTTTTTTTTAAATTGTTTTAGTGCTCTTATTTTTTTTTTCAACCTCATAATGAAAATTACAGAGTTGCATTTGAAAGCTTTATTTTTCTGATGTCATCGACTTAAAGTTTCATCTATGTGGTTGTGTATGGTTTTTATGAGATTAAACTTGTTTAGATCAACTTCAAAGTACTTGTGGACATGGGAAAACATAATAGGCCAGCACACATTGGTTTCATTGTCAAAACATTTTGTTATTCCCTTTTATGTCTTTTTCCTTTGCTCTGACCATAATTGTATATCATCTCGTTTATGATTTTTATATCTAGATTATACATTTTCAATTAAGATCTAATAGGACGACCACCACCATCCCATTTATCAAGTATTTGCGACCTCATATTAAGTTGTCAGTGAGCTAAAATATTTTTTTCTATAGATGTCTTTTCTGCACGTACATTACTTGAAAAAAATACATCTTTACAAAAAAGAAAAAACATTAACATTCCCACCACATGGATATTGTTATTAATTAGGTGCAAATTAACTAATACTAACATAACGACTAGATATCCCTCTATTATCAATAAAGTTAATGACTATTGTTAATAAGGCTATATAAACAAATATCGATTACATTTAATTGACTCTATCAAAATACAAGAGATAATGATGTAAATCTTCATTATAACATTATCAATATGATATTTAATTTATTGAGTATTCTTATTATTGTTATATTATAAGTAAGATTTTATTTTTTCTTAATTTATTCTAAAAATGTATTCATATATATAAAGATTTAGTTAGAATTAATGAACATTTAATTTTTAGTACCATATTCTTAAGCATGGAAAAGAGAATGTTGAAGTGAATTGGGGTAGCATTGTTTCTTAAAGATAGTAAGTATTTGTAGATTATTAGTGGATACATTAATATATTATTAATTGTTTCTTATTAATTTGCATGTGAGTGGTAGTCACACATCTAGTGCGAATCAAAAGATCCTCCAACTAATTAATCATCAATGGACATAGGTGGGAGGACATGATGAAGGTCTTGATCTAACCATTTACTTTCAAAGAAACTCAAAATTAGTGATAGTCATGAATGGATGTATAGTGTAAGGATGTGATGATGACGTTCTGACATACTTGTTAGCATTCAAATCAACCCCAAATGGATATAAATTATGGCTTGTGATAGAGGTTTAACAAGGTTTAAACAAAAATATCAATGATCATTGGTATAGCATGAAATCATCAATCACCATTATGTTCAAAGAGACCTTTATGGGTGGCTAATGCAACTCAATCATAGTTGAAAACCAATAAATTAGATGAAATCCATCATCTACATGAGAAGACTATTACATACATGTTTTTTTTTTCTTCCAATTTTTTTATCAACTTTTTCCTACACTTATATACTCTAAATAAAGGCTTACCTCATTTGATTTCAAAAACAAAACTTTAGAAACATTTGAAGGAATAATAATACACATATGCCTGGAATAATTAGCTAGCGAAAAATAGTATGTTTGAAAATAATTATGTCAAACATCCCTTTTTTTATGGCACCATTGCAATTATGGAACCAATTAAAAATGATTGAATATATAGATAAGAAATATATTACCACATATTTTACTTTGAATATTTTATTTGGACAAAATATTAATATTTATTGCAAATTAAATTTAGATGTAGAAATATACAATTAAAAATCCCAATCAATAGATATCATAATTGAATTATTTTCACTTATAAATGAAATAGCTATGTATCTGAGAAGCATTCCAAGGATTTAGATAAAACCTCATAGTTTGAGTTGATTGGCATAGTTTCTACGAGATAATCCAATTCTATTGAAACAAAGAGATGGGTGCAGTGTGCATGAGGATTGAAATCATGAAGTCCATATTAGGAATTTTTTTCTGCCTTGGAAAATCACATCGTAGAGAGGTAGTGCAAAAAAGAAGCCCAAAGGAAGACATCAATGATGCAGTACATATCCAAACTCAAAGAAATGTGTAATAGAATTGGTGGCAAGATGGTTTTCCTGCATTGTTTGTATGGATGTATAGGACAACAAGGTTAGATGATGATAACTTTTCTAGGTGTCATTTGATGCCTTTGTTGTAGTAGGGTCCATCGAAAGTATGAAACATCGGTACTCCTTGTATGAGGAATCAAAGTTTTCATCCAACGAGTGTTTCCAGTCGAAATTTGAGTAAACCCATAAGGAGATAAGTTGAAGATACGAGTTAAAAAAATAGTTTTTTTCCTTCTAAAATTTGATGAAGTATCTAATATTATTTTATTATTTCCACTATTATTTTGTAATTTCCTTAGGAGTCCCATTTTAGACCTCCAAATTCCCCTAATGTAATTTTCCATGGTTTTTTCCCAAAAATTGATTCACCAAATTCTATTTTGTTTGCTCAAATCTTATCGCATAAAATTATTCTACTATAAAAATGTTAAATTATTTTAGAAACTATATAAAATACTTAGAAATTTTAGTATTTTTACAAAAATATCACCAAACATTTTTTGACTATAATTTTAAACATTAGTAAGATTAAC
Source organism: Pinus tabuliformis (assembly GCA_031772625.1). NCBI lineage: Eukaryota > Viridiplantae > Streptophyta > Pinopsida > Pinales > Pinaceae > Pinus > Pinus tabuliformis. The sequence continues at coordinate 1,432,018,934 of CM062819.1, read as the reverse complement.
CAAAATTTCTACACTTTAAAATATGTAGGGATCCTTAAAATTTTTCTTGAAAATTACCTTTCTTAGCAAAAAATGTACACCCATAACTTTAGTTGTGGGAAGCTATAATACTTGGCATTAATTTATGTTATGATTCAATCAGTCACAAAAGAAGCACCACTTCAACATTGTAGTTTATTTTTTATATTGTTGAATCTTAAATAAGCATAATCTATTGATTGTTATCCTCCCTACCCAAGTTCTATTCCCACAAGTCACATGATGAGTTCTTAGTAAGTATATTATGTAACTGCTTTGAGCCTTATTATTGACATGGCCTTATGCCCTAAATAATAGATATTTTACCTTAGGGGAAATATTTGAAATGAAAGGAAGTAACTCAGGTTTTACTTTGGGATATGTTACCTAAAACAAATTGTACAAATTTTATATTCCAAGAGGTTAATTTAATTGGTTGTTGCAATGTGTTGAGCATTTTTCTAGTTCCATGTCAACATGTGTTTGATTCAAATCCCCTTTAGATAGGCACACTAATCTATACCAATAAGTTTACTATAGAAGAAATTCATTAATGTGGAGAATCATCCCTTGAAACTTTCCTTGGAAATAAAACATTTACAAAGTTTTCTCACTAATAAGCTATTTTCCCAAGGAAAAAAAATATTTTTATATTCAAGTATAATTCAAAGTATAATATGAATATTCCTTTAGCATGATCATCAATAACACTAAAATTTCCTCTATGACACACACCCACACATACAAGTGTTATCACTGTCTCTATAATATGTTTTTATCAACATAATTGTCCTCTGATTACTACATCAAAATATTAAAAAAAACTATCTCAACAAATTCATGTAGATGATGAGAAATAAAAATTAAAAGAAATTAAAACGTAATCAAGTATCCCATCCAATTCAGATTCACACTATAAGTCGATCCACTATGAGTGATTATTTGGAAGGTCCCAACTGGAAGTGAAAGTTCCTAGGCAAAGAATTTTCTAAAGTATAATGTTGCTAATATATGTGTTAATATTGATATGAAAAAGAGTTTTAGAATCATCCATGATATGTTGCACTAAATATTGAAAATTAATTTATAAATTTGTGATTAATTTTTCATCCACTTAATTATAAGAAGAAAATTCCACATCACACTAGACAAATGAATATTTTGAATGCTAACAAATTTTAAAAAATAAATTAGTGATGTAAATTCTGTCATATTATTTATTCTAGGACCAGCATTGGATTTTATGGAGTAAAATTATTGAGGAAATACGTAAAACACAAAACCTAGTCGACATATTGGTTTGTTTCCTTGACAAGCCCCATTGAAAAATGTCCAAGGGTGCCTTTGATTTATAACCAGAGATCGAACTTATCTTCTATCAATAGGAGAAGAGTCCTTAACATAAATATTAATCACATTCACATTTCTAAGGGTCATGAATTCTTGTGCCATATATCTCCCTTCAAATACATCTATGTTGTGTATTGTCCAAAGACTCCATTAAACCATCAAAAGTAGTGCATTAAATTGTTTCATCTATCTCCTTAAAAACCAAACTTGTAAATAACGCATTAATAAACTTAGTTAAATGGCTCCTAAAATTATCTTAATTAACATCTATCCTACCAGAGTCGAGCACATATTACTATGATAACATTGTGTGTTTCACCAAAAACAACAAATTCTATCAAAAAGTTATTAATTCCACTCTATTCAATATCTTTGTAGAAATTTATACACAGTCTAAAAGTTATGGTGTAGCCATTAATCTTAACTCTATTAAATTGCCAATATATTTTATTCTTAGAAACATAGCTAAATTATCATTATGGTTCTACTAATTCTTCTTAAATAAAACTCATTTAACTTATTTTGCAAGCCACCAATAAACCATTCCTCAAATTAGAAGTCAAAGAATTTCAAAAGAAAGTGTAAAAAATTATTGAAATAATTAATTATGATTTTGAAAATTTATTGAAGTCATTAATCATGATTTTGAATCAGCTATCTAAATTTCTACTAATCCCCTTAATTTCACAATAAACATATACCATTTAAATCGAGGGGATAAGAATCTTATTTTGAATTCCTATTCCACTTAAAGAAGTGGAGTTATTCTACTATTGCATTTGTATGCTTGAAATGTCATAACACTCCATACTATCCTCTTACATACTACTCCTAACAAATTTATGTTATCTGATTTTTCATTCATGCCTCTAGATCCCCAAATGATCACATTCGTGAACCAATGTTTGTTCACTTGAACTTAATGTACGAATCTGTGTTATCATCTTCGATATCCTAAAAAAATTATGTCATCCAACTCTTTATTCATGCCTTTAGATCCCCATTATCATATTTGATTCTTTATTCATCTTTATATTATTACATTTGTGAACTGATGTTTGTTTGCTGTTGTCCTAAAATACAAAGATAAGGTGACTGGTGGTTGATTGATGCATCATTAGCTATGATAGAATGAGTGGATGTGTTTGCAATGTTGCTCGTTTCTCTTTAGTCTTACCTATTCATCTATTATGTTTGAATTATTGTATTTATTGTATCAATTTCAATCATTTCAATATATTTATGTCGATTGGCATTTCTTTTTAAGCTGGTCATGTCACATTTTCATTTACTCTTTTCGTTTATGTGTGACATACGTCCAAACAGTCTTAAAAATGACATGTGCCCATAGTCCAAATACTTTACACAATTTGTCTGTTCAGGACCGTTTCCGCACAGTTCGCAACCATACATGCTCCATTCACCACCATTTTCGCCCCTAGCTTTCCCAACCCCATCTCACTAGCTTCATATTCATCTCTATGTCATGCTACCTTGTATGAATAGTCACGAATGAGCTGTACTGCATGCAATCCGTCGGAGGGGGCTGTAAATATTTTTCACGAATTGCTAAGATCGATACGTTAAAGGATTTCGGAGGATGTCTTGGCTCATAGGTTTTATTTAATTGAGAGAAGAGTGTATGACCTTTTGAGCTTATAACTACTGCCTTGACTGAAGATGGGTAACGCTATAAAAGAGCATGAAGACGAGAAAAGTTGGAAATGCATATACCTGAGTGCATGCTTTGACTTTGAATCGACCCAGATTCAACTAGGGATCGTCAGCCTGCTGCAGAAGAGCATCCACTGTATCTAATAATTCTCTACGCATGCCCTTCACCTTTACTGTTCTTCTATCACTTCCTCCAGGAATGAACAACTCTTCCCACATCGTTCGTCTTGAGAAATTCTTCGGCCATCTCCACCGTGGAGGCGACCACCCAGGGCACAGATCCTAGTCTCATATACATGAGTGGGTCGTAAGTTTGGTAGAGTCTATCCAAGGACCGATGACGTATTTTTCCCATGAGGTGCAGGTGCCCGATTATGAGCCAAACATGGGGATTGAGCGACAACTTCGAAGAGGGTCGAAGTCGCCGATAAATCATGTAAGCATATATGGCCACTGCAAGACAATAAAGAATTCGCATATCAGCAGAGGCGAACACCTGTTGTAAATCCATGGAAAATAAAAAATCAGAAGTCTCGACATTTACAAATATACTTCATGAATTGATTTTTTCCCCGTTATGGTTTGTGATAATCCGACCAGCGCTGGGGTTATATTGTGTAAAAATGGAATCATTACATAACTTTCTTTACATTTTCAGCAGGCTACAATACCATTCAAACTATGAACTAAAATTGTTGAATAGAAGTATATAGCCCTCTTAACATACACGAGGAGTTAAGTGTAGTTGAGTATCCACAAAGAATTGGTTCCAAACCTATTGAACTTTAATTATTATACATGTTATGCCATGTCAGCTTTCGTCAGATTACATACACCTTGTGTGAACCTTCCCACAAATAAAAATTTATTTTCTGGTTTAGTGAATAATTGTTCGGTATGCTTTGTTATGATTTTCTTCTGCACTGTACATCCAAACGCTGACCTCCGGAAAAAACTAAGATGTAGGAAGTGGCTCTCCCTTCGAAAACCAAGGCATAGGCACAAATTTCGGACGCGGTGTTAGATTATTTTTATTCTTCTCAATAAAGAAAATGGATGATAAAGCCCATGCTCTCACACTTTCCATAAAATATTCGAAGTTGTCAAGTATTATTACAGTCTATACACCACCATTTCAATGTAAAATCATTTCTAAACAAAAATTGTCTTTGTTCAAAAATGCGAAAAAAGTGCACTGCCATTTTAATGTCAAGTCATTTCTAAACAAAAGTTGCCTTTATTTAAAAATGCGAAAATTTTGCACTTAATTAGTAGCGTTTGACAAATTTATTATAACTTAAAATGCGAAAAAAGTGCACTGCCATTTTAATGTCAAGTCATTTCTAAACAAAAGTTGCCTTTATTTAAAAATGCGAAAATTTTGCACTTAATTAGTAGCGTTTGACAAATTTATTATAACTTAAATTAGTAGCATTTGTCTATTTTATAAAATGTGCATTTGTTTATTTTATAAGATGGGAAAACTTATCATAATTTAATAGTAGTGAGGATAACAATTAATAATATATTTTTATTTATTTATAATAAATATAGATGATTTCTTAAATTATATAATCACTAATAATAAGAAATATAAATGGAAATAACAATACATCATAAATTTTGAATATCATTATATAAGACATCAACAAAAGAGATTATTGAATGCCCTTTATCGAAGGACATAGAATGCCTAAAATGAGGCAAAAATAATTTGTACCTTAGTTTTCCTCTTAGTAGAAATTGCTCATTCTCGAAAATCAATATTTTCTTATAATGGTTTTAAATCTTTCATTGGTAAAATAAGTGGTAAATTATATCCCTGTCAACCTTCATAGATAAAATACAAATTAGTCGCACATAAATAAAATAAAGAAACACATCACACATAAATCAAGAGCAAGATAATTTATTTATCTATTAATGTTATGTCTTCCTTTCAAAATGTTATTCTTAGAACCCCTGAATAGTTGGTGATGTTTTTGCCGACAAACATTCGACTTGCATTTCATACGCAAACGGTTTGTGTCTTATGCTTTAGTCTTTGCATTCATTTACACCATGTGTACCCAATTGCAAGAAAATAGTTGCAAGGAATGACCTATTCAATAACTACTATTTTGCTCCCAAAACGTCCTGAGACTCGAGAGGAACACCCCAGTCTTTTTGAATCATCCTAAACCAAGATCTAATGTGCCCAAAATTGGTACAAAACAAAGTAATCACATAAAAAGTTTGTTTCCATACAATCTCATGTATACATGCACTCAAGTTTAATTAAACATTAGGTGAAAGTGTAGATAAATTTATATATAGATATATATATATATATCCAACCCTACATAAAATTTGAAGATTTCTACATCTAAGATATGACTTAACTGTACTTCTTAACCATTTGGCCAATAAAGACTACTTCCTAGCCATATGTGCCACATGGGAACCCAACATATTTGCAGCACCACTTACAGATTCCTATGTGGCTTCTGGTCAAGTCTCAATGGAGTATATAATGTTGGAAGCTTTGACAAAACAAACTACATATTTTCTTATTTCTGGTGAGAATAAAACACTCATGATGTTTATTCCAAAAAGAAAAGTAACAATTAAAAGAGGACATCATAAAACTGTTTAAATATCAACTGCTTCGATGTTATTTTATAAGGCAACTAAGTTAAGATTTTGAGGAAAGCATCTTTATATTAAAAAGAGGGAAGGAACCAAAGAACAAAGATGATCCTTTGAATTTATCAAGAGAGTACAGATGATAAAAAAATTTAGACTTCCTGAGGGAAGTTCAATGCACACTCTATGCAAAAATATATGCATCATGTTGATTACTGATCCAAGAATAATTTTAAGATTAGTCATGCAATATCATATATTAGAGGTGGAAAGCATTTCCCATGCATGTTCATTAGAATTCTAGATTAAAGGGTTAAATAAACTGTGTCTTCTATTTAAAATACTTTTGTCCATTTAATGTCTATGCCTGGAGAAATGGAAAATTGTTTCATTGGAAAACAGAAAGTAAACCCAAACTCCCATTCACTTTTTGAAGGAGTATGCAAACTATCACCTTTTCTTTGCACAAAGGCTTCTAATTCTAAAGCAATAAAGTCAAATAGTTCCTGCAAGCATTCAGATATATAAATACAAGTATAGTGTTTATTTGGAACAAAATTTACCAAAAGAAAATCTAAATTTGGAACAGGAAAATCCTAAATTTGTTGCTAATTTGACTCAAGGAAAAAACCTAAAAGGATGATTTCCCATTATACTATATATTGATTTTGCTGAAAAATCCTCGAAAATTCGTGTCCATGATTTCAATGGTAGTCTTTCCCCTCCCATCCTGCGACCATCACAATTAGATGATCATAAAGGGTTTATTTTCCACTAAATTAAGAAAGATAGAAATGTATTTTTTATATTATTAAATTCATATAGGTAATAGAAAAAATTATAATTATAATTAATTAATGAACAAATTTAAAATTTCCATTATTTGAATTAGTTAGGAAAAAAAATAAAAATAAAAACATATCCATTAAAGATGACTAACTCAAATATTAACTTCTACAAAATTCGAGTCAAGCATTGTGAGAAAATTTCTACATCACCATGATTGACCCATTTCTAAATTTTTTCTCTGATTTAATATATGACAAATTTATTTATAAATTGTTCTTATAATATTTATTTGATATGGGTACTGAGCTAGTTCATGATGCATGTGATTGCAAATTTAAAAAAAAAAAAGAAAAAACACAACTATACTAAATAATCTAAATTTAATATAACAATTGTCCATGAGGTCTTGAATAAACTGTGATCGCTCGCTCTGTTAAAGCACTCCTTGAGGTGAATTCATCGGTTCAATTCCTTGCTTGATCTAGGTGATATAATGGACATAATGAAAATGTAACCCTGCGAAATTTACAACAAAATATAATATAATTATTATTATTTTAAACCAAAATACAATTTTTTCAATTTAACACACTTATCAACATTTCTTTACCACTTCTAAAAAATTACTAATATAATTCAATAATTATGACTAAACTAATTATGATTAATTGTGACTTTGTGTTACCCACTAATATTTGAATACCACTTTCTACTATAATAATACTTCGAAATGTATGTGTTAAATCTTTTATTTCTTTAACACTAACGAATGGTAATGATTTTGATCAAGAGTATCCATCTCGAGGGAACCATTGTTAAAAGAGAGGTTTCATGTCAGAAGCAATAGCACAAAATCATCAATAACATGTATCATATTAACTTAAAAATAGTCTTCATCCATACTAGAGGTATGATGTGTGTACGTAAAGATGGTTATCAATAAAAATTCCACAAAAAACATGAATTATCATTGGGGCATAAATTATGTGGCACCTTTTCCTTATTCTTCATTTGGTCCACCTCTTAACAATGTTCAAAAAATTCAAAGTTTAATTTACTGAAGTGGAAACATACACATGCACACTCTTTACAAAAAAAATTCAAAGTTTAATTTATTGAAGTGGAAACATACACATACACACTCTTTACAACGTTAATAAAAATCAAATACATAATTTTATCCTAGTATATATATAAATTTTATCCCTTGGTCATATAATTCTCTAATAAACCCTTATATGACATATTAATTTTATCCCTTGGTCATATAATTCTCTAATAAACCCATAAGGGTCAGTAATAATCATAAAATTACAAGATGGATTTCAATAATCACTTCTTTTTGTTACAATGTTATGTATGCTGCTAATATTTTTAAATGGATGGAAAGCATCACAAACATTTCAAACACAAGGAAGAATTAATAAGTAACAAAGATAGCTCAATTACAAATTTAATAAAGACAAGTTTTTAGTGGTTAAGCAAACCAAAAATGTTATGTATTATCATTAGTTGTTATTTTGTTGGGTATAATGTTATTCAAAAGTATCTGTTTTTTTAGTTACAATTATTATTTAATTATAAAATTATGAAAATAAGTTATATCATAGTAATAATATGTATCTAATTTTATTTAGACTTGTAAAAATTAGATATTATTTTTTGGATTAAATATATGAGTATTAGTTTTAATTGACCAAATTTGTTATGATTTTGAATAGTCTAAATAGCACTCATTGCATCTAGTGATGCTTGCAAGGGTGAAGAAGTGAACTTGATACTAGCCCAATATATCATACAGCATCAATCATCACCTATGGGGCTTGCACCCAATAATTAACACTTCCCAAGAGGTCACCCATCACAAGAATCATTTGGCTCAAGTGCATTAAATTATGGATTTTGCCCCACAATCAAACCTACTTAGCTTGGTTTGTAAAAGCTAATTACTTTCTTTAGCTAGGTAAATTACAAGATCTAAAAGGGAAAATTTCCAAAGTTTGGTCATTGTGTTGTTTCTTATATATTAAATAGTGAATTCTAATAAATGAAGAAAAGGGATAAAGACACATGAGAATAAAATTAAACAATACCTAAGAAAGCATATATTAGCCCAATCATAGGGATGAAACATAGAGAAAAAAAATACTAGAGTGTTAATTTGATGGTTGATTTTTAAGTTTTCATTGCAATGGGTCAAACATGCCCCTGCTATGTGTCAATTTGATGGTTGATTTTTAGGTTTTTGTTGCAATGTGCCAAATTGTCTTATGCTAATATTTTAAAAGAGTTATATTTTTAACATTTGGTATAATGACTATTTGATTTAGCTATTTATTTTAAAGATTTTTTTTAGTCATGATATTTGATCTCGAAATATGTTGACAATCTAAGGTTTTTTATAGTCACGGTGTTTGTTTTTAATTCTATGGAAAAAATGTCAAAGTTTTAAGTTTTTTGAGATTCGTGATATTTTATCTTTGAAACCATGGTTGAAAAATGCAAAAATTTTAAGGTTTTTCAAAGTCATGATGTTTATCTCTAACATTGTGGTTGAAAATTGTTGGAATTTTAGGTTTTTTGGAATCATGATATTTTATATTTAACACTATTGTTGAAAGCTATTAGAATTTTAATGATTTTTTAAGTCATGATATTTTATTTTTAATGTGTTACTAAAAAATGTTGGAATTTTAGTAAAAACTGAACATTGATGCAATATCAACTATTTTTTTTTTTTGAGTGTTTTTTCATGTTTACTACATAAATGTTTTAGTTTTGAATGCCACTATTAAAAAATAATAGAATTTTAACCAAAAAAAAAAAATATTGATACAACATCAAGTTGCATCAACACTTTTCATTTTCGGGTGTTTTTTCATGTTTATTGCATAAAAAAAATTGGCTTTTAATGTTGTTGCTAAATTGTTTTTAGAATTTTAAACCGAAGAAAAAAAATGTTGAAGCTCAATCAACACTTTCTATTTTCAAGGTATTTTTTCATGTTTTCTTTGCACAAAAATAGAGTTTTTTTGGGTTAGATTTAAGTTTGTTATGAATGTTAGACTTTGTTATACTACTATAACTCACCCATGCAATATACAGTTCACAATTTCTAAAAAGAAAAGAGAAAAATAAAAAGAAAAATTCATGTTACAAGTTGTAACATGTTTGTATATAAACTGAAATTACCAAAATTACATGTTTTTATTGTGATGTCTAACAAGTGTTTTTATTATACCTTGACATTCAAATTTTCTTTGACTGCATTTTAGTTTTTCTTTAACCAAAAATTTATGCCACTTATCCATACGTTAACATTGGGAATTCATTTTTCATTATTTTTTTTATTATTATTTAAATTTATTTATTTGTAAGGTGATTGGTTGAGGTCTTATTATGGATTGTTTAGTAACTTCCATTTCTACTAGTTACTAATTTTTTGTTTTTAATTTTATTTAAGTATTTTTTTTTGATGAATTATAGCTTTTTGTCTATATTTCCAATTTAAGATGACTTCTTATTATTATTATTATTATTATTATAAACAATATTACTTAATGATATTTCTTAATTTTTTGTGATGGCTTTTAACAATACAATATTTTATTAGTTGTTTTATTTTTGTGATGAAATATTTATCTTTATTATTTTTTAGATTAATTAAATTACATTTAAACTAAGAAACACATACTAGCTACTATGTAGCCCTTGTTAATTTTAAATATTATTAATTATACATTGTATTTTAATTGTCAACCATATTAATAAACTTATGAGACCCTCCATGCAATATACACATAAGACAAGACTTTTCACTTATTCAAAACATATACTAAACCTAAACCTATGGGAATAGTTCTTTTGTTAAAAAAGTCCTACTTCTTAACTTTTAACTTGGTGGCTCCTCAATTACCCAAAATTATTTAATGGACAAGCTCAATATAGCTTTGAAAGTTATCTACGTAGTATATAACATCTTAATTATTAATTTTGTAGCAATTTAATATGTTTTAATTATTTTTAAAACAAAACTTATTACCAAACCCGAATCAAAGAAAAATTATTAAAGGACTTTTGCATGAAAATTAAAATACATTATCACACAAAACACATTGAAAATCAAAACAATTCAATTATTTGAAAATTCACACAATATACATATAATACGAAAGTTGAATATTACTAGCACAACCACATTTACCAATGTGGTTGATAAACACCGATAGGCATATATGAAATATATATACAACCACATTTTCCAATGTGTTTGATATATGCCGATAGGCTTATATCAACCACATTAATAATTATTATGGGTATTTTTTTAAACACCAACAATTTATGATTATTAATAACTATATAAACATTAACAACGAGCTTATTTATATATATTATTATATGAATATTATATTAATATAATAATAATAATATAAACTCATAATAATATTAGTAATATTAGTTAATAATAAGAATAGCTCATAATAATATTAGTAAAAAAATATAATAATATAATTATTATTATATTATTATAATAATAATATAAATTTATAAAAATAATAATAACAATTATGTTGTATTATTATTATAATAATAAAATATATTTGTTATAATAATAACGATAATAATATCTTGTTGTAATATTATAATAATATTGTATGATCATTATATTATTATAATGATATACAAATATAATTATAATAATAATAATAATAATACTATAATAGATATTATATTAATAATAATAATAATTACCATTATATTATTTTATTATTATTATAATAATATATTATGATTATTATTATATTATTCTAACAATAATATAAAATAATAATCACAATTATATTGAATTATTATTATTATTATTATAATAGCTCATAATAACAACCATGTCCAATAATTTAGAATTGTGATAAGTGAATTATTATGTGTAATTTTTTAAAGATAAACTATTTATGATAATTAATAACTATATAAATAATAACAAAGATATTCTTATATATTTATATATTTATGATTATTATATTAATATTATTATAATAATATAAACTCATAATAATATTAATAATAATAATAATATTATTATTATTATTATTAGGCCTTATTAATTCGACCATGTTTATTTTAGTACTTTTAATATTTATCTTAGGGTTTGTATACATTGCGTTTATAATATTAGTCCCTTTTAATTTATTATTACCCAAGGGATTAATGTTAAAATCCCAAGGGGTTATGAACCAATGGGAATAATATTAAACGAAAGGGACTAATATTATAAACCCAAGGAACTAATAAACCCAACCATTTAATATTATAAACCCAAGAAATTAGTGAACCCAACGGATAAATATTAAAAACCTAAGGGATCAAGAAGCGCAGGGAATTGATATTACAAACACAAGAGATTAATAAACATGACCATGATTGATATTATAAACCCGAGTTAATAATAAACCCAAGGGATTAATACTAAAACCCCAAGGGAATAATATTAAGCCCAAGGGACTAATACTATAAACCCAACATTCATAAACCCAAATATAAATATTACAAACACTAAAATAAACATGGTTTATTTTCATGGTGAGACAATCTTTGTCAAAATGCGACATTCAACCATGGGGCTAATATTATAAACCCAACATTGGTAAATCCAAATATAAATACTACAAACACTAAAATAAACATTGTTTATTTTGATGTTGAGACAATTCTTGTCACAATGTGACATTCAACCATGTTTTACCATGTTTGGCTATGATTGACAATGGTTTAGCATGATTGATATTATAAACCTAAGGGAATATAAACCCAAGGGATTGATATTATAAACCTAAGGGAATATAAACCCAAGGGATTGATATTATAAACCCAAATGAATAATAAACCCAAGGGATTAATACTAAAACCCAATGGATTATGAACCCAAGGGAATAATATTAAACCCAAGGGACTAATATTATAAACCCAACATTCGTAAACCCAAATATAAATATTACAAAGACTAAAATAAACATGATTTATTTTCATGGTGAGACAATCCTTGTCACAATGTGACATTCAACCACTGTTGACCATGATTGATATTATAAACCTAATGGAATAATAAACCCAAGGGATTGATATTAAAACCCAAATGAATAATAAACCCAAGGGATAATACTAAAACCCCAAGGGATTATGAACCCAAGGGAATAATATTAAACCCAAGGGACTAATATTATAGATCGAACTTTTGTAAACCCAAATGTAATATTACAAAGACCAAAATAAACATCATTTATTTTCATGGTGAGACAATATTTGTCAAAATGGGACATTTAACCACAGGACTAATATGGTAAACCAAAATATAAATATTACAAACACTAAAATAAACATGGTTTATTTTCATGGTGGGATAATCTTTGTCAAAATGTGACATTCAACCATGGGACTAATATTATAAACCCAACATTGGTAAACCCAAATATAAATACTACAAACACTAAAATAAACATGAATTATTTTGATCGTGAGACAATCCTTGTCACAATGCGACATTCAACCATGGTTGACCATGATTGATATTATAAACCTAAGGAAATAATAAACCAAAGAGATTGATATTATAAACCCAAATGAATAATAAACCCAAGGGATTAATACAAAAACCCTAAGGTATTGTGAACCCAAGGGAATAATATTAAACCCAAGGGACTAAAATTATAAACCCAACATTCGTAAACCCAAATATAAATATTAGAAAGATTAAAATAAACATGATTTATTTTCAAGGTGAGATAATCCTTGTCACAATGTGACATCTAGCCATGGTTGACCATGGTTGGCTATGATTGACAATGGTTGGCGATGATTAATATTATAAACCTAAGGGAATAATAAAACCAATGGATCGATATTATGAACCCAATGGAATAATAAAACTCAAGGATTAATACTAAAACCCCAAGGGATTATGAATCGAAGGGAATAATATTAAATGCATGGGACTAATATTATAAACCCAACATTGATAAACCCAAATATAAATACTACAAACACTAAAATAAACATGGTTTATTTTGATGGTGAGACAATCCTTGTCACAATGCGACATTCAAATATGGTTGAACATGGTTAGCTATGATTGACAATGGTTGACCATGATTGATATTGTAAACCTAAGGTAATAATAAATGCAAATTATTACATTATAAACCCAAATGAATAATAAACCGAAGGGATTAATACTAAAACCCCAAGGGATTATGAACATAAGGGAATAATATTAAGCCCATGGGAATAATATTATAAAACCAAAATTTGTAAACCCAAATATAAATATTACAAAGACTAAAATAAACATGATTTATTCATGGTGAGACAATCATTGTGACAATGTGACATTCAACCATGGTTGACCATGATTGATATTATAAACCTCAGGGAATAATAAACCCAATGGATTGATATTATATATCCAAATGAATAATAAACCCAAGGGATTAATACTAAAACCCCAAGGGATTATGAACCCAAGGGAATAATATTAAACCCAAGGGACTAATATTATAAACCCAATATTCGTAAACCCAAATATAAATATTACAAACACTAAAATAAACATGATTTATTTTCACGGTGAGACAATCCTTGTCACAACGTGACATTCAAGCATGGTTGACCATCGTTGGATATGATTTACAATGGTTTACCATGATCGATATTATAAACCTAAGGGAATAATAAACCCAAGGGATTAATATGAGAAACCCAAAGGAATAATAAAATGAAGGTATTAATACTAAAACCTTAAAGGATTATGAACCCAAGGGAATAATATTAAACCCAAGGGACTAATATTATAAAGCCAAAGTATATAAACCCTAAGACACATATTATAAACATTAAAATAAACATGATCAACCATCATTGATTTTCATATTGAGACAATCCTTATCAAAATTCCATGTTGGACCATGGTCGACATCATAATAAACCATGTTTGACTCGGGAATAATAAACCCAAGCTATTGATATTATAAACCCAATGGATTAATACTAAAACACCAAGGGATTAATACTAAAACCCCAAGGGATTATCAACCTAAGGGAATACTATTAAACAAAAGGGAATAATAATATAAACCCAAGGGATTGATATAATAAACCCAAAGGAATAATAAACCCAAGGAATTAACACTAAAACCTCAACGGATTATGAACCTAAGGAATTATTAATATTAAAAATTTGAAGAATGAAGAAACCCAAGAATTTGATATTATAAACCTAAGGAATTAATAAACCCAAGGGAAAAATATTATAAACCCAAGGGATCAAAAATGGCAAGGGATCAATATTAAAAACAGAAGGGATTAATAGGAATTAATCTTTTAAACCCAACAGAATGATCAACCCACGTGACTATGAACCTAAGGGATCAATAAACCCTAGGGATTGTTAATGTTATGAAAGCAACACATTAATAAATTGAAGGGATAAACATTGTAAATGTAAGGGATTAATATTAAACCTTAGGACTAATATTTAAACCTTAATATTGGGGATTAATAAACCAAAGGGAATAAATGATAAACCGAAGGAATTATTAATATTACAAACTTAAAGAACAAATAAACCTAATCATTTAATACTATAAACCCAAGGAAATAGTAAACTGAACCTAAGCCCTAAATCCATGGCATCAATATTATAAACATAAATAATGCTATAACACAAAACAATAATAAAATACATAAACCAAAACCAATATAAGAGCCACATTGCAAACCATAAAGCATTAAAAGATGATAAATCATAACTACATTAATAATAACACATTTATATCACTACATTATAAACAATAAATAAATTTTAAGCCATAAATGCATTGATATCAATACATGAATGTATTAATAGTATAAATCTCAAGAATATTGATATAAACACCTAGAACATGAAATCCTAACAATAATATTATAAATGTAAAGAATCTTTTCATTTATGAAAGACATGATCAAAGTGAAGGGATCCACACAAAAGCCCACAAAAATCACAAATACAAGAGAAAGATATAAAATAGTAACATTGCCATTGGAGAAAAGCAACATAAATGCCAAAAACACATCTAAATTGTACACATTGGATTTAAAGAATAATAACATAATAGGACATTTTAAAACCAATGATATACAATTTTGTACATAAAAACAACAATGAGAAAAAAAATTCAATTATCCAAAATTGCAACCACAAAAAGGACATTGAGTCTTAACATATATATATTTTTTTCTTTACATAAAATAGCTCCACTACAAAATTGAACTTGAAACACTCCATCAAAAGTCATCTCTGGATTGGCCTATTCCAAAACACAACTAGACCGATGACAAAAGCAACACCAATTCAAATCAACAGGATAATGATCACAATACTTAACACTTTCCAACCAATTCCTTCTTGTTCTCCTCCCAGAATCCCTCTGGTGCACATGTTTCAAGTATTTTACATGTGTTTTCATTTGATCTAGCTCATGAATATGATCATTAATAAAAGCAAGATGGAACCCATGTTTTCTATCATACTTGCTATGAAGATAGGAAAGAAGTCTTATAGCTCCAACAATATCACATATTGTTCTGGAATAATAGATGACATCATTACTGTCCATATCTGCATTTGAAAGACACAAAAACAAAAGAAAAATCAATAAAGACATGCACAAATAAATAAACACACACACACACACACATATATATATGTATATGTATATACGTAAAACATAACACCCCATTTGTATTTATGTTAAAAAACTTAATGTTATAGTGTTACAAGAAAAACAAAACTAGTATTACATGAACCAAATGATATAAAGTTTATACAAATATAAGCCTCATTTCACAATACAATAGAAAAAACCATGGAAATAGAAACTGTGGCCAATATTCAAAAAATGAATATTGGCTATGGTGATGGCCAATATTCAAAACTGCCATTTTTGCATTTCATGATGTAATATGAATCCAAAATATTAATATCAATATGAACGAATTATAAACATGATTTTAAATGACTGGTTCATATAACTCATTGTTTATGTTTGAATGGTCTGTTGCAAAGAAAATAGCAATAGGCACTTAAAAAAAAAAAGTAAATTGAACAACATGAAAAACGATGTAAACAACTTTCTCAAATATTACTATGAATATGATGAATTTATTAATCTAATAAATATATGAAAATGATTATTATATTAAAAGTAAATCAAGAGGACAATAAAAGAAATTCAAAAAACATACTATAAAGAAGGTCACAATGTTATTAGTTGTATGTCATAGCAATATGGACTTCAATCGCTCCTCTTCCTTCTTCCTAATTCTAACATATGCGCTATCTTTCATCTTGGCATAACGTTGAAAAGAAAAAGCCAGTGCAATGCGTAAACCATTTATTGATTTCACTCTTGATATGGCTATGAAGGTAACGCCTTGCTACTCTTTATTCCCACTACCAACTGATGATCATTCTAAAGTCAATCCCTGTGACTTGTGGATTGTAAGAGGCCATGCCATCTTCAAAGGAATTTGTTTTCGATTTCCTCTTATCACTGGTATGATAGGGACAATGTTTGGATTACTTGCATCAAATGGAACACCAACATATTTATCAAAAACAACAGTTGTGAACATTGGGAGTTGATATGGCTTAGAGGTAGGAAGATAAAATATATCCTTAACATAACCAAGTGCACCATTCACCAAGTCAGCTTCAACCCATAAATTACATGTCAACATAACACACTGACCACGACACAACATAACTTCACACTCCAATTGATCATCATCAACACCACTGATTTCTGAACGCCTTGAATGCTCAACAACACATCGTGCAATTGGGGAATTTAATGATTTTAACATATTCCTATTATGGAAGGAGACCAAATTATTTGTTGGAAACATGTGAACTGTTGCATTAAATAAATATATTTCTCTAGGATGCAACCTCATATCAGACCGTGACATAAGAAACTCCCAATCTTTAAGAACATTTTCTACATTTCTTATGTTATTTAGGACTCTACGAAAACAAGATTATTTCTCAATATTCCCTTGTTGGCAAAATATTGTGTCAAGAGTGACAAAAATGTTGAATTTGTTCCACAAGAATTTCCCTACTGTATTACTTGCATACAAAGGCTTATCTCTCACAGGAGGCAATTGGTCAAGGCCACCCACAAGGATGATGGATCTACCACCAAAATGACAATTCTTTTTCTCTGGAAATGCTTCTCGTAATCAAACATCTATTTGCATAAACGACCTTGATCCTAGAAAGCTCATTTCATCAATCAATATATATCTAACATGTCGCATTTCTTCTTGGAATATTGCAAGTTACTACCCCTGTAGTGGCTACATATCTTTAATTGGAATTTTTAGAGCTGAGTGTATTGTTTTAGCATGTATATTAAAAGCAGTTATTCCTGTTGGGGCAAGAAGAAGAAAAGGGCTTCTTCCATTACTTGACGAATTAGAAAGAGCTTCAAAAATACAATGGATAAGGAAAGACTTCCCAGTGCCCACAGTGCCCTGAATAATCATAAGAAGAGCTTCACAAATCTCATATTTAACAAAGTTCCTTAAGGCAATTTCAAAAGCAAGTCATTGTTTTTCTGACAAAGAATTTGGAGATGCAAATGTTCTGTTTGAAAGTTCAACAATATCACCCCTTGATTTTGCATTCCTTACAACATCATCAAAAATAGTTGTACTTTCCAAGTCAAAGTATATATCAAAGTCCCTTCAACCAAGGGTGTGAAGATCATAAACATTCACATCATTTGGTGGAACCAAGCAAGATAAAATCTTCTATTCTTGAAAATCACCTTCAAGATTCATTTCCTGGTTAGAAAAATCACCATCTTCTTCATCTTCAATATTGTCTATAATTGATGGATTTCGATCAACATGCCATGCTCGATATCGAAAATTCCTCCAATTTTCAATAATAATTTCAGCTGAAAGGCCAATTTCTGTACAAATGTCACGAAATGGCTTATGCAAGAGCAATTATGTCCAGCAAAAGGTTTCAAATTCCTCTGAAGTCTCACCAGGAATAGAATAAGATAGTGGCCAAACCTGAACAATAGCATGAACATCTCTAGGCTTCGATGGATCTTGTTTACGCTTGCTATCAAATGTCCAATATCTTGTTGTTTCTATCAAATATAGTTGCTCAAGGAAAAAAGGTCTCTTCTGATAATGTTGAACAAAAGTATTCTTAGATGAACATTGCAAGCCATCCCTTGAGATTTTCCTAAGAACCTTTCTTCCAACATTTAAGAAAACAAATTTCCGACTACGAACAACATGAGGTATCTTAAGCAACATATAGCATGTTTCTTGTGCTCCAATGTCATGGTCAACAATTGTTTCTGCAAGAAACTTTCTATATGCACATAAAGCATGTTCCTCAGAGCCAATAGAATTTGAAGTTCTAGTTGACATATGATGATAACTTCTAGACCTTTTTTCTTCTTTTGATGCAAACTTAGCAATATATTTCAAGACAGCATAGCAAGCAAGCACTGGCTGGAAATCAACATTTGCACGCCACATTGTTAGAAGGTAAATGTTATGTACATTAAGCCTGTCATCATTTCTTGCTCGCACATATTTTTTTCTTCCTTGATCATCTATGAATAATCTTAATTCATCACAAAGATCCCATGGAGCATTGTACCATGTTAGAATAGTGCCTTTTTTGCACAAACAAGAATCTACAGTACACTTTGCGTGCCTTTGGACATGGTTTAACAATTCTTCGTAATCATTATGAGGATTAGAAGAGAAAATCTGACCAGTATTCAATAGGCAAGGGTCATCATTAAGGCTTCATGGAACCATTATGTTGCGATGATGTATGTCATGCGGATTCCATGCAGTTACATATTTTTCGAAGAATATCTTTGCAAGTTATACATCAGAACTATTTGACCAATCAAGTATTTCCATGTCAGGAGTGTCTTTTAACCATAGGGAACCATGGATATGTGTTGAACCTCTATGTTTCCATTCATATCTGAAAAAATTAAAGATATAGTTACTACAAACAATATAAATAGAATCATAATAAAAGTTGAAAAAATATAGAAAAAAATTCAATAACACAAACCTATACTAGAAGTCTTTAGCTTTAAGATGTTTTTGGATAAATTCATCTCGAAAAATAGTGAATCTGTGGTGCATAAATGGTGCAACAATATGAGGTTACTAGATAAAATTCTTAGTTTTCATGCAATGATCATTTGAAGAATGAGAATGTGAATGTATGGACATGAGGTTATGCAACTCTTGCCACTTTGTGTCAATTACACTCAAAGTAGAAAATAAATATGGACATATTAACTAAGTAATCATGTCCATCAATTCAAATCGACACTTAGTCTAGTATGCCCTTGTACCTCTCAAAGAAGAACCAAACCACATAAGATGCTCAACCAACTTATTATCTGGTAAATCAGATAATTGGTGACGCAACTCTTCAATTGTTGTAGGTGAGTTATCATGTAAATGTTTCTTTGCAAAAATTGCAGCAGTTGCTTGGCTTTGATGCCGCATTATCTTGTTTAATAGGTAATATCGAAAGTGAGGATGGCTTTCAAATCTTTGATCATAGTACCTAAGAAGATGCAATGCATACTCATGAAGTTCAACACTACAAATACGTGGTTGCAACAAATCAGCATCACCAGTGGGGAACAATGTTGGGAATGCCATATCTAATAACCCCTCTGTATTATATTCATTCACTAGAGAGGTTCCAATACTGGGCCAATCCATGTCTTGAACCTGTGAAGAATCAACATTATCAATAAATTCTCTAATTTCTTCCACTTCCCTTTGTTCGTTTCGTAGGCGAGCAACAAAAGAAGAAGGATGAGAGGGAAAATGCTCAATAGGAAACCATTCATTATTAGTTTCATTTATCTCAAATTCTTCAATATAACAATCAACAAATTTGAGCCTAGAGGAGACATTTGTCGATCTTTTGGGTAGAGCATTCACTGAATCATAATCAATTACAACATCTCGATAATATTGATCATGTTGGATTTTGAAAAGAAATGCAGCCATCACTCAAGATATTTTGACATAACATTCATAATATTTAGACTGAGTGGCATGTCTCCCCACAATTAGATAGTGAATATTTTCAACATGTTGGGGAAGAATTTGTACAATTGTAGAAATATCTTGATGAAATCTAATTGTATGACCATTTTACTTATATTGGTCACCTTGAGCATGTGTCACTTGTAAAATAAGATTCACATGTGCTATTAGCATTTCTTCAACTTGAGTAAGAACTCTTAAAATATGAGGTTGATCACTAGGATCCACGTTATTATATTGACAAAAACAATGGGCTCCTATTTCACTCTTACATCATCTATAAACAGGTCCTTCATAATGTCTCATAGCATGGATTCCGGGATATGATTCTTGGCAAATGTCACACATTTGGACAACTGACAAGCTATCTATCTTTGCTCAAAATCTTTTATGCATTACAATCATGTTTGCAGCAAAATGAATATGATCTCTACTAGCCGAACCATTTTGAAAACCATTTGGAAGAGTAGAATTCCTTCTAACATGTACTTCATCTTCAGGAACATGAGATTCCCTTCACAAATTTGAAGCATGTGGAATGGATCTATGAGAATGTCTTTCCAAATTTGTGGTGTGCATTTCGTGAACTTGAGAGGATGTAAAGGTCTCTTTGTCATAAAAGACTTTAAAATTTAATTTCCAACTAATTATAAATGAAATAAATGAAAAAGAATCAAATTCATTCAAAATTTACATTTGTGTCTTGATGTGGATGAGGATAATGAGATGGTTTCTCTTGGCTTCTAACATTAGTGGATGGAACATTTTTGGATGTAGTTTCTATGCATCTATTCAAATGAGTTGTTTCTTGTTTCAAAAAAATAAAATACGTTATAAAACTAAATTTCCAACAAAGAAAGATTCAAAAATGGAAAAGAAATCAAATACATTGAACATCTACATTAGTTTTACAATTTGATGTTTTGGATTCCAATTCTTCGACCTAATGAGATGAGATCATGGTTTCTCCATAAAAGGTTATAAAATACAATTTCTAGGGAAATATAAATGAAAAAATGAGAAAAATATCAAATGCACTCAACATTTACATTTTTTTGGCGATGTGGATGAATGTTGTGAGATTATTCCTCTTCACTTCTAACATTAGTAGATGGAACATCTACGAAGTTAATTTGTATGCCTTTATTGAAATGACTTGTGTCTTGTTCAAAGAAAATAAAATACGCCATAAAATTCAATGTCCAAGCAACTAGAAATTTAAAAAATGAAATGCAAATAAAAAACATTGAAAATTTACATTAGTCTCACAATTTGATCATCTAGGGGAATGCACAGGAAGGTTATGACATGCTTCATCTTCACTTCTCAGATTAGTAGATGGAACACTTTGGGAATTAATTTCTAGACCTCTATTAAAACAAGTTGTATCCTATTCCAAGAGAATAAAATAACATAAGTTTAGTAAACAAAACTATGTAAATATAGGAACGTAATAAAAAAACCACTATTGCAGCGGAAATCAAAATAGCATTGTGTTACCTCCATTGTTCCATGAAAAATTCTATCAGGGATGATTGATTCTCTTGGTGGGACCACATTACTTTGAGAAGTGGGATTTGAAGATCTGATGTTTTGAGCAACTGGCTCCAAATTATCAAACAAATGGCCAACTAAACTATCATCCAAATCATCACACAAAATGTCATCATTACCTCCACAATGGATTTTTTGCAACCTTTGGCCATCAAAGCATGTAATTGGACACACGGAAGGGTTAGGGTCGACATTTGCATCCACATTATTGATATGGTGTTCTTCCCAATTGAAAGATGTTTCCCCAATGTTATGAACATTTTCAAGAGAGCATCGAACAACAAGATTGTGCTGACGAGGAGCATATCGTAATAATGAACTATCAACAGGAAATGTTCTTTCCATTATATCATCCATAGTATGATACTTACGAGGAATTATAAAATCATTTTCAAGAGTGGCTTCACTTGTTTTTCTATTATATGTAGCTCTCCTATGCTCATTTATGGCATCCTTATTTTGTTGATACCACAAATGATGACTTTCAGGGGTACCTCTCACATGATTCTGGTGATAAATTTCGTTTTCTTGTACGCTTGCTTATGCGTTCAGATGACATGTCTACAATGAATAATAAAATATTCATTATGGAATCATAAACATGGAACATAACAAATATCAAATATAAACAAACAAAAAAGAATGAAAAAGGCACAATTTTTTTATGGGACCAGCCCGTAACTTATATTTTATCATGTTAACAATGATAATCCAACACTTTAATCAACAGCTGTATGGTTAACAAATAATTGGGGATTAACACATTTGATTAAGCACTAATCAAAGGATTATTTTGGATATTTTTTGGATGGCATTTATGTCGGAATTCAATGATGGCTTGCTGGCTGTACCTACCTCGATTACTGTTTTCCCACTCTTGGTTGTTGCCAATACCCTTGGTTCTTGGTCATTCATTCATTTTCCATTTGTTTTTTCACTGCGTCGAGGGTTTATACTTGCAGTGAGGGTTTGTGTTGCGACTATGTGGAGTTTGGCAGCAGGTTATGCGTGTGCCTAGCTATGGATTCTATTGTCTGTTGGCATGATATCTTCGCTTGTTCTTGTGACTTCATCGCCTGTTTACTTGGGCACAGTGTGGAGGTTTTCCTCGTTTGTATGAGATGGTTACTACTATTTCTGTCTGCTTGGTTACTATACTTTCCCATGTTCCAATGTTTTCGTTCCGTTATAGTCTTTCTGGTCATTAGCTTATTGTTGATGGATGCCTGTTTTGTGTTCTACAGGTCATAGTCACGGTGGCCTTCTCAGCTTCGCGATCCTGACAAGGTAAGTTGTTCCTCCATGATATTGCTTACCCTCTTCACTTTTCCCTGGCACTAACAATGTTCGCCCCTTGGTCTGTAAGGTTTCACTGATGACTGTGGCTCAATGGGGTTTCACTCCTCCAATGAAAATGCTCTTCAGGTAAACGAATTTCCCATCTGTGCTTTTGGTTCTATTTTTTTCTCTATTGTTGCTTCTTGGCTATATTTTAGCATACGTTTGATTGACAGTACCCCGTGGATTCATTGTGCAAGTGAGGGTTTGTTCCCAGGTGTGGTCTGCATAACAGTTTCAAGCAATGGCTCTAGTAGGCTCGTTCTCTGCTACTATTGTCAATTCCTTTTAGTTTAGTTATCTCTGTCAGGTTACTGGGAAAAGTTCCAGTACTCCTTCATTGGGTTTTCTCTGTTGTTGTGCGACCCAGGATTCAATTTGTATATAGACTTTTGACTATGCCCTGAACACTTGTAAATTTTGTTTTGTCCGCCTTTATATGGTGGCTGACTAAACCCTCACTTTCAGGGTTCAGTGATATCATATTATCTTGCCTCTGTTATTAACTAAATATTCAGGACTGTTGAATGTGTACAAATATTTTTTGATTATGAAAAGAATTAACAGGAAAGGTTTTTTTGTATAGTTTATTTACCTCTATTTTAGGGTTGTTATTCAGTGATTACATTCTCATTCTATTTCAAACTATTCGTACTATTGTTGGCTTTCGTATATTTGGACTCCATTGTGGTTATTGCCGGACTCTATGCTGGAACGCTCATTTGGTTTCTCCGTTTTCTCTCTGTTTTACAAAAATACAAAAGATAGGAATGCACAGAACTACTTAGCTTACTCAATAGTTAGAGGAAAAAAATAAATGTTGGTCTTGGACAAACTATTATAGATGGATTCAGATATTTAGATGAAAAAAATAACTTTTTTTTAATTGCATTTCTCCTCTCATGCACTGAACCCCTCTAGAATGTATTACATTGGTTTTTATGTTGTGTTTAGACAGTTACTTGAACTGTTCTTGGTTACCCTTCAGTTACTCTTTGTAGCTACACAATTGATAATTATGTTGGGTTTTCTTATGCTGTAGGATTTACAATATTATGTTTTTGTTTATGAATAGACAGCTGTAAAATGGACTAAGAAAATGACAAAAAAATGTAACTACTATGACACTATCCTAACCATATTGTTCCTAATATTCCTTAACTAATAATAATAATAACTAGTTTCTAGACTGTTTTATTCAGTAAATGTAAATGAAACTAAAAGACATTGAACCTGTCCTCCTTAGCTGAGACCAACACCTGGTCATGATGCCCTTAGCTGGATGCTCCTGCATCAGGCTCCCGGGGTAAGAAAAATTCATGACTCCCGTCCATGAGCTTCTCAACTAAATAACCTGCCTACTCTATCTGTCTGGCATTAAGCCACGAACTGTCCTCAATAGGACGGTTCTTCCACTTGACCAAATATTGCAGATATTCTTTCTGCTGAGTTCACTTGGCCACCTGAGTGTCGAGGATCCTCTCGATCTCGAGGGGCTGAGCGTAAGGCATTTGTCTCATCCAAGTCTCACTCCCTTCCTGTGTGTCCCGTGTAGGCCGTGTTGTACTGTCTTCCTCTGGACCAGCAGTGTATGGAAATAGGTCTGCCACATTGAAGATGGGTGAGATGCCTATTCCTGGTGGCAGCTGTAATTCATAAGCATTTGCTGAAAATTTCCGGAGAACTTTGCAGGGGCCTATCTTTTTGTACTTCAGTTTGTTATAGGCACCTCTAGGAAAATGCTCCTTATGCAAATGCGTGAGGACTTCATCCCCCACATTAAACGACACCTCTCTCCATTTCAAATCTGCTCGCTGCTTATATTTTTTACTGTTGTCCTACAACTTTATTTTCACCTGCTCGTGGAGATCATTCATTGCTTTGGTGAAATCTTCCCCATCAACACTCTGTCTTTCTTGTTGTCCTAGATCTCGTAACTCATGCACTCCACATGGATGCATGCCATATAAGATCTGAAAAGGACTATAACCCGTGCTACGATTGGGTGAGTCATTGTAAGCGAACTCCACCTGGGCAAGTAATTGGTCCCACATTCGTGAGTTTTCCCTGATCAAACTTCATAGCAGGTTCCCCAAGCTCCTGTTCACCACCTCTGTTTTCCCGTCGATCTGCGAGTGATAAGCAGAGCTAAAACTTAACTACATGTCCATCTTCTTCCACAAGGTGCACCAGAAGTGCCCTGTAAAATTCACGTCCCTGTCAGAGAGAATGGACTTAGGTAGACCGTGTAGCCTGGTGATCTCTGTAAAGAACAAGTGGGCCACGTGAGTGGCATCGCTGGTTTTTCTGCAAGGGATGAATGTGCCATCTTTGAAAACCGGTCTACGACTACCATCACCAAATCATAACCCTGCTACATCCTTGGTAGACCCAAGATGAAGTCCAAGCTGATTGAGTCCCGCGGTCTACTTGGAATGGGCAGTGGTGTGTAGAGTCTCGTATTTTGACTGTGTCCTTTTGGCAGCTAACACACTTTACATTTGGTCACAAATCTCTGCACATCCATTCGCATTCTTGGCCAATAATAAAAATGGTTGAGCTGCTCTAATGTTTTTTCTATGCCGAAATGTTTGGCTAGACCTCCACTGTGCTTCTCCCGAATGATATTCTCTCTCATTGAACAATCGGGAATGCATAATTGTCCCCCTCTAAACAATAGCTTCCCCTGCAAATTATAGTCCAACCAAGAACTATTGTTTCTCAGGAAAGGATTCTGACAGGCTTCATAAGCCTCCTTGAAATCCGTTTCAGTCTGATACAACTCTTTCAAATGCTCAAAGCCCAGCACTTGTATCGTACTCTCCTGCAAGAGCAAGGCTCTTCTGCTCAATGCATCCGCCACCTTGTTGGCTTGCCCGCTAATGTGTTTCAACGCAAAGGTGAAACTCTGCAAATATTCAACCCACTTAGCATGCTTGTGATTCAGCTTATGTTGTTGCATCACACATTGCAATGCAGAATTATCTGAAAATAAAACAAACTCATTCCCTAGTAGATAGTGTCTCCAATGCTTTAGTGCTTGGACAACAACATAGAATTCCTTATCGTAGGATGAATACTTCTGCCTGCTTTCATTCAACTTCTCACTGAAAAACGCAACATGTTTGTCTTCTTGGCTAAGTACAGCTCCAATGGCCGTACCACTTACATCACAGCAAACTTGAAAAATCTTTTTAAAATCTGGAAATCTCAGGATCAGTCTTTATGTGATATTCTTCTTCAATAGTTGAAAACTCCTTTCTGCTACCTCGGTCCAACGAAAAGACTGACTTGCCTTCTTTATAGTGTCCAACATAGGTGTGCAGTTTTCACTGAAATTTCTTATAAATTTATGGTAAAAAATTGCTAGCCCATGAAATCTACGTACCTCAAACAGACTTTTTGGGGATGGCCAGTTGACAATTGTTGCAATCTTCTCTGGATCCATCTTCAACTCATTTTCTACAATAAAAAAACCCAGATAAACAAATTCTTTTTGCAGAAAAGTGCATTTTTTCAGATTTATGAGCAACTTATTCTACTGCAATTTTTCTAGCACACTTCAAACATGTCGAAAGTATTCCTCCCTCATCTTGCTAAAAATTAATATGTCATCAAGATACACTATTACAAACTTTCCAATGAATTCTTTCAACATTTCGTTCATCAGTCGCATAAAGGTACTGGGTGCATTACTTAGTCCAAATGGCATTACTAGCCGCTCATATAGTCCTTCATTGGTCTTGAAGGTTGTCTTCCACTCATCCCCTTCCTTGATTCGAATCTGATGATACCCACTCTTTAAATCAATCTTCGAGAAGTATTTTGCCCCACTCAGGCAGTCCATCATGTCATCCATCTGTGGCGGTGGAAATCTGTACCTGATGGTGATTTTATTGATGGCCCTAGAATCCATGCACATTTGTCATTCTCCTCCTTTCTTGGGAGCAAGAACTGTTGGAACTACGCAGGGGCTCAAACTCTCACTTATCAACCCTTTATCTAGCAATTCCTGACCTGTTTTCTGATCTCCTCATTATCTTTGGGGCTCATCTAATACGTTGCCTTATTCGATAGACTTGCTCCAGGTATAAAGTCAATATGATGACTTATACTTCTCTTGGGAGGCAATTTATCTGGTAAGTCATCCACTACTATATCATTGAATTCCTACAGCATTTGTTGAATTTCCACAGGCAAATCTGACACCTCTATGTGTAACAACACCGTCTTTGCTCTTCTCACAACACCATAGTTCACTTCACTATCTTCAATTTGCTTCAAAAATTGTTTTCCACCCATTAGTAACACTCTCGTCCCACTTGTTTCTGTTGTCTCTTCTTCCTTGATGGGCACAAGTGTGTGCTTGATCCCATCTTTGAAAAACTTATAACAGTTTGTCTTCCCATCATGCACTACCTTCCTATCATATTGCCATGGCCTTCCTAGCATTATATGACATACATCCATCGGCATAATATCACAAATAACCTTATCCTTATATCTGCCAATATGGAACTCAACTTCACATTGTTCATCCACCAACTGCTGATGGCCTTTTTGCAACCATAATACCTTGTAAGAAGTGGGGTGCTTCAGCCGCTTCAAACCCAACTTCTCTACCATCTCCATGGCAACCAGATTATCCGTGCTCCCACTGTCGATAATCAGCTTGCAGCATTTTCTGTGTGATTTAAAAACTGTCCGAAACAATGCTTTCCTTTGAGTTTGTTTAGCTGTTTCTTTGGCTGGTTTCAGTAACACTTTGTTCAAAACTAAGGCTTCCCCTATTTCCGACACATTTTCTGCTTCTTGGGGGGGTGCCTCTGCTTCCTCTAGTTGTGTGACATACACACCTCTCTGCCCAACTTGTTCCACTTCAGGACACTCAAAAGATCTGTGCCCCCACTTGTGGCACCTGTAGCACTGATAGTTAGCTCCTCTACCTCGGCCATTTCCTCTTCCTCACTGATATGGCCTGCCACCTCTAGTGCTGTCACCTTTTTCTGTTGTCCCAGAAGTTTTGGAACTGCTACCTTCTTCACTATTGCTGGTAGTTCGCCCTCTGTCATAAGACTGTCCTCTTCCTTTGCTGGTTCCCCATCCTCTCCTAGCATTTTGTTTTCTGGTAATCTTCTCCTTTGCTTTCATGGAACTTTAGTATGCCTCTTCTATATTTTTCGGGGAAAGAATGCTAATTTCATCTAATATTTCCAATCTCAAACCATTTACATACCTTACTGTTTTCTTTGGGGTGTCCTCTGTATAACCAGCTCTTAAATTTACCCAGTAGAATTCTTCCGTGTACTCTCTTACTGTCATCCCTTTCTATTTCAAATTCTACACTTGCCGATGCAGTGCAATCTGGTAATCCTTGGGCAAAAATCTGCCTTTCAACTTGGCCACCATCCTTGGCCATTTCTTTATTGGCAACTTGTTCATCCTTCTTCTCTCTGCTTGGACACAGTCCCACCACAGGGTTGCATGTCCCTTCATCTTTGTTGTAGTGAACTTAACTATACGATCTTCACTGACCTCTTCACACTCAAAATATTGTCCAGTTCAGAGATCCAGTCCAATAGAACTTCTGTGGACAAGCTGTCATCATAATTTGGAATTTCTAGTTTAGGCTTGCTGCTTGCCAATAGGAATGGCCTCAAGAATCTCATTTCTAGCCTTTCTTCATTCGATCCATTTGTTGTCACTACAACTTCTTCTTCACTATCGTCTCCCACCTTTGGATCCCTTCTCCTTGCTTCAACTGCCTCCAAATGGGCAGTAAGGATCTTGATTTCCTCCCGCAATCCTTCATCTGCTGCTCTACGAGCACCTCTTCCACATCCTCGTCTTCCAACTTGCATCTCTCAGGAAATCTTTAAATCTTGCTCTGATACCACTATGATGGGACCAGCCTGTAACTTATGTTTTATTATGTTAACAATGATGATCCACCACTTTAATCAATAGCTGTATGGTTAACAAATAATTGGGGATTAACACATTTGATTAGGTGCTAATCAAAGGACTGTTCTGGATATTTGTTGGATGGCATTTATGTCGGAATTCAATGATGGATTGCTAGCTGTACGTGCCTCAGTTACTCTTTTCCCACTCTTGGCTGTTGCCAAAACCCTTGGTTCTTAGTCATTCGTTCATTTTCCATTTACATTTTTACTGTGCTAAGGCTTTAGACTTGCAGTGAGGGTTTGTGCTGCGACTGTGTGGAGTTTGGCAGCAAGTTCTGCATGCACCTAGCTATGGATTCTGTTGTCTGTTGGCATGATATCTTCACTTGTTCTTGTGACTTCGTTGCCTAGTTACTTGGGCACGGTGTGGAGGTTTTCCTCGTCTGTATGAGAGGGTTACTACTATTTCCGTCTGCTTGGTTACTATACTTTCCCATGTTCCATTGTTTTCGTTCTGTTATAGTCTTTATGGTCATTAGCTTATGGTTGATGGATGCCTATTCTGTGTTATAGAGGTCACAATCACAGTGACCTCCTTAGCTTCATGGTCCTAACAAGGTAAGTTGTTCCTCCATGATATTGCTTACCCTCTTCGCTTTTCCCCGACACTAGCAACATTCGCCCCTTGTTCTGTAGGGTTTCACCGATGACTGTGGCTCAATGGGGCTTCACTCCTCCAATGCAAATGCTCTTCAAGTAAACGACTTTCCCATCTATTCTTTTGGTTCTATTTATTTTATGTTTTTTCTTCTTGTCTATATTTCGGCATACGTTCGACTAAAAGTACCTCGTGGACTCATTGTGCAGGTGAGGGTTTGTTCCCAGGCGTGGTCTATGTAACTGTTTCGAGCAATGGCTCCAGTAGGCTCGTTCTCTACTACTGTTGTCAATTCCTTTTAGTTTAGTTGTCTCTGTTAGGTTACTGGGCAAAGTTCCAATACTCCTTCATTGGGTTTTCTCTGTTGTTGTGCAACCCGGGATTCAATTTGTATATAAACTTTTGGCTATGCCCTGAACACTTGTAAATTTTGTTTTGTCTGCCTTTATATGGTGGCCGACTAAACCCTCACTTTCAGGGTTTGGTGATATCGTATTATCTTGCCTCTGTTATTAACTGAATATTCGGAACTGTTGAATGTGTACAAATATTTTTTGATTATGAAAATAATTAACAGGAAAGGTTTTTTTGTATAGTTTGTTTACCTCTGTTTTGGGGTCATTATTCAGTGATTACATTTTGGTTCTATTTCCAACTGCTCGTACTGTTGTTGGATTTCGTTTATTTGGACTCCATTGTGGTTATTGCTGGACTCTATGTTGGAACACTCGTTTGGTTTCTCTATTTGCTCTTTGTTTTACAAAAATACAAAAGATAGGAATGCACAGAACTACTTAGATTACTCAATAGTTAGAGGGAAAAAATAAATGCTGGTCCTAGACAAACTGTTACAGATGGATTCAGATTTTCAGATGAAAAAAATAACTTTTTTTTATTGTATTTCTCTTCTCATGCACTGAACCCCTCCAAAATGTATTACATTGGTTTTTATGTTGTGTTTAAATAGTTACTTGAACTGTTCTCGGTTACCCTTCAATAATTATGTTGTAGGATTTACAATATTATATTTTTTCAGACAGTTGTAAAATGGACTAAGAAAATGACAAAACAATGTAACTGCTATGACACTATCCTAACCATACTGTTCCTAATATTCCTTAACTAATAATAATAAAAACTAGTTTCTAGACACTATTTTATTCAGTAAATGTAAATGAAACTAAAAGACATTGAACCTATCCTCCTTGGCTGAGACCAACACCCGGTCATGATGCCCTTAGCTGGATGCTCCTGCATCATTTTTTTTGGAAATCGTAAAAAAACATAAAAGTGTATATGTTATTTTTTTCCAACCATATAAACTTATCAAAATGTATAAGGATTTTTCCAAATGGCTAAAAAAAAAAACAAATTTTTCAAAATGGAAAAAAATAGAAATGAATTCTTCCAAATGGCTTAAACAAACAATTCTAAATTTCGATGTATCATAATAGAATAAAAACGAAACCCATACTATTGGGACACAATACTCTAATAATTATATGAATAGGAAGTATATCTAAAAATTTTGAACTATATATTATCAAAATATAAATGCAAATATTAAAATGTACATAAACATATAACATTGTTTGAGAATCAATGACAAAAACCAATACAAATAACATGTATAACATAACTCATAGAAATTATAATTATACAAACAAACAAAAATGCAAAACATCAAGACACATTTACATGTAAATAAGAAAACTTTAGCGGAAACAATATAAAATATTTTACATCATAAAGATTGATACAAACATAATTTTAAAGTATTACCATAAAGACCGAAAGTATGTATAGAGACAAAAGTGGATATATTTTCCACAACCATAGAGAGTATATAAAATGGAAATATTTATAAGAATTCCTAAGAATACTAATATCCTAAGAATCCATATCCATATCCAATGCTGTAATCTCATCAACAAAATCCATACGGGGAGAAATTGCAAAAACATTTCCATACTCAATCAAATCATTGCAATCCTCCAATGTTGGGTACCAAAACCCAGACATCTGCTCGTTAGTTGAATTATCAATATCTATTGGAAAACATATGTGAGTCATCATATCATATAATAAGAGAGGAACTTCACTACAGTTGCATGTAAGAACCGGACCATGGACTGTTCAAAATGGAAGATAACTAGGACATTTTCTATTTATATCAGTAGAAATTTCTTCCAACAAATTCCATATGAAACTCCAATCATCTTCAAAGTAGTTAATTCTTCGTTCAACACATGATTGACCAAATTGGAAATGATCTAATTCTTCAATTGACCATACAGAAGTGGAGCCATCATTGATAAGGCATATCAACTCATTCATGTATATTGCTAATGACATACACCATATGTCACTGATTGGAATAAATGAAAAACCCCATTCATTTTTTATTACATCAAACCAGTAGATTGTATACCCATACTGAGGATAATCTTCATACTCTTTGTCCAAATACAACCAAAACAATTTACTTTTATAAAACACTACATTCTTAGGGGGTGAAGTGCCACCAAATGGAACAACAGCCCTTTTCCATACCCTACCAAGACTACTGCAAACATAAAATTTGGATTGCATTCTGTCATACATATGTTTTAGAACAACCCAATCATATTTTCTGGTGCTTACATTTTCTAATAATAAAAAGAATCCCTTGTCTCCAATTCGTATTTAACCTATGTTTTTAAATGCATTTGTAAATGGATTCGTTACAAAATAGTTGTGTGTATGGGAGCATTCTGTTGTTAAGGATAAAACCACCATTGGTCCAACAATACACTCTACTTTGTATCTTGAATCTGTGAATCACAAATTAAACTGAGATATGTGCCTATTCTAATTAAGGTATTGAGCACCAAAACAATTATATTCACTATTGAAGAAAGGAACGAGAAATCCAAATTCATTCGTAGATACATTCTTGCAACGTAACAAGAAAGAAGGGTTTTGCAAAACATTCTTCCATTTCTTACAAACGATGCTAAACTTTATCACAACCGATAAAGGGAGCCACTGGAGGAAAATTTCAAGAACTTTTAATGGAAGACAATTCCAAATAGCTGGATCCATGATCAAACAATGAAATCACCTAACAATGAAAAAAACACATGTGATATCAACAAAACAATTTAGTGTTGAATAAAATTAAAAGTAACATACATACATAATTTACCATTTACACATACAAAAAACTTCACATATACAGATTGTATAAAATCAAAAGAGCGATGTACGACACCGAACAATATTCCACAATTTTTTAAGCCTAATATCTATAATCCAAGATTATTAATGTTAGTAAATCCATAATTATGTTTATATTAAGGTCTATGTTTAATATCGATTCTATAATGTTTCTACAAATACATTTATAATATCAAATAAGAACAACTCATTAGGTAGGTTGCCATGAAGGAAAACACCTAATTCATAATGCCAACAAAAAATTGCCTAGAAAACACCATGTTATGTTTTTGTTGGACTACACAATTTTCCATTGTGTTAAAGATAAAAAATGTTGATGGTTGTGTAAGAGTGAAATTTTAACTAATAAAAAATAGTTGGGTAACAATTTGGTTTTTTTCCTAGATTCAAGATCACATGGTTACTTGTTTTGTATAGTAGTGAATTTATTTTAGTTATATGTTTTAATTATGTATGTAATGTGAATCATAATTAACTATTGTCAATTGTGATTAGGTGTAATAACCACCTAAATAAGGAGTAGTCTTTAAGGTGTAATAACCACCTAAATAATGTTTGGTTGGAATTTGACAAATTTTTGTTGACTCAATCATAATGAACATATCAAATTAAAATTATATTACTAAATTTCTAAAACAACACATTCTTATATATTAATTTTTTTCATATTTAGAATTAATCTAAAATCATTTTACTTATTTATTAATAAAACAATAGATTGTTAATATCATAAGATAATCTTTGTAATGGACTCCATTAATATCACACTTTAATCATTCTAATGTACTACATTAATATCTAGATGATTATGATTATGTGGTATATGAAGGTTAAATTAATAAATATTAGGAAATTTAAATAGTAAAAAATGTAGTATGTTTTAAGTTTGTGAGATTTTTCAACATAATTTTATATATTTATAACTTTTTTAATTATTTGAATTTCTTAATATTTATTAACAAAATGTGTTTCTAAAACAATTAATTCTATATGTCTGCATTGTTTTAAAAAAATAATGATATATAAGTTGATCTTAATCCTAAAACAAAATTATTATTTTTATTGTATGTATTTATAAATATTTTGAATGGGTTGTCTAAAACCTAGATGTTTAGAAATTTTTTGTTGGAATTTGAAAAAAATTTGACGAGTCAGTCTTAATTTTTATTGTTTACCTAAATTTAACTGTAATTCCAAACAATCTTTGCCAAATTTACTTGTAAATCCAAACAAACTTTACCCAAATTTACTTGTAATTTTTAATTTTTTGTTGACTCAAATTTACTTGTAATTCCAAACAATCTTTGCCAAATTATAAACAATAGAAAATCTAACAACACATGAATTTAAGCCTATGTTAAGTAAGGCATTGAAAGTTTTAAAAAAAAGATTGAAAAGAATTTTTTTATTTAATTAATCTATTCTTATACATATTTTTATCATACAATGTATTTTTTGTAATTATAATTTAGAAAACAATTAAAAAAGAGGTTACACTAAGAGATTTAATATAACTTTTTATAATATAATTTTATAAAATCTATATCTTATTTTGCTAACATATTATAATATGTATGTAATATAATGAGAAGGTTTTTTTCATTATTATCTTGTATAATTATATAATTCTATTTCTTTGAAAAATGTTAAAAGAAATGTTTAAATAATTCTCAATAACATATTAAATACATTTAATTATTTAAATTAATACATTCCAGCTAAACACATATACATTATTCAAATTCCTATAATATTAACAACAACCCTTTACATTTAAAACCCATATGTTAATGGTTGTGTAATAGTGAAATTCTAACTAATAAAAAATAGTTGGGGAACAACTTGATTTTTTTTCTAGATTCAAGATCACATGGCTACTTGTTTCGTATATTAGTGAATAGTTATATGTTTTAATTATGTATGTAATGTGAATCATAATTAACTATTGTCAATAGTGATTAGGTGTAATAACCACCTAAATCAGGAGTAGTCTTTATGGTGTAATAACCACCTAAATAATGTTTGGTTGGAATTTGAAAACATTTTGTTGACTCAATGATAATGAACTAAAAAATATCAAATTAAAATTATATTACTAAATTTCTAAAACAACACATTCTTATATATTAATTTTTTTTCATATTTAGAATTAATTTAAAATCATTTTACTTATTTATTAATAAAACAATAGATTGTTAATATCATAAGATAATCCTTGTAATAGACTCCATTAATAACACAACTTAATCATTCTAATTGACCACATTAATATCTACATGATTATGATTATATGGTATATGGAGGTTAAATTAATAAATATTGGGAAATCTAAATAATAAAAAATGTAGTAGGTTTTAAATTTATCAGATTTTTCAACATAATTTTATATATTTATAAAAAAGTTTAATTATTTGAATTTCTTAATATTTATTAAGATAGTATTTCTTATTTAATAATGTAATTTTTAATCATACAGTAATCATAATAATTATAATTTAAATGTTCTAACCATTAAGAAAATATGTTTCTAAAACAATTAATTCTATATGTCTCCATTGTTTTAAAAAAATTATGATATATAAGTTGATCTTAATCTCAAAACTGAATTATTAATTTTATTTTATGTATTTATAAATATTTTTATTGGGTTGTCTAAAACCTAGATGTTTAGGAATTTTTGGTTGGAATTTGACAATTTTTTGTTGACTCAACCTTAATTTTTATCGTTTCCAAACAATCTTTGCCAAATTTACTTGTAATTCCAAACAATCTTAACTCAAATTTACTTGTAATTTATAATTTTTTTGTTGACTCAAATTTACTTGTAATTCCAAACAATCTTTGCCAAATTATAAACAATATAAAAGCTAACTAACACATGAATTGAAACATATATTAAGTAAGGTATTTAAAGTTTATTTAAAAAAAAAATTTGAAAAGTTCCTTTTTTTTCTTTTTTTTAATTAATCTATTCTTATACATATTTTATTATACAATGTTTTTTTTAATTATAATTTAAAAAACAATTAAAAAAAGAGTTACACTAAGAGATTTAATATAAATTTTTATAATATAATTTTATAAAATACATATCCTATTTTTCTAACATATCATAATATGTATGTAATATAATGAGAAGAGTTTTTTCATTATTATCTTATATAATTCTATTTCTTTGAAAAAAGTTAAAAAAAAAAAGTTTAAAGAACTCTCAATAACATATTAAATACACTAAATACATTAAATTATTTAAATTAATACATTCCAGCGAAACACATATACATTATCCAAATTCCTATAATATTAATAACAACCAATTACATTTAAACCCATATTTGTTTATTAGTGAATGAAATTTTTATTGAGCAATACACATCTAAATATTCATAATTATACATCACACCAACAAAATTTCCTCACTATTTCATTCACTAATAAAATATTTCTCAACTCAAATGATATATAGTGATAGTGAAGGTGAGAAACATCTTTTCTAAAGCTAATATTTTTCTAAAGCTTGTGCACTTTAATCTAATTATTTCAATTCACTTAATATTTTTATTTTTTAATTAAATTGCACATGTTAATCATTAAAAAATTTCAATACATAAAAGCCATACTACTTTTCTTCATATTTCAATATCAATATATAATTAATTCAACAAAATCTTGTTTTTAACACTAAACTCATAAACTTAATTTTTAAAATACTACATAATTATCATCTACTTACACATAAATATAAACAAATAAAATTTATATATATATTATTAATTAATTATTCACATATCATTCAAAAAAACATATCGATCTTCTCTTTAAACATTATAATCATCCAAATAATTGAACATTCACACATCTCACAATTCAGAAAAAGAAATACAAGACCAAATGATACGTATCCATCTTTGCGCTGGGGGCAATGACGCAGCTAGTGAGGTAAAGCCGAGGAGCGTCAATCGCTGGTTGAAAACTGTTTCCAGCCCCCTCGTTGGCTTGGGCTGCCTTCGAGAATTTTTGGAGGGCTAGGCTTTGGCTTGGGCTCCAAATAATTCAAATTTCCAAACTGGTAGCAAACTATAAATACAAGGGATGGAGATGAAATTTGCATGGGTGGGATTGCTAGTTAAGTTATAATATTGTCCTGTATGGAATTTTTTGGCCCATGTTAAATTAGTAAGATATTTCTTCATGGATGTTCAAGATATTTTTTCGTGATGTTCAGGGTTTATTCAGGATTTGGTGAAGAATATTTCTTATTCTGTCCTATATGGCATCTGTTGTGCTTGGTAAGTCCGAGAAGATATTTCTTAATGGATGTGGATGAATTATTCTTGTTACCAGAATACCAATATTACAAGAGAACTTTGCATCTCTGGATTATTACCATTTGGTTGGTTTACTTTCAAGGCCATTTAGATTATAATTCCAGTATATGTTATCTATTCATTCTTTCTGTAGAAAACATTTTAATTGTGGTAAGGTATGCACCTCAATATCAACTCTATGTACAAATGAAACCCTGAAAAAACACTAGGTAGAGAAAATGAAGGCTATGAAAGATTTTGCACCTTTCTTAGCAGATAGAAGCTGAGAGAAGCCCCTTAAAATCTTTCCAGTAATAGCAATAGTTCCAGTAATCCTTCAACAATTCCAACAACCCAAGCCCTAAGAAAGAAATGCATGCATCCATTGAGCCTTTGATTATAATAGATGGAATGGTAATGAATAATAAGTATAATAAATATTTAATAAAAGCTCAAGTTGGAGTGTCAATTCCTCAAGCTTACAATGTGAGATGGTGTGGGAGAATTATTCTATTATTCCTCCATGTTACAATCAAAGATGGAGTGACAGAGTTATTGTGTTTTTTTGGAGTTATTATTTCCATTGCGGATTATTGTTGGAATGATGAAATTGATGGACACCTATTTTTTGGAGTTATTATTAACATCACGAAATGGTGAAATTGATGATAATCTTATTCCGAGATGATTAAATCCAAGAAAATCATATACTATACTTTCATATCTATATTTTAAAATGGTAGAAAAAAAATTTCATCACTATCAATATCATTATCACTATCACTATCCCTCTTATCACTCCAAAACTTTAAATAATTAATAATATACACACTATCCCAAATAATTAATAATACACACGCTATCCCTCTTATCACTGAAATTTTTTTAAATAATTAAAAATATACACACTATTAACTTTAACCTTTGTTTTCTTTTAATCTTACCCTAAATAAAAATCCCTTATTTGTTTTCTTTTAATATCACCCTAAATAAAAATCCCTTATCATTATTTAATAATATATTATTTCATCCATAAACTCAAAAATTAATTTAAAAAATTAATTTGCCATTCCTTTAAATTAAATTTCTAACTTAAAAACTTCATAATCATTAAATTATTATATATTGACATCTCATTATATATCAATATCTACATATGCATATTCAGGTCACTTGGGATATTAGAAGACATTGACAACAGTTAAGAAGTTATATCATTGGACGAAATTGAGGAAAGAGGTAGCAGAGTTTGTTGTGATATATTTGGATTGCCAACATGTAAAAGCATAATGTAAGCATCTAGCTGGTTTATTACAGCCGACTTTGATTCCATATTGGAAATTGGAGGTCATTTCCATGGACTTCATTACAGGTTTTCCGAGGACATTGAAGCACATGATTCTCTTATGGTTGTGGTTGACAGGTTAAGTAAGGTAGCTCACTTCATTGTAGTTAAGTCTACAAATTTAGCTAGTGAGGTAGCTTCTATTTTCATCAGGGAAATAGTGAAATTGCATGGTGTTCCCAAGAAGATTGTATCCAACAGAGATTCCAAGTTCACTTCTAGGTTTTGGAAAGAGTTGTTTGTAGGTTTGGGGGATAGATTTGGCTTTCAGTACATCTTATCATCCACAGATAGATGGAAAACTAAAAAGGCTCAACCAAATTCTTGAGAACATGTGGAGGAAGTATATCAGGTATCAGCAGAGAAAGTGGGGAGAATATCTTCCACTGGTAGATTTTACATATAATAACGAGTATCAGGAGTCCTTGAAGATGAGTCTGTTTGAGGTGCTTTATGGGAGGATTTCTAATACTCCTATTAGTTGGAGCGATCCAGTGAATAGGGTGTTGATTGGACCGGATATGTTAGCAGATATGGAACAAGAAATGAAAGTTATTAGAAGGAATTTGAAGGAAGCACAAGACAAGCAAAAGAGTTTTGTAGATCAACACAAGGTATTTAAGGAGTTTCAGGTTAGGGAGCATATGTACTTGTGCATCAAGCCTAAGAAGAGATCCTTAAGGATCAGATCAAATTCCAAGCTAGCACCTTGATATTGCGGACCTTTTGATATCCTTGATAGGATTGGACCAGTGGCCTACTAACTTGCACTGCCTTCGACAATGAAATTCCATGATGTTTTCCATGTTTCATTGCTTAAGAAGTAGGTACAAGATGTTTATCATGTGATTGAATGGTTTGTATTATAGGTGGAACTAGAGGGAGAATTCTAGACTTAACCACAATGCATATTGAAGCGGAAATAATTCATGTTCCGAAACAGATAAATCAAGCAGGTTAAAGTGTAGTGGAAGCACTATGGGCCAAATGAAGCTGTTAGTGTCAGTATATGCATACTTCCATCAGGGATCAAATCTTCTCTTTGCATTTTCATTTTAGGTGTCTCATAATGATTTTTTTATTATTCCACTAGGTCATGCCAAAATGGTCCACTGATGGTTGTCTTCTTCTCAGAAAATCAAATTTTCCCTCATGAGGTACATTTGCTGACCCATCTCCATGTTGCATTCGGTTATGGTTTTAGTTGTGTTATTTTTAGAGTCAAGGCAGTTATGTTTCCATTAGGTCTTAGGGTTCATTTCCAAGGTCTTTCCATTAGGTCTTAGGGTCCATTTCCAAGGTCAAAAGCATAGTTTCAGTGTAAAAAATGGCAGCAAAGGTAGGAGGAAGACCAATAAACAAATAGTGATAGGTAGCAAGTCATGGTTATTCTACAAAGTTCTTATTTCACTAATGTAATTTTCATCTCAAAAACATGTTTTTGAGATGAAAACAGAGTATTTTAGTTTGTTCATATTTTTTGATGTAATTCAAGTCATTTTATTTAATAATTGTTCCCATAAGCTACCCAAGAATTTCTCCTTGCTGCAAGAATTGAGCCACTGCAGAAATCAGCTCAATCAAAGCATCATCCACCTGAAAAGAGACAAAGAAAGAGAAGAAATAGACAGAGATTTGAAAACAAAATAAAAGTTCCAAACAAACATTATAAAGTGGGTTTTTTCTAAAGAAAATCAAAATCATCCTCTATATAAAATTTCAAAAGAATTTTTCAAAATTCATTAGTTCTTTTGCACCATAAGCTCTCCTTGGCAAAGAGGAGATTGAGTGAAGGTTAAAAAAATATGAAGGGTGCATTTATTGAGGGCGTTGCACGCTGGGTGGAGTTGATGCGTGCCTGAGCAGTGAAGGTCGTCTTTGCCTGTCTAAACCAAAGCAAAATTCAACAGCGCTGCGCGCCTATGCGGTGAAGGGCGCGGTGGCATTTGGTGTTGCGCGTTTGGCCAGAGGATCCTGGCAAACCCTAGGAACGCCAAAACACCACTTCCTTCATTTGCTCAAGCCACAAAATCTTCAACTACCTGCATACAACAAGTAAGTGGCCCGATATCTGTTTTTCTCCATCAATTAAGCAAATTGGCACCCTAAATTTTGAAACCCTAGAGAAGCTCCCTTGCATGCTTCCAAAATCACCTATTTGATCAAGAGTTACAGTACTTCTTAGAATTTTTCACCTTCCTATCATTCTGACTGTATTTCACTCCACCTCCTAACTGTTTCACTCATCTTGGCATATATATTAGTCCCTCAAGTTTTCACCTATAAAGCATGGCAAAATATAGTAGTTCAGAAGAAGGGGAAAGACAACCCAGGAGGCCAACCAAGAAAGGAGGGAGAAATACGAGATTTGAACCCACTGATACAACAGAACTTATGGCATCACTACTTGCAATATCATGTTTTAGACACATGGGTTGTTTAGAGTTTTGCCAAAGGGTTGTGACGGTGAATTTTCTTCAGCAGTTAACCAAGCAGTTCATCCTCAATTTGAAAAACAACCAAGTCACTTTAGCTGGGGTCACATTCACTATATCTCCTGCCATCATATCACAGGCCACTGGAATTCCAAATGCAAGAGAGAAATGGTTCAAGCAAAAAAATCTGCATCACAGTTTTTATGAGCCATATCTTAAGACAAGGTTCAAAAATGATAAGAAAAGAATTTTCCCTTTCTCTTATCTTTTGGACAAGTATGTGCCATTGATGAAGATCATCATGAGGTATTTCACATGTGAGGGCAGGTTTTCCATACTATACTCATACCATATCAGGCTTCTCATGCACTTTACCAGGGTAAGAATGCTCAATTTTCCATATTACCTTTTCAGGAGTATTGACAAGATGACATACATTGCTCAGAAAAGGGATCCAGCTCATCAAATGCATATTATTTTCCATCATTCTCTTATCAAAATGATAGTCCTCCATCACTTAGATCAACTAGGCATTACTTAGGGGACCTTCATAGCTAATGAAATATTCAATGAACCACCTACTCAGCCAGCTCCCCACATTCCTCCATCATACTCCACTCATCCATCTACTTCTTCTCATCCACCACAACCTACTTATCACTCATCCTAAATAGGTCATTCTTCACCAGACACCTCCACACCATGTACATCACCATTTCATGTAGCCATTGATTCACCCAATAGAGATGATGGCAGTGATGAGGAACATGATGAGCATGATGACAGTGAGGGACATGATGTACACATTGAGCATGGTCAGAGTAGTATACCACAAAGGAATAGTTTTCAACCATTTTCTTTCACCTATCAGAGGGGAAAGATGTAGGTGTTTACCCCACAAAAAGTGGGAGGGGCCTTGCCTTCATCATCAGCATTACAGGCTAAAGGAAAGGAGAAAATGGTAGAAGAAGAAGAGTTCAAATATAAGCATGAAGAACA
Source organism: Pinus tabuliformis (assembly GCA_031772625.1). Classification (NCBI taxonomy): domain Eukaryota; kingdom Viridiplantae; phylum Streptophyta; class Pinopsida; order Pinales; family Pinaceae; genus Pinus; species Pinus tabuliformis. The sequence continues at coordinate 1,431,976,557 of CM062819.1, read as the reverse complement.
TGAAATTGAAAAGGATTTTCTCCTTGTGGACACTAGTGATGAGGAGGGAAACAAATCTTCTCAAGCTGCCTTGAAAGAAAAGGATGCCAAAATCAAGGAGCTTGAGGTCAATTTACAAAGAGCCCAATATGTTATCTGCTTTTATGAGCAAGAGAACAAGCAGCTAGAAGTTAAGCAAGAGTTGATGCAAATCAAGTAAATCAAGGCAAAGAGGGAAGGTGAGAAAGCCAAATTTTAGCTTGCTGAGGCTTATGGAGATTATGGAGAGTCGGATGTTGAATAGGGACAACGAAAAATGCCAAGAACAAGAGGATTGAAAATGGCCTTAGAGCTTGAAAGACAAAAATACGTAGAATTGGAGGAGCAGCTCACTCTAAATGAGCAATTGGTCAAGGACATAGCTGAAAATAGAGAGTCTTGGCTTGAGAGAGTGAAAACACACTTGGAGACCCTCTTGGACAAAGTAAATAGAGATGTTGAATTAAAAATGAAGATGGCCAAGTATTATGCAAGGAGAAACCAAGTGGCAAGGAGCAAGCTCAAAAGAGCTCATGAGAAAATTGACAAATTGACCAAGCAAGAGGAGAGGAGGAGACTTGACATGCTTGCTGAGGCATCCCTACATGCCTCTAATCTTTGATCAGTCATAAAAACACATTTTTGGACATGATGGACCATTTTTGAGTTTGAAGGAAGTTGTTGTGTTTTTCAATCCATTTTTTGCACAGTCATGGAAGGCAAACGCACAGCGCCATGGGCGCTACACTCTTTTTTGGGGCATCCAATGAGGAAACAGTCAGCATTTTTGGATTCACAGTGATGAGTACATGCACCCTGTGCATTTGCTAAGGTTTTGGAGTAGAACTGGTTGACCAAAAGGGCCAAAAACCCTCAAAAAATGACCTTTCTGCCCTCTTTTTGGCCTGGGCACTGCACATTGAGCAGTGTTGGGAGAATTGACTTTTGACAGGGAAAATGAACTCCAAATGAAAAAATTCAAGATGTTTTAGAAAGTAGACAGATGGAGCTTTCCAACACATTATTGTGGGCCCAATTTAGACATCAAGAAGGCCTCCAAAAGTGTAGCTCAAGTTGAAGGGTGTGCCTGGCATTGGTGCTTTATGCCTAGCACTGGTGCTGTGCATTTGACAATTTGTCTAGATTTTCATTGTTTCCTCCCAGTTTTCACTTTCACCTTGGAAAATCATGATTTTATACTTGTAATTGATCAGTTGAATGTAATTATGATGCTTCTAGAGCTTACTAGGGTAGATTCATTAGGTGAAACAAATTTATGAAGTGTAATGTATCAGTTTGTTTGAATTAGGGATGAGTCACTTTGACCACCCTATTTTCTTGTTAGTAATTCAGATTTTGTTGGGAAAAACTCCTCTCATGGATTCGACCCCCTGAACTTAGGATGAGTTTTTTTTGGGTCTATATGATTCTTTTCCTATTTCTTTGGGATCCATGTGGTATGATGTTCAGTTCAATTTTCTCTATTGTGATCATATGTTAAAATGTTTTTTATAATTCATCAATCATTTCATTGCTTTTAAGTGGATTTTTTCAAGTTGATAGGCAGAACCCATCATTTTATGCTCTGTTTTGGGAATATATTCACAGTCTATGTTTTCTTCAGTTTAGGAAGAATCCATGTTGCTTACATGCTCTTTCTAGCTCCTCACCTATCTTGAATCACCTCACCCATCAAATCCTAGAGTGTTGAGCCTTGTGCCTACCTTGCCCCATCGAACACCCTGCAATTTTGACCTAATTTCCTTGCCCTAACTGTTTGGCTCCTCATGATCCAGCAAAACCCTTCAAAATCAAATCAAACCTTGTGCTAATATACCTAGCCTAATATCATTTTCTTGATCCAGTCATCTTGGCTGAGATCCTTATGGAGAGAGCCCTCTCCTAGCCTAGTAGGGCTAGCTACTTGGCTAAGCATGGTTTGTGGTTACCCTGGCATTGCCTTCCTTCAGCCTAAGGTTCAATCCATGTGATAACATAGTGGCAACCATACTGGGGAAGAAAGATCAGAAATTAATCACCCCAATAAGATGTTTTATTTGAATTCTTAAGCTTGTGGATGATGAGTTTTAGAATTTAATAATAGGCTGAATTGGAAAGTTGTAAAGCAATATCTTAAATTTCAAAATTAGACATACTGGCTTCCCGAAAGCACACCAGATCCAATATAGATCCGAATCCTCCAACTATTGTCAGTGATCCTCATAAAATTGGGTGAAAATATAAGAAATGTGTAGAGAAAACCTATTTTAGCTGGAGAACAATCAAGTGAGGATTTCATTCCTCGAGTTAATTCACTCCCGGGAAGGTTAGACACTTTGCAAGACATTGAGTTTGATATTAATTTTGAGAAGAGTTTATTTCACAGTAAATCTTTAAGTTGGATTGATCAGACAGTTGTTGATTCCTCTATATCTCTTTATAACCCTGTTGAAGACTTGTTTTCACACAATAAATCAGGGTCACAGCTTATTCATACTCTTGATCATTTGCAGAACCTCTCTTCAAACTTAAACACTTGGGTGCAAAATAAGACTCATAGGCCATCTTTTGATTTTCGAAATACTTCCATTGCATCTACTACCACTCAAACTACCTCTCATCCTCCACCTTCTTCTTCACAGATTGTTCACACCACTCAAACTATCGTTACCCCCTTTGATTATACTGAATATCCCAATCCTTGTTTCAAATCCACCACCTCCCCCACCCCCATTTATGGATGCCTGATATGCACCCCTTGTTTTTCCTCAACCCTAGTGCCATGCCCCTTGATTATCAAACCAAAATACCTTTCTTTGATGGCACCCAAACTATTACAGCTCAACAACACGTAGACAAGATGAATGATTTCTTTGACCTCCATGAAGTTGAAATTGAAGATGTGATGTTGAGGTTGTTTGTATGAAGTTTTGGAGGAGAAGTTCATAAATGGTTCAGAGCCCTTCTAGCAGCTTCTATCACTAATCTACTTGCCCTTCAGAGGTAGTTCCTAGATCGGTGGGAGGTGAAGAAGAATCCCCTTCAGATTTTGTCCGAATATGAGAAAATCAAAAGAAATGTTGGCGAGAGTGTGCAAGACTATTGTGTGAGATTCAACGCAGTATAAAATGCTATCCCTGCAAATATCAAACCACTAGATGGATTGGCTTTGCTTAAGTTTCCAAATGGATTTGATGCTGATATGGCATATCAGTTGCGTGAACGTGATCCTACAACTCTAGAAGACATGCAAAAGAGTGTTGTGAGCGTAGAAGCGAACTTGCTGGCTAAAAGGGCAAGAATGAGATCAGAGAAGAGAGTGACCATGAAAGAAGAAGCATCTACTTCAGATGTAAAAATGGATACATTGATTCGAACAATGGAAAGGATGGTTGACCAGTTTTCCATCACAGACAGACCTGAACTGTAGATCCGGAACCCAAACTTTAGAGGGAAACAACATCGATCCGGAACCCAAACTTTAGAGGGAAACAACATCCCCAATTCTTAATCAAGCAAAGAGAGCAAAAAGCACCAGAACAACTAGTGCAACAACAACATATCAAAACTCCCTTACAGCAGAATTATGTTCAAGGAGTGGAAGAAGAAAAGGAGGAAGATCCGGTAATTGAAACAAATCACTTCTTCACTACAGATGGTATGCCTATATTTCTGATCGAAGATGAGGAATATGTAGAAATTTCTAACATTCTAAAGGATGAGTAATACATCTTAGCAAATGATGTTGTTTTGGAGACCGAATCTAATGATTATCAGCGTGGTTACATGAATTCTTTGAGCGCACAGCAGAAACAATATTCTTTGAGGAGCAGAGATGTACCGGTCAGTCCTATTCAAAACAGGAAGGATGTTCAATCAAAGAATGATCTCTCAAACAATAAAAAAAAGGAAAGGAGTATGCTGATCAGAATCCTAGCAAGGTAAATCAACCATCAACAAGTACAACTACAAAAGAGAAAGACAATCATAAAAAGGATAGTGCAACGAAGGAGCAAATAGATAAGAGGGACATCGGTGTCAAAGAGGTAGAAAAAGTCACATATTTTAATTTAGAAAGTGAAATTTCTAAATTGAAAGTGCCCATTCCTTTGACCGAGCTTGTTAAGAATAGCCATTACAAACACCATGTGTCTAGAATACTGGAAATTGATCCTTTGTCCAACATGGTGAACATTGAGGATGATCACCCTGAACTTATTTTTGGTCCAGTTATAGAAGGTCAGTTAGAAGATAGCGAGGTCCCTCCCTTTTATTTGAGTCTTAGACTGCATGAGTATATTCTTCATAATGCTATGCTTGATTCCGGAGCTTCCCACAATTTGATTCCCAAGGCTATCATGGAAAAGCTGGGCCTGGATATCACCCGAAAATATCATGATTCGTATTCATTTGATTCTAGTAGAGTTCGCTGCATTGGTCTCATCAAAGATTTGGTGGTTTCCTTGGATCAAATCCCATCCAAAAAAGTTTTGATGGACATGATAGTAGCTAATATACCACCTCGATTTGGTATGTTGTTGTCTAGATCATGGGGAGCCAAACTCAAAGTCACTTTACAACTTGATTTCTCTTATGCTACAATCCATGTTTTTAGTCAATTGAGGAAGTTGTACCAGGAAAAGAAGATGAAATATATGATCACTAGTAAAGAGAAGCCTATAAATCATCTGATAAATTTTGTACATACATATTTAGAGTATTTTGTTTTGTACACTGATAGTGGATTGAATGATTTATATATTCATCTCGTAGAAGTAGATGATGCACCAAAAATTTTCGAAGGTTTTAGAGGAGTTATTAATCAAGAAAAGAAAAAAGTGGCAATTCCTTCTTAGTAGCCTCCACATGAGCAGAAAGTTAGTGAAGAATAGAAAAATGAAGCAACCAACAAAGGTAAGATTGAAACAAAAGCAAAATTCCAACATCTGGAAGATGAAGACAGCCTTTGGAGCATGGACTTCGATGGTGCTTTGGGTAAATATGCTGCGAGTATTGGAATTTGGATTTGAAGTCTTGTCTTTCAGCCAGACAAAGTCCCAAGTAATGTTAGAGTGTGTTCCTATAAATTAGCTTTCGATTGCTCTAATAATGAAGTGGAGTATGAGGCATTGATTACAGGACTAAATATTTTGAAGAAGTCAGGTGCGAAAAGGATTTCTATTTATGGTGATTCAGAGCTAGTGATTAAACAAGTCAAAGGAGAATATCAAGTGAAGCATCCGCGGATGAGAGATTATAGGAACGCAGTCCTGGATATCTTGAAAATTTTTCCAGAATACACATTGACAGTGGTGTCGAGAAGTCAAAACATCATCGTTGATTCACTTGCTACAATAGCGAGCAATCTGAAAATTCCAATGAATTCTAGTAATAAATTTGAAATTCATGTCAAACATAGGCCTACTATTCCCGATAATTTGAGATATTGGAAAGTTTTCTGGGATGACAACAAAATTAAATCCTTTTTGCAGAATGAAGGGAAGTTTAAGAATGCTTTCATTGATGATGTTTATGATTCTGATAAGCAAGACACTGAGGTAAATCAGATGGATGTTTTACAACTGAAGAATAATGTTATTCCTAGAGGTCTTATACCTTTATAGGAGTTGTTTGACCAAGATGATGTGGTGAGAAAACCAACCTTAGTTCCTACTAACAAAGAAGTTGAAGATGTAAAAATTGGAATAGTGGACCAGCCCAAGCTTGTTAAAATATCAAAAACATTATCTCTTGAGTCAAAGGCTAAGTATGTTAAGTTGCTTTCTAAATTTTATAATGTTTTTGCATGGGATTACTCAGATTTGAAAGTGTATGATAAGAACATCATTCAACATACCATTCCTATCAAGCCGGATCAAAATCCCTTTAGACAAAAGTTGAGGAGGATCAACCCAAAGCTGCTACCATCTATCGAGAAAGAGATAAATAGATTGTTTAAAGTGGTATTATAGATCCAATTAGATTCTCTGATTGGGTATCAAATCTGGTCCCGATACGAAAAAAGACCGGAGAGATAAGGTTGCATATTGATTTCCGGAACCTAAATAAAGTATCCCTGAAAGATAATTATCCTCTTCCTAAGATGGACCATATTCTGCAAAGAGTAGTTGGAGCATCACAGATGTCACTACTAGATGGCTACACAGGTTACAATCAGATTTTGGTGCACGAAAAAGACCAAGGCAAAACTACAAACCTTCACAACAACATGGGGGACTTTTCAGTATGCCAAAATGCCACTTGGATTGAAGAATGTCAGGGCCACTTTTTAGCAGGCCATGGATATATCTTTCACTAATGAGAAGGATGTTTTCTTAGTGGTTTACTTAAATGACTTGACAGTATTTTCTAGTTCTGATGATGAGCATTTACACCACCTGAGGATTGTTTTTAAAAAATGTAGGGAGTTTGGGATTTCTTTAAATCCAAAGAAGAGTCTTTTTCCATGGAGGAAGGCAAGCTCCTCGGTCATATAATTTCCAAAGATGGTCTTTACATTGATCCTTCTAGGGTGGAGTCAATTCAGAAAATAGACTTTCTACGCAACAAAAAGGAGATCCAAGCCTTCAATGGTAAGATGAAATTCTTACGTAGATTTATACCAAATTTGGATGAGCATTTGCATGAGTTAACTAATATGTTGAAGAAGGACAACATTGTGAAATGGACTGAGGAAGCCATGAAATATTTCAACTTGGTAAAGATTGCTTTGACCACAGCCCCTGTTTTGATCAGTCCTGATTATACTCATGATTTTATTATATTTTCATTCACATCTTAGCACACTTTGGCTGTGGTGTTGATGCAAAAGAAGGATCAGGTGGAACAGCCCATTGCATTTTTCAGTCAGACTATCAGAGATACTGCACTGTGTTATAACATCATTGAGAAACAAGCTTTGGCTCTTATAAAGGCATTGAAGGATTTTCGAGTTTACATTTTTCATTTGCATACCATAGCATATGTTCCCAATGCATCTGTCAAAGATTTCCTCATGCAAACTGATCCAAAAGGAAGAAGAGGTAAGTGGATAGCAGCAATGTTAGAGTATGATCTTGAGATTAAGCCCACGAAACTGATCAAAGGTCAGGGCTTGAAAAAACTCATGGCTGAGTTGAATCTTCATGATCTGGACATAAATCTTATTGCAACAATGTTAGATGATGAAGATGGTGGCACACTCATTCAGGTATCAGAGATGTTTCTTAACTCACCTTGGTATTATGATATAGTATATGATCTTCAGCATCTTTCTCCTCCTCCTGGAATGTCGAGAAGTAAAGGTAGATCACTAAAACTAAAGTCTACAAAATTCTACATTTTAGACAGTGCTCTCTATTGGAAAGATCCGAGAGGGGTTCTTCTTAAATGTTTGGTTGAAAATGAAGCTCAGCAGGCAATGAATGATTTTCATAGAGGAGATTGTGGGGGTCACTTGTTTTGGAAAACAACAACTAATAAAATATTGAGAGCAGGATATTATTGGCCATCTTTGTTTTCAGATTTATATAAAACAGTCATGAGCTGCCACGAATGTCAAGTTTTTTAGGGAAAAAGGAAGTTGCTTCCTCTTCCTTTGAATCCAGTTGTAGTCAATGCACCTTTCCAACAGTGGGGACTTGATTTCATAGGATAAATTCATCCTACATCATCAACACAGCACAGATGGATTTTAATAGCTACCGATTACTTCACCAAATGGATCGAAGCCATTCCGACAAGGCAAGCTACGGACATGGTAATTATTCAATTTTTAGAGTCCAATATCTTGTCTCATTTTGGTTTCCCTCACAAGATTATTACAAATAATGCAGCGGCATTTAAGTTGAAGAAAATGGTTGAGTTTTGCAACAAGTACAACATCACATTGGGTCATTCCATGGCATACTATCCGCAGGGCAACGGACTAGCTGAGTCTTCAAATAAATCCTTAGTAAACATTATTAAGAAAATGTTGGAGGCAAATAAAAAGAATTGGCATCGAAATCTTGTCAATGCTTTGTGGGCCGACTGACTGAGCAGTAAGAAATCAATAGGTATGTCGTCTTTTGAATTGGTTTATGGTATTCATACAGTGTTTCCTACATCCCTTGCGGTCCTGGTCATGAGATTATTGCAAGAAGTCGACAGTGAAGAAGATGATATTGCACGCCGGATCAATCAAATGATTCACCTTCAACAAAAAAGGGAAGAGGTTTCTCAAAATACTTTTCGGCTACAAGAGAAGATAAAGAAAATTTATGACTGCAAAACCAAGATAGAAAAGTTTCAGCTGGAAGATGTAGTGCTACAATGGGATGCACAAAATGTAGAAAAGGGGAAACATGGTAAGTTTCACAATCTGTGGAAAGACCTTATAAAATCTCAGCCTATCAAAGACAGAATGCATTTTTATTAAAGGAAATGGATGGTCAAGAATGTTCAGGAGGACCAGTGAATGGTAGGCTTCTGAAACACTATTATTTCTGATGCAACTTGTTGAAGTTGTTTCACTGTCATTGTATATACTAGTTTACTTTTCTCACAAGATTTGAAGTACAATGTCATTCGAGCTTGGGGCCCGAAGTGAAGGCTATAAAGCTTAGATTCTTTGTGTTGTTTTGAGTTGGTTTTTGAGTTAGTCTAGAGTTGGTTTTGAGTCAATTTTCAGTTTGTATCGAGTCATTTTTCAAAAATTTCAAAAATATTTCAGTCTTTCATTTGTTTGACCGTATTGGCCCAATCAGCTAGGCACTTGTTCTACGATGTTCTTGACACCTCCAAGGAGCTGCCATCCCCAATAAGGTGAATGTTAGTGTCAGTATATGCATACTTCCATCAGGGATCAAATCTCCTCTTTGCATTTTCATTTTAGGTGTTTCATACTGATTTTTTTATCATTCCACTAGGTCATGCCAAAATGGTCCACTGATGGTTGTCTTCTTCTCATAAAATAAAATTTTCCCTCATGAGGTACATTTGCTAACCCATCTCCATGTTGCATTCAGTTATGGTTCCAGTTGTGTTATTTTTAGAGTCAAGGCAGTTATGTTTCCATTAGGTCTTAGGGTTCATTTCCAAGGTCTTTCCATTAGGTCTTAGGGTTAATTTCCAAGGTCTTTCCATTAGGTCTTAGGGTCCATTTCCAAGGTGAAAAGCATTGTTTCAGTGTAAAAAAGGGCAGCAAAGGTAGGAGGAAGACCAATAAACAAATAGTGATAGGTAGCAAGTCATGGTTATTGTACAAAGTTCTTCTTTCACTGATGTAATTTTCATGATGAAAATAGAGTATTTTAGTTTGTTTATATTTTTTTATGTAATTCAAATCATTTTATGTAATAATTGTTCCCATAAGCTACCAAAGCATTTCTCCTTGCTGCAAGAAATGAGCCATTGAAGAAATCAGCTCAATCAAAACATTATCCACCTAAAAAGAGACAAAGAAAGAGAAGCATCAGACAGAGATTTGAAAACAAAATAAAAGTTCAAAACAAGCATTATAAAGTGGGTTTTTTCTAAAGAAAAATCAAAATCATCCTCTATATAAAATTCCAAAAGCATTTTTCAAAATTCATTAGTTCTTTTGCACCCTAAGCTCTCCTTGGCAAAGAGGATATTTAGTGAAGCTTAAAAAAATCTGAAGGGCGCGTTTTCTGAGGGTGGTACGTGCTAGGTGGAGTCGTTGCATGCCTAAGCAGTGAGGGCCGCGTTTGCCCATCCAAACCAGAGAAAAATTCAACGATGTTGCGTGCCTGTGCAGTGAAGGGCGCGTTGGAATTTGGTGCTACACATTTGGCCAGAAGAGCCTGTAAAACCCTAGGAGCGCCAAAACACCACTTCCTTTGTTTTCTCAAGTGACAAAAGCTTCAACTACCTGCATACAACAAGTAAGTGGCCCAGTATCTCTTTTTCTCCATCAATTAAGCAAATTGGCACCCTAAATTTTGAAACCCTAACAAAGCTCCCTTTCATGCTTCCAAAATCACCTATTTGATCAAGAGTTACAGTACTTCTTAGACTTTGTCACCTTCCAATCATCCTAACTGTATTTCACTCCACCTCCTCACTATTTCACTCATCTTGGCATATATATTAGTCCCTCAAGTTTTCACCTATAAAGCATGGCAAAATACAGTAGTTTAGAAGAAGGGGAAAGACAGCCCAAGAGACCAACCAAGAAAGGAGGGAGAATTATTATATTTGAACCCACTGATACAATAGAACTTATGGCATCACCACTTGCAGTATCATGTTTAAGGCACATGGGTTGTTTAGAGTTTTTCCAAAGGGTTGAGACGGTGAATTTTCATCAGCAGTTAACCAAGCAGTTCATCCTCAATTTGAAAAACAACCAGGTCACTTTAGCCGAGGTCACATTCACTATATCTCCTACCACCATATCACAGGCCACTGGAATTACAAATGCAAGAGAGAAATGGTTCAAGCAGAAAAATCTGCATCACAGTTTTTATGAGCCATATCTTAAGACAACGTTCAAAAATGATAACAAAAGAATTTTCCCTTTCCCTTATCTTTTGGACAAGTATGTGCCATTAATGAAGATCATCATGAGGTATTTCACATGTGAGGGCAGGTTTTCCATACTATACTCATACCATATCAGGCTTCTCATGCACTTTACCAGGGTAAGAATGCTCAATTTTCCATATTACCTTTTCAAGAGTATTGATAAGATGACATATATTGCTTAGAAAAGGGATCCAACTCATCAAATGCATAGTATTTTCCATCATTAGCTTATCAAAATGATAGTCCTCCATCACTTAGATCAACTAGGCATTACTTGGGGGACCTTCATAGCTAATGAAATATTCAATGAACCACCTACTCAGCCAGCTCCCCACTTTCCTCCATCATCCTCCACTCATCCATCTACTTCTTCTCATCCACCACAGCCTACTTATCACTCATCCTCAATAGTTCATTCTTCACCAGACACCTCCACACCATGTACATCACCATTTCATGTAGCCATTCATTCACCTAATAGAGATGATGACAGTGATGAGGAACATGATGAGCATGATGACAGTGAGGGACATGATGTACACACTAAGCATGGTCATAGTAGTATACCATAGAGGAACAGTTTGCAGCCATTTCTTTCACCTATTAAAGGGGAAAGAGGCAGGTGTTTACCCCACGGAAAGTGGGAGGAGCCTTGCCTTCATCACCAGCATTACAGGTTAAAGGAAAGGAGAAAATGGTAGAAGAAGCAGAGGTCAAACAGCAACATGAAGAACATGACATTGAAAAGGAGTTTCTCCTTGTGGACATTAGTGATGAGGAGGGAAAAAAATCTTCTCAAGCTACCTTGAAAGCAAAGGACGCCAAAATAAGGGAGCTTGAGGTCAATTTACAAAGATCCTAGTATGTTATCTACTTTTATGAGCAAGAGAACAAACAGCTAGAAGTTAAGCAGGAGTTGATGCAAATCAAGTACATCAAGGCAAAGAGGGAAGCTGAGAAAGCCAAATTTCAGCTTAATGAGGCCTATGGGGATTATGGAGAGCCGGATGATGAACAAGGACAAGAAAAAGTCCAATAACAAGAGGATTGAAAAGGGCCTTAGAGCTTGAAAGACAAAAATAGGCAGAATTGGAGGAGCAACTCACTCTAAATGAGCAATTGGTCAAGGACATAGCTAAAAAAAGAGTCTTGGCTTGAGAAAGTGAACACACACTTGGAGGCCCTCTTGGACAAAGCAAATAGAGATGTTGAATTATAAAGGAAGATGGCCAAGTATTATGCAAGGAGAAAACAAGTGGCAAGGAGCAAGCTCAAAAGAGCTCATGAGAAAATTGACAAATTGACTAAGCAAGAGGAGAGGAGGAGACTTGACATGCTTGCTGAGGCATACCTACATGCCTCTAATCTTTGATTAGTCATAAAAACACATTTTTGGACATGATTGACCATTTTTGAGTTTGAAGGAAGTTGCTATGTTTTTCAGTCCATTTTTTGCATAGTCATGGAAGGGAAACGCGCAGTGCCATGGGCGCTGCGCTCTTTCTTGGGGAATCTAATGAGGAAAGGGTCAGCATTTTTGGATTCACAATGATGAGTACATCCACCCTGTGCATTTGCTAAGGTTTTGGAGCAAAACTGGTTGACCAAAAGGGCCAAAAACCCTCAAAAAATGACCTTTCTGCCCTCTTTTTGGCCTAGGCACTGCGCGCTAAGCAATGTTGGGAGAATTGACTTTTGACAAGGAAAATGAACTCCAAATGAAAAAATTCAAGATGTTCTAGAAAGTAGACGGGTGGATATTTCCAACACGTTATTGTGGGCCCAATTTGGGCATCGGGAAGGCCTTCAAAAGTACAGCTAAAGTTGAAGGGTGTGCCTGACATTGGCGCTGCGTGGACTAGCACTAGTGTTGTGTGTTTAACAGTTTGTCCAGATTTTCACTGTTTCCTCGTAGTTCTCACTTTCACCTTGTTAAGTCATGATTTTATTCTTGTAATTGATCAGTTGAATGTAATTATGATGCTTCTAGAGCTTACTAGGGTAGATTCATTAGGTAAAACAAATTTATGAGGTGTAATGTATCAATTTTTTTGAATTAGGGATGAGTCACTTTGACCACCCTATTTTCTTGTTAGCAGTTCAGATTTTGTTGGAAACAGCTCCTCATATCATGGATTCAACCCCTTGACCTTAGGATGAGTTTTTTTGGGTCTATATGATTCCTTTCCTCATTCATTGTAATAGTTGGACTCAGTTGGATGCTTATGCTTTGAGTAGACATCATTTTGTATCAGTTTTCAACAGGAGATTAATGAAAAGTTGCAGATATTTCTTTGGGATCCATGTGGTATGATGTTTAGTTCAGTTTTCTCTATTGTGATCATATTTTAAAATGTTTTTTGTAATTCATCAATCATTTCATTGCTTTTAAGTGGATGTTTTCAAGTTTGATAGGTAGAACCCATCATTTTATGCTTTATTTTGGGAATATATTCACAGTCTCTGTTTTCTTCAGATTAGGAAGAGTCCATGTTGCTTACATGCTCTTTCTAGCTCCTCACCTATCTTGAATCACCTCACCCATAAAACCCTAGAGTGTTGAGCCTTGTGCCTACCTTGCCCCATCAAACACCCTGTAATTTTGACCTAATTTCCTTGCCCTAACTATTTGGCTCCTCTTGATCCAGCAAAACCCTTCAAAATCAAATCAAACCTTGTGCTACTATACCTATCCTAATATCATTTTCTTGATCCAGTCATCTTGGCTAACATCCTTATGGAGAGATCCCTCTCCTGGCCTAGTAGGGCTAGCTACTTGGCTAAGCGTGGTTTGTAGTTACCCTGGCATTGCCTTCCTTCAGCCTGAGGTTCAATCCAGGTGATAACAGAAGCTACATGGGAGATGGTTGATTAGATGCATGATATGTATCCTTCATTATTTATTGGTTCAAGAAAATGAGTTTTTGGTATATGTATATGTATATGAATATGGATGTTCTTGTAGATACTGCAATGAGCTATGCTATAAATCTTCAATAAGAGGTATGATTGTCACATTTGTTATGTTGGTCATGTTTGGAGTAGTTTTTCATTGTAAATAATGCATCAAGATATGTCATAAAGCTCCATGGGAAGTATGTTTTTGTTTCAGTAGTTTACTGGTCATAGGTGTCATAGAACACCAAGGACAGTGTTCCCCCAAGGGGGAGGGATTTGTAACAGCCCCTGGTTTATTTTCTATATAAATAAAATAAGACAAAGGTCATGGAACATGTCTTCCAAGATGAATGTTGGGAAAAAACATAGTGATGGGATATCACTAGTGATTAATTTATGGCTATGGAAATTAAGAAAAGAATTGGCAAAGGAAAAGTGGCAATAATTGGCATTTTATTTATGAAATAAAGGAAAATAGGAGAAATGGAAGGTGAAGAGACACATATTTGCATGAGAGGGAAATTGAAGGAAAATGAACAAAATAGATGCCTCAATGATAAAGAGGTTTCTTAGGATCCATTTGCACCTTTTTGAGTTGAACATTTTGTCCGTTTAGTTTTGGATCTCTCTTATATTCTCTCATACCCTTGCACACTTGGAGTGTTCTTGGAGCATTCTTGGAGCACTTTGGCATACATTGGATTTGGACAAATAAGGAAATGGAAAGTAGGAAAGTGCAAGGGAATAGGTGGATCAACAACTACCACTAGATTGATTTGTAGGTAACATGTTGCATGTGTGATTTCCCTGTTGATTCCTAGATGCATTGTCTATGCATGTGAATTGTTGGTTATGTGTTGTCATTGGCATGGATATTTTCCTAGATTGACATTGGTTTTAGCCTTACATTTCCATTTCCTAGATAGCCATGGTGTTGTGGCTTTTTACACTTGACTACTTTCTGATTGGTTCTCATAATTCCTTATGGTTGTGAGTTGGAACAAATGCTCTAGAAGCCCTGGAACAACTTGGGTTGAGTTACTAGTCTTGGAGCCTATGTTGGGACAAACACTCTAGAGCCCTTGGTGGGTTTAGTTGCTAGTCCTTGGAGTCGGGTTGGACAAATGCTCTAGAGCCCTAAAAGGTTGTGGGTTGAGTTACTAGTTCCTGGAGCTCTAGATAGCTTGAATAGAGACTGATCTGTTTGGTGTTAGTGATGTCCAACCGTGGAGGTGGAATCACTGTGGTTGAAGGTTGAGGTGGTTTGGCCTCTAGAACCCTGGTTTGGTTTTTTTTGTTTATTCCATGAGATCACACATTCATTCTTGGAATATGGCGCAATGGTGATTAACTGAAATATATATTTGGTTCATCCCAATCTATGGTTGGGTGCTATGTGGAAGTCCTTGAATTAGTTGGTATTTTCATATATTAATAAGAGTTATATATGTTGTGATCATGTATCCTTGTAGTGATTATGTTTGCAATATTATGGTTATGTTTCCATGGTTTCTATGCTAGTTATTTTCTGGTTATATGTTGGTTATATGATTATGTTGGTTATATGATGTGTATTATATGTGGATCTTGTCATGAATTGTTTAGTTATTGATTGGTTGATGAATGTATGGAATAATAAATGTTTTTTCAGCTATGTGGGGAGGGCATAGGTATTTCTAGGTGATTCTTAGATGAATCTCAGCATCTTATGATTAGATATTCATTCTTGACTTGTAGCTTACATGTTTTCCATGTGTTTGACAAATTTTCTAATGTGTTCTAGGCATTATAGGTCAAGTTCTACCTCTAAATTTTAATGTTTATCATTGTTGTCATGTAATTTAGGATTATAAGAAGTCTCAAGAAGTTCTGGGAAGTACTCTGGAGGCTAGGCTAAAATTGTGGCTCAGATCTCAAGACCGCACCCTCTATATTGGATAAGTTGGGTCATAATTGCACTCATGCACTATTGTGCATGTGATTGGAGGCCTTCAACTGTACCCATGCCTTGTCATGCATGTCGTAAGGGGTTAAGTTGTGAGAAAATAAACCCAAGGGCTTGGTCACCTAGGGTGGTCTTTTGGCCCCTGAGTATTATGTATCCCTTAGGAATGTTGCAAGTTACTAGTTTATGGTCGGTATGCAGGCCCCACTTCCCTAACTGGAGCTAGGAGGTCAGGTCATGTCATAGTAACTCTTCATCTCATGTTTACTGTGGGAGGCTTGTCAATTTATGAAAATGTAGGAGGGTTGGTGACAACAATGGAAAGGACAAATTATAATTAGTCTACAAATTAATTAAAATGCATGTAACTTAAAAAAAAGAAAATGTTGAAATCTTAGTAATAAAAAAGTTTACCTCAACTATTGGTCCATGTGTTTGTACATAACAACTCTCCTCCAAATCACTGTTATGAGATGGAGGTGGAGGTGGAGGAGATTCCATGGAAACATGCACTAGTGGAGGTTGGTTTGGATGATCAACTACCCCCTCGGATGACCTCATAAGTTCATCCATGTAGTTGGGTTGTGTCTACATGAACTTATTAATATATATAAAATCTAAAACGTACTAAATTAATATAAATAATTATGCATAATTTGATGATAAGAGTGAAAATTTGTGTATATATGTACTTGGTATGTGTCACACGAGCCATGCATCCTCCAACTGTCAAGGATGGCATCATGACACCTACATGCATATGAAAAAAGCCAGTCAATGGGTAGAATCGTGAGAAATGAATCATCATGTACTGGAACTGGTGAGTTACGAGAAAATGGTGGTTGTTTTCTCATCTCTCCATGCAATGCGACATGCGCACTGACCAATGTCGTCTACATATTATCCATGCAATGCGACATGCGCACTGACCAATGTCGTCTACATATTATCTGCAATGGTATCCCTAGTATTAGCACCTGCAATGACTCCTAGAGCTATGTCATCAATACCACACTCGAAGACGATAGTGGCAATAATCTTAAAGGTGGTGGTACATGCCCAAGGTCCATATGAGCCTTGTCATGATCACAGGTATATCCCAATTTGGATCCATAAAAATAAGATCCAGTATTACTATAATCGAGTGTCATATGTAGCATGAAATATGAATATATATGCTTTGAAAAATAAACGGGGACTTGGTCATAGTGCGGGAACTGGCCTCAAGCTCCAATGAATCAATCATAAACAAAAGGAGTTGCAACAACATTCTTAAAATATTTGAGTGGAATCAGACCTTTATGTCTAGCGAGGCACTCCGAAGGGATGTCGAACAACTCCCCATGAACATCAAGGTACTTGGTGGCCTCTTTGACCACCTCCAAGGTATGTGGGCCTCTAACCTCATGCCTCCTAGTCCTTTGTATGGAATGTAGGAGGTGGCTTTATGGGCCCGACCTTCAGTATGTCTCGATCAACCTATTGATGGTATCCATCATTAGAGACAAACTATGCCTAGTAGGGGAACTAGCAAGGACTTTACCCAACTCTCATGTGATCCATGTATGATAGGTCGTAACATCCTCTATTCTGATACTAGTTGTAACATCATCCCATAGAGAGATCAATGCTACACTATGATCCTCAACTTCACCCTGTTGAAGGTCTGCAAATCAGAAACATAATTTAACATATATATTTAACAAACTAGAAGCATAATAACATATACATTAAATTCAAACACATTAGTTGAAGACAATTTAATAATTAAAGACAATCATTAGAGGAAATTTCAACCTAAAGTGGCCTCCTAAGTAAAAATAGTAAAATAATAGTTCAAATAATAAAATAAGAGTTATGAAATTTGGAGAGAAAAGAAACAACTATTTTTTTTAATTGTATTTTTGGCTTATCTCTTTATAGTTTTACTCAAATTTCAAGTATAGACACTTTCTGGATATGAAATTAAAATCCACATCTAATGAGTGCCCATTATGAATACTTTTGAGTAGAATGACATTGATAAAAATTAAAGATACATTAAAAAAGTGTGTTCAACACGTTTTTTAATGTATCTTGAATTTTTTTCAATGTCTTTCTTCTCAAAAGTATGCATAATGGATACTCATTGGATGTGGAATTTAATTTTGTATCCAACGAGCGTATAGTCTTCAAATTTGAGTAAAACTATAAGGTGATAAGCAAAAAATACAATTAAAAAAAGTAGTTTTTCTTCTTTTCCTTCCAAAATATTTACATGTACCTATTTTTAAATTTAAATAATTTTGATTGGTTTACCTATTATGTCATGGAAATTCCATAAAAATTTCATGGGCACTTTTAGGCTGAAATTTTGTCTAATGTTCAAGACATAAACACATTAATTTTAAAGAGGATTTAAGAATGCACTTGTATCAAGTGAATATGGTCCACTATCTGTAAGATGATCATTAATAGAGACAGAAACATTTCCTCTCACACTCTAGTTGGGCTATGTGATTTATTACGAGCCCGACCATGTATAATAGATCTCCCCCACACACCGACGACATGCAGTTGGGGGGCATATAGGATATGGCTCTACATATTACATATAATTCATATTTAATACGTATAAACGAATCCAAAAAAAAATGTTGACTAGACTATTGCATATAATACAAAACTATTACATATGATACATATAAACTAATCCAAGAAATAAATGTTTACTTAGAAAGAATGTTGACAATAAAACCATTTCTAAACTCAAGTAGGATAATCTAGCCTAAAGTTTTAAACTTTAGAGTCCATTTTTTGATCATTTATCAACCAAAGTATTGAGTTCCATGTAAACGCAATCGAAAGAAGTGATCAAATCTGTCTTCACGCTTTTTCCCATTTCTATATAATGTGTTTTATTCATAGGGCATACATATGTAAAAAATTGAAATAAATTTATTTGCAAAACTAATAAAATTTCATCCCAACCAAATACTTCAATAGACTTTAAGTTCTTATAATGTTTGACTTTGACAAATGACATGTACTAGGTGAAAGCACATGAATACAATGTTTCTGGTACAATGCACTACATAATGAAACAATATGGTACAAATTAGAAAAGAGTCAAATTGTTTTCATGATGAATTTAATGAATCTATCAATGATGCATTGTTAAAACTTGAATATATATATATATACACAAACACACACGTTATGTTAAATGTTATATACATGTTATGTTATACATAATTTATAGTTATTTATAGTAATATTACATAGTTATATATATATATATATGTGTGTGTGTGTTAAATAATTATAGAACTATGTGATGTTATAGTTAAATATTTATTTGTTATGTTATATAAGGTTATATAATTATATAGTTATGTTCTTAACTATAGTTAGAGTTATGTTACATGCTATGCTATGTTGTGCTATATATATATATATATATATATATATATATATATATATATATATATATATATGTTAATATATATATATATATATATATATATATATATATATATATATATATATATATATATATATATATGTTACATGCTATGCTATGTTATGCTATGTGTGTGTGTTAAATAACTTTATGTTATGTTAAATATTATATCTAGTATGTTATATATAATTATATGTTATATTACATATATATAATTATAATATATAATAAACCATTATAGTTATGATATATATATATAAATATAATTTTAAAGATTAATATTTTATTTAAGTAATTATTTTTTAAAACTAATTGCACTATATTTATTATTAAAAAAATATTTAAAATATAAATTAATTTAAATTTAAAATAATAAAATGAAATAAAATTTCTTATTTGATAAATAGAAGTTCACCATGAGAAACCATATTCATCATGTCAATCTCAAGCTCCTAATTTATTTATTTATTGGTTATAGTTTGGTTGTTTTCTATTTTGGAGTTTTTTGGGATATATTTTCAATCAAATTTGTTTGAAATTTAAAATGCATTTTAATAGAAAAAATAAAATGAAAATTTATTTCACTAAATTCCTAACGAAAAACTTTAAAACCTAAAGTAGTTAGAAAATAAAGTTTTTAACATTTAAAATTAGAAAATATGCATAATAAACAGGCTACCATTGCAAGTAAGATAACAAATTAAAACCTTAATTATAGTTCTTTTGGTGGTTTTAAAGTGTTTTCTTGGTGGTATTTTGTGGTTTTCTAGGTTGTTTTGTGTCATTTTCTAGGTTGTTTTTATGGTTTTCTAAGTTGTTTTTTTGTTGTTTTGAAGGGTTTTTTGGTTTTCATGGTATTTTTCATTGGTTTTGTATGGTAAGTCTTTTTTCAAATTAATTTATTTAATTTTGCAAGAAAACTTAAATAAAAAAGACAAAAAGGATAGGAAACCTACTTTGTCTTGAGCCTCTCGGACATTGGTGGGGTTGTTTGCGAGGTTGGATGGGTTTCTCCATGGTTGAATCCCTTGGTAGATCTTAATAACTTCACTCATGCCCTAAAAGTATCAATTCGGCTCTAGTTTGTCGTGGTCTATACAAAAATGATTTGTGCAAATAGTCACTGCAACTTTTAATACAAAATAAGGGCTTGTTCAAGCTCTAACGCTTGATCAAACCATAAATCTTGATCGAATCGTAATGCTCAACCGAGGGTTTTTTTTTTTAACCCTAGGTCGAGCTAATTTTTAGCGCTCAAGGAGCTCGATAGAGCACTTAAAGTGGCTTGATCGAGCACTTAAAGTGCCTTGATCAGCCTTTCCTTTTTTTGAACCTAAGCACACCCTCCCTTGCCAAAAAGTGTAAACCCACTCCATACTTTCACCCCAATTTTTTTAAAATTTTGGGTGTTTTTTCATGTTTATTGCACAAAAAAATTAGTTTTTAATGTCATTATTAAAAAGAAAATTAAATTTTAACCCCTCCCACCCAAAAAAAAATGATGCAGCATCAACATTTTTCATTTTCAAGGTGCTTTTTAATGTTTAATTCACTTAATTTTTTGTTATCGATGTCATTGCTAAACAAATTTGGAGTTTTAACCTAAAATAAAAGTGTTGATGTAGCGTTAAGAATTTTCATTTCTAGAATGTTTTTTCATGGTTTTTGCATAGAAATAGGTGTTTTTGGGGCTAGAGTTCTCATTTTGAGATTACAATTCTCGTTAAGTTGGTAACTTTGTTAATATGTATTACCTTCACAAACTGGGATTGACGCAGGATCATTCAACACCCAAGTCAAAATGTATTTTGACTAGGCTGAGGATGTTGATGTTTTATTTACCAAGGAAGTTGGTTCCCTAATTTATGAATTTGGGTGTAATTGATTTGTTTATATATTTTTCCTAATTTTGAGAAAATTTTAGAGAAAATGTATTTAGAAATTAATGTTATATTCAGATCTATTCCTCAGGATAGATCTCTATAATATTAAGAGTGAAAGAATAAGGGACAATTATATTCAATGAGAAATTCATGGATCATAGGAATCCTAAATTAGAGGATTGTTGAGGATTCTTTGGGTCTAAACAAATTCACTTCAAAATCCTTATGTTTATAATCAATGAAACGAGAATAGATATGGGACATAGAGAATAGAGTGGTAGAGTGTGTGTGAGAAGAGTGTGCAAGTGATGCTTACAGAGCCAAATCTGGCCTAAGGATGGAGTGGGCCTAATAATGCAAAATCAGGGCAAAGAGGGCCTTTCTGTATATCTATGTACATTATTTCCAGCAATGGAACCATTGTGAATTATGTGTGTGGATATTTTTGTCTCCACGCTTTAATTTTGTACCATTTATATTCTACAATGAGTTGTTTTTCTTGTGAGAACATTGTTCTTATAATTGAAATACTTGTGGGAGAATCAAGATCAATTCTAGATTAGGAGTGTAGGTTTTAACCCTGTACAGAAATTACCTGCAAATGAAATCTTAAAACAGAAAAATAAACAATGGCTAGAACATAAAACAAATATACATAGAGATTTTTCCCTGCACCCTAAAATAGATACTACCAGATTTATTTTTCATTATATTTCTTTCAATGTTACAATATATATATATATATATATATATATATATATATATATATATATATAGATATATATATATATATATATATATATATATATATATATAGATATATATATATACACATGTCGAAGCAATGATAAACCCCAATCCATAACCTTGGATTAGAACATAATCTAGTTCCCTTTACCGGATCTACAAAATATCGTGGGCAGAAAACCATCATACCCAAAACCATGGGTAGGTCCTCCCACCATCTTTGGTTCTACCCCCCATCCTTGGGTCCACCCCCCATTCTTGGGTTCACCCCATATCCTGGAGCTAGTTGTGGAAATAATATAACACATACCCAACATTCTCCCACTTGTTTTTTTCTTTCCACATAGGGGGTCACAAGAGATCTTAGACATTGGTCCATCCCTGCAACGCCCATTGTTTCTCTACACCAACAAAACTCCTCAGTGTTCATAGACTTTGTCAATGCATCTCCAACATTCTTCAAAGTGTCCACCTTTACCAGCAACACCTTTTTTTCCTCAACCATATCCCTCTCAAAGTGATATTGAACATCAATGTGCTTTGTCGTTGAATGATAAGCATGATTCTTTAAAAAAAAATTGCACTTTGACTTTCACAGTCTATCCTTATAGCTCGTTGTACCAACCCCATACTTGAACACAATCTCTACAACCAAACTGCTTCCTTACCTGCATGAGTGGCCACCTTGTATTTAGCCTATGTACTTGAAAGTGCCACTACAGACTGTCTCTTTCTCATCCAATTGACTGGTCCTCCAAATAGGTTAAACATATACCCACTTTTATATCTTCTCTAATCCAAATCTCCAACCCAGTCTGCATCAACAAATCCATGAATTTCCAAAACTTTTTCCAATCCTGGTCTTCCTTGGTAGCACAAACCATAATCACTAGTGCCACGCAAACACCTGAAAACCTACTGCATTGTTGTCTAATGCTCCTTCCCTGGTTTTGACATAAACCTACTCAATACTCCAATTACAAGTGCATTCTTGGTCTATTACAAACCATTGCATACATCAGGCTACCAAATGCACTTGCATATGGAACACGAGACATATCCTCTTCCTCTTCTTATGTCTTGGGACATTGATCAATAGATAAATTTACACCTACATGAATAGGAACCTTCACCACTTTACTATCCTTTATATTAAACCTCTACAATGTTGTCTCTACATACTTCCTATGGTTTTGTAACACCCCCTCCTCCTAGGTAGACATGTGACGAGAGAGGCCACTATAAGGGATTCAACCTCCTTGGTGACCTTAAGGAAATGGAATCAACAGAACACATCAACCAAACCGATCCACATCAGCAACACCACCCTCAAAAGACATGACAGCGACTCAGACATCCTGTCCCTAAGTCCCACTGATGTTTTAAGCCTTTTAACCCTTTCTCACTCTCATTCTATAGGGATGTGAATGTCTAGAAACCTAGAGTCACTCTCACAGGCCTATGTGCTAGCATCCATGGACTCTCCTCAACAGATCTGTGCCAGTGTCCCCAATATTTGAGCCACTTTTCTAGCCTAGAATCTCGGGCTCTGCCCCGAACTTGTTACAACCTCTATAATCCATCAAAGACATGATGACAACATTAATAAATAAAAATCAAACTCAGGACTAGGCTTGAGTATCCCCAACCACGACTGATATTTTGTCAAACACTTGGCATCAATGCAACCTACAAGTATAGGATACAATGAATGACTAAAAACATTTATGAAACATAACCAGAAGGATCACCACCTTCTCCATGGAACTGTTATAACATCAATTAGGTATTACATCCATCATTTTAACAATTACAAGTAAATACATGAAATAACCCTGACATGAACCAATCATATAACCATGCTTACAACCAGCATAAAACCATATAAATATCATAGATATGATATCCATTAAATCCACATATATAGAAGTGAAAAAGCAAGAGAAATTATCTTTTATTAAGCATAGGCAAATTTGATTAGGATCGGGACTTCCACATACCACCCGACCATAGACATGGTTGAACCAAATCTCTCTTTCATCCAGTCACCTCCGTGCCATATTCCAAGCATGAATGCGGGATCTCATAGAACAACCAATCCAAGAAAAACCAAGGGAATCCAAAGGTTAAACCACCTCCACCCTCATCAAACCATGATCACACCAAAACCGGTGTTCTGATCACAATCGAACCAAACTTGGAATGCCATTTGAAATCCATCACTATCGTCGAGGAATTTTCTATCTCCTTGTCTCTCAGGCTTTACCACAATTCAATATCAGATTACTAGGCCCTAAACCAAGACTCCTCCCTCAAGATTTACCGTTTATCCTGCCAAAATCGATCAAGGGATTCCTATGCCTTTGCGAATGAAACTTGAGACCACCTCCACCCTGGATTTTGAAATCCATCTGTCAAACCAAAGCTCAAAAACCAATATAAACATCCCACCACCATGGCATCCAGAAAAAGGCAAGGTTAAGTTGAAATCCACTGTCATAACTCAGAAAAACCATGTCATCGATAGTAAGAGAACCATACACCAACATGCAAAGCCATGCATGTCCAAACCAGCTAGGAAATCATGCATGCAAAAGGTTACCAAGTATTCCTGTTGAAGCTGCTTGATCCTACTTTTCCTTCCTTGATCCTTGCTTTCCTTCCTTTCGCTTTGCTTGCTTTTCCTTCCTTGATCCAAAGCTCGAGTGCTCCAAGGAAAATCTAAGTGACCAAGAGTGAGATAGAGAGAGAGAGAGTAATGAGAAAGCTCCAAACTTGAACTGACAAAAAGGTTAGAAAAATATTGCCCATTGATCCTTAGAAGCCTTTTTATGAATGAGGCCTCTATTTTCTTCATTTTCCATTATTTTCCTTCATTTTCCTCCTCACATGCAAGTTGTGACCTTTCACCTTACTTTTCTCCTAATTTTCTTTATTCTCATAAATAAATGTGCCAAAAATGTAATTTTTCCTTTTAATGCCTTTGCGTTATCCTTTGTCAATTTTCCTTAGCTAATACACACATCCAGTGATGCTCACTAGGATATATTTTCCTAACATTTAGCTTGGAATAAGTGTCCCTTAACCATGGTCTTGTTTTCCCTTTATTAACTTTTATTACATGAACTTTTCATCAAGGCTATTACAGAACCCTCCCCCTTGGGGAACAATGTCCTTGGTGTTAAACCACACCATGACCTCAGCAAAACTACTGAAAAGCAAACATATTGCCCATGGAGCTTTATAACTTAGCTTGTTGCATTATTTACAATGAAAGACCTGCTCAAAAGAAAAACATCATGACAACATGAAAAGGTAACAACCATAATAACATGACACCCATACCACTTATTGGAGCTTTATAACTTAGCTCATGGCAATATTTACATCCATGTACATATACATACATATACCAAAACAACAACAAAACATATGCCAATCATATACCAACATCAAACCAAAATTTATTTTCGTCAACCAGCAAACAATGAAGGATACAAGGCCCGCATCTGATTTATCATCTCCCATGTAGCTTCTTCAGGCCCAAAGTGCTTCCGCTACACTTTAACTTGCTATATGGCTTTGTTCTTGAGCATGAGATGTTTTCGGTGCAATATGCACTGAGGCTCTGGCTAGAACTCTCCTTCTTCCTCCACCTACAATACAGACCAATCAATAACATGATCAACATCCTTTATATAATTCTTAAGCAATGAAATATGGAAAAAATCATGGATTTTTACTGCTGCAGGTAGTGCAAGTCGATATGCCACTGGTCCAATCCTCTCAAGGATCTTGAAAGGCCCACAATATCGTGGTACCAACTTGGCACATGAACTAATCCTAAAAGAGATTTTCTTGGGCTTGATGTGCAAATACACATACTCCCCAACCTAAAACTTCTTAAACACTCTGTGTTGATCTGCATAACTCTTCTATCTATCATGTGCTTCCTTTAGATTCTTATTTATAACCTAGATTTTCTGCTCCATATCTACCAACATATCCGGTCCAATAAGTACCATGTTCACTATATTACTGTAGCTAATGGGAGTGTTACAACTTTTTCCATACAATGCCTCGAAAGGACTCATCCTTAATGACTCTTGATAACCATTGTTGTATGTGAACTCAACCAATGGAAGATACTCCTCCCATTTCCTCTGCTGGTGCATCACGTACATCCTCAACATATCCTCCAAGATCATGTTGACCCTCTCTGTCTGTCCATCTATCTACAGATGATAAGTTGAACTGAAGGCCAACTCTATACCCAAGCCTGTAAATAGCTCCTTCCAAAAGGGGAAGTGAACATTGCATGTCTGCTTGACACAATCTTCTTTGGAACACCATGCAGTCTCACTATCTCTCTGATGAACACCTGTGCTACCTCACTGGTTGAATATGTAGTCTTTATTGGAATGAAGTGAGCTACCTTGCTCAAATTTTCAACTACAACCATAATATAGTCATGCTTCCTCGTTGTCCTCAGGAAACCTCTAATGAAATCTATGGAAATTACCTCCCATTTCCATTCTGAAATCGCTATAGGTTGTAGTACACACCTAGAAGCTTACATTCTGCCTTTACCTACTGACAATATAAACATCTAGCAACGAACTCTGCCACTTCCTTCTTTAGATTTGGCCAATAGTAGAACTTCTTCATCGTTGTCAACATCTTTTGATATCCTAGATGACCTGAGTATGGCTTGGTGTGAAATTCACTTGAGATAATCTTCTTGATCTCACTACAATTCGGCACATAGATCATGTCTCTAAATCTCACCAAACCATCTGTTGTGAGATGATAGTCTGCATCCTGATCACCTGTACCTATACCTGCACCTGTACTCTATTGTAATATGTGCATGATATCCATGTATTTGTCATCCCACTGTCCTGCCTGTAAGATCATATCCTGTAACTCTGTCCCATAAGAGCTCATAGATGTAATATGATTTACCTTTACATTCCTGCTAAGAGAATCCACAACCTGGTTATCCTTCCCTTTGATGTATTTGATCTCAAAGTCGAACTCACTAAGGGTAGGAAACCATCTAGCTTTCCTAGGATTTAGATTCGGTTGTTCAAACAAATATCTCAACCCACTGTGATTGCTCATCAATGTAAACCTCCTTCCCAGGAGATAGTGTCTCCACATCTTTAATGCATGTATGATTGTTACTAGCTCAAGATCATGCATCAGGTAGTTTTGCTCGTGCTCATTCAGTTTTCATGACTCATAGCACACTACCTGTCCTTTTTTCATGAGAACTCCACCAAGTCCTCTCTTGAAATCATCTATACACACTACAAACTCCTTAGTTGGATCCACAATCTTTAGCACTGGTGCATGTGTCCATTCAAACTTCTTACCTTTCCTCTACAATGATGTGATATGATATGCAATGCATGAGAAGTTCATGATGAACCTCTTGTAGTAACCTGCCAATCCCATGAATGATCTCACCTCATCCACATTCGTAGGAGCTTCCCACTCCATGATGGCCCTTATCTTTTCTGGATCCACTGCTATGCCATCCTTGGAGACAACATGCCCCAAGTAATATACCTAATTCTGAAAGAAGTTGCACTTGCTAAGTTTAGCATACGATTTATGCTCTCTTAGCAGTCTCAATATTGCAGATAAATGCTCGGAATGTTCTTCCTCATTCTTATAATATACCAGTATGTCATCATTGAATACAATAAGAAAATTGTCTAGATAAGGACACAACACACTATTCATCAAGCACATAAATGTAGTTGGAGAATCAGTCAAACCAAATGGAACAAAAACAAACTCATAATGGCCATACCTGGTCCTGTACGCAATCTTGAAGATATCCTCTTCCTTGATGCAGACCTAATGGTATCTCAATCTCAAGTTGATCTTCGATAACACTTATGCTCCCTTCAACTAACCAAACAAATCATCAATCGTCGATAATGGGTACCTATTCTTGATTGTTACCTTGTTCAGTTGCCTGTAATCAATGCACAATCTAAGAGTACCATCTTTCTTTTTTATGAACACTGGTGCACCCCAAGGCGATACACTGGGCCTGATGTATCCTTTGTCCAACATTTCCTTCAACTGCAACTTCAACTCTACCAACTCAGGTGTGCTCATCCTATAAGGTTCTTTTGATGTCGGAGCTGCCCCTCGCACCAACTCAACAGAAAATTCTACCTCCCTTTGAGGTGGAAACTTTGTAATGTCCTTAGGGAATACATCTTGAAACTACTGTAAAACTAGGTACTTGCTTAATACATCTGCATCCTCAACCTCCTTAACCTTGTCACTAGAAATGTGTACTACAAACATCACACAACCTTTTCTACAACTACGCTTAGCCTGCATATCAGTAACCATCATGACTAATGTAGGCTTCTTCTTTCCCTACAATGTCCTCTTTTCCCCACTATCATCCACACACTCAATGGCCTTGTCAAAGAATTCCACTTTGGTCCTGTGAAGGTATAACCAATCCATACTCAAAACCCTACTATATGATCCCAATGGAAATACATTCAAGTGTGTTACTGTAGAAATACCATTTAACTCAAATGCGCAAGCTCTTACCCAATGGTGAACTCGCTTTTTTGTTCCTCTAGCCAACTGTGCCAACCAAGATTCTTCATGCACTTCTTTTCTCAAACCACACTTATCCACCATGTCAGGATTAATATAACTATAGTTAGATGTGGGATCAATCAAAATAGAAACAACTTGATCACAAAGATTACTATCCATCTCAATGATTGATGCATGACGATCTTCCTGCCTGTTGTCCACCTCTGCATAGATTCGAGGAATGTTATGACCAACATCACCAACTGTATGCACCTCTTGAGAATTGTATATCTAGGGTCTACCACCACTCTGATACTGCAAAAAATCCCTCTTATGATGATCCTTACCACATATCTAACACTGCAATTGTTCCCTACCACCGCCTCTAGCTTGCTACTCTCCCTGTCCTTCCTTAGATGTATTGAACTTCTTGTAAGGAATTGAGTTTTCTTTCTCACTTGCATCTTGAGATCTTCCTCTCTTTGGTGGCCATTTTCCTTTATACTTCTCATTTTGTTTCAAGTTATTCTTAGGCTCAACTTTGCGCTTCGACTACTCATAACAATATTTCAAATTTCAGATGACCTCCTCCAACAACCTAGGCTCATCGAACTCAACCGGGTCTTTGTACGCTATTGGAAGTCCATTGATGAATCTCTAAACCTTGGCCTTCTCCTCCTTGAGGTAAGGCACATACCTCAACTGCTCCAAAAACCTGCTAGTATACTCCTCATCTTTCATAGAACCCATCCACAACTCATAAAAATCCTTAGCTCTATCACCAAAGTATCTTTCTAGAAAATACTTCTTCCTGAAGAGCCTTTAAAACACATGCCAAGTCAAATCTTCCTTATGTATACCTATGACATTCTTTACGTCTTCCCACCAAATATCCACTTTACCTTTGAGACTGAAAGTGGCTATCTTTGCTTTCATGTTTTCTGAATAATCATGCAATCAGAAGAATTTCTTCATACCAAGCAACGAAACCTATGCATTCTGTGATTTCTTGATCTCTCCATCAATGGTAGGTGGCTTTTCCTTCTTAAACTGATCTAGCAATTATCCCCTATCACTCCTTTTGTAAGGATGATAACGATGATGATCGTGATGCCTATCAGAACTAGAACTAGAATAGTACCTATGTCTATCACCTCTCTTATCTAGAGTGTCCAACAACCTGCCATCTCTCGCCAGGTCAGACCTATCTGACCTGTGTATACCAGGAGATATATCTAAGTCTCAGGTGAATAAATTGTTCCTATGGAAAAGTTGTATAATCTAAGGATGAAAGATGGATACTTGATGACAGAGCATCTGGACACCTTTAATATTGTGGTAAGCCAGTTATTATCTATTGATATTAAAATTTCAGAGGAAGATAAGTGCATCAGTTTATTTTGTTCTCTAGCAGACTCGTGGGATAGTCTGGTTGTTGCAATAGGTAGCAATGAAACTACCTTACAGTTTGATGAAATAGTCTCATCCTTGTTTTCAGAGGAGATGAGATGGAAAAATATGGAGGGCCATAATGGTGATTCCTTTTCTATACAAAGACAATCCCAAAACATAAAAAAAATAAGTCCTCGAGTGGGAGATCTAAATCTAGAGAGAGATCTAAATCTCCAGGAAAACCTATAAAGGTGTGCTGGAAATGCGGAAAGGAAGGGAACTTCAAAAGGGACTATAAATCTAGAGCTCCTGAGAAAGGAAAGGAATCTTGTGATGCTTCTTCTGTAGAGGCAAAAACCACCTCAGATGAAGGTGGGGATGTGTACTTGGCTTCTTCTTCAAGTACACGTGTAGCTCATGAGGCATGGTTGATTGACTCAGATGCATCCTTTCACTTCACTACCCACAGAGAGTGGTTTTGTGAGTTTGATAAATATTATGGTGGTGATGCCTTATTAGGGGATGATAGGAAGGCTAGAATCGCTGGTCGTGGAAAAATCAAGTTGAAGTTGCAAGGTGGAAGGATTAGAAAAATTCTTAGTGTTCTGCATATTCCTGCATTGGCTGGAAATCTTATTTATGTAACCAAGTTGGATGATAAAGGTGTAAAAATAGTGTTTGAGAAAGATACTTGCAATATGGTTTAGGGAGCATCGACATTAATGCAAGGAGTTCAGATTGGAACTATGTACAAGCTTCAGGGTAGCACTATTATTAATGGGTGTAACAATTCAGTGGTTCTTGAAAGTGGAGCAGAAAATCTAGTGGCCTCTGGAGAGAAGACCATGCTATGGCATCAAAGGATTAGACATACTGGAGAGAAGGGCCTTCCAATACTTCATGCTAATGGTATGGTAGAAGGTATGTCTAGTTTCTCTCTAGATTTTGATTTCTATGAAAATTGTGTATATGGGAAGTATAATCAGGTGAGTTTCCCATGTGGTGTTAAGAGGGAGAAATGGATATTAGAGCTTGTGCACAGTGATGTGTTTGGACCTGTTTCGATTCCATCACTGGGTAATTTTGTGTACTATCTATCATTTATAGATGAATTCTCAAGGAATGTATGGATATATTTCCTCAGAAAGAAATATGAAGTCTTTGACAGGTTTAAAGAATTTAAGGCTCTAATGCGAAACCAGACAGAGAATAAGATAAAGTTGTTGAGGACAGATAATGGTGGAGAGTTTTGCAAGAAGGAATTTGAAGAGTTCTGTAAGAAGTGTGGTATAGCACGGGAGAAGACTACTCCATACAAACCTCAAAAAAATGGAGTTGCAGAAAGAATGAACATGATGTTGATGGAAAAGGCAAGAAGCATGCTCAGTGGTGTTGGGTTAGGAATAGAATTCTGGGCAGAGGCAGTGGAGACTGCATGTTACCTGGTCAACAGATCACCTTCATCAGCATTGGAGGATAAGACTCCACAAGAGGTATGGATTGGTAAGAAACCTTCTCTTTCACATTTGAGGGTATTTGGATGTGATGCATATGTGCATGTTCCAAAGGAGAAAAGAACAAAGTTGGATAGTAAATCTGAAAGGTGCATCTTTATTGGGTGTAAGGATGGTTTAAAAGGTTGTAAGATTTGGAACCCAAAAACAAGGAAGGTTGTGTATAGCTGAGATGTGGTTTTTAGAGAGATGAAAGATGTTATTAAACATGAATTACTACCAAACGAACTTGAGAAGATAGAGTTTGAGCTAAAGGAGGAAGAATCAAACTCTACAGCAGAAGAGGAATCAGAAGATGAAGAGCCACAAACTCCAGCTATGAGAAGATCAGTTCGAGAAACAAGGCAGCCAGAAAGGTATAATCCATCTTCTTTCTGTTCAAATTTTTCTTTATCTATTACTGATGATGATCCCAAAATTGTGAGGGAAGCAGTAGATTAAGAGGATGGAAAACTCTAGAAAGAGTCTATGGTTGATGAAATGGCATCTTTGCACAAAATGAGGCTTGGGATTTGGTGGAGTTGTTGGCTGGAAGGAAACCCATTCGCAGCAAATGGGTGTTTAAGAAGAAGATGAATGTAGAAGGAAAGGTGGAGAAATACAAATCTCAGTTGGTAGCAAAATCTTATTCCCAGGCACCGGAAAAATATTTTGGCGATATTTTTTCTCCCATTTCCGAGGTAGCTTCTATTAGATTACTTTTATTTGTTGTCACTGCTTTTGATTTTAAGGTAGAACAGATGGATGTGAAGACAAAATTTCTTCGTGGGGATTTGGAAGAAGAGATCTACATGAAGCAACCTGAAGGCTTTGCAGTGAAGGGTAAGAAAAAGTTGGTATGCAAGTTAAAAAAGTCTTTGTATGGGTTAAAATAGTCACAAATGATGTGGTATCAGAAATTTGATACATTTATATGGGGACTTGGCTTCACCAAAAGAAAAGAAGATCACTATGTGTATTTTAAATTAATTGGTGACCGTGTTATTTATCTTGTCTTATATGTTGATGATATGTTGCTGGGTGGAAATGACAAAGAAATCATCTAGGATTTGAAGACCCAATTATCCTCCAAATTCGACATGAAAGATCTTGGTGCTACAAACTATATTTTGGGCATGGAAATTAAACGAGATCGGGCAAAGAGGAAGCTTTGGTTAAACCAGATGAAGTATGTTGAGACAATATTGTAGAGATTTAATATACAAGATAGTAAACCGGTGAAGGTTCCTATTCCTGTAGGTGTAATGTTATCAGCTGAACAGTGTCCCAAGACACAAGAAGAAGAAGAGGACATGTCCCATGTTTCATATGCAAGTGCAGTCGGTAGCCTGATGTATGAAATGGTATTTACTATACCATACATTGCACATGCAGTGGGAGTATTGAGCAAGTTTATGTCAAAACCAAGAAAAGAGCATTGGACAACAGTGATGTAGATTTTTAGGTATTTTCTTGGCACTATTGATTATGCTTTTTGCTATCAAGGAAGACTAGGATTGGACAAATTTTTGGACATCCATGGCTTTGTTTATGCAGCTAGGTTGGAGATCCACATCAAAGAAGATCTACAAGTGGGTTTGTGTTTAACCTATTTGGAGGTGCAGTCAATTGGATGAGTAAGAGACAGTCTATAGTGGCCCTTTCAACTACAAAGGCAGAATACATGGCAGCCACTCATGTAAGCAAGGAAGCAGTTTGGTTGCAGATATTGTGTTCAAGTATGGGGTTAGTACAACAAGCTATAAGGATAGGCTGTGAAAGCCAAAGTGTAATTTTCTTAGTAAAGAACCATTCTTATCATTCAAAGACAAAGCACATTGATGTTCAGTATCACTTTGTAATGGATATGGTTGACGAAAGAAAGGTGTTTCTAGTAAAGGTGGACACTTTGAAGAATACTACAGATGCATTGAAAAAGTATGTGAGCACTGAGAATTTCTCTTGATGTAGAGAAACAATGGGCGTTGTAGGGCTGGACCAATGACTAAGCTCTCGTGTGGTCGCTTGTGGAAAGAAAACAACAAGTGGGAGAATTTTGGGTGTGTGTTATATTCTTTCCATGACTATCCCACATGTGGGGGGGGCGGTAGACCTCCCTGTACATCGCGTCGGGTGCAATGGCCTGGGAAATTTTATTTTGGACCCTATATTAGGTGGGCGGACCTACCTATGGTTTTGTGCATAGATTTCGCACATGTTTTTGGGCATGATAGTTTTTTGTCCATGGTATTTTGTAGATCTGGTCAAGGGAAATATAGTTATGTTCTAATCGAGGGTTAATGGATTGGGGTTTATGGATGCTTTGTCATGTATATATATGTATTGTAACATTGAAAGGAATATAACAAAAAATAAATCTAGTAGTCCCGGTTTTGGGATCTAGGAGAAAATATCTGTGTATATCTATTTTATGTTTTATGCTCTCGCTATTGCTTATTTTCTATTTTTTAGAATTCGTATTCAAGTAATTTTTTTACGGGATTAAAACCTACAATTCAGACAAACTTTGAAGTAGTATCACATTCATCTCTGCTTGTTTCTCTTGTGCCTGCATGATTTTTTAATTTTCTTCTTTGCAACTCCTTATTTATTCCTTCAGGCTTCTCAATGTGTCTTCCAAGCCAGAAGAGTGCCCCACATGACATTGCCCATATGATTCATAGGAAGATCCTATGTAGTCTACCTCCTTGCTAGCCATTTGATCTCTTTCCTGCAAGGCATACTATGTCAGCTAAACCAAAAATCAATAAACCTATGTACCTTATCATAATTCAGGGATGATACCTTGTCTGCAAGATCATCAAATAAACATGATACATGTATAGCATAAATATAATAGCATATAAACATATATCGAATAAGTGCGTCAACGCATAAACATAATTCTAGTTAGGGTCCAGTCATTAATGCAAGGTCATATGAATAATGCATGACATGACCTCATGCATGAAAACAATCATTATTCCATTATACACATTGCCACATGCAACTATCAACATTCATAAGCAATGCCTAATCAACTACACATACACAGGAACGCATGTAGTTGAGCATAAGCGGTCAATTATTGTAACCAACCTACAAGACTAATACATGTAATCAAAAAACCAAGAAGGCAATCTAACATACAATGACGTAATCAAGCTACATATAATCATGTAACCATTCATATACTCCTGACGATGCATTCCAAAAAATCAACATCAAGTTCCTCATGATAATCTTACCACAATCATGATCAACATGATGCAATGCAACAAGCACATGGAATGTAAGTGTAAGAGAGACACATGCAACTAACATGCATGCATGACCAACACATTCACCCAAGGAGAGAGCAACCATGCTCTAATACCAAACTGTAAAACCCCTTCCTCCCAGGTCTACCCAAGCAACCAACCAGTCAGGGTAAACATGCAACAAGAGAGGCCAATATAAGGGATTCAACCTCCTTGGTGACCTTAAGGAATTGGAATCGACATAAGACATCAACCAAACCCATCCACATTAGCAACAACACCCTCAGGAGATATGTCAGCCACTCACACATCTTGTCCATGAGTCCCACTGATTTTTTAAGCCTTTTAACCTATGGTCACTCTCATGCTATAGGCATGACAACATCTAGAAACCCATAGTTTCTCTCACAGGCCTATGTGCTAACATGCATGGACTCTTCTTAGCATACCTATGCCAGTGCCCCCAGGATTTGAGAGGCTTTTCTAGCCCAGAATCCCTGCCTCTACCCTGAACTTGTTACAACCTCCAGAATCCATCAAAGACATGATGACAATATTAAATCAAAATTAACCTTAGGACTAGGCCTAAGCATCCCCAACCGGGACTAACATTTAGTCAAACACTTAGCATCAATGCAACCTACAGGTCTAACATACAAGACATAGCATGAATGATTGAAAACACTTATGAAACATAACCATAAGGATCACCACCTTCTCCATGGAACTGTTATAACATCAATTAGGCCTTGCATCCATCATTTTAACAATTACAAGTAAATACATGAACCAGTCATATAACCATGCTTACAACCAACATAAAACCATATAAATATCAGAGATATGACAACCATTCAATCCAAATATAAACAAGTGCAAAAGTAAGATAACTTAGCTTTTATTAATCATAGGCAAATCTGACCAAGTTCGGAACTTCCATGTACCACCCGACTATAGACATGGCTGAACAAAACATCTCTTTCAGCAATCACCCCCGTGCCATATTCCAAGCATGAATGTGGGATCTCATAGAACAATCAATCCAAGAACATCCAAGGGAATCCAAAGGTTAAACCACCTCCACCCTCATCAAACCATGAATACACAAAAACCGGTGCTCTGACCACAACTGAATCAAACTTGTAATGCCATCCAAAGTTAATCATTATCCTTGATAAATTTTTGTCTCCATGTCTCTCATGCTTTACCGTAATCAAATCCCAGATCACTAGGCCCTAAATCGAGACTAGTCTCTCAGGATTTACCACGATCCAAACCCAGATCAATAGGCCCTAAACCGAGAATCCTCCCTCAAGATTTACCGTGTATCTCGCCTATACTGGTCAAGGGATTCCTAGGCCTTTAAGAATGAAAATTGAGACCACCTCCACCCAGATTTCTAAAATCCATTAGGTAAACCAAAGCTAAAAAACCAAAATAAACATCCCATTACGATGGCATCCGGAAAAAGGAAATGCTAGGCTAAAATTCATTGTCATAACATGACAAAAACATGCCACTGACAACAAGAGAACCATACACCACCATGAAAAGCCACGCATGTCCAAACCAGCGAGGAAATCATGCATTCAAAAAGTTACTTGAAAGTATTCTTATTGAAGTTGTTTGATCCTACTTTTCCTTCCTTGATCCTTGCTTCCCTTCCTTTTCCTTTGCTTGTTTTTCCTTCCTTGATCCAAAGCTAGAGTGCTCCAAGAAAACTCTAAGTGATCAAGAGTGTGTGTGAGAGAGAAAGAGAATAAGAAAAACTTGAACTGACAAAAAGGTTAATAAAATCTTGCCCACTAATCCTCGGAAGCCTTTTTATGAATGAGGCCTCTATTTTCTTCAATTTCCATTATTTTCTTTCATTTTCCTCCTCACATGCGACCAATGAACTTCCACCTTACTTTTCTCCTAATTTCCTTTATTATCATAAACAAATGTGCCAAAAATGCCATTTTTCCTTTTAATTCCTTTGCCTTAGGCTTTGCCAATTTTCCTTAGCTAAAACACACATCTAGTGATTCCCACTAGGATATCTTTTCCCAACATGTAGCTTGGAATAAGTGTCCCTTAACCATGGTCTTATTTTGCCTTTATTAACTTTTATTACATGAAATTTTCACCAAGGATGTTACAAGTTTAACCAGAGATTCCTCTTTTCTCGATTTCATTTAATTTCCATGCCCAAAACATAGTTTGCAGCAAAAAGATCCTTCATATCGAATTTGGAGGATAATTGGACCTTCAAATCCTGTATAATTTATTTTTTATTTTCAATCAAAAACATACCATACACATACAATACCAAATAGATAACATGGTCACCAATTAATTTAAAATACACACAATGATTGACTTTACTCCTTGTGAAGCCAAGTCCCCGTATATATGTATCAAATTTCTAATAGCACATCCTTGGTGACTGTTTTAACCCATACAGGGACTTTTTTAACCTGCATACCAATTCTTTCTTACCCTTCACCATAAATCCTTCAGCTTTCTTCATATAGATATCTTCTTCCAAATCCCTGTGAAGAAATATTGTCTTCACATCCATCTGTTCTACCTTAAAATCAAAAGCAGCAACAACAGATAAAAATAATCTCATAGAAGCTAACTTTGCAAGAGGAGAAAAAATATCACTGAAATCAATTTCTGACACTTGGGAATAATATTTTTCTACCAACCGAGCTATGTATTTCTCCACCTTTCCTTCTAAATTCAATTTCTTCTTAAAGACCCATTTTCTTCCAATGGGTTTCCTTTCAGCTGACAACTCCACCAAATCCCAAGCCTCATTTTTGTCCAAAGATGCCTTTCATCAACCATGGCCTCTTTCCAGAGTTTACTATCCTCTGAATCCATTGCCTCCCTAATAGTTATGGGATCATCATCAGTGATAGATAAAGAAAAATTTGAAATAAAAAGTATATGCATTATACCTCTCTGGTTTCCTTCTCTCTTGAATTGATCTTCTCAAAATTGTAGTTTGTGGCTCTTCTTCTTTTGATTCTTGTTCTATTGTAGAGTATGATTCTTACTCCTTTAGTTCAAACTCTATCTTCTCAGGTTCCTATGGTAGGAATTCATGTTTAATAATATATTTCACCTCTCTAAGCACCACATCTTGGTTGTACACAACCTTCCTTGTTTTTGGGTTCCAAAGCTTATAAGATTTTAAACCAACCTTATACCCAATAAAGATGCACCTTTCATATTTACTATCCAACTTGGTTCTTTCCTCCTTTGGAACATGTACATTTGCATCATAGCCAAATACCCTCAGATGTGAAAGAGAGGGTTTATTACCATTCCATACCTCATGTGGAGTCTTATCCTCCAAGGTAGATGAAGGCGATATGTTAAACATGTAACATGCAGTATCCACTGCCTCTGCCCAGAATTTATGTCTTAATCCAATGCCCCTGAGCATGCTTCTTTCTTTTTCCATCAACATCCGGTTCATTCTTTCTATAACACCATTTTACTAAGGTGTGTATGGAATAGTATTATGATGTGCTATACCACACTTCTTACAAAACTCATCAAATTTCTTCTTGCAAAATTGTCCATCGTTATCTGTCCTCAACACCTTAATATTCTTCTATGTAAGATTTTCCACTAGAACCTTAATTCTTTAAACCTATCAAAGACTTTGGATTTCTTCTTGAGGAAATATATCCATGTATTCCTTGAGAAGTCATCTATAAATGAGACATAGTACATAGAATTACCCAGCGATGGAACTTACACAGGTCCAAACACATTACTATGCACAAGCTCTAATATCCTTTTCATTGTCTTAGCACCCGAGGGAAAACTCACCCAATTTTGCTTCCTATATACACAATGTTAAAATAAATTGAAATCTAGAGAGGAATTAGAAATACCTTCTATAATACCCTTACCATGTAATATTCAAAGGCCCTTCTCTCCAATATGTCCAAGCCTTTGATTCCATAGCATGGTATTTTCTCCAGAGACCACTAGATTTTCTACTCCACTTTTAGTAACCATAGAACTGTAGCACCCATTAGTAATAGTGCTACCAAGGAATGGCGACAAGGAGAAACTATTCTGATGCGATTCACCTGCAATTCGTTTCAGAACCTTAGCCGCCTTTGAAGGTTCAAGCCATCGCCACCGCAGGTTCTTCTACTGGAAGCCAATCATGGCAAAAATTGCAGGAGGGGAGAGCTCCGCCTCCCCTCCATTGGACACACCAATCTCTGACAAGGCACAGAATACTGTGCCCCTGAACCCCGCTGGCACAGGCCCTGAACTTGTGCAGGAAGAAAAAAGGACAAATGAGGAAAATTTGCACACAACCCAGACTGCAGAGGACAACACAGGCAAAGATATGCACAACAATGCTTCATTGTCACAGCCAAAGGTGACCTCGGCCACATGTATACCAAAAGCTGCAGAACGGATCAAGGTCGATCTGCCAAGCCACCGCATCAATGGTGAGATCCAACACATGCAGGATCATGCGCTTATAGGAAATTTCCTGGGATTCTGGCCCACAGAAAAGGCCTTACAAGGATGGATCGCCTCTAAATGGAAGCCCAAAGGACAAGTTACCCTGCAGCTTGGTCCAAAAGGCTTCTTCACAGCCATCTTTCACTGTGTGGAGGAAAAAATGAGGATATTCAAAGGCGGCCCATACTTCTTCAACTCTTCAGGCTTGTATCTCACGGAATGGAAACCCAGATTCAACCCTGACAAAGAAGATTTCAGTTGGGCTCCTGTCTGGATAAGAATGTATTCCCTCCCAGTGGAATATTGGAAAGAAGAAACGCTGGCAGACATAGGCAACAAACTTGGGACCTTCATCAAAGTTGCAACCGAAACAAAAACACGCAAATACACCTCGTATGCCAGGATCTGCGTCCAGATGCACCTAACCAAAGCTTTAGCTGATTCGGTAAGTCTCTTTCACGATGACTTTGAATGGATACAGCCTTTAGATTATGAGCACATCCCCTTCCGCTGTCGAAAATGCCATGAGCATGGCCACCTATTCAGAGATTGTCCTTTAAATGCGCAATCCAAAGCCTCATCTAATGATTCTAATAAGGACTTACAAGGTGTCACCAGAATCCCCACCCGCCGCAGGCATGCCAAGAAAAGCCAAGCAGCTGCGGATCCGGCCTTCAGAGCAGACTCCCAGAACAAATTCTATGTTCTGGCCGTGCAAGATATGCTAGACCATCCCAGCTCTGACACCCAGGAAAAGCCTTTCCCACCCTCCCCCCCCCCCCCGCCCACATCCACTCTGCCCCCATGCAACCCTCAGACCCCGCCTCTTCCAACCCCGCTCCTTTTCCCTCCTCAGAGAAAGGAAAATTAGTTTCAGATCTCAGTCCCCTATTCTCATCTCAGGGGAAAACCATGTTGAATGATAAACAACAAGCCTCAGACATGGATCTCGATGCAGCTCTAGCCCTTAGTCTACATGAAGAAGCAGCTGAGGAGGACCACAACCCACCTATTGTCATGGAGGAAGACCAGGAAGATGTAAGCCTAGATGGTCTTGACATCTTCAAACTTGAAACAGCATGCAAGCAAAAAGAATACAACTCAATTCCCCCCTGGCAAATAGACAGACTTGAAGGAGTCCTGACCAAGGTGCAGCACAATAAAAGCCTGGGCATACAATGTTGGAAATAATACTGAGAGGGGGGGTGAATCAGTATTATGAGATCAATAAAACTTTTCAAATACTCTGAAACATATACGCGACTTCAGTTAAGTGAACCAGCGTGTACACGCTACTGTGTCTAAGGAAACCAGCGTATAACAAGAAAACTTATGATTCAGTTAGTTTATCTTCAGTAAATGCATCAGGACATTATTAACCATATTAAAAGTAACCAGATGCAGTATAACAGATCATCACACAAAAGCCACACACATGAACACCATGATATAAGGTGGAAACCCAATGTGGGTGAAAACCACCTGCTGCAAGTTGTCTCTATCTTTCTTTAATAAGAGCTTCAGTTTACAATCTTTTGTACTGGTGCAGCCTTATACCAGTACGCAGGCTACAACCTGCAGAGGGCTACAACCCTCTCTCGTTCTCCAAACTTCCTTGGAAGGGAGCTCCAACCCCCTTTGCTCTTGTACTAGCTAAGATACTAGTACGTAGGTGTAGGCCTACAATCTTCTTTCCTTCAGGTACCACTTTTCATACATTTTCAGACTGGATATTCCTGAAGCACAACATTACAATCTGAAGACCACAATTCATTCAACTTTCATAGCAGATTACAAAACAACCAATACTTGCATCAACAATCTCTGAATCACTGAACCACTGATACCCTGTCAAACCCAGTCACCAGAACACAGAGCAGACTACAGAACACTGCAATAACAGTCAGACCCAACTGCAAACCCAAAAATCAAGCTTCAAAAGATATACGCTACTTCAATGAGAGAAACCCGCGTATACACGCTCTTTTAACGAAGACAACCTGCGTACAGATCTAAAAATAAATTCTCTCAACTTGCAGCTGTACCAGACATTAGTTAGATCCTGAACATAACATTGCGTCAGTATGCAGATCTAGAGATACGAATAATCACCCATATCATAATAGAGCATTTCAAACCATTAGATCCCGATCTGTCCTTAGATCTAGTCTTCCATCAACCGATGTGATCTCTCCTTAGCTTAGATCAAGCAACCTAGAACCTGCATACGAGATCTTTTTCTTTATCAGATATTCAAGACTTTTTCAGTGTATTTGCCTAATGATCTTCTTCTCCTTATATAGCCTTAGGCCTTGCTCAATACCAAGGGCCAAACCATAGAAATACAATACCATCAGCTTCAAAACTAGAGATCAACATGTCTGTCGAGATACTTTGGTCCAAAGACATAGGCTCAAGTACCGAGGACTAACTACCACGGACCAAAGGGAAGCTTCTCGACATGCACGCCCTTTTCTGTTCATGAATTTGCGTGTATACACGACTTTATATATATCGAACCTGCGTATCCGCGACTTAGTCTATAGAGTACCTGCGTGTATACGCAACTTTTGCTTAATGAACCTGCGTATATGAAAATTCTCTTCATACTTGTAGTCTGGACTGAGATCTGTCATCAAAGAGAGTTGCCATCAAGGACAACACCTGGATCGTAGCACCACACCTGTGCCAAAATGCCAACAATCTCCCCCTTTGGACTTGATGGCAACCCCAAGATCCGTAGAATCATTCTCCCCCTTTGTCATCAAGGGCAAAGGGCTGTGCTCCCCCTGAGTACATGCTGATATTTCTGCTTGGCTGTGCTGAAACATGCTCCCCCTGACTGTAGGCAATATCTGCAAAAGATGATCTTCAAAAGAACCAAGACTTATACACCATAAGGGACCTTCCTATCACCAAAAGACTCAATGCATACATCCATACTCCCAACTAAGAGGGGATACATCAGAACCAACCAAATATATTACATCATTCATCCTAGGCATAGTGGGGAAACCAACAAAGGCCGTTACATGACCTTGACACCATAAAAGAGATATCACAGAAGAGATACATGACATAGAGACAACAAATCTAGACCAAGACTCATGAAAGTCACAAGCAGCATCTGATATACAGATCAGCAACCAAGATTTCCTTCTGAGCTCCTTCTCCTGAAACCAACAATAGTTGTGTACTAGAACCAAAAGCATCTAAATGCCAACAATGCTTTATGAGACTTTAAGCTGCTCCCCCTGAACCTGTGCCTGCTGCACCCTCTGAAACTGTGCCTGAAGAATTCTGTCATACCCATCTCAAACCTTCTCCAACCGGAGTCTGCCCTTGCTGTTCAGACCTCCATATACGCGATTTCTCCTGCATAAAATGGCGTATGCACGCGGATATGCTTTCGGCAGAACGCGTACACCATACACGCTACTTTCCCAGCATAAATCGGCGTATATACGCGGATATTCTTTACGTAACTTGCGTATACCAACTTTTCTGTAGAACAGACAAGCTTCAACAGCAGGATGAAGCATCAACTACTCCTAGCTTTTGTCTGAGATATTCAAAAGTTTCCCTGGGCAGTGGTTTTGTGAGAATATCAGCAACTTGT
The DNA here is from genome assembly GCA_031772625.1 of Pinus tabuliformis. Taxonomy (NCBI): domain Eukaryota; kingdom Viridiplantae; phylum Streptophyta; class Pinopsida; order Pinales; family Pinaceae; genus Pinus; species Pinus tabuliformis. The sequence goes on along the minus strand of CM062819.1, from coordinate 1,431,934,263 downwards.
TCCTTAGAAAGAACATACTCCAGCTTGACCTTCTGCTCAAGCACTTGTTCCCGAAGAAAATGGTACTTGATTGGTATGTGCTTGGTCTTTGAGTGCATGACTGGATTCTTTGAAATGCTGATTGCACTTGTATTATCACATAAGATAGAGACTGGTGGAGTGCACATGATTTGAAAATCCTGCAAGGCCTGCATCATCCAAAGAAGTTGTGTGCAACAAGATGCTGCAGCCACATATTCTGCTTCAGCTGTAGATAAGGCAATCGAACTCTGTTTCTTGCTGAACCAAGATACTAATCTGGAACCCATGAAGAAAGCACCACCACTTGTGCTTTTCCTATCATCCACACTTCCGGCCCAATCTGCATCTGTGTAAGCATGAAGAGTGAGATTTGTATCTCTAGGATACCATAAGCCATAGTTTTGGGTCCCTTGAAGATACTTGAAGATTCTTTTGACTGCCTGAAGATGAGTTTCCTTTGGGTTGGCTTGAAATCTTCCAACAATTCCTACTGCATGCATAATATCTGGTCGGGTACCTGTCAAATAAAGCAAACTCCCAATCATGGATCTATAAGTTGGTTGGTGAACTGCTGCTGATTCATCATTTGCACTGAGGCTGCATCCTGTAACCATGGGGGTACAAACTGGCTTTGAATCTTCCATGCCATACTTCTTCAAGATCTACTTGAGGTACTTGGTTTGAGACAAGAAAATACCTCCTTCATTTTGTTGGATTTGCAATCCAAGAAAGTATGTCAATTCTCCAAGTAATGACATTTCAAATTCTTTCTGCATAACAGAGGCAAAGTTTTGACTCATAGCCTCTTCATTGCTACCAAAGATAATATCATCTACATACACAACAAGTATTAGCAATTTGTTATTTTCAACTTTCATATAGAGATTGCTATCTGCTGATCCTTTTGAAAAACCTTGTTGGTGAAGATATTTGTCCAACCGATAGTACCAAGCCCTTGGAGCTTGTTTGAGACCATAGAGAGCCTTTTTCAATCTGCATACAAGGTTTGGATCATTCCCAAGAATGAAACCATCTGGCTGCTCAATATATACTTCTTCTTCTAAGTCTCCATTCAGAAAGGCTGATTTCACGTCCATTTGAAAAACCTTGAAGTTTTGAAAGCTTGAGAGAGCAAGGAACATTCGGATGGCCTCAAGTCTTGCAACGGGAGCAAAGGTCTCTTCAAAATCTATTCCTTCTTGCTGCGCATATCCTTTACAAACAAGTCTGGCCTTGTTTCTAATTACTTCTCCATTTTCATTCAATTTATTTTTGAAGACCCATTTAGTCCCTATGACATTTTTATCTTTTGGTCTAGGAACCAATTCCCAAGTATTGTTCTTTTCGATCTGCTCAAGTTCTTCATCCATTGCTTTGACCCAACATTCATCTTTGCATGCCTCTTTCACATTTTGTGGTTCAGTGGAAGAGAGTAATGCCAAATAGCTTGAAGCTTCTGCAATTCTTCTTCTTGTTTGTATTCCTGCTTCTTTCTGCCCCACAATCTGAGATTCTGGATGATTCTTTTGAACATATCTGGATGGAGTCTTCTCTTCTATTCTTGTCTGCTCCTCTGGTTCTTCTTGATGCTCTTCTTCTTCTTGAGGTTCTTCTTGAGGTTCTTCTTCTTCATCATTCTGCCTTTGAGGGTAGCCTTCATCTTCTTCAATGTCTTCATGATGAACTTGCCTAGGAATATATCCCTTCTCATCGACCACTACATCAATGCTGTCAACAATTCTGCCAAGTCTTTTGTTTTAGCACTTGTATGCTTTGCTATGTGGAGAATAACCAAGAAGAATGCCTTCATCTGCTCTTGGTTCAAGTTTTCCAAGTTGCTCATCAGTATTCTTAATATAACATTTGCTCCCAAAGATTTTGAAATGCTTCACCGAAGGAGTCTCACCACTCCAGAGCTCATGAGGTGTTTGAGTGTTGTTTACTCGGACATTTTTTTTGTTAAGAATAATAACCGCAGCATGTGCAGCCTCACCCCAGAAAGTTGCGGGAGTACCTGATTCATCAAGCATAGCACAAGCCATTTGTTGAATTGTTCTGTTCATTCTTTCCACAACCCCATTTTGCTGAGGAGTTCTAGCTGTAGAGAATTCCCTTCTTATCCCATGTTCTTCACAGAAATCGAAGAATTCATTTGAGGTAAACTCCCCACCTCTGTCAGATCTGAGGCACTTAATTTTGTGTCCTGATTCATTTTCAACCAAAGCTTTGAAGGATTTGAATTTTTCGAATGCTTCATCTTTGTGCTTCATAAGCCCTAACCAGACAAACTTGGAGAAATCGTCAATGAATAATATCAAGTATTCTTCTCCTCGAAGTGTTCTTTTTCTGAATGGACCACATGTATCTGTATGTACTAACTCAAGAGGCATGCTAGCTGATCCTTCCTTCTCTGGAAAATTAGTTCTGGTTTGCTTTCCAAACTGACAAGATTTGCATATAGTGTTGTCTGGAATTTTGATATCTGGAAGACCACGAACTGCCTGATATTTGCATGCTTTCCTTATTTGTGAAAAGCTTAGATGCCCCAACCTCCGATGCCATAGCCAGTGTTCATCATCCTTGCTCAAATAGCATTGTTGTGGTCCTTCTTCAAATATGTATAGATTATTTGGAGTCCTTCTTCCTTTGATCACTGTTTTACCTGTATCAAGGTCACGAACACAACATCCATTTGATCTAAATATTACCTCTGTTCCTTGATCACACATCTGACTGACACTCAGAAGATTATGCTTCAATCCATCAACATACAAAACATTTCCAGCTTTGACCTTCTCTTTTAATGGAGCAACACCTTTTCCTTTTATGGCTGCAGAGATGTCGTTTCCAAAAGAAACTTTCTTCCCCTTTTCTAATGCGGTATATGACTCAAGTTTTTCTTTGTCCCTTGTCATATGCTTCGAACATCCGCTGTCAATGTACCATAGACTTTCTTGACCTTCTGCATAAAAGGCTATCCCACATCTTTCTAGTTGCGGTTCCTTTATTCTCCATGTTTTGACATTTGAGGTTTGTTCCTTCTGAGTTGTCTTCTGGAACCTGCTCCTGCATTCAGAGTCTTCATGACCAAAGTTATTACAAATAGAGCATTCAACTTCATTTTCAAGAACTGAAAAGTTGTTATAAGTCCTTTTCATGATTCCAGTCATTCTCCCTTTCTTTTGAGCTTCTCTAGTCATGATTGTCTTGTAGGCAACACATTGAGCTGCTTTGTGACCGAAGTTATGGCAAGAAAAGCATTGGCCATTGAAGAAACTTCTGCGATAATCAGATCTATCATCCAACCGATTGTAGCTTCTATTCACATTCATTCTTGGAGCAAATTGGGAAGATTTTACCTGAGGCTGATTGTAGCTTTTGTTTGTCCTTAAGGCAGTTTGTCCCCGAGTTTCTTGATGGTCTTTATTTGAGGTAAACTATCCCTGATTCACCTGATGACTTTTATTTGGCCTTTGCTCGCTTCTCCTTGCTGCATCAAGATAGCTTTTAGAGGTAGATGCTTGAGATGTTTCTCCATTATATCCAAGACCTGTCTTGATCAGAGGAGATCGCTGCACATTGATAATCTCATCCAAGGTTTCAGATCCTTTAGCAAATTTAAGATTAATCGCTTTTGTTTTCTCAATCTCCTTTCTAAGACAAACAATCTCACATTCCAATTTTTCAAGATGTTTTTCCTTTTCATCAATTTGAAATTGTAGAGTATCAATAATCATATTCTTTTCTTCTATACATCTCTTGAGTCCAGTAATTTCATCATAAAGGTCATCCACATTTACAGCATCCATATAATCATCATCTTCAAATGCCATTAACAACTTATATTCATTACCTCGTTCATCTTCATCACTGTTTGATAGACCATCACTATCTTCATGAGTGTAGTAGCTTTTCTTATTTGCACTCTGTTTCTTGTTCCATCTAGCAGGTTCCTTTCCCTTGTCATTCTTATCTTTGTGAGGACATTTGGCAGCATAATGACCTACTCTTCCACAAGCAAAACATTTAAAAGGTAACTTACCTCTGAACCTTCCAGAACCCCTTTGAAGATTTCTGACGAAATTTGATTCTTCTTCTTCATATTCTGGCATGTGACTTGTCTCATAATAATCTTCTTTGCCTGAAGCCTTGAAAGCAGCCTCTCTTCTATCTGATGGACCTCCTTTTCTCATTTCATAAGCAGTTAGAATTCTGTGAAGCTGAGACATAGTAAGAATTCGTAGATTTTCCTTTTCTTCTATTGCAGACACTTTAGATTCAAATTTGGGGGACAATGATCTTAGAACCTTTTCAACCACAATCGCCTCTCTTATTTCTTCACCCAAATTTTTCATGCAATTAACAATCTCATCTACCCTAAGGAAATAGTTAGCCACACTTTCATCATTATACATTCTGAGAGTCTCATACTTAATCCTGAGAGTTTGAAGTTTAGCACGCTTTACCTGTTCGTCTCCTTCATAGCTCGTGATAATTTTGTCCCATATTTCTTTTGCGGATTTATAGTGCATTACCTTCATGAATTCCGATTGGGATATACATCCTAATAGAGTACTGACTGCTTTCGCATTTGTTTCATACTTCCTTTTCTCGGCTGGATCTGTAGGAGTAGCTGAAGGAAAAGTGTAGCCTGTCTCTACGATGTCCCAAACTTCTGTACCAAGAGATTGAAGATAGGCAGTAACTCTTACCTTCCAATAATTGAAGTTTGTCCCATCAAAAACCGGTGGCCTGATTGATGCTTCTTTCTCGTAGTTGCTCATGATGAATGATCTTCCTTCAAGCGATCAAGCTTCTCTGAAGGACCTGCTTTGATACCAATTGTTGGAAATAATACTGAGAGGGGGGGTGAATCAGTATTATCAGATCAATAAAACTTTTCAAATACTCTGAAACATATACGCGACTTCAGTTAAGTGAACCAGCGTGTACACACTACTGTGTCTAAGGAAACCAGCGTATAACCAGAAAACTTATGATTCAGTTAGTTTATCTTCAGTAAATGCATCAGGACATTATTAACCATATTAAAAGTAACCAGATGCAGTATAACAAATCATCACACAAAAGCCACACACATGAACACCATGATATAAGGTGGAAACCCAATGTGGGTGAAAACCACCTGCTGCAAGTTGTCTCTATCTTTCTTTAATAAGAGCTTCAGTTTACAATCTTTTGTACTGGTGCAGCCTTATACCAGTACGCAGGCTACAACCTGCAGAGGGCTACAACCCTCTCTCATTCTCCAAACTTCCTTGGAAGGGAGCTCCAACCCCCTTTGCTCTTGTACTAGCTAAGATACTAGTATGTAGGTGCAGGCCTACAATCTTCTTTCCTTTAGGTACCACTTTTCATACATTTTCAGACTGGATATTCCTGAAGCACAACATTACAATCTGAAGACCACAATTCATTCAACTTTCATAGCAGATTACAAAACAACCAATACTTGCATCAACAATCTCTGAATCACTGAACCACTGATACCCTGTCAAACCCAGTCACCAGAACACAGAGCAGACTACAGAACACTGCAATAACAGTCAGACCCAACTGCAAACCCAAAAATCAAGCTTCAAAAGATATACGCTACTTCAATGAGAGAAACCCGCGTATACACGCTCTTTTAACGAAGACAACCTGCGTACAGATCTAAAAATAAATTCTCTCAACTTGCAGCTGTACCAGACATTAGTTAGATCCTGAACATAACATTGCGTCAGTATGCAGATCTAGAGATACGAATAATCACCCATATCATAATAGAGCATTTCAAACCATTAGATCCCGATCTGTCCTTAGATCTAGTCTTCCATCAACCGATGTGATCTCTCCTTAGCTTAGATCAAGCAACCTAGAACCTGCATACGAGATCTCTTTCTTTATTAGATATTCAAGACTTTTTCAGTGTATTTGCCTAATGATCTTCTTCTCCTTATATAGCCTTAGGCCTTGCTCAATACCAAGGGCCAAACCATAGAAATCCAATACCATCAGCTTCAAAACTAGAGATCAACACGTCTGTCGAGATACTTTGGTCCAAAGACATAGGCTCAAGTACCGAGGACTAACTACCTCAGACCAAAGGGAAGCTTCTCGACATGCACGCCCTTTTCTGTTCATGAATCTGCGTGTATACGCGACTTTATATATATCGAACCTGTGTATCCGCGACTTAGTCTATAGAGTACCTACGTGTATACGCAACTTTTGCTTAATGAACCTACGTATATGAAAATTCTCTTCATACTTGTAGTCTGGACTGAGATCTGTCATCAAAGAGAGTTGCCATCAAGGACAACACCTAGATCGTAGCGCCACACCTGTGCCAAAATGCCAACATACAAGGAGGCAGCCATTGGGATGGAAAAAAGGCCCTAAAAGAAACTAAGAGAAGGGGAAGAAAGACAGACCTTCAGAGAACCATAATAGTAGGGGAAATACTTATGGAATCAGGGCGATTTCCTAAGTTGACAAAGTTTTACAAACCCAAACCTCAGTTTACATGAAGCTCATCTCCTAGAATGTGAGAGGACTCAATAGTCCCTCAAAACATAGAATGATCAAAAACTTGATTTTACAAGAAAAACCAGCAATAGTTTTTCTTCAAGAAACAAAAAGCAGCAGCACAGCGATAGACAGCATTAGAAATAAGATCTAGGCAGGTAGCAGCTCAATATCAGTAGACGCCTCTAGGGCTTCAGGTGGTCTAGCCATTCTGTGGAACCCGCAGATCGTTTCACTAGATGACTTTCATGCCACTCTTCACCTTATTCAAGCTACCTTCCACCTCATAGGTACCAATATCCATGGGCATCTCACCAATGTATACTTTCCGCAGACAATTCAGCAAAAACTGGATCTTCTGGACACGATCTCCATCCTCAATGAAAATAGACATTTTCCCTTATGGATTGGCGGCGGCGACTTCAACATAATAAAATCCATGGAAGAGAAACAAGGGGGCAGAATCAGGCTCGATAGTGACAGCAGTGGCCTCAAGCAATTCTTACAGACCAATCGGCTCATGGATATTCCAACCTCCAATGGAATTTTCACTTGGACTAACAAGCGCCGAGGCATTCACCATATTGCCTCAAGGCTTGATAGATTCTTCATTTCAGACAATGCGATCCACCTAGGAGGGGATTTTAACGCCTCCATTATTCCCCAAGGAGGATCAGATCACTGGCCAATTTTGCTTCAATGGTCCAGGCCAGGCAATTGCAGCAACAGACCCTTTCGATTCGAAGCCTTTTGGCTCACAAATACCAATTTCAGGGCAGTGGTCAACAAAGCATGGACATCCTATATTCCGCCAGAGGGGGCTAAGATGTATCAATTCCAACAAAAGCTGAAAAATTTGAAACAAGTTCTCAAAGTCTGGAACCGCACACATTTTGGCAATATACAGGAAAACCGCCAAAAACTGGAGCAGCAAATGAAGGCACTTCAACAAACTTTCATTTTAGATGGCCGAACAGAAGAACAAACTCAACAGGAGCAGATCCTCTGGAATCAAATTGAAGAACGTCAAAAACAAGAGGAAATTCTATGGCGGCAAAAATCCCGAATCAGCTGGCTAAAAGAGGGGGAGAAAAATACAAAATTCTTCCACAAAACTACTATCCAAAGGCGAATGCACAATAACATTACCTTCATCAATAATCAACAAGGTGAAAGAATTGAAGCACATGAAGACATGGAGAAGGAATTCACAGGATACTTCAAGGATATTCTCAAGGAGCCTGAAGGTAATAGGGATGAGGCAATCAGAGCCATCACGCAGCACATTCCAAGAATCATAAATGAGGATCACAACAATAAACTGCTCCAGCCCACGTCACTAAAGGAAGTTGAAGAAGCCATGGCTCAGCTTAAAGACGGCAAAGCACCCGGGCCTGACGGATTTACAGCCAATTTCTTTCATGAATTTTGGGAGCTAATCAAAGCTGAGGTCTGGGATTTAGTTGAGGAATCCCGAAGCATGCACTGGGTCCTCCCGGCCCTCAACTCCACCTTCATAGCTTTGGTACCCAAAGAAGAAGCATCAAACAAACCAGAGAAGTATAGACCAATAGCGCTATGCAATGTAATATATAAGCTCATCTCAAAGGTCATCGCAAACCGGCTTAAACCGCTCCTTCCCCTGCTCATCTCTCCAGAACAGACGGGATATGTAGAGGGCCGGCAGATCATGGATGGAATAATTCTATCAAATGAAGTAATTCACTCATTAAAGATTCTCAAAAAACCAGGTATGCTTCTAAAACTAGACCTTTCTAAAGCGTTTGATAAGCTTAGTTGGAATTACATTCACAAAATGCTCTTGGCTTTTGGCTTTAACGCAATCTGGACCAGATGGATCATGAACCTAATCACATCTCCCAGCTTCTCCATTTTGTTGAATGGTTCTCCCTCATCTCCTTTTCGTCCCTCGCGTGGCATCAGGCAAGGGGATCCACTCTCACCCTTTCTTTTCGTTTTGATGGCCGAAGGGCTCAGCAGGCTTCTCAAATCTGCAGTTTCCTCCCAAGCTCTTAAAGGTATCTCCCTCCATGGCCTCAATCCTCAGACCCATCAGCAATTCGTTGATGATACTATGCTTTTCGGTCATCCTTCCTCAAGAGAAGCCTCTGTTTTCAAATCTTTACTCTCCATCTTCTCTGATGCCTCTGGCACTTCCATTAACGCTGCTAAATCTCAGCTCTTTTTCTTCAACACCCCCCCCACCACGCAAAGGAATATTGCTAGAATACTGGGATTCACCATATCCCACTTGCCTTCTAAATACCTGGGAGCTCCCCTTTCGGACTCAGCCATCAAGCATGCTTCCTGGAGGTCTCTCCTTGATAAACTAGAATCAAAGCTCTCATCTTGGACCTTCCGGGCTCTAAACATGGCAGGCAGACTCGTCCTAATCAAATCAGTATTACAAGCAATGCCACTATATCTTTTTTCTATCTTGGCAGCTCCAAAATGGGTCCTGAAAGCCATACGCAATCTCCAACGCAACTTCCTATGGGGCTCCACTGGCCTGAATCGGAAATGGGCTCTCGTTAACTGGAAAGAAGTTTGCAAAACCAAATCAGAAGGAGGACTAGGATTACGGGATCCGCTTCAAAGCAACAACACAATGGGAGCTCGAACATGGTGGAACTGGGTCTCCAAGCCAAATTCACCATGGGCTCGATTGTGGCAAGAAAAATATGCTACAGGCAGTCAATGGAGCGATCTTATAAGAATCAACTCCACAACTCAGGGATCACTCATTTGGAATACCGCAAAAATTCACAGCAACTTCATTCAAGAACACAGCTTCTGGGAAATTCACTCAGGCACGACTGCAAGATTTTGGGAGGACTCATGGCAGCAACTCCCCAAACTCGCAGATTTATTTCAAAAGCCTCTTTGGCAAACTCATATGCAGCAAGAGAGCCTCACCCATGTTCACCAATTCTGGCAACAATCCACGCATCATGACTTCCAAACATGGAAACCAGCGCGCCTCTGGAAAATAGACTGGCAGGGAGAACAGTATTCTGATATTGATCAGGAACTCACAAACCGGAAAATCCGCCACTCCAACCAGCCGGACAAACTCAGATGGGGCTACACACCCAAAGGAACATTTACCACAAAAGAAGCCCACCAATTACGCTACTCGGATCTCCAGGCGGACAAAGATCAAATTTGGGGACAAGTTTGGCTACCGGGGCTATGGCCCAAGATCTCAACCTTCTTATGGCTTCTAAGTAAAAAACGCATTCTCACATGGGATAATCTGATAAAAAGAGGATTCGTCGGGCCATCCAGATGCCCAAATTGCAATCTCACCTCTGAAACTATCAGTCACTTAATGGAAACATGCCCGCTAGCAAAGCAACTCTGGGAGAAAGTTGAGAAATGCAATATGAGAATAAACCAAAGATTGGAGGATGTAACGGAAAACATCAGGAACTGGACCAAGAAGCCGTTCAAAAGCCTGATTCTCAATTCCCTGTGGAGTATTATACCAGGATTCCTGTACTGGACCCTCTGGAAAGAGCGAAACCATAGAATCTTCAACAACACCTACAGGTCTATAGATGCTCTGTGGCTCATCTTCAAAAAAAACATACAGGAAACCTTGGCCATAAGAACCTGGCATGACACAGACATGCCAGAATCTCAGCAGGAGTGCAATATCTTGAAAGAATGGAATCTAGATCTCACCGCCTTAACCAAGGTTATCGCCAGTCCCACAATCAGATCCACCTCCCAATCATCCTGGTCCCCACCAGCATCCAACTCATTCAAGCTGAACTTCGATGGGGCGGCCAAAGGTAATCCTGGACCTGCAGGATTTGGGGGAATCTTCAGAAGCCACACAGGAGCAATAGTGCACATATATTATGGATCAATAGGCAAAGATACCAACAATGCAGCAGAACTGGAAGGACTCTGGAAAGGAATTTGTATAGCTGAACAAAAACACTTCTTCCCTCTTGAAGTTGAAGGAGACTCTCTTATTCTTATAGCCGCGGCTAAAAGAATACAGGCTGGGGCCACGGCAGTCAAGATCGCAACAAGTTGGAGACTGCTCAGCAGAATGGAATCCCTGGAGGAAAAGCTCAAAAATCCCCAAAGCATAACCTTCCATCATGTAAGAAGAACAGCAAACCAGGTAGCAGACAGAATGGCAAATCAAGGCGTATCTCAGTCACCACCATACTTCTCCGGCTCACTGGATATGGTAGATGATGATCAACTCAAAAAGGACTGCATCTCTTTGGTGCAAAAAGATCTCTCTCTCCCGGATGCGGGTGCTCTCCACGCGTAGAAGACCAGTGGCTCGTCACATGGGCAGGTGTCAGCCCGGACGAGCCAAGCAATACCTGGCCGTTGGTTTCATTAAGACGTCGGAAGGTGAACTCAAGCGAGGTTTGATGCAAGTCTTGTCTGCTTTCATTGTTTACCTGCAACTTGGAGTGATGGCGCTTCATAAGCTCGATACCCCTGCCGCTTTCTAGTATTCCCTCGAAGTGTCGGGGCAAACGCTGGCAGAGAAGGAACATTCTCTAGTTCTGTGGCGGATTTCTCAGAGGAATTCCCGCTTGGTCGTAAATTGGACAATGCAGCGTGAATGGCTCAGAATGAGTAGCCGCCGAGGAAGTTCACTGGGTCGTGCCTCAACTCACCGGCCCGCCATCTCACCCTCCTCCTCAGTGGAAGCAACCTCCGACCAGAACCGGAGCCAAGGCAGACCAGCAGGCCGTGGCAATGTGCATGGGCGGGGAGAAATAATGGACTGCGGCCATACAGAGCATCCTACAGTCAGATACAGAATTCCTTGCACTATGGCGAATACTACTCTCATCGTTTCTGTTTCTGTTGAACATTGTAGCAATTTCAGAGGACAGTTGGAAGACACGCATGGTAACCCTCCTCAGGTTCAAAGGACGGCACCCATAGTAGATATGCAGGTGCCAGTGGTTGATATGCAGCGCCCTACAAGAGAAAGCATCCCCCCAGCTACTCAGGCTGCCTGCGCAGGCCCCAGTGAACCGGCTCAGAGGACTCTGCTCTCCGACTCGGAAGAATCTCAGAAATTCAAATGCAAAGTGGAGGATGAGCCATACACCACAGACGATGAATAACTCCGCCAACAGTTCGCTCTTCGCTGCCTGGCAAGGAAAGCTTCTCTCTGTGTTTGTTCGTCTTTTTTGTTCTCTGTGTCTGTTCGTCTTTATGCTGGTCCATATGTTCTCTGTGTCGGAAATATGCAAAGTCAAGGGTCGCAATGTTAGTAATGTTCGTCATACAATCCAATTTTTGTACCTGTTCCACTCTGGATATGTCCAAATATGAGAAAATGCCAATCTCTCTGGAGACGCAGGGCCACGGCCCTGTTGTAAAACTGTTGTAATTTTTGACTTTTTGTAATATAATAGCATATCCTGACTTAGAAAAAAAAAAATAGTGCTACCAAGGAGCTTGTACATAGTTCCAATCTAAAATCCTTGCATCAATACCAGTGCTCCCCGAACCATCTTGCATGTATCTTTCTCTAACACTATTTTTACACCTCCATCATCCATCTTATTTACAGAAATCAGATTTTTAGCCAATGTAGGAATATAAAGAACGCAAGAAAGTGTTATAATCTTTCCACCTTGAAACTTCATCTTGAATTTTCCACGTCCAATGATTTTGGCCTTCCTATCATCCACTAAGAATACATAACCACCATCATATTTCTCATCCTCACAGAACCACTCCCTATGGGTAGTGAAGTGAAAGGATTCACCTAATTCAATCAACCATTCCTCATTATCTACATGTGTACTTGAAGAAGAATCCAAGTACACATCCCCACCTTCATCTGAGGTGGTTTTCCCCTTTGCAGAAGGAGAATCATCATATCCCTTTCCTTTCTCAAGAGTTTTAGATTTACAATCCTTTTTATAGTGCCCTTCTTTTCCACATTTCCAGCATACCTTGACATGTTTTCCTATGGATTTAGATCTCCCTAAAGATTTATATCTCCCACTCAAGGACTTATTTATGTTTTTGTTTTAAGACCATCCTCTTAAAGAAAATGCATCTCCATTCTAGCTCTCCATATTTTTTTGTCTCATCTCCTCCAACAACAAGGATGAGACTATTTCATCAAACTTCAAGGTAGTTGATGAGCACTAGAATGTTGTAACTCCTGGGGCTACCAATTTTACTTTATCAACCCGGGGTTTATACAAAATTAGATTTGATAGTTTTGTCTTTGAGGTTTCTACGAGTTTCATCATTATGTAGATCTTTCGGATACATCGCATTAGGAAACCTAATGCGATGTATCTGAAAGATCTACATAATAGATTTGATAATGCTGTATACACAAGTAGATGCAACGGGTCCACTCTTTTTCGTTGTTGAGTTGGTGATAGACCACTAGGGTTTCTCAAACCAGCCTTCTACTGATTTAGAAGAAGTTTGATTACCAATGGAGAAAGGGGAATTTTACCCTAATTGAGAGGATTGAAATATTGTCTACTGCATTAATGAAACACTGAAATAAATGCTTTAAACACACCACTCATCTCACTATTTTTTAAGATAGCTTGCTTTAGAATAATTCTAAGCTAACATGTTTGTAATCCTAACTATCCTAGGCATGCAATCTGAGATAATCAAACACTTTACTGTTATGCATATGAATGAACACAATAACCTTTTTCCTTTTTGTCCTTTTTATGAAAATATGTTCATGCTAAATCTTCTTGGTTGTATGGAAGGTGGGTTAGGTGTGGAGAGAGATGGATGTGAAGGGTCAAACGACTTGGGAGGTAAGCAAGGGTCTTATCCTAACTTTTTGGGTGCAATTTCCATAAATCGGCCTCAAAACAGGCCACTACAGGTCATCCTACAGGATGTCCTAATGCTACTACAAGATCCCCTGTATTCCTATAGGATCCGACCGAAAGCATAAGGAGTGGTTTGGAAGGTGGTATAAGGCTTAGGGAAGGTGAATGATGGAAGAAATAAGGCAAGGGAGTGGCTAGGACTTCCTCATAACTCAAACCAAAGTTTGTAAGATGGTTTGATTTGCTCAACAAACATGGAAAGTTGTTCTTATGGAATGATAAATCAATTTATGGACTTAGTCACTTTTGGTGATCATGGTTGGATGAGGTGAGGCTGGGGCTGCTGACATGAGATCTTCCTGCACTATTGAAACTCCTACAATACACACATCAATGGAATTTATCGATGAATCATGTCAAACAAGAAATATTTCCACTCAATATAAGAAAATGGAATTCCATTATTTAGTTGCCTAGTTCATGCATGGAAATACTTGCAGAATATGGTGAAACACCATGAGATCTATTGCAAAGCTGGAGATATCAGAAATAACAGCTGAAACCTACTTTTGGAAACTGAAAATATGTTGGCCTAATAAGCAGAAAACCCTAAATTCCATAAGAAATCAGAATTCTGTCTTTTGGGGATGAATAGGAGTTTTTCCTCAAACCATGGTCCCTTAAGGGAGGAGTGAGGTTAGATCCACCTGCTATTAGCCTTTTTGGTATTCCTTTGTCTCTCTAAAGCTACTGCTAAAGCTATGCACCAATGGAAGCAAACTAATCAAATTCACCACTACTTACAATGAAACAATGCCAAAATCAATTCAACAAGTAATCTATGAAATGACTTAAACATACAAGTACAATAAGAGGAACCTCTGCTACTATGGTTGGGCCCTAACCCAAGAGCTTCAACCCTCTGAGTCAACTCAGTGCTAGATCAAGGAAATGCTCATTCTCGTTATCATATCAAAAAATTACATAATAGTGTTTTGCCACAATCCTTTAACTCGAAAATGCTTAGTGATCTTAAATAAAAAAATATGAATCCTAATGAGGCTCTAGGCCTCCTTATTTATACAATTGAAGTCTCCAACAACTTCCTCAAATCTAGGGAGTCTTGGCTCCCAAACTCAAGATAAACAGGTTCTTAACTATCATTGACTGGGCTGCCAATGGTCTCCATGACTCGGCTACTTGACACTCTGAGCTAGTGTGATTTGATTGAGGGAAATTCAAATGAGTGAGGATTTAATGAGGAAGATCCATCTCCTATAATCTCTCCTTCTTGTCTCATTTGAGTTCCTGCACCTTAATTAGCCAAAATTGCCATGATTTGCTCCCAAAAACCTGCAACCAATGCACATTAGACCACTAGACATAACATCTCACTTTTACTCCTCATTAAGAAAAATACAATTAAAACATGTAAGGAATTATGAGAAGAGTTTATTTTAGCAACCTTGGAGGTGTATTAAGGTCCATATAGTTACCTAATGATGAGGCTCATTAGTAGTGGTATTGCTACCTATAGCAACAACCAGACTATCCCACGAATCTAGTAAAGAACACGACAAACTGATGCACTTATCTTGATCTAAAATTTTTATATCAATACATAAAAACTAGCTTGCCATAATATTAAAATTTTTCATATGCTCTGTTACCGATTCTCCATCCTTCATCCTTAGGTTATACAACTTTTTCCACAGGAACAATTTTTTCACTAAAGACTTAAATTGGTACAAAGTCCCTAACTTGTCCCATAAATCCTTCATCGTAGCTTCCCCTGATACATTCAACAATACTGAATACGAGATACACAACCATATTGTGCTCTTTTCCTTCTGTTCCAACTTCACACAATCTTTTGTTGATATTGTCATTGATTTAGTACTCGGATCTACCACAATCCACTGATCTTTATCCACCAATAGATCCTCCATCTTCAGCTTCCACAACTCAAAACTTTGTCCATTGAATTTCTCGATCTCTATCTTTCCACTCTTTTCCATCTTCTTTCACCGTAGTAATTAAACTCATAGATTTTCCACTGTAACAGGGTCTACCACAAGCCTGAGCAAAATCCCTGAGGAACAAAGGCGTCCCCTTTAAGCCAAAACAACTCTTATACCAAATGTAGGTTTTAATCCTGTACAGAAATGACCTACAAAAAAATTCTTAAAACATAAAAATAAATTATTGAAAGAACATAAAATATATATATATATATAGAGAGAGAGAGAGAGAGATACACAGATATTTTCCCCTAGATCCAAAAACTGAGACTACCATATTGATTTTTGATTATTTTCCTTTCAATGTTACAATACATATATATACATGTCTAAGCATTCATAAACCCCAATACTATCATAACAGAGGAATAATAAAAATTTCACGTATTTGTGCACAAAATAGTCAAAAGGAATTCAATTCTAGGAGGACATGAAGCTCAGGAGAGATGCAAAACCCTTGGATTCTTGAGGAATGTGAGTCAAATCAAAAGTGGAAGCTAAGAAATAGTAAGTCCCTGTGTAAAATGTGAATAATTGAGGTCGATATTAGCAAGGACCATGCATATAAGTATGCAATTGCAACGTAATTAATAAGATGAGATTAGAGGTGAAATAGAAGCACAAAGGCGAACCACACTTAGTCTTGAATTCGGATAGAATTTGTTAGTTAATAGTCTCGCAAGACAAGACTGTTAAGTGACGAGGGTTGGGCAAAAGGATTTAGGCCTAAAGAATCAAAGAATCATATAAGAAGAATGAGTGGGCTTACATGTGAGGAGAACATGGAAGAATTTATGTGGGCACGAACCATAAAGTGGAGGTGTCGAATAAGTGGGTCCTACCCAGATATTCCACCCTAACATCATTTTTAAATTCCTTTTCCCCAACGTGCTTAGCCAATAAGAGTGGACAGAAGAATCAAATCACGTAACTCTTTTAAATTAAGTGTCGAGGGAATTTTGTCAAAAGAAAGGAGAGGGAGATAGAGAAATATCCATTACCTAGAGCTATCAAGCCTCAAGGAACCGTCTGAAACCCAAATTGTATGTGACCTAGAAGGAAGGGATCAGGACACATCATCCCAAAAGTGATACCCCAGAATAATTATTTAGAACCCAAGTCTAAGCGAGTGGATAGAGAGGGACTAGTACACGTCATCCCGGCGATAATACTTAAAGGAAGAGCGTTGGAGGCTTGTGTTATAATAAGGTAATGGCCGAGAGGTTGGGAGTACCTGGAGGTTTCACATGGCACACAAAGTTGCAATTTCAAGTTGGAACGAAGTGGGTGGGGCCCACCCGAACGATGCCTAACCTGGAAATGCATGTTGAAGCACCCAAGGCTACACATCAGGCTTTCAATGTCAAGACATGGTGGCATATGAATGAATTTAGTCATGCGATATTAAGGCATATGTTTGTAGGAAGGGGGTTGTGCCCTTTTGGATCCTCCCACTGGTTCTAACATAGTTCACTCACGTAGAGGGACTATCCTAATTGTTTCCTCCCATTGTTACATGCCTGCTATGAATTTTAATAGTGCTTGGAAAATACATGGTCAGTGTAGAGTGCTTGGCTGCATTGCTTGGCTCTAAGGGCTATTTAAGAGGAACTTTAGCTCGACGGTTTTCAAGTGAAGGAAGCGCCTTTTGACCCACAATGGGCACTATGAGGTTTGAAAATTCTAGGATTTCAGTAGCTCAAAATTAGACTTGCATCAGGGTTTTTCATGGATATGCTAGAAACAATAGGTCAGTATTTCACTAGGGAGACCATACCATAGCCAAAAGTGCACACTTTGCAAAGAGGCATAGGAGATCATGCTTTAAAAAAGACTGAATAATAAATATATATACTAAAATTTGAGTGATATTGGCCTAGAGAGTAAACTAGATAATCATAATTAAAAATAGACCTGAGAATAACAAGGCTAAGCATTGGGATCAAAGTCAATAGAAGAAACCTAAATAGTGTCTTCACTGTTGCCAAGGGTTCTACCTACCAGTGGATGAATGCCTAGACATTACTTTATGTGGCCTAAATCTTAATCTATGTCCCTCAAGTGATGGTGAATGTGCTCCAAAGAGTGTAGGATGTCAACCCAATGCTCGAAACATACATTAAAATTTTTCCTAGGAGGAACTTTAAATTCCAATACAAATTAATAGTGTACATATACAACTTAAACCATCCTTGGATATCCCCACCATTTGGCACTTAGTCAGCCAAATCTACTAGAATTTTTGTATATAAAAGTTTCTTCCATTAGGAGGCCCCTTCTTGTTCCATGCAAGTTAGATTCCTTCAGGATGGGTCCTAGGGTGAGGTGTCGAAACCTAGTTGTTGATTCCTTAAGCATGTGATGTGCATGTGTATGTCACTGAGATGCTTGATCCTAATAATAGGCATCCTATTAGCAAAATTGTGCTCACTGATAGGACATTTCAAAGGACTGGACTCAAATACAGAGAGGGACATTTGAAAATTTGAACATGTGAGTGTTGGACTTAGGGGGGATTGTTGCACAAGGAGGGGGGGCGGTGAGGGGGGGGGGGGGGCATTGATAGCATTGAGTCAAATTGAAATATAAGTCGATGATAGGGTAAACCATCAACATGTTGGAAGAATACAATGAGGGTGTGAGAGTGGACATGGGAAATTGGTGGGCCTTCGAAGAAAGCTAGTTACAAGAGGCAACAACCCACTGGATAAGGAGTGGAGTAGGGATACAAAGTTGTAGGTATGGACATAGATGTGAACAAATACTAAATATCAAATAGGACTAGAGACTAAGTCCGATAAGTATATGGTGAGAAAACAAGGAAAGAGATTCAATTCTAGAATTAGAGACAATAATTAATTAAAGAAACAAACAAAAACCATAAACAGTCAAACCAAAATTTGTCACAGGGGTTTTCCTTCCACAGAGGGTGGTGTCCAGTGTACAATTGATGCATACGTGAGTCCTATTTTTCTCACCTGAATGCACATTTGATAGGATATGAAAAGGAAACAATAGCTTCAAACTAATAATCCAAGGAGTTGAATGGAAAGCACCACTACAATTCTATTAAAGGAGGAAATTTTGAATAAGTGTGAAGTCATTGGGAGAATTATAAGTGAGTTTTAGGGCTTGGCCAAAGCTCATAAGATTGGGTCAGACAGATCCCTTAGTATTTAGTTCCCAAATCCAAAGAAAGACTTGCATAATAGAGGAATTATTTTCATGTAGCAGCATATGAGAGAACTCGCATCAGGAGGAGAACTTCATATATGAAATTTTTAACTCTATTCATCACACAAGCAAGGATGTGACCATCCTTCAAAGACAACAAAATTTGTAGTGCATGGTATTGGGGTCAAGGAACTTGTGTACAACTCTCCTTAGGAGAAATTTTATGAGCATGTATGTCATCCATCTTAATGTGGGGGTGTGTCGACACATTTGTGGATCACTTGGCCAGGTCTCATTCTACATTAAAAGCATCCCATCCAAGAAGTATATGTTTATCTTCTTCTTTTTTCCTTCTTTTTTCACAGGTACATCGTTGTATATTCCATATAAGGAACACTCATATATTTTCAATATCGTCAACATTTTTCATGTCATTTTCGGGAATTTAACATGGGTGGGGAGGATTCCATTCCTTCCTTCCAACCATCCGAGATAACCCCAATTGACGAAGTGTATATTTATCTTATTACTATATATTATAAACTTAATATTAAATAATTTGATAATATAATAAACAATTTAAATATTTGGTAGTATTATTTATGACATTGAAACATTTATTCTGATTTTATTTAGTATTTTTAAGAATAATTTCATATCTCTATACTCGACACGTGAACTTGTTTTTTTATCTATGCCATGAACATACAATAAACAATAATTTTTTGCCTAATCAATAAAATCACAAATTTAAAAATAATTAAATAATTCTTTTAATATAAATATGTTTTAATTTTAATTTATTAAGATTTTGGAACTCGAGGGAGATGGAGTGGTTGGTGAATGAAGAGTGCAAAATATCGAAGAAAAATATGCAATTTATTTTTGATCTAGTGATATCACACACCCTTGAATAGACTTCACCCACTGTACAATGGCCCCTAGACCACAAAGAGCCCCTTGAAAAATATTTTTTCATATATCTGATGCTAACACAAGTTCAACTCCCATTACCAAGTGCAGAGAATGATGCTAAGAAGCATGATGATGAGTGCAGGGAGATAGGAGGATTTCGTTGCACTAATGGCAAGGTTGCAGTTTTAAGGATTACCTTGCAGTTAGGATTCAAATTAAGGGCGACTGTGTTAATCATGAAGGTATGTAGATATAGTAATTGTAAGAGTGGAAAGGATGTCAGCAAAGTGTTTGCTAAAATTCTACAAAGAGATACTCTCTCAGGGTAATGTAAAGCACACAAAGTGTTTGATAGAAATAGTCAACGAGTTTTGGATCTAAAAAGAAAGGGGTTAGGGACCTAGTTGTACAAAAATGTCTAATTTTTGCTAATTCCATGTCTCAAGATTCTCTTTGTTTATTGATCATAGAATTAGATGCTAGGGGAGCACTGGTTAACAACATTCAACAATAGATGGGAATCCCTATGGAAAAGATGAAGCTCCTCTTTAGAGTGATCCGAAATTAAAGAGGAATGCAACAAATTATAGTTATAACCATAAATACAGAGATGTAGCAGAAATAACACTTCATTTCATTAATATCAAATACTGAAATATGCTTACAAATAGAATGGAAATAAGAGTAGCTCAAGCAATGGTAGCTTATCTCTAAGAAGAGATGTAGTGGCTACATGCCTCTGAACTATGTGACAATGAGGCTTGGAGGCCTATTTAATATTGAGAAACAATGGAAAACCCTCAACATCCAAAAACCTAACCCTAGAAGATGAAGCGCAAAAACTATGGGCCTTGTTTAGGTAAATTGGTACATCAACTTCCCGGGGTCGTAACTTTGGCATATGATTTTCATTTGACATGCACAATACCTCAATAGAAAGATATATCTTAGGACTACAACTTTTCAGTGGTCAACATTGGTGAAAGACCTATGGTATCCCTAGTTTTCCCAAAAAATGTCGTTTAGGGCCTCAAAACAGCTTCAGAAGTTCAGGACCCGAAAAAGTACCAAAAATAGTAAATTGTGCTACAACTAAGGAAACTAAAAAGATGAAAGAGACTGTGGTGGGGTTCCAAGTGGAATAGGTAGGTGACTAATAGCATGCACCTGGATCATAGAGGGAGGCAACTAAATATGGAAGGAGGTCTCAAATATTATGGAATTAAGGGGGATTCCACTATCTCTATAGTTTCATTCTTGAAAGGTGGTGTCAGGGGCGTTGGGGCATATTTGGCATCAAAACCTTTTTCTTTCAAGGGTTCCCTAAGGCTTGACCCTAGCTCTCAAACATCTAAGGATCTCTAAGGTCAAGCTTTTGTAGTGGAACACTCTGCGGAGACCCTAATATTGAGGTGAATGCTACTACTAACAAGATAAGGAAGAAAAAATATAATTGGTGGGAGATTATTTTTTAGTTCAATGGATTTTGGCCTTTGGCATCGGCCTTCCAGGAGTGGTTTTACTAGAACTGGTCACAAAATATAAATTTTCTTTTTTGCTCAAAAGTATATTTTGTGGTTTTCTTTGAGAATCTCTAAGACTGAAAGAAGGATTTCAACCAAGGACCCTAGTTTTATGGTCATGTTGGTCTATTGATCTAGCCATGGTTTCCAAATATTAACCCTCTCACCATGAAGTCTCTACCAATTCTTTTTTGGGATAGGGTCCCAAACTTGCCTCTTCAATGTATCTATCGAGACAACCCATAAGCTATTGGTGACTTTATAGATCATTTCATCAAAGTAGACAGTGATAGATTGTCAAATGGTTTTGTCTCTTTTGGATGCATGTGTGTGGAATTGGACCTTAGTGAAGGATTACTAGATAAAATCATCCTCAAGTGGGAGGGTAATGAGTATACCCAACCACTGGATTACGAAAACACCGCTTTCAAGTGTAGAGTTTGTCAGCAACCTAGGCACCCTCAAAATGCATGCCCCTCTTCAAAAGGGGTGTTTAGAAACCAAGTGCTAAAGCATGGTGATCATGGATAGTGATCTGAAATGAAGCATATTAGTAATGATATGGTAATTCCCCATTCATAATAAAACCCAAGATGCTTATCATTTTCTTATCCAGTTCTTAAGGATTCGCCATTTTTTTTTAATTAACTAATTCCCATAAGATTTTCTCATGTAAATTTTATAAACAATTTAACATAAAACATATGTTTAACAACAACAAAATAACAACAAAGGACATCAACAAAACACATTACAACAAGCACATGATAAAGGAGTTAACCCCTCCTAGGCTATGTCTCCTTGGTTCAGCTTCCAATGGCTTGGGCCTCTCTATTATGCTCAAAAGTGTAAAAATTTGTGTTTACAATGCTCAAATTCTTTTGAAACATGTCTCAATGAGTTTAGAATACTCAAAAATGGCTATCTAGCCTCTTTTTTTATCCAATTTGGATAAGAACTGAAGAAGTTGTGACTTCTCCTAGTTATTCCACTATTTGTTCCACAAATTACTCCAAAATCAGCAGAAACCCACATTTCCGCTCCAAAATCTACTAACGGAGAGAATATTTCACCATGTCATGGGCCATAACTTATCGGCCATATCACAATCGGTGAAGTTTATTGGGCTGAAGGTCTTGTTAACACGACGGGGATGTTACAATTGCAATATCGGCCTCGATGGTATATTGGCGGAGAACCAGTGACAGTATTAACCAGGACTTGTGTTTACCTGAAATATTCGATTGCGATCCGCAATCCATTGCATCGCAATCGGGTACCTGCCGAGGCCGATTCTGACCTTTTCGTGATATGTGATGTGCGATCGCATCGCAACCCTGAACCTTCTGGGGGGCGATTTGTAACACCTTTTCCACCTGTGACTGATGATTTATGAAATGTGGGGGCCAATGGTAGACTGCTACTTGGCGCCTCCTCATTCGCTAAAGGGATTTTCCATGTCATCCAATCCTACCATGTAGACATGTCAAACTTGAACTTTGACTTGCTCTAACTTTTACATACGAGCTCGAATTTGAGTGTCATTTGCACCGTTGGATTCATAATGACGAGCTCTTCGATCTAAAGTTGAGTTTAACTAGATTCTGACACTTTGATTTTGAGCATAATTTTGAGCACCTGATCACTCCTCCCCACTGGAAGCCTTTTGGACCCCAAAAGAATATATTCAGTTATTGAACAGATGATGGTATTGTTCCCTCACCTTCCCCTCTTCAATCCATTTGGCCTTTTATGGATTTGTACCTTTGAGACACACTTGAAGATAATCAACATTTCCTCTCTTTGATGACCTCGTTCTTCTGCCAAGTATGGTGTCTTACTGAAGCTCATTAAGAAATTCTGGAGAAAAATATTCAATTTATGGAATTTGTACACTTTCTCCTTGATCTTCAATCAAAGGAGGCTCATACAATCTCAAATTTTCAACATTAACAATGAAATAAATTTGCATATATGAAGGCAAATCAAGCTTGAAAGCATTATTACCAATCTTTTCCATAATTTTAAATGGACCATAACATATTGGTTTCAGCTTTTTACCTTCACTTTCAAGCCTTTCCTTGCTAATGTAAAGCCAAACTTCATCACCTACTTGAAACTAATGATCCACACGATGCTTATCATGCCTTGCCTTATACTTGCCTTGACTCTTTTCTAGTTGTTCTTGAACTGTTTGGTGAATCAAATTAATTTTCTCAATGAATTTCTTTGCTCTGTCTATGTTGATATGTCCATCTACAGCTACATCTTTCTCAAAGATGAAATGCAAAGGAGATTTACCCAAATAACCAAGACATGCCTCAAAAAGCGAAGGTATATTTGAAGAGTGTTTTTCTCAGTTGTAAGCAAGCTGAATATAATGCAACTGTTCATGCCACAACTTAGGATGTTTGCTATAATATCCTCTTAGAAAATGAATAACTATCATGTTAAGTACTTCAGTTTGACCATATATTTGTGGATGGAAGGTTGTACTTTTCTTCAACTTGGTGTCCATCAAGTTCCATAAACTTGACCAAAAATTCCCAACAAATCGGGAATCATGATCACTTATAATAGAAGTAGGTAATCCAAAATGAACCCATACATTTTGAAAGAAAAGTTGAGTTGTTTGTTCAGTTATAATTTGTTTTTTACAAGGCATTAATATGCACATCTTGCTGAACATATCCACAACTACATACAAATAATCATGACCTTTTCTTGATAAAGGAATACCTCTTATAAAATCCATAGAAACACTCTCCCATGGACGTGAAGGCACTGGAAGTGGTGTGTACAATCCTAGTTTCCTATTACTAGGATTATTGACTGCACACAATGAACAACCTCTGATAAAATGTGACACACTTTCAAGCATACGAGGCCAATAAAAATACCTCTAAAGATTTTCCATTGTTTTACTTACACCGAAATGTCCAGCAATAAGAGAAGTGTGTGCTTCCCTTGTGACATTTACTCTCTCTCCCAGTGGAACAAAAAGTTTTCCCAAATGATACAACAGATTATCATATACATGGTAGTATAATTCCTCAACTTGGTGGCCTTAACTCAAGTTTGAATATACCTCTTGAAATTCAGCATCATGTGTGTATTGTTCAACATAAATTTCAGGAAAAAACATAATTATTCTTGAGTAAAATGGCCACATTAACATCCGATCTAGAAATCATGTCAACAACTTTGTTATACCTTTCTTGTACCTGATTACCAAGTGGAATTGTTGTAAGAATCCCATCCAATGAAAGTGCCTTGATTGCTCCAATTTTCTTTAAGATTGCATAAATTGCAAATTTTGATGATCGGTGTGAATAATGGTTTCTTTTCCCATCAAGTAATGCTTCCATTTCTTCACACTTTGCACCAATGTGTAAATCTCTTTATCATATGTAGGATAGTTAATAACAACACCATTAAAAATCTCGAAATGAAATAGTAAAAGAACTACACCCATGGCGTTTGTATTTCAAATGGTTGTTTCAAATCTGGAAATGCTAAAACTGGGGCTGAAGTGATATTTCTTTTTTAAGCATCAAATGCTTTTTATTGTTTTCCTCCCCACAGGAAGAAAACCTTCACATTGGTCAAAGCATGTAGTGGAGATGCTATGGAAGAGAAATTGGCAATGAAATTCCTCCAATATTGTGTTGCTCCCAGAAAACTCCTTACTTCTGTGACTGATTTGGGTATTGCCAATTCACAATGACAGAAACTTTAGAGGGGTCAATATTCAACTCACCTCCTCCAACTATGTGTCCCAAATACACTAAGCAAGCTTTCCCGAATTCACATTTAGACATCTTAAAAAATAATTGTTCTTTTTTCAAGACATCCAACACTTTCCTCACATGCTTGACATCCTCATCTCATGATTTGTCGAATATCAAAATATCATCTAAATATACAATTACAAACTCATCAAGAAAGAATCTTAAAACATCATTCATAACTCTCATGAATGTAGTTGGAGTGTTGCAAAGACTGAAAGGCATAACCATCCACTCAAACAATCCATGTTTGGTTTTAAAAGCAGTCTTCCAAATATCCTCCTCAGTTATTCTAACTTGATGATATCCACTTCTCAAGTCTAATTTAGTAAAATATTTTTCATTCTTCAACTGATCTTGCAAATCATCTATTTTGGGCAGTGGGTATCGATTCTTTATGGTAATTTTGTTCAAATCTTGATAATCTACACACATGCGTCGGGTTCCATATTTCATGGGTACCAAAACAATTGGTGAACCACATGGTGAAGTAGAGGGACAAATTACACCTTTATCTAACAATTCCTAGACTTGTTTCTTAATTTCTAAACTTTCCAAAATTGACATTCGATACATATCGATGTTTGGGAGTGGACAATCTTGTTGTAGCTAAATTTCATGCTGAATTCCCCTTTTTGGTGGAAATTCCTTTGGTTCTTGAAACATGTCTCCCTATTGATTGACCACATCAACCAATTCAGCTTTCAACTTCACATCACAGCCTGCAAAGGTTTCATGCTCCGTGTCATTCTTCTGCTTGATCATAAGGAGCATGAGATTCTTGCTAGAATTGACCAATCGCTTCATTTGCCCTATGCTTGCTAAAGACATATTAAGCTTTCTACGATGGGCTCTCACAATATACTCCACTCCATCTTTTAACAGATGATATTTTTTATCAAATCTATGTAAAACGACTTTCCGATCATACAGGCATGGGCTTCCCAACACAAGTCCAGAAATATCTAGTGGCACTACATCTAATTCGACTTCATCAATGAAATTGGAAATAATAGCAGACCTGAAAATGCATTTCCTTGTGACCTGAAGATTTGTGTCCTTAGTTATCCAACCCAAAGGATATGGTTTCCAGATTCAATTTCTTGACCAAATTTGTAGAAATTAAATTTTCCTGGGATCCACTGTCAAATAACTATCAATCTTGGTGTGTTTGGAAATAACTCATATGTGGAATAGCTCAATTATGTTTTCCTCATTTGAAATGTTGTTGGAGTTATTTGTTGTGCTGGTGCTTGCCACATCTTCCTCTTTATTTTCTTTTTCCATGGCTTTTCCTTTAGTGACTCTAGCAGCAATATTTATTTCAATACCTGATCGGAACCCAAGTCTTATTGTACAACAATGTTTGTCTTTTGTTTCCCTTTATTGTTAAATTTCTTTAGCCGTAATTCAGGATGAAGCTTCCAGCAATGTGCTTCATCATGGCCCTCTTTGGAACAATTCTTGCACATGGGTTTCTCCCCTTCTTTCTTAACAGAAGCATTTTTCTTCTACTTTCCTTTAAAATTCTTTCCCTTTTCACCACTCGAGAATGGCTTCTTTGTACCTTCTTCTTGTATATTTTTCCCTCTTGCTTTGAGGTGTGTAGCTTGAACACACACCTCATCAAGATTCGTGGGATTAAACATAAGAATGGTGTGTTGAAGATAGCTATGCAAACCTCCTATGTATTTCAGCAAAGTATCTTGTGACTACAAGTCTACTCCTAGCATAAGATCTCTTCTCGTAAAATCTTGAGTATACCCTTGCTCATTTTGACCTTTTAACTGTCTGAAATTTTTCCAATTTATGATAGCTTTTTTCATATGAGCTAAAGAGTAGAATTGTCTTTTTATAGCAGCAAATGTAATTAGACCAAGTGATAGAGATCTTACCATGTTTTTTTATCTCGTCTTGTGTCATTGCTTCCCACCAAATGAGTGTTGCACCCTCCATTCTCAATGAAGGCAACTGAATTTTGATATCATCCTCTTGAAGGTTCTGAATTCTACAATACACCTCCAACTGAAGAATCCAATTATCCAACTTTTCTGCATTAACTTCTCCATTGTACATAGGCAACTCAAATTTAACATCAAGCTTTAGAATATTTACCAGTTCCTTTTGCAGAATGATGATTAGTATGAGTAAGGGTTTTTTTAGTGGAAGAGTGTGAAGATGCTTGTAAAGTAGAAGATGAAGAAGATGGTGGAGTGGGTGGAGGCTTGTCTCCATTCCCATTACCTCCTTTTCCATTATCTCCTCCTAAAGAGCCTTCTCTTTTGGGAGGTTTGGAACTATCTCCTTGCAATCTGTTATTCCTCTCTTCATAGAGGACCTTCACCATCTCTATCATATCAAAGAAAGCATTTTTGAAGGTCTTCTCATCTTCTGTCATGATAGGTTCTCCTTCACGAGACATGGTCTATGAAGACTCAAACGCAACTTCTGCAACTTGAGGATGTACTGGTGTAGAGGAAATTGGCAACCTTACTCTTCTTCCCCTTGAGCCAACTATAGGGCTTTCAACCAGCTTCCTCTCTCCTCTTTTGAGTTTTAACCTTGTTAGCATGACACAAAACTATAAAACAATACTCCTTCTTTGCACAAGAAAATCTAATAAGAAAAAACCATTGCTCTGATACCAACTTGATTCGAAATGAAGTAGATTAGTAATGTTGTGCTAATTCCCCATTCATAATAAAACTCAAGATTCTTATCATTTACTTATCAAGTTCTTAAGGATTCACCATTTTTGTTTAAGTAACTGACTCCCATGAGAGTTTCTTATGTAAATGTTATAAACAATTTAACATAAAACATATGTTGAATAGCAGCAAAATAATAGCAAAGAACATCAACAAAACACATTACAACAAGCACATGATAAAGGAGTTCACCCCTCCTGGGCTATGTCTCCTTGGTCCAGCTTCTAATGGCTTGGGCCTCTCTATTATGCTCAAAAGAGTAAAAATTTGTGTTTACAATGCTCAAATGCTTCTGAAACCTCTCTCAATGAGTTCAAAATACTAAAAAATGGTTATCTAGCCTCTTTTTGCATCCAATTTGCATAATAACTTAAGAAGTTATGACTTCTCCTAGTTCTCCCACTATTTGTTCCACAAATTACTCCAAAACCAGCAGAAACCCACATTTCCACTCCAAAATCCGCTAACTGAGCCAATATTTGGCTGCATCGCGGGCCATAACTTATCGGTCGTATCTTAAATAACAATTGGCAAAGTTTAGCGGGTTGAAGGTCTTGTTAACACAGTGGAGATGTTGCGATTGCGATATCGATGGACCTGATGGTATATTAAATTGCAGCTCATAACATCTCGCGTCCAGAACTTATCGCATTTCGCAATCAATGGAGAACCAGCTACAATCTTAAAGGGGACTTGTGTTTACCTGCGATATGCGATTGCAATCTGTGATTCATCGCATCGCAACCTCGTACCTGTCAAGGTCGATTCTTATCTTTTTGCGATATGCGATGCGTGATCGCATTGCAACCCTGAACCTACCGGGGCTGATTTGTAACACCTTTTCTGCCTACAACTTGCGATTTACAAAATTCAAGGGCCAATGGAGGACTACCACTTGGCTCATCCTCATTCGCTGAAGGGCTTTTCCATGTCATCCAATCCTGCCATGTAGACAAGTCAAACTTGAAATTTGACTTGCTCTAACTTTTGCATACGAGATCGTATTTGAGTGTTGTTTGCACCATTGGATTCAAAATGATGATATATTCGATCTAAATCTAAGTTTAACTATATTTCGACACTTTTATTTTTGAGCACCTGATTAGATAGAGAGACTTGAAGAAATCAACAGGTACCAAGAAGTCTCCAAGTTATAAAAATAGAACCCAATAGCAAAAGACATCTACCAACAACTTAGGTTCTCAAGATCTTGCTTAGCCTGTAGTGGCACTATATCAACTCTTAGTAGAGGAAAACCTTATGGAAAAGAACAATGAAAGATCATCAACTATCATTGTGCCTACAACTTTTGGGAAAAATCATAATCACAACTCTGATCATTTTGACAATGAGAAAGAACTACTGAATCCAGTTGAACTGGTTGTTATGGATATTTCTCAAAAAATGAGGAAATGGCACTATCCATTTTTGGGATGGATAACATTGTAGGGTGGATATATGTTTATAGGAGAAAAGTGAAAAAGTAAAAACCATGATTCATCCTGGTAGCTAAATCCGGAAAAGTAGAAAATATACTTTGTGTACTTTATTGTTTTAGGACTTCTAATGTAATATGTTACATTAGAATTAATAAAATTAAATTTACAAAAACATTATTAAGATTTTGATTTTATAAATTAAAAATAAATTAATAATTTTTTAATATAAATTTATTTTAATTTTAATTTATCAAAATTTTGATTTTTTTATAGTGTCGTGGGCATATGATGGAAAAGATTTATTTTTCTAATGAATAGAATTGTAAATTTAAAAATAAATAAATAAAAATTAACAAAAAATTCATTTTAATTGTAATTTATTAACATTAAGTTATTTAATAAATTATAATTACATTTATATATATATATATATATATATAGAGAGAGAGAGAGAGAGGGCGGGGGGGGGAGGGATTGGAAAATAGGACTTGTATTTGTGTGACACGGGGTCGATTTCGACCACTACCTTTAAACCTTTACTCAAAATCATACACACCCCAACACACTACCCATAAGACTAGTCAAGGGGGATTTGAACCTTGAGCCACTCACTTTACAAAGAATTCATATCATGAGGATCACCAATTACACTATCAATTGAATTGTAAATTTAGAAATAAATAATAACTTTGTAATATAAAAATTATTTGTTTTAAATTTATTAAGACCAAATTATATATATATATCACCCTCCTCCCACATTTACCAAAGTTAATCGGTCTGCTAGGGTAAACATGTGACAAGAGGCTACTATGATCTGATTCAATACCCATGTATAGTTAAGGAAGTGGAACCGAGAAAACACAACCAATCTAACCTTCTACACATGTTACATAACCTTCAGGAGCCAACCAACCATTCCAAGTGATCAACCCCTAAGGTAACTTGACATTTTATAGACCTATAACCTCAATCGCTCCCTTGACATGGGAATGAATGTGACTGGGACCCTCCAATCGCTCCCACGACAAGAGCATTACAGCGAGTGGAGACTTTTTCAATTAGTTCAAAGCTAGCAACCTCAGATTATGTGTCATATTTTCAGGGCTAGGTCTCGTGTCACTACCTAGAAGTTCATAAAACTTACGCAAATGAAAAATAACAACAAAACAATGATAGTAATGAAAATACTTGATGAATGACTTGACTGGACCCCTACTATCCATGACATACATTTCGTCAAACATGTCACAGATATGTAATCTACAGGTCATAACAATAGATATGAGCATGGGGGTCTCATACTTATCTGTGATTCATAAAGAAGCATTATTTCCATATCACAATAGCTACATTATCATTTATTAGGTCATATATTCATTATACTTTCAGTTACTAATCAAAACATGATGGAAACCATACATCAAGTCTAGCATAAAACATACTCATAAACAACGTATAACCAAGAAAAATAACATGGATATAACAACCATATAATCCATATATAAGCCAATACATTTACACATGAAATACCAAAGAGATGGAACTCTTATTAATGAATGCATAAGCCAACAAGGTTTGGGACTTCCACGTACCACCGGACCATAGATTGGCTGAACCAAATCTTTCTTTCAGCTAATCACCGTTGTGTCATATTCTAAGCATGAGTATGGGACTCATAACCAAAAATCAACCAACGCTTCCCTAGGCTAAACCACCTCACCCTCATTAATAGAACTAGGCTTTATCGCAATCCTTACCGGATCACTAGGCCCTAAACAAGCATGGATGCCACCAGATTTTTCCACCTACACTGTTGGGAATTTTCCTATCTCCTAGTCTTTAGGCTTCATCGTACATCCCGCCATACAACAATCGAGGATCCTTAGGCCTAATCGAGATTCCACCCTCCAAGATTTATCGTATTTCATGCGATTCACTAGCCAAAGTTTCCTAGGCCTGATCAAGGGTACCCACCTCTATGATTTACCATATATCCCACCATTCATCAGTCAAGGATTCCTAGGCCCATCGAGGTAACACAAAATATGGATTTACCGCAACCCACAATATGGCTCAGGGGTTACTAGGCCAAAGCTTTACTGTAATCCATAGTCTAATTCAGGGATCACTAGGCCAAGTTTTCCTTCTTTCAGAGACCACCTCACCCAATTTCGAATCCATCCGACAATCCATCTCAACCAAAAACATGAGAACCCATCACACCATGGTTGTTCAAAAATGGAAAGGCAAGGTTGAAGAACATTTTCATACATGGCAAGGCCCATGCCAATGATAGTAATAGAAACAAGAACACACATGCATGCCAAACCTAGCAAGGGAATCATACATGAATATTTATACCTACAAATATTCTCGTTGTAGTTGCTTGATCCTACTCTTCCTTGCTTGATATTTGCTTTCTCCTTCCTTCTTTGGTTTTCTTGATCCAATCCTAGAGTGCTCCAAGAAAAGTCCAAGTGTTCAAGAGTGTGAGAGATGTTGTTTTCTTTAGTGTTTCTTGGTGATGATAATGCATGAGGGACTGAGTCATATTTGGAGCATTATTATGGTAGGAGGAAGACATAAGGTGGATAAGAAGATCAGAAGAAATATGAAAAAGTAAATCAGAAGGTTAGTAGAGATGTAGACCTCTCTAGGATACAGGGAATAAAAACAGAAAATAATAAAGAAATGGTATTGCATAGGAGATGTAAGTTGGTACCACTATATGAAATGACTATTGCATATAAGATGTACAACATAAAAGATAATACAACAGTAATATTTTGAATTTGGATGATGGGTTATGCCATGATTAGAGTGAATAACATATAAAGACTACTTAAGAAGTCGTAAGAAGGACATGATACATGGTAGAAGGTGGAACATATATAAGGTGAAATATAAAAGACAAAAAATAAATAAAAAATTGTTGTTGGATTTGAATGCTTAGAGTGAAAATTACACAGAGAGATTTGAATGCTTTGATTTTATGATTTGAAGAAATTATAGTTAGAATGACATGGCTAGTTGATAGATACATTTATGGATGATGTGATCTAAACCTTTGATCTAATTTTTTGTGATTACTTCTTTATGTGTACATATATTTTTTATGGTTTATGCTTTGATATTCTTGTGATGCTATGTAGTATTGAAAATGAAAACATGGTTACATGATGAAATCTATTTTGTTATATCAATTTACTAATGGCTTTTCATGTGTGGTAGGAAGTATTAAAGGTGCATATGGACTTTGAATCGAGTCAAAATATGTAAACCTATTTTGGGGACAAGTTGTGTATGGTTCGCATACATATAAATTTTCTCATTTTTTATTTATCATTATTAAATGGTTTTATTTGATATATTTCTCTCTAGGTGAATTCAAAAGACAAGGAAACATTTTCTAAATAAGCTTATGCATGAGAAAATGATTGTATGATGAGATGTGACATGATTTCCACATGGTAGAGTAGGTATAAGTTTCCTATTCCTACCCTCTATCCTCCCTACCATTTAATAGGTTGAAAAACATAGGTTTATGTTTTTTATTAGAGGTTACATGTTGTTATAAGAGTGGGTCATGGATTTGGTCACATAAAAGGTGTTGTTGATAGGCATACAATAAGGTGTCAATATGTGTTCCATAATCACCATTAGTCTCTCACCACTAGTTAATAAATGTGTTAGTTAAGTCCCAACCATGACACTATCCCCTGCCATCTAAAAATGATACTTGTAGGGAATGCTTGAACACGACAACCTTGGTATATACCAATTAGTACTTGAAGGGCGTGAATGGGCTTGGAACTCTTTGTTATGTTTAGATATTGGTGCAATATACTTAAAGAGTTGTAATGATCATGTCTAGATCTTGGTACCAAATACATGAAGCCTCTGAATTAATTTCGTTTCACCCTTGTTATTAACTTTGATTGTAGTGATCATGTCTAGAAATTTTCACCAAATACTTGAAAGGTCTAAGTTTATTTATTTTCACCCTTGATATTAACTTTGATTATGCTTATGTATACTTTGGAAAAAGGTATACTATGGAACATGCATTTTTTTTAGCATGGGAAATTGAATAAATTTCATGAGAGATTTGATTAATCATATAAACTCATGCACATGTTTGGTAAAAAAGTGATACATAATTTCATTTATAATTAGAAATGGAAATGTATATAGAAAAGAGTGAGTTAAATGGAAATAAAATCAATTTT
Source organism: Pinus tabuliformis (assembly GCA_031772625.1). Lineage (NCBI taxonomy): Eukaryota > Viridiplantae > Streptophyta > Pinopsida > Pinales > Pinaceae > Pinus > Pinus tabuliformis. The sequence continues at coordinate 1,431,901,078 of CM062819.1, read as the reverse complement.
AATTAAATAAAAAAATAATAATTCCATGTGTACCTACTCAAAGAGGAAACAAAAAAGGAATCTAGGGAACATCTAATAATAAAAATAAGATAAGAGGTTGGGGAGTGATAAATAATATCTATTTTAAATTTTCAATAAAAGAATTAATTGTGCATGAAATGACAAATAGGTGGTTGAATAATACACAATGAGTAATTAAAATAATTAGTATTTTGCATGTGATGGAAAAATTACATGATCCTCAAAGGATATATAAGCTCTTCCTTTTCCATCTTAACACTTGATGAATGTTGTAATTATCCATTTTTTCTTGTGAAATTATGTTGCATTCGGTCTCAAGAATTTGATATTACCACAAAGGGAGGGACCTAGAAAACTCTAGACAAGCCAAACATTCTACATGTTAGTTTTTTTCTCGTCATACAACCCATTGTAGCTCACAAATCCCTAGGGAAGAAGAGAACCTATTTGGGAGTTGGTAGGGTAGTAAAATAATAAAGATAATTTCATATTGGGAAAATTTTAATTGGAACTAATATGTGGAGGAAGATTGCAATTAATAACTCATCAGGTGGTGTTCTTCTACAACCATCAAAAATAAGCATGTAATTTTGGAAATTTCAATTTATATGCAAGCATATTACAACTTGTAACTTGAAATTCTCTTTGTAGTTTTGTCTTTTCTTTTTAGAAATTTTTAATTGAATATTTCAAGGGAGACTTATAGCACTGTAATAGAGTATAATATTTATCCTTCTAGTTGTTCTAGACCACTACAAAAGAAATAATCCTTATTCAAGACCTATATGATCATTTTTGGGTAGTTTTACTAAATGTTGCATGTAAAATATAGGTTCACGCATACCTTTTTTTAAGAGAAATAATGTATAAACTCACCTTCCCTTTATTAAAAATGTGTACATACTCACATTTCCTTCATCCAAGGTGTGTACACATCATTTAACATGCTTTTTGGGCTCAAAAAATTGGAGTTGCCATGTATTTGATGAGGGGAATTTTCTAGGTTTTATCCCTATGATTGAGGTAAAATAGGTTTTCTTAGGTAGTGTTTAATTCTATTATCATGTGTATTTATCCCTATTCTTCATTTATTATAATTCACTATTTTATGTAGAAGAAACACCATAGTGGTTAAATTTCATAAATTTACCCTTTTGGATCTTGTAATTTACCTAGTTGAAGAAAATAATTAGTTTATACAAGCTAATTGGGGTAGCAAGATAAGTAGGATTGATTGTGAGGAAAATTCAACAATTCAATGTACTTGAGCCAAAGGATTCTTGGGATGTATGACCTCTCGGGAACTCTCGGTTACGTAGTGCGAGCCTTGGATGTGATGATTAATGCTATGTGATTTATTTCGCTAGTATCAATCCCACTTCTTCACCCCTATGAGAATAAACTAATGCAATGAGTGTTATTTTGACTATTCAAAATCATGAGAAATTTAATTAATAGAGACTATGTTAAAATTGGCAACCAGGGAAAAACTTCATGTGGGTCATCTTATTCATGGCTAATAATATTTTTATTAGATTCCTCTCGTCGAGAGGTGTAGGATTGATATAAAGATCATCCAATTCCGATAAGTATTCATGGAGATATGAATTTATTTTGATTATGGAATTATTATCAAGCCGACCTACAACTCATGTAGGCTCAGAAGCCCATCAGTCGCATCTATTCACCCACCAACGTTGTGTATAAATATAAGAGGAATTTTCCTCATTTGGACTCACTCATCTCATCACATCTCTCTCTCTCTACTGCGCAGATATGAGTCTCTTCTCTACTGCGCTGAAATGGGTCTCTCTCTCTCACACATGTGAAGCCGGAAGCTGTTGAATTTGAAGCTACAACTGCAAAAGTAAAGATTGACTTGCGTGGCCTAGAAGATCTCCTCTTTGGAACTACACTGTAGGTTCATATTAACCTCCTTTGAAAGCCGCAACTTTTGGTGGTGGAATGAAGTCAATCCGACGAACGGTTTGCAAGATATCGACTGCCCTAGTTTGAAGCCGGAAACTGCTGAAACTGAAGCTGCAACTGTAGAAGTAAAGATTGACTTGCGTGGCCTAGAAGATCTCCTCATTTGAACTACGTTGTAGGTTCATCTGAACCTCCTCTGGAAGCCGAAACTTTTGGTGGTGGAATGAAGTCAATCCGACGGTCGGTTTGTGAGATATGGTCTGCCCTAGTTTGATAATGAAGCCGCTAATGCTGATGCTATTGATCTAGGGTTTGCTACTACTTATATGAATCAGATTTATTGTACTATTTCTCTCTGCTGAATTATTGAAGATAAAAGAAGATTTGATCAAAGGGTTTCCCCACACATTGTGGGGTTTGTCCCTGGCTAGCCGCCACATCTTGTGTCTCTTGTCTTGGCTTGTTTTCTATCGATCGTTTAATGTTCTATCTGCACTTTACTTTATGTACATGTGATTGCTAATCGGTGGAATATAATAAGAAAAAGAAGTAAACTGTTATAAGCATAGAACATACCATAACCTAACAGACTAATACTCATGGATATGGTTATACTTTAATGACTTATTCTACATAGTTAATTCCCATAAATGATATCTAGTTTTTATAGGTCTAAATAAAGTTACATGCATGCTAATGTTATGATGTAACTTATTGCCATGTTTGTATGCTTGAAAAATAGATGTAATTAAGTAAATACATACTCGTGAAAATATTCATAATCTTGTCTCATTATTCCAAAATAAACATGTGCCGATGATATATATATATAAACTAATAATTGAGTTTGAAGAATATATTTCTTTTATGCATTCATAATTGAGTTTTATTCATATGAATTAACCCTAAAATGACAGATCTTCAATCAAAATAAAATTTACAAAAGGAATGCCAGAACAAGTATCTTTCTAACTATTATATAAAAAAATTATATTTGAAATTTTATATGCAAATCGTAGAAATGTAAAGGATTGAGTGATCCACTTATAAGGATTGAATATTTATTGTTTATGGCCATTTTGTTTTCGTTTTGTTGAGTATAATTATGAAGCATTAAACAACTAATAGAGGACAAATCATTGTGAACTAAAGACTTCTCTTCATTAAATTGGTAACTGAGCTAGTTTTGTTACTTATCCATCGTTCCTTGTGATTGAAATGTTTTCAATATTCTTTTCATGTATTTGAAAATATTAGAATCATAATGGAAGTTGTAACAAAAAAAGAAGTGATTTTGGAAATCCATCTTGTACTTTTATAGTTATTATTACTAACCCCATGGGGTTTCTTAGGAGATTATATAACCAAGGGATTAAATCGATATGTCATCATTAAAACCAATATTTTATGTGTGTGTGACACACACACACTTATAGTTTTGTAAGTTATGCAATTTGTTTATTATTAACATTGTGTAGAATGTGTGTTTGTGTATGTCCACTTTGTTGATAATTTTTAAGAGCGAGACAAGAAACACAAGTGGAAGAAAAGGCATAAATCCATTGCATTCTATCGTATTGATCCATGGTATGAATTTATAATGCATCAAATGGCTTCCTAGATCTTCTAGATATCATTAACAACTCATCAGTGGATCATGATAACACCTCATCAAGATAAGGCTTACAACTCATAATAATTTTCTTCTTGGACTTTTTGATTGTCTAAGGACTCACAGTGTAACATTCCCTCCCTCAATTACAAGTTCAAATAATTGTAGAAAACATGTACCAATAAATTTTTTCATCTTCAATATGCAACTATTGAACTGAGCTTCAATAAATATTTTCCTAAAAAACCACCAATATCTACATATTTGGAATTGAAGAATGTGGAGTACTAAAGAAGGTATGTTTTTGGCAATTATTTCAACATCTTTTCATTAGAACTTACAAACCTTTTGCATCATGAACTAGGAAAATGATAAGGAATTGTAATAAAACTTGTGAGATTAATGTGCAAAACGAAAACACTGACAATTGTCATTTTCTTATGCAGGAAGAAGGAAAAACGAAAAGCTGTCGTTCCAAAGGAAAGGACAAGGACGGGTTAACCATTGTCCCTTTGACGGGGAACCATATGCAAACAAGGCAAAACAAATCAAAGCAAATCAGCCCTGGAAAGGAAGTGGAGATATCGGCTCGGCGCAAGAAGGAAAAGAGATAATTGAGGACTAACGGTTCGGCAAATCCCTCAGGATCCCTTGATCCTGAAGGATCGCTGCTTTAACTATTTTTTGCACCTAGACATCTCCGCCTTCACCATTATAAAAGGGCCAGCACTGTTAGCTTGAGGGGTCGGTGGAGTCTGTTATGTTTTATGTAATTTCTCTTAAGATTGAAACTTTGATCATCGAGTCTCATTGAGAACTGATTTACTGTAATTCCGCCTTATGCATTAATACAAACTTGGTTGCTATTTCATCTTTGAGTCTGGAATAACTTCAAGCGGTGTACCCTTGGAGGCTAAGGGCCCGGCCCTGGAGGACACTTGCTCCTATACTATCACGTTTGGTTTATGCGTGGTTTTCTTATCAGTGTTATTTGGTAATCTGATGTGTTTTGTTAGTTTACATCACATGCTCTGTTATGTTTAATTTACTGAGGTTTCTAAAGACAGAACTATTGCATTAACTCTGCAACGTATCACTGTTCTTTTAAGTGATTGATATAATACTGCCGGTCTTTACAGAATACTGTTGCTGTTTAATTACAGAGTATCTATGTTGTACACTTATTTCATTGGTACTACTGAACTCATCTTAGGGATTATGTTCTTTGCGATTGTTGGATCTATAGACATTGTTGTTCCATTCTAAAATACAGTCGTAATCTTTTATAACTGAGATTGATAACTGGTTTACCAAGATCAGGTTACTATTAAGGTGTGCCATGTGCATATATGGTTTTCAAGCGTTGTTCTATAATTCATCATTAATCAGTGCTATTCCATTTTTGTGTGTTGTTCAATTCATCCTTAAGAGTGAAGGATTTCCATTTGATTCCTGTAGGTCACGATTAGTGCATTTGATTTCATTTAAGGTGTTCCTGCTTGTTAGACTTAATTGTTGTTACAGTTTCCTGTTTGCTGTTCCATTTCAGGTTTGTTGTTCTATTCCTTATTTGTTGTTCCATTTCTTATTTACCGTTCCATTCCCTGTCATTTGTTATTTTGGTGTGAAGAACGATCTAAGGCTGTAGTAAGCATTGACATTTACTGTCCGGCTCCCAGATCCACGATTTGTTCTCTGATTTCCTTTAGTTCCATCAGTTTACAAAGGGGTGAGTTACTGCTACTGAACCCTTGACTGAGAGATTGCTTAGTTTTCTGAATGTGTGGTTTAATCTTTTGAAGTAGTTTGTTGTAAACAAGCATCCATTTACTCTTGTATTTTTTAGCACTGTACTACTAGCATTACTCTGGCAAATGATAGCCTCGGAGTGAGACACTCTTTGAAATAACAAAACGTTCCTGGATTGACAAACTAATGTGAGGTAATTAGAGGTGAAAGAGACCCTTTTTATAGCTCGACATTTTGGCGTCACTTCCGGGGAAAGAGTGTAGCCATTTGTTTCTTTCCAAAGTAGTGTAAGAACCTGCTAGGAAAGAATTGGGTTTTAAAAACGGAAGGTAAGAACCTACGTGTGGAGCATGTAACAGCCTTGCTCCGCTGCCCTCTTTCCTACAGATTTGTTGCTGTCTTGTTTGGGTAGAATCTAGCAATTGATTTGTGTGCATGACTAAGCAGAAAAAGCCAGAAAAGAATTATAAACATCTACCCAAGCCAGAAAAAGCTAAGGGGCCGGTGACCCTTGGCCGATCAACCTTCATAGACAAAATCTTCAAGAAAGCAGAAGCTCAGCCTTCAGTAGGACCCAGAAAAAGTTATTTCTAGACAACCTACTAGTTCCCTTCAAGCCACAGGATCACCATCTGTAGCCTTCGCTGAGGTGCATAGTCAAAATGAAGAGCAGGGCTTTCAAGAAATTGAAAATTCTACTCCAGAACTATTGTAAGAAGGGAATTTCAGCAACCTTTGTGAAGGTGGAGGAGAGACAGGGGAAACTGAGGAACCGAGGTCTCCTCTTGGGACAACTCAGCCATTGAACAGCCCAGACAAGGGAAGTGCTGCAAAAATCATTGTTGAAGAAACTCAATCTCCTCAGACATTAGGCACTCTCGTTATCCCAAATAAAGTAAGCTCTATCAAAACCATTCCTGTTAAAGCCATTCCCTCTCAACCTAGGAATACCCTCCTAGATATCCCAGAAGGTTATTGGCATATATTCGACCAAATGGCTCAAAACCATCCAAACACCCAAACCTCTACATTACAATACCCCATAGTGGATACTGCAGCAAATGCACCTATGAAAGCAATCCATCTTCAACATATCCCTACATTCCATGGTCTTACATCAAAAGATCCGGATGCATTTCTATTTGAGTTCGATGTGCTGTGTAGGGGATAATATTACACCACCGACCCCCAGAAACTGAAATCATTTCCCTCTACATTAAAAGGGGCCACCTTAAGATGGTTTATGGGATTAGGTGGCAGGGTTATAAATAACTGGGATCAAATGAAAGAATCTTTTCTAAAAAAATATCAGGACTATTGCAGGTCTAGAGAATTGAAGGATGAAATATTCCAGATGATAGCTAGACCAAATGAAACATTAGAGGAGTATGTGGAATGTTTTAGTATAATCTTCAAAGATCTCTTTATGCATCACTACCTTTACCTAATAATGTGTTAAAAACAGCATTAATTAGGGGCATGAAGGAACAATGGATTGAAACATTAAACATTATGGGAAAAGGAGATATTTATCAAGAAAATTTTGCTGACATTATCGATTTATGTAACAGGAGCTCGAGAGGCAGCACAAGATTAAAATCGGCAGAACATGATCGGTTTGTAAGAGATAATAAAATTTCGACAAAAGGAGTAACGCGTGCGGAAATTGGAAATTTATTGGAAAATTTTAAAACTGATATACTAGGGACGATAACTACATAACTTGATGTTATGCATGCCAAATAGAAGCAAATGGAGGTAGAACAGAATTTGGCAATCTTTTGTCCCTGTGCAGGAAGAAACATAGCCATAAGGAATGTCCACTAGATGCAGTCCGAACATGCGCCATCTGCACAAAAGATCACCTTACGGAAAGTTGTCCCTCACTTCCCGTATTAAAAGCAGTATATAAGGAAGCAGAAGAAGAGCCAGAATCGGTGTATCTGCTCAACCAGGGCCGTCAGTGGAAGCAGCGACAGTCTGGTATGTTTTCAGACCCAACTTCTTCTTTTTAGTCTCCACAGTATAATTCTCAACAATATAATATGTGGCAAAATCAACCCCCGTTTCCAAATTGGTCACCACAATCATTTCCTTCATCAAACCCATGGCCGAATCAGGCAAGCCAATCTAGTTGGCTGAATTTTCCCTATGCCCCACCATATTGGAAAAATAACCCATACCCAGCACAATGGACTCCCCCTACTTCACAAAGTTCAGCCTGGCAGACAAACTGGCAAAGACCGATGCATCAGCCAGTAGGAACCATGCCGCTCCCTCAACCTACACTGCCAGCCTTACAACAAAACCCCTAGTCTAATCTGAGACCGCAACTCCCAACCCTACCAAATCCCAATCCAAATAACAAACCATTCCAATCTGTCCAAATAGTAGAAACATCAGAAATAGGAGCTGATCTAAGGGAGTGTAATGATCTTCAGCTAAGATCTGGGCATATTATTGCAACTGAGGGAGATAAGACAGCCCATGCTAAAAATTAGTTACCCAGAGAACACCTGTCACAAGAAAAGGATGTGAACAAACAACAAACTTATAACCAAGAAACCACATCCTCTCCCCCGTTCCGAGAACAATTAATCATGAACCACACTTGTTGGTTCGAAACGCGTCGATAAATGATTTTCCATGTGATTTTCGCCGAAAAATCTCTCTCTAAAAAAAAACAATTAATCATACCTCGACCTACACAATATCCTAATTTTGACATTCTGGGAGAATTACAAAATTTGTACATAAAAATTCCATTCCTCCAAGCCATTCAAGACATCCCGATATATGCAAAGACTATCAAAGAATTGTGTGTAAAGAAACCAAGGAGGAATGCAGCAAACAATCCAAGAGTCCAAGTAGTTGGCACTCTATCTGACTTATTATCAAGAAAAGAAACACCCATTAAATACGAAGACGCAGGAAATCCAATAGTCACTGTCCAAATTTATGGTCAAACCTTCCCTAATGCCTTAGTTGATCTAGGAGCTACAATCAACATCTTGACAACCACTACTTGCCAAAAGCTAGGCATTACATCTGTAGAACCCACTTCTACCTTACTAGAACTGGCTGACCGATCTGTGGTTAGGCCAGAGGGCACACTACATGATGTCATGGTATCTATTGACTCCTGGGAATATCCGACCGATTTTCTGATAATAAATCCCAAAATCTGACTTGATGGACACCCATTGATTTTAGGTAGACCTTGGCTTGCAACTGTCGATGCCTATATTGGCTGCCGACAAGGCAATATGACCATAACGAGGGGAGCCAATATCAAGAACTTAGCTTTATATCCTCCAGCATAGCCAAGTGTCACAATGATCAAAACTTATAAGCACCCTGTATCATACCTTACTAATAACGTTAGATCTCCATTAACTATACAAGAGGCACTTGATTTTAAAGATCAGACAGAGGACGATGCCATTAATAAATTTATTAGTCAAATTGAATTCAAATCCCGCACACAGTGTCACATGATAGAGGCAGAATTCGATAATGAATTAGAAGAAGATCCTCTTAAAGATATGCATGACCAAACAATACCTGTTACCTCTGTTGCAAATAGTAAAATTGTGGAAATCGAACCGGGAAAAACCTTAAACATTAATGCCAACCTCACCTCCGAACAAGAAACAAAGCTCATCCATTTGTTGAGGAAATATAAAGAAGCATTTGCATGGGACTACCCTGATATGAAAGGAATTGACCCCCAATTATGTACACACCACATTTACATAGAAAAAGATGCGAGACCTGTTTGCCAGCCTCAGAGGAGACTTAATCCTCATCTAAAAGATGTAGTAAGAGTTGAACTTCAAAAAAAAATTAGATGTCAATTTCATCTATCCTATCTCCAATAGTAAATGGGTCTCTCCGCTTGTGGTGGTACCAAAAAGGAATGGGAAATGGAGAATTTGTGTGGACTACAGAGAACTAAATAAGGCAACACAAAAAGACCACTTCCCTCTCCCATTCATCGACCAAGTATTAGACACTTTGGCAGGAAAGAAATTTTTTTCTTTCCTGGATGGCCTCAGTGGATACAATCAGATTCAGATTGCCCCTGAAGACCAAGACAAAACCACTTTTACTTGTCCTTGGGGAACATTCGCCTACAGAGTTCTACCTTTTGGCTTATGCAATGTTCCTGCCACATTCCAAAGGGCTATCCTCAGCATTTTTGCAGACTTAATAAATGAAGGACTTGAAGTATACATGGATGACTTCACACCATATGGAGATGATTTTGATCCAGCATTGGATACACTAGAAAAATTCCTACAACGCTGCATTGCTACCAGGCTTTGTTTAAGCCACGAAAAATGATATATGATGATGACTGAAGGACTTATTCTATGACACTATATTTCAGCAGCTGGCATTCAGGTAGACCCAGCCAAAATCCAAATAATTTTGCTTATTCCCACTCCTACCACTCAAACGGAGATATGTAGTTTTCTTGGATTTTCTGGTTATTATAGGAGGTTTATAGAACATTTTTTGCATATTGTTGCACCTCTGTATGCACTAACTGGTAACATTGATTTTATTTGGACAAAAAAATGTGAACATGCTTTCCAGGATCTGAAGAAGCTTGTGTCCACAGCCCCAGTCCTTCGAGGACCAAATTGGGATTTTCCATTTCAGATATCATCTGATGCCTCAAATACAGCCATTGGAGCAGTCCTCGGGCAGGAAGAGGATAAGAAACCATATGCAATTGATTATATTAGCAAAAATTTATCCCCTGCTGAATTAAATTACACTGTTACTAAAAAATAATTTCTAGTTGTAATACATGCTGTCAATAAGTTTAGACATTACATTACTGGATATCCTGTTATCTTGTATACAGATCATTTTGCCATCAAATATTTAGCAAACAAGCCTATCACAAATGGCAGAATAACTAGATGGCTAATTTTATTGCAGGAATTTGATATTACAATCAAGGATTGGCCTGGAAAAGAAAATCCTGTAGCTGATTTTCTCTCAAGAATGCCAAAGCCAATCGATGCAGCAGCAGTTGAAGATCAATTTCCGGACGAGCATCTGTTTTTTGTGGCTATTAAAACGCCCTGGTATGCTAATGTTGCCAATTACCTAGTAGTAGGTAAACTACCAAAACATCTAACCCCTAATGAGCGGAAACAGATTGTTCAGTGGAGTGCTCGATTCTCTTGGGTTGGAGGCTACCTGTTCCACACAGGGGCAGATATGCATATCAGAAGATGCATTCGGGAGGATGAAATCTTTGACATTTTAAAAGCCTGCCATGACGGACCATGTGGCGGACATTTCGCCGATCGTAGAACTGGACATAAGGTGCTCCAAATAGGGTATTATTGGCCTACAATTTTCAAAGATGCAAAGAAATTCGTCCAAGCTTGTGACAGTTGCCAGAGAGCAGGATACCCTCGTCAGTCCGATGAGATGCCCCTGAACCCACAACTAGTCATTGAACCATTCAAACGATGGGCCCTTGATTTCGTTGGACCAATTAACCCACCCTCAAACCAGAAAACATATATTTTGATGGCAACAAAATATGTCACCAAATGGGTTGAAGCAGAGGCGTTACCGAGAGCTACAGAAGATTCTGTCATACAGTTCTTGTTCCATATATTTGTGCATTATGGCCTTCCAAGAGATATAATTATAGACGGTGGACCACAGTTTGCTGGGAAAAAAATAGCTGCAACACTCAAAAACTATCATGTCCAGCATAAAATCACTACTCCATACCACCCACAGGCAAATGGTCAGGTAGAAAGCAGCAATAAAATAATAGAAGCAATCCTAACGAAAATAATTGCGTCACATAGATGTGATTGGGCTGCCAAACTACCAGAAGCACTCTGGGCTTACAGGACAACATGGAGAAGTACCACTAGTTACTCACCTTATCAATTAGTGTTTGGCAAGCAACCCATTTTTCCCATAGAATTCGAAATCCAAACACTGCGAACAACACAGGAAGTTGGCTTAGATTTAACTAAGGCACATATTAATCGATTACAGTAGATCAATGAGCTCGATGAAATCAGGCTCTCTGCACTCCAAAACACTACACTTATCCAACAGCAGCAAGCTAAATGGCATGATGCTCTCATTAAAAATAAAGTCTTCCACGAAGGAGACTGGGCACTTTTGTACGATTCCAGGTTTCAGGACTTTCCTGGGAAACTCCAGACTCGTTGGTTGAGACCATACGAAATCCAGAAGGTACATGACAATGGTACTCTTACTCTAATCACTATTGACGGTTCTGGATATGCCTTCAAGGCAAATGGCCACCGAGTTCGTCTTTATCACAAACCACTCACTCGGGAGTCCTTCTGCCAGCAGCTACACCAAGACTCTGATATGGAAATTTTGGGGGAGGGAGAGAATTCTTCCTCACCTGTGATTCATTAAGTAATTTATCTCTTTTCACAGTTTGTACATAATTTCTTTTGTTTTGTTGAATCATTTTTGTACATATTGTTGAATCAATACTTTGCCATTACTTTTCGAAGCAGCAGCAATGTTATTATTTTTGTTGTTCCTTTTCTCGAAGGGGCAGCATTTTCGTTTTGTTGTTCCTTTTTCAAAAGAACAGCACCTTTTGGATCAGCCGTCATTTTGCTTTAATTTTGTTCCCTTTTTTGCTTTCTGCTGTTCCTTTTCCAAAGGAACAACATTTTTGCTTTCTGTTGTTCCTTTTCCAAAAGAACAGCACTTTTGCTTTTCGCTGTTCCTTTTCCAAAGGAACGACATTTAGGTGTTTTGCTGTTCCTTTTTCAAAGGAACAGCATTTTCAATTTTTGTTGTTCCTTTTCCAAAGGAATGGCACTTGGGTGTTTTGCTGTTCCTTTTCTAAAGGAACGAAATTTCTACGTTTTGTTGTTCCTTTTCCAAGGGAACAGCATTTTTTTATTTTTGTTATTCCTTTTCCAAAGGAACGACATTTCTGTGTTCCACTGTTCCTTTTCCAAAGGAACAGCATTTTCGATTTTTGCTGTTCCTTTTCCAAAGGAACGGCATTTGTGTGTTTTGTTGTTCATTTTCCAAAGGAACAGCATTTTCGATTTTTGTTGTTCCTTTTCCAAAGGAACGACATTTGCGTGCTTTGCTGTTCCTTTTTCAAAGGAACAGCATTTTTGATTTTTGTTGTTCCTTTTCGAAAGGAACAACATTTGTGTGTTGCTGTTCCTTTTCCAAATGAATAGCGTTTTCGATTTTTGTTGTTCCTTTTCCAAAGGAACGGCATTTGTGTTTTCTGCTGTTCCTTTTTCCAAAAGGAACACACTTGTATTCTTTTGCTCTTACTCTTTGAAACAGCAACATCCTCATATTCCTTTTACTTATGCTTTCTCCCCTTGCTGTTTTAAATTAAGGATGCTTACTGTTCCTGTTCTTTCAAGTCTTTTGGAATACAGCTATGCACTTATGCAATGGATACAAAATCACAACATACTGAAATCAGGTGAATTATAAAATCGTTATTTTTATAAGAAATTGCTCTGAATTGGTAAAAGGACAAAGGGAAGGACACACTTACCCATTATCTTTTGTTGTCATTGTTCCACTAATTCTGCTCTAATTGGTTATCTTTATCATGTTGGTTCTTTTTAATCCTCTTTGATTATTATTCAGGAATAAGAGCGAAGGTTTTATATATTCTTATTGAGATGTTAAGACTTCTTCCACCATTCCTACTCTTAAGGAGTGTTGAACCACCCTTTGTGTATAAATGGGAAAGTACTTTATGAGAAAGAAAAAAAGAGCAAACTGACTTGTTTATATAAAGTTGTCAAATGCAGGATAGGGGGTCTCATCAAGAGCCAGCCTACCATGATCATGAGGAAGAAAGTGAAGTGGCATTCCCACTATGGCCACCACACCAGGGATATGGTCCAAAAGGTATATCAAAGAAAGAACCCTTGGAACAGGAGGTCTCATCATGAGCCGGCCTGCCCACCTTTCGCTCCTTCCTCGTGAATGGCATTATGGCTAACTGGTCACCAAGCCAGCATAATGGCCTACATTTTGACATCACACAACACTTCCTAAGCATACACAAAGGATCATGGTTCCATGGGTGAAATAAACAACTCTGCCAAAGTTATGGACACTTGTCGGCAGCAGAGCACTGTTAATGGTATTGAAGTCACATTATTTACACCAATAGGTAGTTATCAGCACCCTTCTGTTTCTTATACCTTAGTAATCAATCACATAAGACGAATGTATATTATTTTCCGAACCATACAACGCATGTAAATCTATTATCACCAATCATGACAAAACAATTGACAATGACCGCATGAGACTCGGTATGTACGGCAGATGTCCTATCCTCCCAGCCTCGCATCATATCACAGCAGTCTCTTATGTATTAAGCGATCCAACTTTACACCTCGATTTCGGTAATCTGCTACTTTTGTAAACATGGCATATTGCCATACGTTGTTCCTTTATGACTCTGCTTCAGAACAGAACGACACGCCGCTCCTTTATTTGACGGCCGGGACGACCTATCACATTGCAGGGGGGGAGGTTAACCTCATCATTCCTTGGATTACGTGTCAGACCACTATTCGAGAAACTGCGTACTTGGGAATAGCACGGCTCAACGGTATACTATTTTTTATTTTTTGCATGACTTGCTGTTCCTAAGCCATTTCCATTGTATGCTCTGCGGCATTAGATTTTGAGCGAGTCTTGCATCTGTCAGCCTCTCTGTGTTTTAACAGCGTGAACAACTGTCATTCCATTGTCAAAATTCTGAGATTTTACAGCGAAACCATAAACATGGGAGGAAGATCAATTCGGAGAGAACCGCAGGTGTTAACAGTCTCTGATGCTGCACGGGAAATCCTGGCAAGAGCAGGGTGGCTAACTTATCTCAATCGCTTACAGGAATCCAACGAGACTGTAGCAATTGAATTCTTGCATAACTTGCAAGAGGATCACTCCACAGTGAGGGGGAGACACATAGCAGTCACTGATGACATAATCGCAGAGGTCTCGGGACTGCCAGCCGCTGGACCTGTATGGACGCTAAAGAAGGAGAGATTGCAAAAGATTATAGAAACCTTCCAGGATGAAGGCCAGAGCCTAACAATTAGAGGAAAGGGGGTTCTACCAGCAGCATTAAGAGAGCCGTGGGCGGAATTGGCAAAGAACATTCAAAGCTACATCACCTGTGAAGGCAGAAAAGATGTGGTAAGACCACGACACCTTAAACTCTTAGTTGTATTAAAGAAAAAATGCTCTGTAAATTTACCTGCATTTTTGAATTCATTACTTCATGACATTACACAGAGCATAAAAAAGGCACAGCATGTAGAATCAATTGTTAGTCATCATGGGTTGATACGGTTAATAGTCAGCCATAGCCTTACCCAGCAGCAGAGCAGCTGGGAAGAGCTAATTACCATGATAGATGGAGGATTGACCACACCATCCCCAAAACGTAAACATGCCACCAGTACACCTGAGCGTCCAAAAAAACGAAGGAAATCGGTTTGACTAGCACAGCTACGAGGGAGGCTGGAGAATCCCCAAGGAAATACCAGCCAATTGGTAGAGATAGAAGATATAGGGGATGAGCAACCCCCACAATTAGAAGGAGAAGACAATGAGAAAGTAATGTAGGAAAATGAGGAAGGAGAAATGGAGGAAGAAACCGAGCAACCTGAGCAGGAGGAGGAAACAGAATAGCAGGAAGGCAGCCCATTGCAGGATCCATTGAGAGAAGATGAATTGGCCAAAGTTTTGGCCAATATGGGTGAATATGGCCAATCTTCCAGCCCATCAAATCTCCATGCTGAAGAAGAACCAAAAGAACACTCTGTTCGGAGGGAAATGCACCGGAAGAATCACATGCAGAGGAGGTAGAAGAGGAGAGTCAGCATGTTCAAGATGAAAACATGACAGGAGATGCAGAAAGGGAACAATCTGTTCCTAGCCAGACGACACTAGAAGAAACTCCGGAAGAAAGGGGGCAGAAAAGGAAGTCACCCAAGAAATAACAGAACCAACTAGGGTTCTTGCCCCAGAGCAGCCAGAGTAGAGCAACAAAGAAGCACCCCAGAGAGAAAATCAGGAAATTAATCCAGGTCATAGTCCAGGCCGAAACGAATAGTCTGTTGTTCCTTCTAAGGAAATTGAGGAAATTAAGAAATTACGGAAAGAACAACAAAGACTACTAAATGTAATAGTTCAGCTTTGACAGCAGATCAAGATTTTGAAAGCAAGGAAAAGGGTAAAAAGGACTTTGGGAAGGAAACATGCAACCACTCCAGCAAAACCCCTCAAGACAAAGGATCGGAGGACCAGAGTCCACCCTGCTGTTGAAAACCCTGTCATAAAGCGAGCTGTTGTTCCAAATGTTATTGACGAGTAGACTATTGTTCAAATTGAAAAGGAACAGCATTTGACTATTACCCATGTTGAAATACAAATGGATGATATATTGACCTGCGATAAATAAATTTAGACAGAGGCACCACGCTCAGGAGTGATACGGGCCATGAACACAAGACAACGCAATAGGAAAATTCAAGTAAAACTCCCGGTCTCCATCGCCGCATGGCAGAGAGATCCGAGAATGATAACCCTACGAGAGGGTTTGACGCAAGCTCAACAAGCAACAGAAAAGCTCATAGAGCAAACGGTCCCTCGAGAAAGGTATGAAGAGCTACAGCAATAGCTTAGGAACGTCAATCTATCCGAAAGCCAGGCCTTTGAACGGTGGCGAAGGGAAGAAGAAAAAGTCGCAAAGGTAACTCATAGGTTAGATATAGTTATCAAGCAGATGGATACCTTATGTTCTTTGTACAATGACGTCCTAGCATGTAGAGCCCCTGATAAGAATTATGCCTTGTTTTTAATGGAACGATATTTTCAATTGAAAATAAACGTTGTTAAAGCAGGTGCTCCCATACAAATTAATACCATCGATGATTTTATAAACTGCTGTAAGCACTACGGGGTAAAAGTTCAAAGACTATTGTGTGAGTTTTATTTACATAACCTTATATTAGACTAGGAGACCGAGCTGAACCCTGGCCCTTTTGTTGGGGATATCCAATTACAGGAATTTATTTCATTTGGGGTTAATCAAATTAAATGGCTTAAAGCCTATAATGCTTTCCAAAGGCAAGAAAACGGATTAGATTTGTGGGTAAGAGCTGAGCCTAGGGATCCAGTACAGTTGTGGAGAGAACATAGGAACCTCATGAAGACTCCAGGTGTAATTGAAGCATTAGGGCCCATTCACACAGCAATCAATCAGCAGGGAATAGAATACTTTTTCACTATTAAAGACCTTGCCATTGATGCGGCTAAATTTCGATATCAGATCTCTAATCCGAATATCCAACTCAGGGAACCATTTAAGTATGAAAATTTTAAGTTAGCCGCCAACCGCTTGCACCTCTATGGCGAAGTCATTTTGAGGGCAGGGCCATCCTGGTTAGGATATAGGTTCTGGAGTCCAATTATCTGGCACCCTGCACCTGGATACCAAGTCCTGTATGAGATGTCTGAGGGTCAGACAAGCCATTTCTTTGAACACCTAGTTATGCATCATGGATGTAGACCTCCACATGAGATTCCATCTCTAGCCTACTCTCTCACTCCCTTACATGTCAACTACAATGTTTTCATGAGGGCATGAAAAAGGGTAAGTAGGGGGGTGTGTGGAGTACTAAAGAAGGTATGTTTTTGGCAATTATTTCAACATCTTTTCATTAGAACTTACAAACCCTTTGCATCATGAACTAGGAAAATGATAAGGAATTATAATAAAACTTGTGAGATTAATGTACAAAACGAAAACACTGACAATTGTCATTTTCTTATGCAGGAAGAAGGAAAAATGAAAAGCTGTCATTCCAAAGGAAAGGACAAGGACAGGTTAACCGTTGTCCCTTGGACGGGGAACCGTATGCAAACAAGGCAAAACAAATCAAAGCGAATCATCCTTGGAAAGGAAGTGGAGATATCGGCTCGGTGCAAGAAAGAAAATAGATAACTGAGGACTAATGGTTCGGCGAATCCCTCAGGATCCCTTGATATTGAGGGATCGTTGCTTTAACTATTTTTTTCACCTAGACATCTCCGCCTTCACCATTATAAAAGGGGCAGCACTGTTAGCTCGAGGGGTCAGTGGAGTTTGTTATGTTTTATTTAATTTCTCTTAAGATTGAAACTTTGATCATTGAGTCTCGTTGAGAACTGATTTACTGTAATTCCACCTTATGCATTAATACAAACTTGGTTGCTATTTCATCTCTGAGTCTGGAATAACTTCAAGCGATGTACCCCTAGAGGCTAAGGGCCCGGCCCTGGAGGACACTTGCTCCTGTACTATCACTTTTGGTTTATGCATGGTTTTCTTATCAACGTTATTTGGTAATTTGATGTCTTTTGTTAGTTTACATCACATGCTCTGTTATGTTTAATTTACTAAGGTTTCTAAAGACAAAAGTATTGCATTAACTCTGCAACGTATCACTGTTCTTTTAAGTGATTGATATAACACTGCCGGTCTTTATAGAATATTGTTGCTGTTTAATTACAGAGTATCTATGTTGTACACTTATTCCATTGGTACTACTGAACTCATCTTAGGGATTATGTTCTTTGCGATTGTTGGATCTATAGACATTGCTGTTCCATTCTAAAATACAGTCGTAATCTTTTATAACTGAGATTGATAACTGGTTTACCAAGATCAGGTTACTATTAAGGTGTGTTGTGTGCATATATGGTTTTCAAGTGTTGTTCTATAATTCATCATTAATCAGTGTTGTTCAATTTTTGTGTGTTGTTCAATTCGTCCTTAAGAGTGAAGGATTGCCATTTGATTCCTGTAGGTCACGATTAGTGCATTTGATCTCGTAGATTAAGGTGTTCCTGCTTGTTAGACTTAGTTGTTGTTACAGTTTCCTGTTTGCTGTTTCATTTCAGGTTTGTTGTTCTATTCCTTATTTTCTATTCCATTTCTTATTTGCCGTTCCATTCCCTGTCATTTGTTATTTTGGTGTGAAGAATGATCTAAGGCTGTAGTGAGCATTCACATTTACTGTCTAGCTCCCAGATCCATGATCTGTTCTCTGATTTCCTTTAGTTCCATCAGTTTACAAAGGGGTGAGTTACTTCTACTGAACCCTTGACTGAGAGATTGCTTAGTTTTCTGAATGTGTGGTTTAATCTTTTGAAGTAGTTTGCTGTAAACAAGCATCCGTTTACTCTTGTATTTTTGAGCACTGTACTACTAGCATTACTCTGGCAAATGATAGCCTCACACTGAGACACTCTTTGAAATAACAAAACGTTCCTAGATTGACAAACTAATGTGAGGTAATTAGAGGTGAAAGAGACCCTTTTTATAGCTCGACAAAGAATTGCTATGTATAAAAATTTCCATTAAATAATTGTACATTTTATGTTGAGGAGACTAGTTGTTATCCTCTAATTCCCAATTGTTGACTAAGTGTTGATTAAAATTTGATAAATAAGACTTTGAGAATTCAATCCTAATATCTAATATTCCCCCCTATAAGGTGCAAGGTGAGGAGTTTTCCAATAGTTCATTCTTGGAAGGATCCAAACTTGGACTTTGGATTCTTTAGGTGGTGATTGCTAGTTGATTATCTACATTATTTCATATATGCTACATATTGCATCACACTTTTGAATAAAATGTTCTATACAACATGTTGCATCATGTTGCTCTATTAGTTCCTTTGTGACATAACTTGTATCAATTGTCTGGATGAATTCATTTGTATCACAATATGCATTAACCTTTTGTATTATATCTTCAATATAACAATATGCATTAGCCTTTTGTATTAGATATTTGGAATGAAAAATTGCATCGACCTTCATTGTATATGTTGCATCAAGCATACCATCAATATGATATTACTTTTTCCCTTAATTTATTTTGAAGTGCATCAAACAATTGTTCCTTCATATCTATTTGTCTTTGAATATCTTTTGCAAATGCTAGTTTGTTAGCCATTTGATCAATTATTATTTGGTTTTGTTAGGTCCATATAATACTAGTGTATTCCCTTATTATTATTGTCATTGTACCCCTTATTTTTATTTTTGTTCCCGTGTTTTCCCCATATTGTTATTATTGTGCCCCATAGAAGCCCACTATTTTTATAATTGTGCCCTTACATTATTATTGTTATGTTGGCTCTGATTATATTGTGACCCCTTGGACTCCAATATATAGAAAGGAGGTCTTGTCATTTGTATCATCCAAGAATTTTTAATTTTATGTAATGTAAAGGAAGTTTTCCCCCTCAAAGAAGCTAATTTTGGACTCATTGGTATATCTCTTTCTTCTATTTTGTGAGTTGGTTTCATAACAATTGGTATCAAAGCTTTGGATTCTAGGGTTTCGCTACTTCAAACAGGTTATTGTGTAATTTTCACTATAATTTTTTTTCTATGAAGATTTAGAAGCTGAAAGTAAAACCCATTTGAGTTGAAATCGTGATGAACCTCATGACCGAATTACAAATATTGTATCGCTATATGTTTAGAGATATGAACTAAGGAATTTAGGGTTATTACAGGCTCCCGAATTCAATCTCAAAAATGTCACCTTGGGAAAATCATCATAAATCTCTCTCTAAGCATCGGATTCAAATTTCATAAAACGTGACAGATAGAGGATGGACTTTAGTTTTTTGGGTATTGTTTTAAAAGCCGAAGTTCAAAACAATGACATGTGGCATGTCATACAACTTCGCTCTACTAAACTAGTCTATAATTAGGTCATCGTGGAAGATTGGACATAACTCTTTCTTCGAGAATCAAATCGTGATCAGACTGATGGGGTTCAAAAGAGGACTCATAGGGCTATCATATTCTGACATTTCAGAACTTGGAGATCCTAAATTACAGAGTTACAGTTGTTTCATGATTAAATTCATACAAAGCGGAAAAAAAAGGTGTGTAGTTTTTTTTATTTTGCATAAGTTTTGTTTGAGAAAGTAGTTTGAAGTTATTCAAAGGGAATTGTGAAGCATAATTATCACTGATTGATGACCCAAAGAAATAAAATGGAAACACCTAGTAAGAAACCTGAAATCTCTACTATGACACATGAAGAAGAGGAAGAAATGCAGCATGATATATCAAAATTACGAGACCAAGTGCAACAAATTTCGCTCTCACAAAAAGTAATTGAATCTAGGATGGATGGTTTAAAGAATTGAATGGAAGCTAATATGAATGGCATGGAAGCTAAGATGGATGGTATATAAACAAAACTTAAAGGCAAAATGGAAGATTTGAAGATAGATTTGACAAAGTTGCTACAAGAAATGCTTACTAATGGCAAAAGGGTAATAAAATAAACTCATGATGAGAACAAAAGAAATGTTATTCATGATTTAATAGACTCTAAAGTTGGATTGAAGACCCACCCTGTTCTAAAGATCGATATGAGGAAGTTTGATGGCAAGGATCCCGTAACATGGATACTACAGATGGAGCAATATTTCGATATCCATAATGTACAAAACACACAAAAGGTACGCATTGAAACTTTATATTTGAAACCCAATCAGTTTGTATGGTATCGATGGCTTTGCTCTCATAAAGAAATTGTCACTTGGGAAATTTTTACAGAAGAAATGATAGCACATTATGAGGATACAAAAAGCAACACCTTTTTTAGCCAATTGATAAATCTCAAACAAAAGGGTTCAATGGTGGAGCACATTGAGGACTTCCAAAAATTGAATATAAGGGTAAAAGATTTTGTAGAGGAGCATAGGATTGATGTGTTCATAGGGATTTTAAAGGATAAAATCCAACATGAAGTTCACCTTTGGGAACCTAATTCATTGGAGAAAGCATTCAAGTTGGCAAGAAAAATTGAAAACAAAATTATGGCAACAAGGAAGCCTACCACTCACAACTATAAAGATGGAATTATTGTTTCCCCTAGCCTTCCACAACCAATAAGGTTGACACCACAAAAATTGGAAGAAAAAAGAGAAAAAGAGATTTATTACAGTTGTGATAGAAAATACACTAAAGGTCATAACTGTGTTGAGAAAAAATTATTTTACATAGATTGTGAAGAGGAGGAAGAAAAGGAACAAGAAACATCAAAAGAAGAGGATACACACTAAGAACAAACCCTAGAAAAAGAAGAAAGAATCCGACCATATCTTGTAATGCATTGGTGAGAATTACCACTCCTCAAACTATCAAGAAGAAAAAGGTAATCATGTTGATTGATTCAGGCAGTACACATAATTTTATTCATTGTAAGATAGCCAAGGAATTGAATTTCTTCCTATATCTAGCATGATAATGTCAATTGATGGTTGCAAATGGAGGAACCATAAATTTCTCTCGAAAGTTCCATAATATCAAGCTACCCATGGGAGAATATGTGTTGAATAGTCCAATTCTTTCCATTCCAAGGGTTGGTACTGATATTGTACTAGGAGTCCAATGGCTACAATCTTTGGGTACAATAGCTTTTAATTTTCAAGAAATTTTCTTGAAATTTTTTTCCGAAGGAAAGGAAGCTGAATTAAGGGGTATCGCAGGGAAACCGAGAAAGATAATGAGCTCTAATGACATGACAAAGCTTCTAAAGAAAGAACAATGAGGCATAATTGCACAATTATGTTCGCTAGAGGTTCCCACATTGGAATAATATATTTCTCCAAATCTCCAAAAAGTCTTGGACAACCATTCTAGGGTATTTGAGACTCCCACCTATTCGTGATCATGATCATGCTATTCATTTGATTTCAGGAAGTGTTCATCCAAACATCAAGCCTTGCAGATATCCCTATGCCCAAAAGAGTGAAATTGAACATATGGTTGTAGAAATGCTAGAGATTGGTATAATTCAACCTAGTCAAAGTTCTTTCTCTGCTCCAGTAGTATTTGTGCACAATAAGGATGGATCATGGTGCATATGTCTGGATTATAGGGAGCTCAAAAAGCTCACTATTAAAGATAAATTTCCCATTCCTGTCATTTATGAATTATTGGATGAATTGCATGGAGCAATTTACTTCACTAAGTTGGACCTTCGTTCAAGATATCATGAAATCAGAATGAAGACTAAAGACATTCCAAAACAAACATTTAGAACTCATGAGGATCATTATGAATTTTTGGTCATTCCTTTTGGCCTTACCAATGTACCTTCTACATTTCAAGGTTTGATGAATTCCATTTTCAAACCCTTCCTTAGAAAATTTGTGTTAGTATTTTTTGATAATATACTAATCTACAGCAAGTCTCAGAAGGATCATGTTCAACATGTTGACAGAGTGCTCAAACTATTGGAGGAGAAACAATTATATGCAAAAACCTCCACTTTGGAGTACAAGAATTGGAATATTTGGGTCGTTTTGTATCTCATGAAGGTGTTAAGGTAGACCCTAGAAAAATTAAATCCATTAAGGAATGGAAAATCCCCACATCCATAAAGCATCTATGAAGATTTCTCGGGTTGACAGGCTATTATCACAAGTTTGTTAAGAATTATGGGACAATATAATCACCTCTAACAACATTACTGAAGAATGATGCATTTTCTTGGACTCCAGAAGTAACGAAGGCCTTTGAACATATTAAAGAGGCAATGTGCCAAGCACCAGTCTTAGCTACACCAAACTTCACAAAAAGCTTTATTACAGAATGTGATGCCTCATGAAATGGAATTGGTGTTGTCTTATGCAAGAAGAAAGACCCATTTCTTTTGAAAGTAATCCAATCAAAGGAAAATATTTACACAAAGCTATTTATGAGAAGGAAATGTTGGCAATACTACATGCACTTAAGAAATGGTGACCTTACCTAATGGGAAGACACTTCAAGGTAAAAACAGATCATGATAGTCTTAAATACTATTTAGAACAAAGATTATCTTCAGAAGAGAAGAAAAAATGGTTCACAAAGATGTTGGGTTATGACTTTGAAATCATCTACAAAAATGGGAAGCAAAATGTTGTTTCAGATGCACTCTCAAGAAATGATGAGGATGCGGAAACATTGCTTTGTGCCATTTCTATTGTCCAACCAGATTGGATAAACGAAGCAAGGGATGAATGGAAGAATGAAGAAGAAGTGTGGGAACTCATTCAAAAGTTGCAGCAAGATCCCAGTACATCTGATACATTTAGTTGGAAAAATGATTCGTTATGGTACAAAGATCGCTTATACCTTTGTATGAATTCTCAACTCAAACAAAAGATTCTTTTCGAATTGCACACCTCTCCCTTAGGAGGGCATTCAGGATTTTTAAAACCTTACCACAGGGTTAAGAAGGATTTTTTTTGGATGGCTTTAAATCTGATATTCAAAAGTTTGAGGCGGAATGTTTGGTTTTCCAACAAAATAAAGTTGAGACAATTAAGACCCCAAGTCTATTACAACCTTTATCCATTCCAAGTCAATGTTGGGAGGAGGTTTCAAAGGATTTTATCACAGGTTTACCCAAGTATGAAGGAAAGAGTGTCATCATGGTGGTAGTTGATAGACTGACCAGGTATGCAAACTTTTATGCATTATCTCATCCATTTAAAGCCAGTACAATTGTTACTGCATATATGGAAACAATTCAAAAGCTACATGGAAACCCAAAGATTATTGTAAGTGACAAATATCCTATTTTCACTATAAATTTTTGGACAAAATTATTTCCTTGTCTGGGTACTTAGTTAGCTCATAGATCATCCTATCATCCTCAATCTGATGGGAAAAATGAGATAGTGAACAAATGTTTGGAAGGATATCTTCGTTGATTTGTATCTGATAAACATACACAATGGGTCAAATGGTTGCCTCTGGTTGAATGGTGGTATAGCACTTCCTTCCATATTGCAGTAAAAATGACCCCATTTATGGCACTTTATGGATATCATCCATTGTCAATCACATCAAAAGTAAGAGAAAATTCTAAGGTTCAAGCAGTGGAAGATCACATCGAGCATCAACAAAATGTCCTCCAACTCTTAAAGGATAACCTCACTTTGGCACAAAATAGAATGAAACAACAGTAAAATCAACATCGCAACAAAAGAAGTTTTGATGTAGGTGATTGGGTATTTCTACGACTACAACCATACAAACAAATTTCCCTCAAGCAAGCTAAGAAGGATAATAAATTATCACCAAAGTATTATGGTTCGTACAAGGTGTTGCAAAAGATTGGTACTATGGCATACAAATTGGAACTTCCTGCATCTTCCCGAGTGCACCCAGTTTTCCATGTTTCATGCTTAAATAAGGTTATAGGTGACAATCTCCCAGTTCAAACAATATTGCCAGAACTTGACGAGGAAGGAAAAATCATATTGGAACCTGAAGCAGTCACAGAAACAAGAACTCGACAGCTACGAAATCGATCAATTTCAGAGTATCTCATCAAGTGGAAGAACTTACTTGTTGAAGATTTTGCACGGGAGGATGAGAATTTTATATACAAGCATCCAGAACTACTCAAGAGTTGAGGACAACACTTTTTTGAAGCAAAGGGGCATGTTAGGTCCCTATAATACTAGTGTATTCCCTTATTATTATTGTCATTTACCCCTTATTGTTATTGTTGTGCCCATGTTGTCCCCATATTGTTATTATTGTGCCCCATAGAAGCCCACTAATGTTATTATTGTGCCCTTACATTATTATTGTTATATCGGCTTTGATTATATTGTGACCCCTTAGACTCCTATATATAGAGAGGAGGTCTTTTCATTTGTATCATCCAAGAATTGTTCATTTTATGTAATGTAAAGGAGGCTGCCCCATCGAAGGGGCTAATTTCGAATTCATTGATCTATCTCATTATTCTATTTTGTGAGTTGATTGCATAACATGTTTTGTTGTAATTTCCAATCAAGTACTTTAATTTTATTGTACAATTAGTGGTTACACTCTTGCAAATCTTTAATTTCCTAAGAGTCGTTTAGTAGGCGCTTTCCTCTTTTATCCATGTTTCACTTTACACACTCACTTGTTCATTCTCGCTTGATTTTATGTCAACTTATGGTGATAAGTACTACCAATCACGCACCCCAAAGTAAATTTCACAATAATTTAATGATGAAAATGACTTAAATTTTGACCTCTATATTCAATTCTAGGAAGGTCACTTACAACAGATTTTCTTGTAGTTAATATGAACAAACAAGTACAAAACACCTTAAGCCCTCTTATTGAAATTCATGACAAGTCTAAGGGAAGAATTAAAAAATTAATTCATTATGATATGTATTGTACAATAATAACAGTAATAGTTAAAAATAGACATTTATGTCTCAAGTTGGATTACCAAACAACTTCAAAATCCCAGTCTTCCACCCCCTTTTTTAATTTTTTTAAATATCACTATTCCTCTTTTTGCAAAAAGAAAATAGCTTCATTTGAATATCTAGCTATATTATTCTCATCATGATGGGAAATGTTGCCTGAACCCTTGCAAGCCCAAGCATTGTCCTTTGCTACGTCATAATTGGCATCTCTGCTCCTCTTTCTGCTTTTTGTTACACTAAATTTTTTGGCGCCATGCCTCTTGCAAGGGGATATTTCATTTATCTCATAACCACACTTGAGGATTTCCCATTGTATATTACTAGCACAAATCTGACAATGGAATATATTGTTTGGAATGTGATTATTGCACAAAGATTTACATTGTATTTTAGCTCTGTTATTGGCTTGAAGAATGTTGATATGTGGTATTTTAAAGTGCATGACATACCTAACAGAAGAAAACATAAAATGGAAGTGCTTATGGAAAAATCTACTTTGTAATGAGGTGGAAGAATATATTTAGAAAAGGCCACAAAGGTGTATGTTGATGTCTCCTTGAAAAAAACTTATCCTCAATGGAGTTTCATATCTATTAACTATCTTATTTGTTTGCATGTTATGGTTCCATCTGATGGTGTTGTTGTCGCTACTGCAGTAATTGTCTTTGAAATGAAATTTGTCATAGTTTATGGCATTCAACAGAGTTTAGACGGGCAAGGCCTAGTTTGACAAGTTGTATATATAATTTGATCTGTGTTTACACATTACAATGTATATATAAGTTGATATGTTTGTACATTATGTTCATTTCCTTCAGCAGTAGTACTCGAACTATAGGAAGCTTCTATCATTTTTTGTTAGCAACTACTAACTCGGTCCTTGATTTTGTGTCTCCATCAAATAAGGGTAAGAATGACTTGATCGATTTGATTTCATAGTAACAGATTTCACACATTTTTGTAAATTATGTGGTATGTTTTTTATTAACATTGCAAAGAGATGATAGATTCACATACAACAAATGAAGAAATAAATGCTAAAGAAAAGGTGCCACATAACTCAAGGCTCAATGATCATTCATGTTCTTTGGTGGAGTTTTATAAACAACCATGTTTATCCATACACGTCATGCTTACCTTATGTATGGATTATTCTATATCCATCTTAGCTCTGAATCTTTCAAGTTTCGAGAGGGATCAAATCTCTTGAGGTGAAAACCTTTTTTTAGCGCAAAAAATGTGGAAAGTTTTGCACCTTGATATATTTGATCTCTCTCTGTACACCTGATAGATTTGGAGTTAAAATGGATCTAGGCTAGTTTAAGTATTTTTTTTTTTTACTTATAAGTAGAATATCAAAGGTATCACTAAACTTTGTTTATAAAATGAACCTATGAGTAAGTTGATAGATCCGGAGTTAAAATGGATCTAGGCTAGTTTAAGTAAATAAGTTTTTTTTTTTTTTTACTTATAAGTAGAATCTCAAGGGTATCACTAAACTTTGTTTATAAAATGAGCCTATGAGTACGTTGGAAAAGTCTATGTACATGCGTGCATACTAATTGATTTCTCACATCTTTATTTCACTAATATTATTTTCTAATTATAGATTGAATATAGTAAGAACTACAATTCTATATTTAAATGTGAGAGCTTGGAATTCTATTATAATACCTTTTAATTGGATTAACACAATCTCTTTGTTCAGCTACCTTTGGATGAGCTCAAGGAAATGTAAAGCTTGAAGGGGTTTAGGAATGGAGATGACATTGTTAATTTACCAATTTTGTGTTAGGATCACGAAACACCAAGAGAAGTGGTGGTGTTTAAAGGCACTATTGTTGGGGTCCCACTGGTCACCAGGAAAAATTTATATGGAGTCTTTCCTTCTTTAAATAAGCTATATCCCACATGAATACAATGGGAAAAAACATGGGCTCTCATAAACCTAGAGCTCAAAAACCACTGCTAACTTGATCGAGACAAATTTACCCAAACCACCCTAACATCTTAGACACAGATAAAGTATAGTATGTAGACTAGTATAATGTTAGTGATCAATGGTAAGATGGTGAGTATGTAAATCAGAGATCAAGATGTATATAACAATTTTCAATTTTAAAATCATTGATTTGTATTTATTAAATGTATTCATATCGAAATTGTATACATATCAAGATGACATCTAACTATATCAAGCATTACTTATTATTTTTTAAACTTAATTTAATTTGAAATATTTTAATAAGTAAACATAATATTACATAACGTTTTACAACATTGCTGCTATACTAAATTGTAGAGTACCTCTTGATATAATTATTATAATTATGGTTCAAATAATAATAATCACTCGTTAATATCATAAAATAAAATTTTGTACAATTACATCTCACATGAAATCTCTCCTTACATTTAAATAAATAAGAAAAAGACTCAATAGGAAATAGATAAAAATATATATTCCCATTGACAACGTTTCTTTGGAAATGGATGCTCTTTATTAGACTCATTATTATTCATTAGTGGTAAGGAAATACACTATTAACATATACATATACATTTACAAATATAATTCCGTTAGAAAGTGGTATTAAAACATTGTATAACACAAAGTAAATTATTGAAGTATAATATTCTGAAATTGATACAACAATTACAATAATCCAGATACAACGTAATATATGAGTATCTCAAGATTAAATAGGATTGAGCAACATTCCAAACACATCAACCCATTTTAACACAGTTTATGATTCATCAATCACCTTATCTTTGTATTCGAAAACAAAGGAACGTCAATTCACAAATGTGATCACCTCGGGAATAAAGAACCGAACATAACATTAGTTCACAAATTTGATAATTTGGAGATCTAAAGGCATGAATAAAGAATCAGATAAGATAACATTGTATGAGAGTAGGAATAACTTACTTCTTTAAATGGATTAGGCATCGAAATAGAATTCTTATCCCCTAGATTTGAGTAGTATATGTTCCTAGTGAAATTGAGGATATAATGTAGAAATTGTGAGAGTTATGATTAATAATTTCAATAAATTCCCCTTTTAGTCTTTATTCCTAATTTAAGGAATGGTTGTGGTTTATTGGTGGCTTGCAAAATAAGTTAAACAAGCTTTACTTAAGAAAAGCCCATAAACCATAAGAATATTTTAGTTATTATTCTAAAAATAAAATATACTCGAGATTTAATAAGAATATTTTAGCTATGATTCTAAAAATAAAATATACTCGAGATTTAATAGAGTTAAGATCAATAGCTACACCACAACTTTTAAATCATGTAGAGGGTTTTACAAGGAGATTGAATAAGATGGAATTAATCAATTTTTTTGGGATAGAAATGGTTGTTTTTGGTGAAACATAGAGTGTCATTAGTGATTGATTTGGGTAGGAAAGCTATTAATTAAATTAATTTGAATAATCTTTTAACTAAGTGTATTAGTTTAGT
This sequence comes from Pinus tabuliformis, assembly GCA_031772625.1. NCBI lineage: Eukaryota > Viridiplantae > Streptophyta > Pinopsida > Pinales > Pinaceae > Pinus > Pinus tabuliformis. The sequence continues at coordinate 1,431,871,965 of CM062819.1, read as the reverse complement.
TTATTAATATGTTGTTTATAAAATTTGATTTCAAGTAGAGAGATAAAACAATTTTGTGCATTTTTTTTTATGGTTTCATTGAGTTTTTAGACAATATGCAACTTAGAAATAATTGAAGGGATATATGTGCCATAAGAAGTGGTGGCCATTAGATATGTCAATGTGTTTAATATTTATACTAAGGACTTTTCCTAGTGATTAAAGGCAAGTTTCAAATTTGCTTATAGATTAAAGGCGTCCTTGGGCATTTTTCGATGGGTCATGTCAAGGAAATTGGGTAATATGTGGACTAGGTTTTGTGATTTATATCAGTCTTCATTATTTTTACTCCTTCAAATCCATGGCTAGTCCTATAACAAACAATATGGTAGAATTATTATCATTTCTCTCTTTTAAAATTTGGTTGTCTTCAGAGTATTCATTTTTCTAGCATGATGGGAATTCTCTTCCTTTAATTAAGAAGATGTAAAATCAAAAATTTATAATATTAACCTTTAATATTTATCACAACATATTATGGATATTTAAAAAACCCTTTTTCATATCAATATCAACACATATTTCAGGAACACAATACTTTGGCATATTCTTTGTCTAAGGACTTTCACTCCGCTTAGGACCTTCCAAATAATTGGATCCACTGAAAGTATGAATATAGGTTGGCTAGAATACTTTATTATGTTTTAATTTATTTTCATTTTGATTTATGATCTTCTAGAGGAATTTGTTGAGATTCTTTTCTTTTTGATAGGTTGATGTAATAATGAAAGAACAATGATGTTGATAAAAGTATATTATAGACGTAATGATAGGTTTTTTTTCTAATATATATATAAGATAGAGGTTATATATATGTTATTGATGATTGTGCTAAAGGAACCTTTAGATTGTATGTTGAATTCAACTTGAATATAACAATATATTTTTTCCTTGGGTAAAAAAACTTATTAGTGTCTAAAATTTGTAAATATTTTTTTCCGAGGAAAATTTCAAGGGATGATTCTCTACATTATTGGATGTCATATGTATTGAACTTATTGGTATATATTAGTGTTCCTATCCAAAGGGGATTCGAATCAAACACTTGTTGGCGTGGAACTAAAAAAATGCTCCACACATTACAACAACCAATTGCATTGACCTCTTAGACTATAAAATTTGTATAATTCTTTTGGGTGAGATATCCCAGGAAAAACTCTAGGAAATTCCTTTTTCATTTTAAGGATTTCCTCTAAAATTAAAAAAGATTACTTAGGTCACAAGGTTAGGTCAATAGTAGGGTTCAAGTGCATCACAAAATATACACATGAAGAGCTCAACATGTCACTTGTGGGAATAGAAATTGGGTGGGGAGGATGGTGTCCAATAAATCATGGTGATTTTAAGATTTAACAATATAAAAAATAAAAAAAACAATGTTGAAGTGGTGTTTGTTTTGTGATTCATCGGACCATAACACAAACGAGTGTTAAGTATTATAGTTTCTCATAAGTAACTTTGGTGTATATTTTTGCTAAGAAAAGTACTTGTATAGGAGAATTTTTTGGATCCATACTTACTTTAAAGAGGAGAATCCTGAGTGGATATTAATAATTCTTAAAATGATAAAAAAAATGTTTGGTGATATTATGTAAAAATATGAAAATGTCTAAGTATTCTATATAGTTTCTAAAAAAATTTGACATTTTAATAGTAAAATATTCTTTTGGTCATAAGATTTGAGCAAATAAAATAGAAATTGTTGAATTATTTTTTGGGAAAAAATATGGAAAATTATTCCAGAGTAAAATTTAGACCTAAAATTTTCCTTAATAATTGTACACCATACTTGATTTGAATGGAAATTCACATCCACCCGTGGTAGTTACTCATGATATTATAACTCAAAAAACTATAAATTTGAAATCCCATTTTAAAAAAATAGATTTATCCACCACAATATAGTTATAGCTATTTTTCATTACACTAATAAAGAATTTTTTACAAGTTTTCTTCTTCTTCCCGGATGTTTCATGTTCTCTTTCTGGGGTTTCATCTTCTCTGATATGCCCCAAAAAATTTGGATGGGTGATATCAAAGCGGTTACAATTTCCTGTCATAAATGTTCCGATTTGTTGCATTTTGGATACTCTTTGTCGGGATATTTGGTGGAGTGGACATCCATGTTAATGGCGTAAGAATATTTCCATGAGCATAACCATCTGTGTCAAATCAAACTAATGATATCACTTTATCTTATTCGTGTCCTAATTGCCATGGCCATCGTCTGCTTCTGTCATTTTCTTGTAAATGCTTCACAGAGACGCACGAGGGCCCTTGCTACGTAGATCATGCAAGACCCTACGACACTTCTCTACACCATCGAGATCCAACAGAGAACACCTCTGCGTTTAGTGCTCGAAATTGAGTAGGACTACATGTGGCATGATGTGACAGGAAAAGCCACAGATCCTCCACTTACGGGTCGGTTGCCTGTAGTGTACAACTATGCAAATATTACTTGTATTCAGGTTGTGTCACCTATCATGGCCACCATGTCCCCGGATGCAACAATGAACCTGCGTCATGCTAGGCTGAGGTAGCGATAGTTTTGATCTCACGTTGAACACTGTGTTGTTTCCTAGCAACGATGGTTCGAATACCAACCCCCTCATCAAGTTCACCCATCTGGCCTTCACACTAGCAAAGGATACCTCTCTGATTTTCCTCCAGAGCTCTCTGACAAATACAAGATTCCCCCATTATTTAAGTACAATATTCTCCCACAGGAATCATGCTCTCTTATTGCTGAAAGTTAACCACATGCCCAAATGGAGATGCATGATCATGCTCTTCACCTGCCTATGCTCTCGTTGTATTCTATTCTTATTCGGGTACCATTGGGTACGACATTTTGGGAAGTTAGCTTCAAGAAAAGTAGCACGAATCATAGTATAAAACCATGAGTTTTGTTTCACCAAAGACACATGACCCGATTTTGTTCGTTTTGGATAAATGTTCACCAACGTCACACAAGCATGTTGTGGGAAAAATAAATAGAAAAGATTCATCTACTCATTTCCCACGAAGATTACTATTTCCATAGGGTACAACGAATAATAGAAAGGCACTTATATCTTTTCAACTTGGTGCTTTTACTCATGGTTTTCCCATTCAACCTATTATCCAGTAAACCCGTGTACACTTTGATCCATCTTAGAGCACAATATCTTTCTTGAAGTTGATGTTTCACATGTTTACCCAGTTCCATAATTTTATGGAGGATGAACAGCTTCCTATTATATTTCTATTAAAAAAACTAGTTCATCTTTCCAAGAAGGATGTACTAACAAAAATATTTATATGGTGGCTTCATAGCTTCAAGACCATCAGAGAGAGGAGTGGACATAGTTTCAGATCATATGGTTGAGAAGGCTTACTTAGAAAGGGTATTTCATTTAAGCGTAGTAGAAGCATGTGGATTTCTTGATAGATTTATTGCAATGGGTCCTATGAGAATCTACAAACAAAAGCCACCATATTTATACATGGAAGATCAGCAAGCAAACTCTGTATCTCATTATGATTATGGGTCAACCACAAAAAACCGTTGCCACCAAAGTCCATTTGCTAGGTTGCACACTGTCAACATCACGGTTCGCCCACAAACATTACAGGGTATCTCTATCTTCATATCTTCATCCATCATGATTATGGGTCATCCAGAAACCCACGGTGATGGGTTAACCACACAAAAGCCTTGCCAATGAAGTCCATTTGCTAGGTCGCACTCTGTTAGTATCACAGTTGGCTCACAAGCATTACATAGCATATCTATCCTTAGATGCTAATTCATCATGGTTATGGGTCATCCACAAACTCATGGTTATGGGTCATGTATAGTAAGGTTAAAACTAACATTCACAAATTATCCTTTACAAATTATTATAGGAAAAGTAATAATTATAACAAAGGCATCAAATGAGACTTGGAAAAACCATCACTACCCAACCTTATTATCCTATATGAACATATAATCAATGTGGGAAAACCATATTGCCACCTATCCTCCTGCACATTCATTGACTTTGAAAAAATACCACAACCATATTGCCACCTATCCTCCTGCACATTCATTGACTTTAAAAATGCACCACATCATTGATGTCATCCTTGGACCTCTTTGTTGGATTAAATCTCTACAATATGACTTTCCAAGATGGAAAATATCCAACTATGGAGTTGATGATTCCAATCCTCATGCACACTACAATCATCTCTTTTCTCCAATGGAAATGAATTATATCTTAGAAACCATGCCAATTAACTCCAACTTTGAGGTTTTATTTAAATCCTTGGAGTGCCTTGTAGTCATATGGTTATTCCATTTAGAAATGAAAAGGATTTAGTTGTGATATCTAATTATTGTAGTTTTTAGTTGTGGCCTTTTACATTTAAATTTAATTTGTAATAAATGTCTCTATTTTTTTCCAAAAAAAGTATCTAAAGAAAAATATGTGGTAATAAATTTTTCATCTATATCTTTGATCACTCTTAATTGGTTTCATAATTGCAATGATGCCATTAACAAACAAGGATGTTTAACATAATTATATTCAAACATTTCATTTTGAACTACTTGTTTATTCCATACATGTGTGTTCCATTATTCCCTCAAATGTTTCTAGAGTGTTGTTTTAGAAATCAAGTGCAGTAATCCTTTATTTAAACTGTGTAATTTAAGGAGAAAGTTGATGGAAATTTTGGAAGAAAAAAGAAAAAACACATTTATGATAGTTTTGTCATGTAGACAATAGACTTCATCTAATTTATTGGTTATGAAACTTTCACTAAAATGAGATAGCCACCCATAAACATGTCCTTGAGCATAATGATGATTGATAATATCATGCTACACCAATGACCATTGATATTTTTTGTTTAAACCTTGCTAGACCTCCATCACAAACCATAATTTCCATCTATTTGGTGTTGATTTGGAGGTTAATAGGTATGCTACAACCTCATCCATCACATATTTCCACTGTGTATCCATTCATGACTACCATTAATTTGGGGTTTATTTGAAGGAAAATGGGTATATCAAGATCTTCATCATGTTGTCTCATCTATGTCTATTGATGATTACTTAGTTGGAGGCTCCCTTTGATTAACACTGATGTGTAACTGTCATTCGCATGTGAATGAATAAGAAACAATTGATCATATATTAATTATTCATGGAACATCCATAAAAAAAATATTATCTTTATGCAACATCAGTGTGTTAGATTGTGAATCCATGAACAATCATAAATTCTAAGACCATGAGTTGTAACCCTTATCTTTATGAGGTGTTATATTGATCCACTCATAAGTTTTTAGTAAGATGTATATCTAGATCTAGAATATTTGGAATGGTGATTAATGTATTATAAATTTAAATGTTGAGACCAATACAATGCAATACAAGGGTTTAAGGCATTTTCCACCACTCTTGTTTATCATGTCTCACTCTTTCCAATTATGAACATGGTATCAATTCCGTGATAAAGAAAGGGTGATAATATCATATACATAGCTAGTAAATATATGAAAGTCTAGAGCTTGATATTATCAAAGTGAGGCAATAAGAGATTTTGAAAATATCATAATGAGATCTATTAAATTGGGTGTGAAATATTAGTTTCTTATTTGAGATTAGATTTTTTTTTGCAGCATATGTTTGGAGATTTGTGGACTTACCCATTGTTGAGAGAGATCTAATTTATCTTGAACGATCTCTTCCATGGAGAGTTGTGGATCAAGCTATTCAATTCTGATTATCCAAGATCTGTCTTGGTGAAATGTCTGCCACCATGCTTTTTGAAGTGGATAGGTGTCTAGATTGGTGTTAATATACAACAATTTGGCTCAAAAAATTCTTGTAATAGATTTTGTGAAATTGATATCAATTATGTACATTATTCTTTTAAGCTTCCCAATATCCAACCTTTACATGTGAGAATTTCCATAGCATGAAAAACAACCACATTTTTTCAATCGTCTTTGGTAGGTATACCTCTGATTTCATTTTGTTTCATTGTCTTGTTGCATTGAAATTTCTTATTCATCCCTCACTGTGTCTTAGTCAGCGAAATCTAAAAACACATAACCGTCAAATTTACTTTTCTTTCTTAGTTTTATATTTGCACCTTGCTATAGTTTCATTATCTTAGATTCTTGGATGTTGTCATTTTTTGCCGGGAGGGTTTGCCACTGACATTATATCTATAATTTCAACCTATGATTCACCACCAAATTTTAAAATATGTTAAGATTTGCATGATGGTGAGCCCCTCCACCAACAAGTATGTATTGATGATGTTCTGATCCACCGATATAGTCATCTCGAACATTGGTGTAAGCAAGGCCATGATCAACAACACCTTTCTAAATTACCATCCCCTTTCCATATGGACATCAAAATTGTAATAACAAGATCAAAACATCTATACCAAGGATGAAAGTTTTATATATCTATGAAAGGATCCATGGGAGGCATTTAGAGATTAGGGGAATAACCAACTAATTTTTCCTGAGATTTATCGTACATGATATTTGTTCTCTCCAAGACTCATCCTAGATGATCATCCCCACAATTACCATTCATTAATTACATAGATCTATATGAGGGTTTGCAAAGATCAATGTTGGATTATTCATAAATATATGGCCTCATATCCATGGCTATGAAAAATTTAGTTGAGTGGTGTTAGGGTTCTCTGGGTGGTTAATATTCTAGTGATCTCTCTTAACATAAGCAGGAGAATCTCATCATCAAAGAGGGTATCACAAATTTCAAAGAGATTTTGTTGGTAGTGTGTAATAGTGACTAAAAGAGGGATCATTCGCATGTGTTGTAGAGCTACATATGAGATTAAACTCATTTGGGTAATAGGAATAACATTAATCCAACCTAAAATTAGCTGTAAAGGCCTGATATGTAGGTCAATTGAGACAAAGTGTGATTACCATTTCATACATAAAGGTGGAAAAGGAGTTCTACAAATGCCTATAGCAATCCAAGGCATAGCATGGACATTGGGTTATGAGATCAAGATCAATATAAAACGAAACTAATAGCTAAAATGGATAGAATCAATGCTCTCATTCTATTGATATTGTTGGTTTCTTGGACATTTTACATAGCCCATATAGTTTTTTTTTTTGGTGTTCTTTAGGTTTTGTTCATTTCATACTAGTTGTTGAAGCAACTAAATAAATGAGCAGATCATCACAAAAATGAGGTTATATGAGCGTAGTGATAGGAATATCTCTCAAGATAGCAAATCTACAAGACCTCTCATGTTTGTCAATTGTTTAAGGTACCTCCTACACTATTAATTTTTAAAATTAAGTTCCTTCTTTGATGCTTTCAAAATGTCTATATTGCATTGTTCATTGTTTTAAAGTGGTATTGACATCTATAGTCAAAATACTCCTTCTCTTGATGTGCCTCATCTGAATGTGAATCACCAATAATGGAATATTCCTGTGTTTGGAGGACTCATAGTAAATTTTGGATTGGCTAGTTTCCAATAATATTGAGGTCCACTTGAGTGATACATTGATTTGGAAAACCATGACATACTTTATTGTTTTATAAGCTACCGCCAAAAAATTAGCCATTGGATCCTGTAAATTCGAGAATGGCCAACATTCATTCTATATGTAGGTTGATTTGAAGCTATTGAAATGGTTTCATTGTGTCCATGTTGTGAAGGTGCTCTTGATGTAGAGGATCATGTCCCTTAGGTATTCATAATCTTCCCTCATTAGTTGTCCTCTTTTTTACTTAATAGTATATGTGTGTGTGGGGGGGTGTGTATGTGTGTGGGTGTGGGTGTGTGTGTGAAATGGAGTTGTTAAGTGGAAAAATATATTTTAAATGTCATTACATGAACTTGGAGTGATAAGGCTAAATGAAATTTTTCATACTTTAAAGTAGTTATAAACATTTTTTTTTGTAATTGAAGTATTGTAATTGAAGAGGGTTATTGGAAACTTTTGATTCAAAAGGTGAAATTTTGTCATATTATCATATAAGAATGTCCTTTATGTCACCATTGACAAGAAGAATTGTTCAAATGGACTTACATGAAATTGAATAAGGAGGTCAAGATAGTTATCAAATTAAATCCTTGTAAAAATCATTGTTTAGGGTGCACATTTGGCAGTACTAAACACCCTAAGGTGACATAAAAATAAAGCAAGTCTGATCATGGGAATGAGTGCATATAAGTGAGTACAAGTGAGCAAGAAAGCATGTTAAGTACAAATGATTAAAGGAGGAAAGTGTCTACTAAATGCCTCTCATGAAATTAAATATTTACAAGAGGGAAACCATGAAGTGCCCAATATAGTTAAAGTGCTTGAGTGGAAATTAAAGAAATTCCAAACCATAATTGGTCAAATGGTTGACAAATTAGTATCTATAAAATATCTTCAAAGATAAATAGATATGAAGGATCAATTGCTTGATGTAATTTAGACTAAATTGATAGAAAAGCAGGATCATATTGATGATATAATTGATGAAACATCTATATTGAAGGTCGATGCATTTTGTGATACAATAGATCTAATGGAAAAGGATAATGCAACTTGTGATACAAATGAGTTCATCTAGATAGTTGATGCAAGTTGTGGCACAAAGGAACTAATAGAGAAGATTGATGCAACATGTTGTACAAAACATCTTATTCAAAAGGGTGATGCAATATGTAACATAGATGAAATAATGCAGATGATCGATGCTTCTTGTGATATAAAATACATAATGATTGCAGATGAGTCACCAAGACATAATGACATTAATAACCAAAATACTAAATGTAAAGATGTCAAAAAATGGCATCAAGAGATTTCAAAGATGGTTGTCTTACTGTGGGAAGAAATATAATTAAATAGAAATCAACATGGATTGGGATACATCAAAGAAAATAACTATCATATTCTAGATTTCTCCAAACTAGTTTAGTTTGTGAGTGAAATATTTTGTGAAAAAGTTAAGAGTATTAATAAAATATGCTGACATTTTCAAAGAGTCGGTCACAAGGAGAGTCAGTTTTTTAATGTTTCTTAATCTCCATCCTTGTCTACATTCGCAGAGGACAATTAACCTATCTAAAAGGTGTCGAACGTAGAAGAAATATAAGAAATGAATTCAATATGGATGTGTAAATTTCTAGAGATGGAATCATGAAGTGAAGAAATTACATCAGTCTCATCCAAAACCACCATATTACTCAGGTGAATATTGGTTAATGATCATCCAAAAACCACCACATTATTCAAAGTAGATCAATTCATGGTAAACCATAAACTGTTAGTTTCCATGGAACATGATTAGTCGTCAACTAGAAAAACTACCACCTAAAAAATCCAAAGCCCTACTTGGATCCTTTAAATAATGAACTATTGAAAAAATATTCACCTTACACCTAATAGGGAGGAATATTAGATATTATGCTTCAAGTTTCTAAGTCTTATTAATCAAATTCCAGTCAACATTCAATAAACAATTAGGAACTCCAACATAGCAACTAGTCTTCTCAAAAGAAAATCTACAAATTTTTCAATTATTTAAAGGAAATTTTCATACATAGTGTAGAAATTCCTTGTAGATTCAAATCGCTTATGTAATATGCTAAAATAAAAGAATTGAATCTACTCTACTCATCAATGAAAACAATTAATCGATTGAGAAATCAAAATATAAACATCAGACAAGATTCAATTACATATGCTCAGAGATTTATCTAAGGGGAAATCATATTCTCAAAACCCTTTCCTATATATATTGCATTACTCAGAAAATAGAGAAGAAATACAATGCTTGTTCAAGCCCGAACAATATTTGCACAAGTATAATCTATCTCACTACCTCATAAGTTGAATCTAGCCAATACATAGCCAATTATGTTGCCTTCTGAGCTCCTATTTCTTTGCGATGTTTCCTTGGGAATTAGGCCCCCATTTAATAGGAATTTTACTCCATTGGATTGCAAAATTCCTTTAGGTAATTCTCTGATTGCATTCGCCCTCTATACAACTTGGAAAATTTGACAACTGATAGTACACTGGCCTTGAACTCCAATCTCAACTGGGTAACTCAAATTTTGTGCATGCATGAGTTAATTTAGGTTGATTGATCAAGTAACTGGTCAAACACTAAAGATGCACCCCACTGCTAGATCTCCTACTAGTTCCTCCAACAGTTGGAACTAGTTTAACTGACCTTAACTTAATTAAATTGTTACAACTAAAAATAAACTCAACCTAGGCTCCTAAAATTTACGAATCATTGTACACAACTCAAGTTAAGCCCTCAACTCGAATTAACTAAGCTAACTGAATGATAACAACTCAACTAACTCATTCAAGTTGTCTTGTGATGTGGAATTTCAATTTTTTCCTAATTTAATTCAAGGGAAAATTAAATTAGGAATTTCTTAGTGCATGTTTTCAACACTCCCTCTTAGCAAGAAATGGATTATCTGTTACCCTGATCTAGCACCTTTGTAATGTACTGCATGCAACACCTTTCATTGTTGTTGTTGCTACTGCAACATCTACAACTAAAAAGCATAAAAAACAATAAACTAAATCAATTGTGTCTGCAATTGTCTACTAGGAAAATTGTGTTGTTGTTGAATCTGGTACTGAGCCTCCTACTTTGTTGTCAACACTCCTCTACACTCTGCAATATCTGACTAACACTAGTCCTCCTGCTACTGATTATTATGGGCCCCTATAGTAAGGTAATGATCCATGAGGAGAACACCTCAATGGACCCTACCCAAATTTCTGCAACTCTTGGACTAAGGATCTACATCGCCCCACCTCACTCCTGGAGGTATGGTTTCATGCATGGTGAAAAATGATCGATTCATATTGTTGTTTCTACTGCTATGTTGCTGCTTCCACTCTATTGCTACAACTACTTCAATAATGAGTCTAATCTCCCCAGATCCTGAAGTACTAGCTTCCATAGGGATGCTCCCTCTGAAACTAAACTCCCTCTAAGTCTTGATCTCTATGTAGGAAATCTCTCTACCCCTCAATATGTTAATATCAAAGATCACAACTCCTTTTTGTGTCACAAAACATTGGCTCACTAATCTTTCCACTAGCAGCGTTCTTGCTCCATTAAGAAGTCTACACATAGGGTCTTCTGGATCTACCCTGATCTAGGGCTCCATCAACTATGCCTCCTGATATCTCATTAGTTCTTCAATGATAATTGTACATGAGGACTTCAATGACTGGTTCTAATGTGAATATTTCTATGATACCATGTAGAATTTCCTTGTAGATTCAAACTGCTTATGTAATATGCTAAAACAAAAGACTTGAACCTACTCTACTCATCAACAGAAACAATTAATCGATTGAGAAATCACAATATAAACATGAGACAAGATCCAATCACATATTCTCAAATATTTATCTAAGAGGAAAGAAACTTCTCAAAACTCCTTCCTATATGTATTGCATTAGTCAGAAAATAAAGAAGAAACACAATGTGTGTTCAAGCCTAAACAATCTCTGCATAAGTATAATCTATCTCACTTCCTCACAAGTTGAATCTGGCCAATACTTAGCCAATTCTTCTGCCCGCCAAGCTCCTATTTCCTTGCATTGTTTCATTTATAATTAGGGCCCTATTTAATAGGAATTTTCCTCCATTGGATTGTGAAATTCCTTTAGGTCCTTCTCTTACTGCATGCACCATCTATACAACTTGGAAAAGTCTACAACTCATAGTATGTTGCCCTTAAAATCCAATCTCAACTAGGTAACTCCAATTTTGTGCATGCATCAGTTAATTTAGGTTGATTGATCAAGTTGTTGACAATAATACTGAGAGGGGGGGGGTGAATCAGTATTATCTAATTCTCTTAATAAATCTTCCTTATTTGATCTTTGAATTATTTTTGCATGTCAGTACCATAAAAATAATGAGCATGAACAAGAAAACAGATAGTCACACCAAAGAACACAAGATGTAAGGTGGAAACCCAATGTGGGTGAAAACCACCTGCTGCAATATGTCTCTATCTTCTTTCAAAATTAGAAACTCCTTTTACAATGATTTTGTACTGGTGCAGTCCTTTACCAGTACGCAGGCTGCAACCTGCAGAGAGCTGCAACTCTCTCTCACTCTCGTTTTCCAGTCTCTCCTGGAAGGGAGCTACAACCCCCTACTTCTTTTCATAAAGCATCAAATGATCATCAAGTACATAACAGTTACTGTCTACTGCAGTTATCAGATCAGCAATAACATAATTAACCCAGAACACCTTATCAACAGAGAAATACAATCAATAGAACATCTTAAGACAGAGACGCAGTTTTCCCTTCTGTGGCCTGCGTCGCGACGCAATTCACCTTCTGTTTTTCTGCGTACACCCGCAGGTATCCTTCCGCTGTGCTGCGTGCCCACGCACTGTTCCTTCAACTGCACTGCGTCCTTTTGCTGCAGGGACGCATCCAAAAACACTATCGCGCCGCTTCCTGTTGCTGCAGGGATGCACCCAGAGATACTATCGCGCCGCGTCTTTTTACTGCAGGGATGCACCTGAACCTTATTCCGATCTGCGTCCCCACGCAGTGCGCCTGTTTCTGTACTGCGTCCCGGATGCACCAGAATATTACTATGCCCTGCGTCCCCACGCAAGTCTCGTTCTACTGCACTGCGTCCCGGCGCACTTGCCTTTCACTGTACCTGCGTACCTTCGGGTATGAATGATTTCAAGACTTTAAGAGTAACCCAAACAGTCAGATCTACAGATCTGATCATGCGCCAACGAGATCTCAGACCTTTTGTAGATTCGCCTTCTTTAGATCTAGACCAGATCTAGCCCAATAAGATATTCAACCCAATACACATTCAAGCCAAATGATCTCCTTTGCTTTATATAGGCAAGCTCTTCCTCAAATCATGGAACAATACCACGAGCCGACACCTTAATAACACAATACCGTTGGCTAGATACCAAGAGTAAATCACAAGAAACCCCCACGTGTGCTTTTCTCTGCCTTGAAATGTGTGCACTGGGTGGACGTACCTCCTGAACGGCTGACCTACGTCTATGGACGCGGTCCCTGCATGGTGTACCTGCGGGTACGCACCTTCTGAACTGATTTCCTGCGTCCTTCTTAATTTTTCAATAAAATGAGAGCCTTGCCACGGGAGTTGCCATCAAGTACAACATCTGTAACATATAGCCATACCGGAAACATAATGCCAACAATCTCCCCCTTTGGACTTGATGGCAACCTCACAAACTTCAGTGTCATTCTCCCCCTTTGACATCAAGGGCAAAGGCGTATGCTCCCCCTAGGAACATGCTCCCCCTGAATACGAACCAGATCTGCAACAAAGAACCATAATCCACCATGAAAGAGATAGAGACATATTGCAGCCATTTCCAAGATCTCCTTCTAACCATCCTCCATAATGCCAACAATGCATTATGTGCTCCCCCTGAACCTGTACCATCAATCAGAAAAAAAAGGTTCAATAATAAGATGATGCATCAACAACCCCCAGCTTTTGCCTGAGGTATTCAAAAGTGTCCCTGGGCAATGGTTTGGTGAGAATATCCACAACTTGTTCCTTAGAAGGAACATACTCCAACTTGACCTTCTGTTCAAGTACTTGTTCCCGGAGAAAATGGTACTTGATTGGTATGTGCTTGGTTTTTGAATGCATAACAGGATTCTTTGAGATGCTGATTGCACTTGTGTTGTCACATAAGATGGGGATTGGTGGTGTACAAGTGATTTGAAAATCCTGTAAAGTCTGCATCATCCAAAGGAGTTGGGTGCAACAAGATGCAGCAGCAACATATTCCGCTTCAGCTGTAGACAAGGCAATTGAACTCTGTTTCTTGCTGAACCAAGATACCAGTCTGGAACCCATAAAGAACGCACCACCACTTGTGCTTTTCCTGTCATCCACGCTTCCGGCCCAATCTGCATCTGTATAAGCATGAAGTGTAAGATCTGTATCTCTAGGATACCATAAGCCATAATTTTGAGTCCCTTGAAGATATTTGAAAATTCTCTTCACTGCCTGAAGATGAGTCTCCTTCGGATTTGCCTGAAATCTTCCAACTATTCCAACTGCATGCATGATATCCGGTCGGGTACCTGTCAAATAAAGTAAACTTCCAATCATAGATCTGTAGGTTGGTTGATGTACTGCTGCAGATTCATCATTTGCACTGAGGCTACATCCTGTGACCATGGGTGTACATACTGGTTTTGCATCTTCCATTCCATATTTCTTCAAAATCTGTTTGAGATACTTGGTTTGAGATAAAAAGATTCCTCCTTCTTTTTGTTGGATTTGCAAACCAAGGAAATATGTCAGTTCTCCTAGCAAAGACATTTCAAATTCTTTCTACATGACCGAGGCAAAGTTTTGACTCATAGCTTCTTCATTGCTCCCAAAAATAATGTCATCTACATACACAACAAGTATTAGCAATTTGTCATTTTCAACTTTTATATAAAGATTGCTATCTGCTGATCCTTTTGAAAAACCTTGTTGATGAAGATATTTGTCCAAACGGTAGTACCAAGCCCTTGGAGCTTGTTTGAGACCATAGAGAGCCTTTTTCAATCTGCATACAAGATTTGGATCATTTCCAAGAATGAACCCATCTGGCTGTTCAATGTACACTTCTTCTTCCAAGTCTCCATTTAGAAAGGCTGATTTCACGTCCATTTGAAATACTTTGAAGTTTTGAAAACTTGAGAGAGCAAGAAACATTCGGATGGCCTCAAGTCTTGCAACAGGAGCAAAGGTTTCTTCAAAGTCTATCCCTTCTTGCTGCGCATATCCTTTACAAACAAGTCTGGCTTTGTTTCTAATTACTTCTCCATTTTCATTCAATTTGTTTTTGAAGACCCATTTTGTCCCGATAACATTCTTATCTTTTGGTCTAGGAACCAGCTCCCAAGTGTTGTTCTTTTCGATCTGCTCAAGTTCTTCATCCATTGCTTTCACCCAACATTCATCTTTGCATGCTTCTTTCACATTTTGTGGTTCAGTCGAGGAGAGTAATGCCAAATAGCTTGAAGCTTCTGCAACTGTTCTTCTAGTTTGTACACCTGCTTCTTTCTGTCCCATAATCTGAGATTCTGGATGGTTCTTCTGAACATATCTGGATGGAGTCTTTTCTTCTATTCTTGTTTGCTCCTCTGGTTCTTCTTGAGGTTCTTCTTGAGGTTCTTCTTCTTCATCATTCTGTCTTTGAGGGTAGCCTTCATCTTCTTCGATGTCTTCACGATGTACTTGCCTAGGAATGTATCCCTTCTCATCAACCACTACATCAATGCTGTCAACAATTCTGCCAAGTCTTTTATTGTAGCATTTGTATGCTTTGCTATATGGAGAGTAACCAAGAAGAATGCCTTCATCTGCTCTAGGTTCAAGTTTGCCAAGCTGCTCATCAGTATTCTTGATATAGCATTTGCTCCCAAAGATTTTGAAGTGCTTTACTGAAGGAGTTTTACCACTCCAGAGCTCATGAGGAGTTTGAGTGTTGTTCACCCGGACATTTGTTTTGTTGAGAATAATAACCGCAGCATGTGCAGCTTCACCCCAGAAAGTTGCGGGAGTTCTTGATTCATCAAGCATAGCACGAGCCATTTGTTGGATTGTTCTGTTCATTCTCTCCACAACTCCATTTTGCTGGGGAGTTCTTGCTATAGAGAATTCTCTTCTTATCCCATGTTCTTCACAGAAATCGAAAAATTCATTTGAAGTAAATTCCCCACCTCTGTCGGATCTGAGGCACTTAATTTTGTGACCTGATTCATTTTCAACCAAGGCTTTGAAAGATTTGAATTTTTCGAATGCTTCATCTTTGTGCTTCATAAGTCCTAACCAGACAAACCTGGAGAAATCGTCAATGAATAATATCAAGTATTCTTCTCCTCGAGGTGTCCTTTTTCTGAAGGGACCGCATGTATCTGTATGTACTAGCTCAAGAGGCATGCTAGCTGATCCTTCTTTCTCTGGAAAGTTAGTTCGGGTTTGTTTTCCAAACTGACATGATTTGCATATGGTGTTGTCAGGAATTTTGATATCTGGAAGATCGCGAACTGCCTGATATTTGCATGCTTTCCTTATTTGTGAGAAGCTTAGATGTCCCAACCTTCGATGCCATAACCAGTGCTCTTCATCCTTGCTCAGATAGCATTGTTGTTGTCCTTCTTCAAATATGTACAGATTATTTGGAGTTCTTTTGCCTTTGAGCACTGTTTTACCTGTATCAAGATCACGAACAAGACATCCATTTGATCTGAATATAACCTCGGTTCTTTGATCACACATCTGGCTGACACTTAGAAGATTATGCTTCAATCCATCAACATACAAAACATTTCCAGCCTTGACCTTTTCTTTTAACTGAGCAATGCCTTTTCCTTTTATAGTTGCAGGAGTATCATTTCCAAAAGAGACTTTCTTTCCCTTTTCTAAAGTAGAATAAGACTCAAGTTTTTCTTTATCACCTGTCATATGCTTCGAACATCCACTGTCAATGTACCATAGATTTTCCTGTCCCTCTGCATAAAATGCTATCCCACATCTTTCCGTTTGAGGTTCCTTTATTCTCCATGTTTTGGTGCTTGAGGCTTGTTCCTTTTTCTGCTCTTGTTCCTTTTTCTGCTGAAACCTGCTCCTGCATTCAGAGTCTTCATGACCAAAATTATTGCAAATAGAACATTCAACTTCATTTTCAAGAACCGAAAAGTTGTTATAGGTCCTTTTTGTAATCCCTGTCATACTTCTTTGTTTTTGAGCTTCCCTAGTCATGATTGTTTTATATGCAACACATTGAGCTGCTTTGTGACCAAAGTTATGGCAAGAAAAGCATTGTCCATTGAAGAAGCTTCTGCGGTTATTTAATCTACCAGCCAACTGATTGTAATTTCTATTTTCATCTATTCTTGAACCAAACTGAGAAGATTTTACCTGTGGCTGGTTGTAGCTTTTGTTCACCCTTAAGATGGATTGCCCCTGATAGTTTCTATTTGTAATACGTCCCTGCTTTACCTGATGATCTTCATTGTTCTTTTGCTCATTTCTTCTTGCCGCATCAAGATAACTTTTTGAGGTGGATGCTTGAGAGGTTTCTCCATTATAACCCAGACCTGTCTTGTTTAGAGGAGACCGCTGCACATTGATAATCTCATCCAAAGTTTCAGATCCTTTGACAAACTTAAGATTAATAGCTTTTGTTTTCTCAATCTCTTTTCTAAGACCAACAATTTCACCTTCTAGTTTTTCAAGGTGTTTTTCCTTTTCATCAATTTGAAATTGTAGAGTATCAATGATCACGTTCTTTTCTTCTATACATCTCTTGAGTCTAGTAATTTCATCATAAAGGTTATCCACATCTACAGCATCCATATAATCATCATCTTCAAATGCCATTAACAACTTATATTTATTACCTTGTTCATCTTCCTCACTGTTTGATAAACCATCACTATCTTCATGGGTGTAGTAGCTTTTCTTATTTGCACCTTGTTTCTTGTTCCATCTAGCAGGTTCCTTTCCTTTATCCTTATAAGGACATTTTGCAGCATAATGACCTACTCTTCCACAAGCAAAGCATTTAAAAGGTAGCTTACCTCTGAACCTTCCAGAACCCCTTTGAAGATTTCTGACAAAATTTGATTCTTCTTCCTCTTCTTCTGGAACATGGCTTGCTTCATAATAATCTTCTTTGCCTGATGCCTTGAAAGCAGCTTCCCTTCTGTCTGATGGACCTCCCTTTCTCATTTCATAAGCAGTTAGAATTCCATGTAGCTGAGACATAGTGAGAATTCGGAGATTTTCCTTTTCTTCTATTGCAGACACTTTAGATTCAAACTTGGGGGACAATGATCTTAGAACCTTTTCAACTACTATAGCCTCTTTTATTTCTTCACCCAAATTTTTCATACAATTAACAATCTCATCTACCCGAAGAAAATAATTAGCCACACTTTCATCATTATACATCTTGAGAGTCTCATACTGAATCCTGAGAGTTTGAAGTTTAGCACGCTTTACCTGTTCATCTCCTTCATAGCTCGTGACAATTTTGTCCCATATCTCTTTTGCGGATTTGTAGTGCATTACCTTCATGAATTCTGTTTGGGATATACATCCTAATAGAGTACTGACTGCTTTCGCATTTGTTTCATACTTCTTCTTCTCAGCTGCATCTGTAGGAGTAGCTGAAGGAAAAGCGTAGCCTGTTTCTACAATGTCCCAAACTTCTGTACCAAGAGATTGAAGATATGCAGTAACTCTTACCTTCCAATAGTTGAAGTTTGTCCCATCAAAAACCGGTGGCCTGATTGATGCTTCTCTCTCGTAGTTGCTCATGATGAACGATCTACCTTCAAGCGATCAAGCTTCTCTGAAGGACCTGCTCCGATACCAATTGTTGAAAATAATACTGAGAGGGGGGGGTGAATCAGTATTATCTAATTCTTTTAATAAATCTTCCTTACTTGATCTTTGAATTATTTTTGTATGTCAGTACCATAAAAATAATGAGCATGAACAAGAAAACAGATAGTCACACCAAAGAACACAAGATGTAAGGTGGAAACCCAATGTGGGTGAAAACCACCTGCTGCAATATGTCTCTATCTTCTTTCAAAATTAGAAACTCCTTTTACAATGATTTTGTACTGGTGCAGTCCTTTACCAGTACGTAGGCTGCAACCTGCAGAGAGCTGCAACTCTCTCTCACTCTCGTTTTCCAGTCTCTCCTGGAAGGGAGCTACAACCCCCTACTTCTTTTCATAAAGCATCAAATGATCATCAAGTACATAACAGTTACTGTCTACTGCAGTTATCAGATCAGCAATAACAGAATTAACCCAGAACACCTTATCAACAGAGAAATACAATCAACAGAACATCTTAAGACAGAGACGCAGTTTTCCCTTCTGTGGCATGCGTCGCGACGCAATTCACCTTCTATTTTTCTGCGTACACCCGCAGGTATCCTTCCGCTGCGCTGCGTGCCCACGCACTGTTCCTTCAACTGCACTGCGTCCTTTTGCTGCAGGGACGCACCCAAAAACACTATCGCGCCGCGTCCTGTTGCTGTAGGGATGCACCCAGAGATACTATCGCGCCGCGTCTTTTTACTGCAGGGACGCACCTGAACCTTATTCCGATCTGCGTCCCCACGCAGTGCGCCTGTTTCTGTACTGCGTCCCGGACGCACCAGAATATTACTCTGCCCTGCGTCCCCACGCAGGTCTCGTTCTACTGCACTGCGTCCCGGCGCACTTGCCTTTCACTGTACCTGCGTACCTTCGGGTATGAATGATTTCAAGACTTTAAGAGTAACCCAAACAGTCAGATCTACAGATCTGATCATGCGCCAAAGAGATCTCAGTCCTTTTGTAGATTCGCCTTCTTTAGATCTAGACCAGATCTAGCCCAATAAGATATTCAACCCAAGACACATTCAAGCCAAATGATCTCCTTTGCTTTATATAGGCAAGCTCTTCCTCAAATCATGGAACAATACCACGAGCCGACACCTTAATAACACAATACCGTCGGCTAGATACCAAGAGTAAATCACAAGAAACCCCCACGTGTGCTTTTCTCTGCCTTGAAATGTGTGCACTGGGTGGACGCACCTCCTGAACGGCTGACCTGCGTCTATGGACGCGGTCCCTGCATGGTGTACCTGCGGGTATGCACCTTCTGAACTGATTTCCTGCGTCCTTCTTAATTTTTCAATAAAATGAGAGCCTTGCCACGGGAGTTGCCATCAAGTACAACATCTGTAACATATAGCCATACCAGAAACATAATGCCAACACAAGTAACTGGTCAAATATTGAAGCTGCACCCCACTGCTAGACCTCTAACTAGTTCCTCCAATAGTTGGCACTAGTTTAACTAACCTTAACTCAATTTAACAAAATTAAATTGTTACATCTAAAATTAACTCAACCTAGGATCCTAAAATTTAAGAATCATTGTACACAACTCAAGTTAAGCCCTCAACCCAAATTAACTAAGCTAACTTAGTGATAACAACTCAGTTAACTCATTCAAGTTGTCTTGTGATGTGGAATTTCGATTTTCTCCTAATTTTTAATTCAAGTGAAAATTAAATTAAGAATTTCTTGCTGCATTTTTTCAACACATAGTAGCTATTCAATTCCAAATATTCAGATATTGGTAGTCTTTCAAGAAAATCTTCAATGGAGCTCAATTCAACAGTTTCATAACGAAGATGACAAAAGTTATTGCTACAAGTGCTGTATAATTATTCAAACTTCTGATTGAGGGGGGAAATGTTAGAATGTGTCCCTAAATAATACAAAGTCTAAGTCCATGATTTGTAATCCTTAACTTGATGAAGTGTTATCGTGATCCATCATTGAGTTATTAGTGATATCTATATCTAGATCTAGAAGATATAGAATAGTCATTGATGTATCATAAATTCAGACATTGAGATCAATACATTGCAATACAAGAGCTCAACACATTTTCTGCCACTTTTTTGTTTTGTCTCACTCTTGCCAATTCTTAACACAATGACCCAATTCACTTCAACAATCCCCTTTTTATGCTTCAAGAATATGATAGTAAAAATTAAATGTTCAACAACTCTTACTAAATATTTTTATATATGAATAAGTTCGAATAATAGATTAAAATGATCTAAAATCTCATTTTGATAAATAAATAAATACACTATCTATAATGTTTTAATCAACATTTCCATTGCTATCCCTCTATATAACCTTATTAATAATAACTCTATATAATTTTAGTAATAACCATTAAAATGGATATGTGACCATTATAGTAATATTAAATTGCAGGTAACCAATAATAAAACATTTTAAACCATGTTAGTGTACTTATTATTTCAAACTTATAAATTTAAGAAACAAACCACATCGAATAACTTAACATTGACATTTTATTGATTTAATTTGGGAAACAATGTCTTATGTCATATGTATACTTTCAGTTTCCCATTTAAACAAAGATCATCTTAGTGTACTTACCATTTCAAACCTAGGAAAAAAACACATCAAATAACTTAGCATTGACATTTTATTGGTTTAATTTGGGAAACAATGTCTAATTATGTCATATGTATACTTTTAGTTGACCATTTAAACAAAGGTCATTTTAGTGTACTTACGATTTCAAACCCAAGAAAAAAACCCACATCAGATAACTTAACATTGACATTTTATTGATTTGATTTGGGAAACAATGTCTTAGATAATATTGATTTGATTTGGGAAACAATGTCTTAGATAATATATATACTTTCAGTTGACCATTTAAACAAAGATCATCTTAGTGTACTTGCCATTTCAAACCCATGAAATTTAAGTGAGAAAAAAACCATATCAACTATATAACATAATGGATAACGTGATATTTTATTGCTTTAATTTGAAAACTAATGTCTCATGTCACATGTATATTTTCACTTAGTCATTTTAAACATTTAATTATATTATTCTCTATATTTTCACATAAACATTTTAAATATTTAATTATATTAGTCTCTTGAAATTCAAGGGAGAAACACGATCATGGAAGTTTGATGAGTGGATACTTTAATGTTTTAAAAATAAATTAAATTTTCTTAATTTTGATTTAATAAGGAAATTAAAATTTTATACTATTAATATTTAATGAATAAGGTTTTTAATATAAATAGTTAGTTAAAAATATAGAATTTAAAGGAAAAACTCTATTAAAGAAGTGAGATGAGTAGACATTTTAATGTTTTATTAGGAAATCAAAATTTTATAAGGTTTATAATTAGGAAATCAAAAGATAAACTTGATCATGGAAGTTTGATGACTAGATACTTTAATGTTTCAGAAATTCATTAAAATTTCTTAACTTTGATTTCATAAAGATTAAAATTTTATACTCATTAAATATTAATGAGTAAGGTTTTTAATATAAATAGTTAGTTAAAAATATAGAATTTAAAAGAAAAACTTTACTAAAGAAGTGAGATGAGTAGACACTTCAATATTTTATTTGGAAATTAAAATTTATGACATATTTAATAAGGTTTTTAATATAAATAATTAAAAGAAATTATAAAAAGTTAAAATGGTTTAAAATTATATATATATATATATATATGAGAGTTATTGATCTAGTTTAAATTGTTAAAAGTATTTTTTTATTTTTAAAAAGTTGGAAGAAAAGTCAACATTATTACTATAATAATAATAAGCATGGTTATATCCCCGATCAAGGTGCGAAAGGTACGATGCAGTAAAGGAATGTGAGGTGGGACACAGGACATGGGGGGCCGAGGGGGATCAGTCACCTAGCTAGCTCGAAGGGCAGAGGGATAAGTAAATGGCATGAGGCCATGAGAGCAGATGAAGGGCAGTGGGGCAGCAGGCAGTACAGGACAGAGGCAGATGTTGATGAGGGCCGACGGGAGAGAAGGAGACCAGGTGTCAAGTGTGGTAGAAGACAGGCAACGGTAGTTGGAAAGTGGCAATGTGGACAAAGAAAGCTCATGGCAGGAGTAGCCAGTGGTAAGAGAGGAGTTATGAAGGGCAATTAGGGAGATGTCAGGGAAAACCCATCCTGAGAAAATCAAATGAGGGAATGGGCAGTGAAAGGAGGACGAAGGCATGTGGAGAGTCCTTCGGATGGTAGGCAAGGCAGTTGGCTAGGGAAACTAAAAGGTAAGATAGTTAGGCTAGGAGGCATTTGCATGCAGAGTGAGAAGTCAGGACGTGCTACTGAAGGTGGTGGAAGTGGTGGGCTGGAGGACGTCGAGCTGCAACCGATTTTCGTCTGCAAGAACTGGTATGTTCTTTTGGCTCCCATTCTCGACTTTCTGTCAAATATGATTTTAAAAGAGGAATGTTGGGTAATGGAAATGATACCCCCAGAAGCGGCCATAGTAGAGACCTTATGTTTCTCTTGGGGTTTTAGCCTGTTAGCCTGGAGCGAATTTGTCTAGAATGCCACCAAGGGAAGGGGGTTTTGGAACACTGGTATTAGTCTTAGGGTAGATAGGTCCCAAGGTATTGTGGCCTGTTGGCACGTCCTTTGGGGTTTCGACAATGGTGGTAGAATCAAACCAATCGAACTATTATGGTGGATTATGTGGCCTGGGAAGGAAGGAATCATAGTTAAGTGCGGAGGGTTAGACGCCTCCTTTGATCTACTGGCAAGGTTGCTTATTCTCCGACCTGATCCAAGCCTAGACCTGGTCGAAGGCTGCGGGATTAAAGGCGGTAATTGGGGTAGCAATCGGGGTAGGGATATAGCACTAAAAAATTCCCTGTCTTGCCCATCTGTCAGGACCCAGGGAAGGGTTGCAATTACAATTATCCATTCTGGGAAGCATCCCCTCATCCGTTTGGGTGGTGATACTCAGGGGAGGGAAGCAATTACAGTCGGGAGGAGAAGCAGAGAAACCCCGTGAGCACTAGGAAACTAGGTTCTTCAAATTTCAATGGGGAACCACTGGAATGATGAGGAGGTCAAAAGCCTCAATTTCTCTAAGGAGGGAGGGGGGAACCCAGGCGTTAATGGGGGCTATTATAATTCTCCAAGCTGGGAGCGATGGGAAAAGCTCATGCCAGAGAAGCCCCACTCGGGAGGGGGGAAGCCTGTGTTTACTCTATTTAAATTGATATTGACTTATAAGGATATTTCCCTGGTTTCTGTTTGAAGTGATATAACAAGCAGAGTGCATAGACTTCCGGAGTCTCGAAACTCATCCCTTGCTCCAGCCCAGGAATAGGTGCGCTGTCCGAAAAAGGAGGAAGTAAGCTGGAAGGAGAGTGGGATGGCAAAGGAAGGTAACAAATCGGGAAAGAGAGGAAACAGAGGAATAGGAAAGGCCGGAAAAAAGACGAAAGGATTGGAAGCGACTTCCAGCAGAGGACCAAGTAAAAGAGGAAGGAAGACCGGGAAGGAGAGTATGCAGAACATGATCAATGCATACATGGTAGGAACACTGTCGGAGGTGAAAGCAATAATTTCTGAATCTGAGAGAGAGCTAAACGACAATATAGAAAATCAAGAGATTGAGGCAAAGGAATGGGAAACAATGGTTAAAGACCCCGGGAATACCAAAGGACGTCAAACAATGTTTCGTCAAACAATTCAATAGCACTAGATCATGAAGAATATCTTGTCCCAAGAAATGACAACCTATAAGGAAAGAGAGGAACTGGAGGACGCCAGACCAGCTGAGCCAAGCATGAAGGATCTACAAAGGGAGATCCAATCTGTCCAAATGCAACTGTACCAAAACAACCTCACAGTAAACAGGATTGAACAGAGCATTCAAGATATGAAGAGAAGTGAAATATCAGGTTCCAACGCGAAAGCCCCAGCCCCGGTGGACTCATCAAATGAATGAAGCATGTCTTTAAGTAGAATTTTGTTTATATGACGATTAGCATTTACTGTTTTAATATGAATATTATAGTAGATAAAGTTGTCAATGTAGCTTGTATGGTAATGAAAACACTTTTTAAATTTTGGACAGCATTCAATGCAGACAAGTGGCCAACAGACCTGGTTTCCTGCGAGCAAGTTGAGGCCACCTACGATTTTTGTTAAAGATATACTTATTTTCAGGAAATATTAATAGAAAAATGATCTACCAAGCTTACAAAAAAAAATAATAATAAACATGGTTATAATAATAATAAATTGTTGTAAACTCCATATTCAAAAAGCATGTTTCATACTTTACAAAGAATTTAGTATAGATTTTATATTAAAAAATAAGGATGAAAATATATAAAAAATAAGAATGAAAACATTTATTTTTTTAATCTTTTATTTGTATTTATATTAAATCTTAATTTCAAAATATTATAATAACAATACCTTCTTAATTAATAATTTTATTAAAATATTAAAAACTTAAGTAAATTTTTTTCTAAATTTTTGAATTACCATTTTATTTAAAGTTGGATAAATCACAATTATTCTAAATAGATTGTAATACTAAAAATAATAATAGTAAATATCATTTTAAATTCAAAAAATAAGATACTTTTTCATTTAATATTATTGTATATAATTTTAGATTAATTATACTAATATTGTAAGTGGTGTGGTTTTCATTAAATATCAATGATGAGTCAACTTGCATAGACTAATAGTTATCTCACAACTAATTTAATGATTAATTTATGATAAGTTTTCTCACTTTTAGATATATTTTTAGATTCATTAAATAATTTTATTAAACCATATAAAATCACTTTATTATCACACTTCAATATATTAATTTCACTATATACTCTATAAAAATAAATATATTTTACTTGGTTCAAATTTAAATCAATATTCTTAAAAAAAACATATTTACATATAATTTTAAATTAATTTAATAATTTTAATAAACTATAAATTCCCTTTATTTTTAATAAAAA
The DNA here is from genome assembly GCA_031772625.1 of Pinus tabuliformis. Lineage (NCBI taxonomy): Eukaryota > Viridiplantae > Streptophyta > Pinopsida > Pinales > Pinaceae > Pinus > Pinus tabuliformis. The sequence goes on along the minus strand of CM062819.1, from coordinate 1,431,846,480 downwards.
ATCTCTTCTAACATATTAATTGAATTTGACTATATAATTTGTATATTCAACTTCATTGGAATATGTTCGAATTTAAATTAATAATTTTGGGAAAAAAAAAACATACTTGTTTATAATTTTAAATTAGCTCGGTAATTGTAGTGTTTAAATTAGTTTGGTAATTGTATGGTGTAATATAAGATTCTTTTGTTTATGACACAGGTGTCCTCAATATTTATTTTAGTGTTTAATATACATAAATATATATTTAAACCATTTAAATTTAATTAATAATATTAAAAATATATATATTTTAATTATTTAATTTATTTAAACGAAAATCTCCTCCCTTTCAAAATAATAAAAATATTTAAAACATTAAAGATCACCACTTCACTTTTCAAATAACGAAAATATCAAAAGCACATAATTATATGTGGTTGATTATGTAGGAGACCACTATAACCCAATCTCAATGATTTCAATGTGGTTCACTGTAACCCAATCCTAGAGACCCTTAGTGTTGGTTTCACCCTTGAGTATTCCAAACGAAATGACCCTGAAAAGACTTTAATAGACATGGACCCTATATTGGGCTCAGGTTGACTTTACAGAAATCAACCCAGTACTAGCATGCACCAACATTGATATCACCTTGTCTTGAACAAGGAACAAACAAAAAAAAATCATTGTCAAACATCAAGGTCATTCACTACAGCTGGAGTATTTATCACTTTTCTGTGGACATGTAATGATGACAACCCATAATGTCCACCAAACTTACCCATGCTTTAATCATAGTATGTGGTTGAATGAAGCGTTATTTTTTCCATAGGGAAAAAATACAAGAATCAACAGTGTACAAATTATGTTACATATGTATCTTAACCCCAACCCCAAATGAAAGAGATATCTTTATTTCTAGCAACAAAACATTCAAAATTTTAAATACTATTTAATTTAAACAAAGCTTAAACATTATTTTAAGGGAGGTTTTCTCTAATATATAATATCACAAAGTTGGGTAGTATATGATATTAATTAAAAAAAAACCCACTTGTTTTTACTAAAAGTCTACGTACAGTTATAAAATTTATTATTCAAATCATTATATCCCAAAATAAGACATTCATCATTTCATCTTGCAAGGTGGACTTCTATACAGTGGATGTAATGGAGACTTAAAGATACATTAGATTTATTAATAATATAGGTACATAGTATTTATTTAATGGAGTGTGGATTAGGTCAACTATGATAATTATTATTAAATAAAGTCTATTAAGTAATCATAATCTAATGAATGTGATTTAAAAATTCTAGAGAATAAAATGAAAATTTAGAGTATGAATGAAAATATGTACATAGAAATATTGCAGAGAATATAGTGAAAACCAAATTTTATTAATAAATGAAATAAGAAGAGGTTATGAAATGTAAATAAATACAAATTAGCTAAAATGATGTTAGTTCATTTTTAAACAAAGAGGTGTTCACTATGCTCATTCATAAGAAAAATCATTACAAGAAGCCAAAATGGCCTTTTAATGTAAAGTACTAAATACTAAGAGGTAAAAGCCCTAAAAATCAAAGACCCTCACCTTAGGAGATGAAGTGGAAAAAGGAATGCATGCCCAAAGGAGTCCAGTTGATATGTCAACATTCTGAGGTTGCAACTTCTACATATAAACTCTATTTGGAGCACAAAATAGCCCATTGGAAAGATCTCAATGAGAAGAGCCATTTTAGTCAACAAGCAAGTAACCCTAATCTATCATAGGGCCAAAAGATATTGTTTAGGGTTTCAAAATTGTGTCAAAAGTTTAAGAGCTAAAAAAGTGTAGAAAATTTTCCAAGATGGGGAACTACTTTGAGTTAATGGAAGAGATGGGTGGCCACCAATATCCATTTAGATCATTATCCTTCCTTAGGAAGAAATGATCCACTTTCTCTTATGTTCCTCCATAATATGGGGAAACTTCTAGTGAATTTGACTCATAATGAGCCACTTAACTTGGTGAAAACGTTGTACTACTTTAACAACCTGATAGAGTTATATCCTTTATTGGTAGGTTCCCTTCATCGTAGTGTCCATGATCCAATCCACTATATCCTACTAACTGCAACGAGGGATGAGTTCTCAAAATACCATATGCTTTTTAGCCACATTCAAGGTGTCCAATAGAGTTGGAAAATATGGTCAAAGCAACTTCACATTAAATATTGGATACAAGCCAAGGAAGGGAGGAATACTTAATTCAAAAAAATTCTCACCTAAATCATTTGTGATGGTATAAGTCCCAAATATAAGTGGTTTGAGCTTCCTACGGTGGACTATGAGGAACTATTTTTTCCAATGTCACCATGCCTTATGACTAACTTAAAACTTATATGGAACCCAATACCAATCATGTTGTTGCTTGTACTCAACATTGGTTATCTATAATATATCATGAACATATTGTTGCATGTGTTGGATATATTCTACAAATTTGGCTATTCTATATACCCCTATATAATCATGGGAAGACTCTTCTTATGTATATTCAATAAGAAAAGTTACATCAATTGGGTCTAATGGCTAAAACCCAAACACACTTGAAAAGAGTTATGACCCATAACACTTTGGAGAGATATATTTATAATAAACCCTATAAATGCATGTTAAAATAATAATAATAATAATAATAAAATAATTATTCGTCAAGACTTAAGTCTCATTTTCTCAAACAAATGTATCCTCTATATATATTTCATTCATTTCTCTTTTATTTCTCTTTAATGTCTTTGTATCTTTGATATAAAGACAATTTGCTTCACTTTATCTAAGTATTCAACCTAGATTGTTATATCGACTTGGTTTTCATAAAGATTTATATTTGGTTATTTGCTTCCATTTTCACCTCTTAACTTGTGTTTATTATTCCACACATTTGTGTGTTCTAAAAGTGTGTAACATCACTTTTCTCGTCATTCTACAACCTTATGGATTTTACTCTTTTTCCATATTAATTTTATATATAGATATGGTATTACCTTATCACCATTTATCATAATTCTTTTAAAACTTGGGGTTTTGTGCACATTTGATTAATTGTTAATGTTATCACCCCAAGAAACTCTCCTAGGTTGTATGTCATAGATGCTCGGGAACATTACAAACTCAACAAAAATGTTGGAAAATGGTGGATGAATGAAAGAAATGTTGCATATTCAAGCTAGATAACCACTTCTACTATGCTTAACCCCAGACATGGGTGAACACCCCTAGACTACAAGGCTTTAGACCACCAATTACTCACAATTTTAAAGAAAATGTGAAGATGGAGAATACTGATCACACCAGCAGATGCACAGGACCTTGTGATGGCTAGCTGCAACCAGTTAAAAGGTCTATAAATCTATTTCCTAATGCATAGATAGGATGACATCTCTCTGGCATTATAATAACAGAAACCTGCATACAATTTCAATGATACATGCTAGATTCAAACACAGAGGTGGGATGACAACCCCTCTAATGCTAAACATCTACAGCACATGAATAAATGCATAACAAGCACAGCCTGGAACAAAGAAGAAGAAGTGGAAAGTGAGGAATTAACAGCAAAAGAAGCTTTCATTAGCTAAAAATGAAGACCAGATGTTGCAAGTATCACAGTAGTTATAGTCTCCAGAAGTTGAAGCTTACAACAAAAAAACATTCATCAACCATCAACCTCTCAATTTTGGGTATATATAGAGGTTGTTTAAAAAATTGCTCTGTTATGCTATACAAGGAAGGATAATAATGGGCCAACAACCATATTAATTCTTCGGAATGGGCCTCTGTCATGATCTAACTGTGTCTGCGCATGAATTCAACCTTCTCTGGTGTTCTGCAGTCCTTCTCGGGCAGATGGAGTACTGACTGATAGGAGCTCCATAACTAATAACTTCGTTTATCTGCTCAAGGCTGTCATGTTTCCTTCTCGACCATGTTGCTGGTTAATTGCAGTTGTTGAAACTTTATTATGCAGGGTACATTTAGCTGGTGGATTTGTCCTTCGGGAGCTCAAGGCAGTCAAAGGAGCTAAGATTTCATGGCAGAAGTATGAGCAGGCCAGGAATAATGCTTAGCCGTTGGATCGCGTGGATCAATGGCAAGGATCTATCGGAGGAAAAAAAACGGGAGGAAACGGGCGAAGGCCGTCAAACCAGGCAGCAGTGAATCCAATGGTCATCGCGCGCGAAAGGTGCGCGGATGATAACGGTCGGGGAACAAGCAGTTTCGGGACTGGTGGTATTCCCCGCACCGCCCACGAAGAAACAGTGGTTTCCATATTCAACAACGTGATCCCGTAATATTGCGACATGTGGCGGACGAAAATCACCGCCCCCACGGGTTAATGCACATGCAAGTCACGCGATCAGGGCTAGCATCCTGTTGGGTGAACATATTATCGTTTAATTCTATTATAGTACTTACCCAACTATTTAATTTGTCAATCCAAGGTTCGTAAACTTACGAGGCATATGCACTATATATGCAGGACCGAAGTGGAACTAATTTAATCTAAATTACTGAAATCAAATTAATCTAGGAAGGCATTGAAACATTAACTATGAAAGCAAGAAATTGCATAAAGGAAAAGCAATACGACATGTGAAGAATTGAATGACAAACAACATATGTGAGCTCACAACAATAAAACTATCTCAAATTATATTACAAGAATCAAGTTACAAATCATGGAAGCATAACAATAAAAGATGAAAAAAACTAAGAATTCCTTTTCATTATTCCTTCTTCCTTTATTAAAATGAAGAGAGAGCACTCTTTTATATACATGAGGAAGATAACCTTCTCATAATTACATATCCAATATTCTCTCAAGCACTCTCAACTAATTTCCCATTATTACAAGATATGATCCCACAAATCTCTCAAGCATTTTTAACTACTTTCCCATTATTACAAAATATGATCCCTTTGAATCCTCCATAAATCTCTCACATATATTGGATAAGATATGCCAACCAAATCCTCCATGATTTTCTCCTTAGGAATTGGATAAGATATGCCAACCAAACCCTCCATGATTTTCTCCTTAGGAATAGGCTTGCATAATTATCTCCTTAATATGGTGGAGGAGATATTAATTCTTCACATATTTCCTACACATCACAAAACTCACATATTCTTGAGATATATATAAAAATATGTATATTTTCTAATATTTAATCATAAATTCACTTGTAATACAAAAATGAATAAAATGGAAATAAGAAGGTGAAACCCAAATGTATGTATGAAAATGATATGATAAAAGGTTAATGGGATGATGAAATGTAAGGAATAGTGAAGAAAAAGGTGGATGGAAATATGACATTTCTGAGTCCCAACACGTCCACCATTAGATCTGGCGATGGACGCGATCAACGGTGGAGAGGTGAATGATGTTTAACGCGTGAAGACAGAACTATGGAGACCGTCGGATCTGGATGCAATCAACGGTGGAGATCAAAGCAGAGGAATAGTGGGGTTTAAAAGAGAGCGCGGAGTCATATGATGGGGTCACATGGCGATTTAAAATTAACGCTAAGGACCTAAAGAACGTAGGCTTTCAAAACAAAATAGAAGTGAAACGGGGGGAAATGCAAGCAGTGAGGAATTAAGTGGATAGCAGGGTTTAAGCTGAATTTCGAGGTAAAACAGGGATAGCAGGGTTTAAGGGATTAAGCAGGAGCTAAGAGAGTATGAGGAGAATACGGGGAATAAGGAAGGAGGAGAAGATTTCTCCAAGCACCTTTAACCATCAACAACACTGCCAAGCTGTCATTTTATCCCTCAACTGCTGAAGTTTGTAGCAGAGCTAACACTGGCTCCTTCTGGGGATGAGATCCTCCCTGTGAGGTCTCAAGAACCTGCAAACCAATGCATTCATGCAAAACCAGCTTAAAAACATTTTCCTAGTATCCATTGGGCATGGAGTCAAATTAAGCCTACTCCTAAAACTGAAAAAGAAATTGCTTACAACTATTAAGGCCTGAAAACTTAAAACTTCAAAAACTGCCCATTTGTTGGGCCATCAAAATTGTTGCCTGTCATCCGGTTCATCATAGATCAGCAAGATAGGATTTATTTGATCCTCTACCTCAAATAGTTTAGGACATTTGAGCTTAATAGGTAGAAATGGATCAACCATCATCTCCCTTTTGTGTATTTTCGTCCTTGGATGTTCTTTATAGGAGCCTTTGTACACCTGGTGAATGATCATGGCTGCTGTGTACTTTTCTTTGTCACCTGTGGTCTGCACAATAAATATGAATGGTGTACCAATATGTTCATGTGAAGGGGACACAGTAACATTATCTACTCCTAAATCTTTGTTTAAACAATCTTGATCCAAGGAGGAGTTCCAGGATTGTGCATCTTCTTTCTCTGTCTCCTGGCAAGCTACCATTTCAATCTGTGTGGAGGCCATCTGAGCAGGTTTCAGACTATCAAGACTGAGATGATCAGTTTCAGCCTTGAGCATTAAATTTTGTTTTGCCTCAGTGTTTAAGTGGCAAATTTGAGGGATTTTTACTTGAGCAAACAGAGGGACAAAAGATGATGGGGAGCTTTCTTCTCCCTTACTGATCACTGGGCAGGGGATGATAGCAGGCTAGCTAATTTGCAGATCTGCATAGCCATGTGAAGATGAGCTAGCATTAAGCACAGATTCTTGGAGGATGAAGGGGTCAGCTGCTGATTACTGCTACTGATAAGCTTGTTGTTCTGCAGGTACAACAAACTAACAAGCAGTGCCTCTGGATATTTCTTTCTCATAAGTAGCCCTTGTTACAAAAGGAGCACCTTCCAAACCATGGACCTCCTCCTCTTCAAACGGCTCTTCTTTCATGAGTATATTTTGAAAAAGGGTCTTCACCCTTTGATCTTCATTTGTATCATGATTTATCTGCAAAATCTGCAAATGCTCATGTGCTCCTCTATGTCGATTTGGCTTTGGAAGAGAAAAGTCACAAGGAACACCTGCTTCTTCAAAATATTGCTCCGCCTTTAGTTTGGAAACTTCAGAGGCCAAGAACTCAATAATCCTAGCTAATTCATCAATCTCAGGCTTTGAGGATGATGAGGATTCACCTCCCTGTCTTCTCCTTTCAGCATCTCCTTCAAGTCTGTATGCAGCAATGACGTTTGCTTCTACCTCAAAGGCTACATTTTGCATATCAGCCAAAGAAGTACATATTCTTTCTCTTAACAGCAGGCAAAATTGAGAATCAAAAGCATTAGAATAAGTGAGCATAGCAGAAGCAGGGGTAGGTATTACTTCAGCTGCCATTCTGTTGTACATATGATTGAATCTGATGTTAAATTCAGACAGTAGCTCACCATCTTCTCTCTGCAAGTTCCCAAATTCATCATGATAAAAGAGCAGATCTTTATTATTTCCCCAGTGCTTTAGGAACACATCATCTAGGGCCTCGATGTCTGCAATGGACCTAGGGGATAATTCTCTAAACCATCTTCTAGCTTCCCCATCTAGGCTTTGGATAAAAACCCTCATCCATACATCCTCTTCATTGATATCCAGGTTATCAGCATAGCTATAAAATGCCTCTAAATGCTCTTCAGCTATTACTCCTTCTGCACCAGTAAACTTAGGCATATATTCTTGATAATCTCCTACTAGCATGGCATTCAACAAGGTAGGCAAGACCAAGGTTCCATACCTAGCAGCAACTATTCTTTCTATCTTCGTGAGGGCTTGCTGACCTACCATGGCTAAGGTATATGAAAGGATACTGGTGGACTGAGTGGTGTGAATCAATGAAAAGAATGACAAAAACAGAGGAATATGATGGACAACATGGATGCTTTTTTGTACTGAGGTCTGAAAGGGAAATGAATAACAAGGAGCTGTATGAATCTCTGAAGGTATTTCTACACTAGCAGAGATACATAAAAATTCCAAGGCTTACTTGATCCTGATGCTCCTTACTGCGATATTTTCTTCTGCTGAACGATCTTCTCAGGATCAGGCACTGGTTCAACTGATGATTTCTAAAGATATCTCTGAACATGCCTCACCAACTGCGCCAGAACTGCAATGTGGAGTAGCCAAAGCTTGGTCTTCCTCCAGTGGAGTCGCCAGATAGATGATTACAACCAAAAAAGTTCCCAGACCTTGTCTATCATCAAATTCTGGAACTGTGTCATTTTCCCAGGGAAGCTAAGCGTCAATCTCCTCTCCCCGGCAACTGCGCCAATTAATGTTATCACTCAAATAAACTCTCCTAGGTTGTATATTAGAGATGCTCGAGAACATTACAAACTCAACAAAAATGTTGGAAAATGGTGGATGAATGAAATAAATGCTGCATATTCAAGCCAGATAACCACTTCTACTATGCTTAACCCCAGACATGGGTGAACACCCCTAGACTACAAGGCTTTAGACCACCAATTACTCACAGTTTTAAATAAAATGTGAAGATGGAGAATACTGATCACACCAGCAGATGCACAGGACCCTGTGATGGCCAGCTGCAACCAGTTAAAAGGTCTGTAAATCTATTTCCTAATTCACAGACAGGATGACAGCTCTCTGGCATTATAATAATAGAAGCCTGCATACAAATTCAATGATACATGCTAGATTCAAACACAGAGGTGGGATGACAACCCCTCTAATGCTAAACATCTACAGCACATGAATAAATGCATAACAGGCACAGCTTGGAACAAAGAAGAAGAAGTGGAAAGTGAGAAATTAACAGCAAAAGAAGCTTGCATTAGCTGAAAATGAAGACCAGATGCTACGGGTATCACAGTAGTTACAATCTCCAGAAGTTGAAGCTTACAACAAAATAACATTCGTCAACCATCAACCTCTAGATTTTGGGTATATATAGAGGTCGTTTACAAAATTGCTCTGTTATGCTATACAAGGAAGGATAATAATGGGCCAACAACCATATTAATTCTTCGAAATAGGCCTCTGTCATGATCTGACTGTGTCTGCGCATGAATTCAACCTTCTCTGGTGTTCTGCAGTCCTTCTCGGGCAGACGGAGTACTGACTGATAGGAGCTCCATAATTAATAACTTTGTTTATCTGCTCAAGGTTGTCGTGTTTCCTTCTCGACCATGTTGCTGGTTAATTGCAGTTGTTGAAACTTTATTATGCAGGGTACAGGTAGTTGGTGGCTTCGTCCTTCGGGAGCTTAAGACAGTCAAAGGAGCTAAGATTTCATGGCGGAAGTATGAGCAGGCTGGAAATAAAGCTCAGCTGTTGGATCGAATGGATCAATGGCAAGGATCTATTGGAGGAAAAAAAACGAGAGGAAACGGGTGAAGGTCGTCAAATCAGGCAGCAGTGGATCCAACGGTCATTGCGCACGAAAGGTGCGCAGACGATAATGACCGGGGAACAGGCAGTTTCGGGAGGGGCAGTATTCCCCACACCGCCCACGGAGCAACGATGGTTTCCGTATTCAACAGCGCGATCCCGTAATATTGCGACACGTGGGGGATGAAAACCACCACCCCCACGAGTTAACACGCGCACAAGTCGCGCAATCAGGGCTAGCGTCCACCATTAGATCTAGTGATGGACGCAATCAACGGCGGAGAGGTGAATGATGTTTAACATGCGAAGATAGAATTGTGGAGACCATCAGATCTGGATGCGATCAACGGTGGAGATCAAAGCGGAGGAATAGCGAGGTTTAAAAGAGAGCGCGAAGTCATATAATGGGGTCACGTGGCAACTTAAAATTAACGCTCAGGGCCTAAAGAACGTAGGATTTCAAAACAAAATAGAAGTGAAATGGGGGGAAACGCATGCAGCGACGAATTAAGTGGATAGCAGGGTTTAAGCTCAATTTCAAGGTAAAACAGGGATAGCAAGGTTTAAGGGATTAAGCAGGAGCTAAGAGAGTATGAGGTGAATACGGGGAAGAAGGAAGGAGGAGAAGATTGCTCCAAGCACCTTTAACCATCAACAACACTACCAAGCTGTCATTTTATCCCTCAACTGCTGAAGTTTGTAGCAGAGCTAACAGTTAACATACATGTATTGATATAAATGTTATGTTTTCTTTTATATCAATAACCATTGTACTTAAATATTTTGTTTTCCTATTCGTAACATAGGTTTTAGGTTTTATATATCCTAAGCTCTTATGAAAATACGGTGAGGCGTAGATCTAATAGTTGCAATGGTGATTAGAACTAAGTTAACACCCCTTTATACCATTATGTGATTTTCCATTCCATCCTAGGTGTTATTTGACGTTTTATAAAGTAATTTTGGTTAATTATACATGTTGAGTTATTGAAATAATGCTTGGACAACTTCGATTACATGGAGCTCCTTTATTGGTTCACCCTACATGAGTGCACATGACATTCACATGCAATCCTGGGTTAATCCCAAGGTCTTGAATCAATGGTTGATGTTTCATCCTCTTGATCCAATGGTGGATAATATTAAGGTTTTGATTTTGGTCCTACCGACCTTCCTCTTGTCCTATAGTTCTTATAAGGTAGGGATTTTAAGAATCAACCCTAACTTGTAAGGAATTTAATAAACTCCCATTTTGTTAGAAATTCTAGTTGTTTAGTTTATTTTGTTGTGGCTTTTCATATTCAGTTACACTCTTAATAATAATTGTTTGTATAAAATCTGTTAAATTTTCTTTTTTGGGCTTTTAACCCTAAGAAGTACACAAAATTTTCTTAATTTATTATTTGTTTATCATTTTTATTTCTATGCTCTTTTAAATCAAGCTTATGGTTTTTACAGAGTTAAAAACCCTAATGAATGTTAGTTTGATTGTTTAATAATAACATATGGTTTATATTTTTATGTTCTATCTGTGGTTATAAAATTAAGTTTTACTCATATATGGTAACTTGTCTTGTAGAGGTGTAGCATAGTACTCTATTTATAAACTTCTCTTCCTGGTAATGCAACCTTCAACTTACTCTTTTTTTTTCTTCATTTAACGTTTATTTTTCATTCCTATCAATAAGCATTAATCAAATTTATATTTTCTTTGAACATTCGCAAGTATATAGGAGTCTTCATAAATTTTGAAACTTTTTCCCTCATCCACATAATATGGAGTCTTTCCACTGTTTAACAACCTTCCTGACATCTTCTCCAGGTTAGGTACCCCTTAAACTCTTGGTTGTTACTTTGATTGTGATTGACTCCCTTGTCGACTATTTTTGTTTATGAAATTTTATATATGTTTGTACAATTTCTCATAATACTTACTTAGAGGAAGTTTATAAATTTGAATAATTCCATGCCTAATGTGTAATTGTAAGAAGTTATGATTGGCTGATAAACCTTTGAAGAGAAGGATTTACGTTAATGATATGATGGTATCCTTTTTTACCATTACTTTACTTTTCCATTGTATGAATACCTTTTAAGAGAAATATGTCAAAAACTTTTCATTTCCAATACAGCCCATATGAGATTATTCTATTAGTTTCATGCTCTTCCATGCTTAATTTACTTTTCTCATACAACTCTTTGGATTCATTTGTGGATTTTTCCTTATGTGTACTCACTAGTACTCAGGTACTTTAAATATCATATTTATATAGGCTAATTTCTTTACCCTTGTAGTTATACGCAAAGGGTATCTACCTCCATATAAGTAAATACTAAGCTAGTTCACCTCAAAGACTTTACTATAAAGATTTTAGTTAATACCTTAGTAATGACTTGGACATTTACAATTTCTAAAATCTTTTCATAAAGTAATGTTTCTTCTACATTTGTTTCTTGACCTTTAATTTTTTCCTACTATTTCAGGTCTTTTTGACCTTATATATACTTTTGTTCACTATTTAACTCTATGATTACCTTTTTTTCTGCGGAAAAATTAGCAACTTTCTATTAATAAAATAAAAATTTATATAAAGTAGATGCACAAAAGCATTCAGGAATTGTCCTAGGGGACCAGTGTATGTGCTTGAAGCACTCATAGTATCTAAGCTACAAAAAAATAAAAATATAGAATTACATTTAGCCAGATAGGTTGGTTTTTCATTTTTTTTATTTTTTCTTTTTGACTTTTTTCCAAACCCCAAGTGATGGAGTAGTAGCAACAATTTCCAACTCATTATTTATTGAAATGTTTGGAGCTTCTTTATCTGAATCTGAGCTCTCAGAGACATGAGATCACTTAGTTCCACTTGTACCTTTATTGTTGTTATTTTCCTAGTGTTGGTTCTCATGGATCAGAACCATTGCTAAGTTATTTGGATTCTCTAGTTGTTTTTCCTGATCCTCCTCCTTCTCTTCTCCCTCCCATTGAAAGCCTTGTTGATTTTGTGTCTCCAGATGTTGCTAGGTCTCATCCATTTCTTCATCCTCATCATCTGATGAAGGAGGGTTTGGGAATTGCCATCCTTTTTTATTTTGCGATCTCTTCTTTGCTCTTTTCTTTTCTTATTTGCTTGTGTTCTGCAAGTGCCTTGTTTGATGGAAAATATGGCATCTAAAGGTAGTGTTTTAAAACTCTAACCACTATGTCCACTCGAATTCTTGATGTGTTAGGTGAATACAGTCCAGATGGCCTTCGCTTAAATCCATATCCACACAAATAAAAGAAAAGTGAAGAGATCGTTGTCCATTCTTTCTCGATCCGTCTTTAGGAACCTTCCCAAACAGTTTCCAATGCCTTCTAGGACCCAGTGGTGCCAAACGGGGAGCGGAAGATTATGTAGCCTTACCCAAACCGGCATTTTTGTAAACACCATTGAGTTTGCATCAAAACCAGGAAACCATGGGATTACAAAGTGACCCACCCTTCCCCAAAACCATGGTCCTTCATTTATGACATAATTAAAGTCTTTTTGAGTATCAAACTGAACCACAAAAAAACCTTTTGCACACAGATAAATGTCAAAATATCTGGTCCAATTGAGGTAGATCCACTCATTTAGATCTTCATATTTGGGCCAAAAACCATTAAATCAACATATGATAACTTTTGCTTGCAAAGTAGTGAAGAGACCACTTACTTCTGGTAATTCTATAGACAGATATGGGGCTTTCTCCATCTTCTCTACAATGTACGGACCTGGGATTGTCAAATTTGGGTTTTGTTTGTCCTGTGTGGCAACTTTCCCTCTTAATGCATCCTTGAATGAAGTCGGACCCTTACCAGTCGAAGATGATCCAGGTGGTATGCTTGCTCCTGGGGCACCACCTTGTAGTCTTAAATTTAGGATAATGGTAGAGTTCCTTTGAATACCATAGTCTTTCAAATGGACCACATCCTGCAACACTTTTCCAGAAAAAATCAAACTTTGTAATGAAGCAGGAATACCTGTGATATTTTGGGCATTTTGCTTCAAATCTGTTAGTAGATCTGTTCCCCAGACCCTTATCAATATCAATTTTTTAGTAATGGTTTTGATAAAAACTTGAAACAAATCCTCTGGATCTGCATCTGCGCCTCTGCCACAACCCTTGGAATTTTGTCCCCAATTTAACTTAGTGCGGATTTGCACTCCCTTCGATGGTTATGAATAAAAACCCAAAATTGCATGGGATGTTGTGCTTCTCGGACTTGGCTTTGCCATTGCCATTAGTCACAGCAGCAGTGATAATGATCGATGCACCTCCAAACCTGAATTCAATTCCTTCAACCTCGAATCCAAGCATCGTGAGATTGGAGGGTTCCATTGAACTACGCAAGTGGCTAATGGATTTTCGCTTTGGATATAGCATGAAACCATGGCTTAACCATGGATCCGCAATTGCAGAAGCTTAATTTGTCCCAACAAAAAAAAACAAAAAACAAAAACAAAACAAAACAAAACAAAACAAAACAAAACAAAACAAAACAAAAAACAAAAAAAAAAAACAAAAAACAAAAAAAACAAAAAAAAAACAAAAAACACATTGTCTGAAACCCATCTCTCTACACATAAATGGATCTATGGTTTTCAGCAAGAAAAAGAGGTGAACGCGGACTCTACAACACCGGGAAAAAAAAAAAAAAACAAAACAAAACAAACAAACAAACAAACAAACAAACAAACAAAAAAACAAAACAAAACAAAACAAAAAAAAACAAAACAAAACAAAAAATAAAACAAAACAAAACAAAAACAAACAAAAACAAACAAACAAACAAACAAACAAACAAAACAAAACAAAAAAAACAAACAAAAAAAACAAACAAACAAACAAACAAACAAACAAACAAAAAAACAAAACAAAACAAAAACAAAAAAAAACCCTATCGCTTCTCGCCTCCATCATCTTGTATCTCTATGATTACCTATACTTAACATGTTTTCCATATTTTTATAACTATCTCAAAAAACATCATTTTTGAGTTTGACACTCTTACACATAAATTTTTATTTAAACTAAATTTCCATCCTTTTTAAGATGCTTTTAAGCCATAGTTTAATTTTCTCCTTTCTTCCTAGTTATATATAAATATAGAACTTAATATACACATAAAAGAAAACAATATCACTATTTCCAAACTAACAGTATAATTCTCTATTTAAATTGCACTAAATTCTATAAAAACATGTATTCTCAATATAAGATGAACAATATTTTTCTATCAATTCAAAATACTGTTAGTTTGGAAACAATATCACTATTTCCAAACTAACAGTATAATTCTCTATTTAAATTGCACTGAATTCTATAAAAACATGTATTCTCAATATAAGATGAACAATATTTTTCTATCAATTCAAAATACTTCTTCAATTCCAACAATTTCACTAACTCTAAATATTTTAGGTATCTAAAAATCATATCTTCCATTCCATGAAAAAATTGAATTTTGTTTCATTTTTCCAACATATTTACCCAAATTTATTTCATTTGCACAAAGTTTTGATATAAAGCATCTTAACAACTCAATTCATAAAATAAAAATAGATCAGAGTATTCAGGATACCAACTTGAAAATGGTGAGTTGGAAATTAAAACTAGAGCTACCAGACTCCACCCAACCATGACTTCATTCAACAAAGAGTTTCCCCAAGCTCCAAGGTCTGCAAGTTCCTTTTCTTTTTCATTTCTATTCCTTTTTCCTCTCACCCATTTCTATGCTACATAAATCATTCCTTCCAACAAAAGACAAAAACATCCCCCTTTTTGTAACGCAATTGGTAGTTGGTAACTACCTCCACCTCATCCACCAAGTGGTAGGTGGTTACTAGCTCATTAATGAGTTCCACTTCCCCAGTCTCAAAGAGCGTCTGACTTTTAGGTGAACTTATTGATCAATAATTTTCATCATCATTAATAATACAATCCTTATATTAGATTCCTAGGTCTTAATAAATAGGGGTAATTACTTTCCATCATTAACTTGCAACCTTATCTCTTTCAACCAAGTGTAGCTTCAACATTAATTTCCAAATTCTTTTATTTTTATTAACAACATAATAACACAAATCTACATTTAATATTTATCAATGATACAACATTAATAATCCAATTTCAAATAGGTCTTTTAAAGTCAAAAAAATAAACACACTTAACATATACAAATTTACAATATAAACTCCAAGTCAGGGGATATCACATCCTCCCCCACTTGGGTTTGACATCATCCCACTATCTTCTTTGACATTGTGGAATCCAACCAAGTTTTCAAAATAAGGATGGATATGCTTCTTTAAAAGTATCTTCTAATTCCCAATTTTCCTCTTCTAGACTTAGATGCTTCCACTAAACTTTAATTAAACATATGTTTCTATATCAGAGTGTGACTTTCATCTAGTCTAGAATACATAGAGTTTTTTCTAGGAATTCTCCCCCTCGTTCTACCTTTACAATATTCCAAACAATTATTTGAGTTGGATCATGTGCATATTTCTTTAATAATGACACATGAAGAACATTGTGAACTTTTATGTTTGCTAGAAGAGAAATTTTATAGGCCACTAGTCCAAATCTTGCTAGCACTTCAAAGAGTCCACAATATTTGGGTGATAGTTTGGCACAATTTCCAGGTATAATAGTGGTTCTCTTTGATTTCACTTTGAGATTATTAAACATGGTCACTAACATTGAATTATTTTTTAACTTTCTTCAAATCTACATAACTCTTTTGTCAATCCTAATTTGTTTCCAAATTCTACTTACCTAATTAACTATTTCTTCCATTTATTTTAGCATATATTGTCCTAAAAATTGCATGTCTTCAAGATGATCTCATCTTAAGAACTCTTTACATCATCTCCCATACATCACCTTAAAACGAAGCATTTTCAATGAAATCTTATAACCATTATTGTAGGCAAATTAAGTGAGGTGAAGATAGTCTTCCAACTTAGTGGGCCTATCCATGAATATTTGTCATAATTTGTGATAAAATTTATTTTTGTACACATGCCCTCAAATAAACTCTTCCAAAATTTACAATTAAACTTTGCATCACAGTCTAAAACCATAGTCCTAGGCATATCATCCATTCTAAAAACTTTCTTCATGAATATTTATACTATATTAATGGCTTTGAAGGTATATATTACAGGAAGAAAATGTGTTACCTTACTAAGTTTTTATACCAAAACCATTATAGAGTCATGTTGTCTCCTTTTTTTTGGTAATTCAATGATGAAATCCATAGATGTTACCTCCCATTTCCATTTTAGAATGGGTAAAGGTTGTAATAATTTAACGGATGTTAAAGAGAAGATTTAACCTATTAACATTCTAAACATTTGGACATATATTATGTTGTTTCTGATTTCATATTAGTCCAATAAAATATTCTCTTAACATATTTATTAGCATTTGATAACCAATATGTCCAGTCGTAGGTTTCTTATGCAGTTCATCAAGGACAAACAATTTTATATTTGGATCATTAGGTATATAAACTATTTCCTATACATCAGCAAATATTTATCGTTCACTTAAAAACCACTCTTTTCCTCATCTTGTGATTCATATCTCTAAATTTTTTCCTTAATTTTTACAAATTCTTGATCAAAATATGTAACTTTTTTTCACCTTTTTAGCCAAGTTTGTCTGCCAAATACTTGCGGAAATGGTACAAATATGATTTAATTTTTTGCTAAGAGAATCTTCTAATGTTTTCTTTTCTTTCAATTTTTATGATTGCAAAATCATATTCACTAAGTAATGCCAACCACCATTCTTTCCTAGCATTCATATTTGGCTAATCAAACGAATATTTCAAATTAACAATGTTAATTTTTAGTTGAAATTTCATCCCTATAAGATAGTTCCTCCACATTTTTAAGGCATGAATGACGGTTTCTCTTTTTAAATGTAGAAAT
Source organism: Pinus tabuliformis (assembly GCA_031772625.1). Lineage (NCBI taxonomy): Eukaryota > Viridiplantae > Streptophyta > Pinopsida > Pinales > Pinaceae > Pinus > Pinus tabuliformis. Next base: position 1,431,829,196 of record CM062819.1, on the reverse strand, counting down.
ATGGTGATAGAATTGCAACTGCTCAAGAAATTTAATCTAAATCAAGAGACAAAATTCTATTCTACTGCTATGTAGAAATTAATTCGCAATTTAGAACAACATTTTCAAACATGCATCAATCACATACACAATTAAAAATATGTATCTAGGGGAAACCAACTGGTAAAAACCCCTAGCCTACATGCACTAATCAGATTATTAGAGAATCTATTACAATTTCTAGCTCCAAATTTGAGCTCAACCTGCAAAAGAATAATTTTTCTCTCTACTTAATGAGAAGCTCTGACCTAGACTTAGTCAATTTATGCCCCCACCTGAACTCTTATTTCCTTGCGCAAATCCTAAGGAAATTGGCCCCTATTCTTTAGTAATTTCCTCCAAAATGATTTCATAATTCCCAAGGATTGATCATTGATTGCATGCAACACTTGTACACCCAAAACTAGTCTACAAATGATGTTACACTGCCTTGGAATCTCCACTACAACTGAGAAATTTGAATTACTTGCATTCATGAGCTATTTTTGGCTGATTGGTAAATTAACTAGATGATCTCTGTGTTGGAATGTTGTCCCTCTACACAACCAACCTACAACTAGTTATATCAACTATTAGAACTAGTTTAACTAAGTACAACTGGAAATAACTAAAATGGATTGCTACAAATTAGCAATAAACACATGCAAATTGAACTCCAAGCCCACTAACTCGAATTTACTAAGCTAACTGAGTGACAATATCCATGTCACCTCAGTTAAATACCTCCAAGTTGTCTGTTGATATGGAAGTTTTGAATTTTCTCAATTTGACCAAGGCTAAGTCAAATTGAGCCTTTCTTGCTACACTTTTCAACACTCCCTCTTAGCAAGAAATAGATTATCAACCACCCCTATCCTTCACCTATGGAATTCAAACTTCCCTCTTGACAAAGTCTTTGTCAAGATGTCAACATCTTGTTCCTTAGTCAAAATGTATTGTAGCAACAATATCCTCCTCTGCACACAATCCCATAAATTATGATACATGTTATCTATATGTTTGGATCAATCATGAAATACCATATTCTCATAGAGCTTGATGCAACTCTAAGTATCACAATAGATCACAACAGTTCCATATCCTGACAAAAGATTCCCACAATTATTTTTATCATCTAGATCACCTCACATGTTGCTTGACTTGCAGCTATGTATTCAGCTTCTGTTGAGCTTAGTACCACATACCCTTGCTTTCTGCTATACTAGGAAATTTCTACGGAACCAATGCTGAAAAATCTGACCTTATGTACTCTTTATGTCAGATGGAATCCCTTCCCAATATTCATATGTGAATCCACATAGCTTCACTCGCTTTAATTTTTTGTACCAAAATACATACTGGATAGTTCCTCTGAGGTACCATAAAACATGCTCAGCTTCCTTCCAATACAATTTTGGCAGCCTAACAATAGCTTGGCTCAGTTGGTTAACTACATAGCATATATCTGGCCGTGTTTTGAGAAGATACATTAGTGAACCCACTAGTTTCTAGTAAATGGTAGCATTAACCTCTTCACCTAAAGTGGCCTTCTCCTTCCTCCAATTGGTCGCTAGAGGTGTCTCCATCGGCTTTCAACTCTCAATATGAAATCTTTGCAGTATCTCAGTGACATACTTGCCTTGAGACACAAATAATTTTGCATCACCATGCCATACTTCCAACCCGAGGAAGAAGTGCATGAGACCCATGTTTTTCATCTTAAATTACCTTGCAAGGCTCTCCTTGCAAGAGCTAATTAGATGCTCATCACCTGTCAATATTAACTAATCAACATATAAAACAATTATTAGCAATTTACCTTCTGCCAAAATATGATAGAGGTTCACATATGCTTCACTTTTGATGAAGCCCAATCCAATGAGATAACTATTGATGTGATTGTACCAAGCTCAAGGGTGCCTATTTGAGACCATATAATGATCGCCTAAGTTTGCACACATGAGAACCAACCAAATGTGTGATAACCTTTTGGTTTCTCTATGTACACTTCCTCCTCAATAACAAGTCCATTGAGAAATGTTATTTTTACATCCATTTGGTGGATCTTCCACCCATCTACGAATATAATGCAAGAATTTATCCAATGGATTCATACCTTGCTATGGGAGCAAAGGTTTCCTCACAGTCAATTCCCTCAACTTGAGAGAATAATTTGGCCACAAATCTAGCCTTATACTTCTTTATGCTTCCATCTACTGCATGCTTAACCTTGAAGATCCATCTCGAACCCACAATAGATTTATCTAGTGGCCTTGGGACCACTTCTCAAACATTGTTCTTCATGATGGATTCATATTCTTCCACCATTGCATCAACCCAAACTAGTTTCTCAACTGCTTCCTCAAAAGAGGATGGCGCAGTCTCTACAAGCTCAGCCATTAGACCCATGTAGCAAGTGTACCTCTCAGGTGACCTCCTTTGCCTATGCAAATTTGAAGTAGCTCCCACATTCTCCCTTGCATCATGCACCAATCTATCATCTTATATGATTCTCTTTCTACCTTCTCTAGATGGTTCTACTTGAATGGATGTATCCACTTTGTCTCTCCATTTGTGGCTTCTCCATAACTTCTTGAGGCTCCTCCTTTGGAGCTAAAAGCTCCTCTTCTAGTGGGATTTGAATCTCCCTCTTAAGGGATCATCTCATTGCTTTCTCCTCATCAAAATTTACATCCCTTTGCAGAACTATCATTATAAGGGAAGGTAAGTACACCCGATAATTTTGTCGAGTTTCTATTTAACCCACAAAAAATCCCAACTTTGTTGTCAGCTCAAGCTTCTTCCTTGAATCTTTGGAGACATGGTAGTAAATAGGGGCTCCAAATATTCTAAAATGAGAAACATCTGGCTTTCTCCCCAAGAAGGCCTCCTCTGCTGTAATCATGCCAAGAATCTAATGAGGACTCTAGTATTGGAATTATATTGTTCTGTTACATTCCTCTTCCCACAAAAGCAGTGGCAGGCCTTGGTCATGTGGCATAGCTCTCACAGCTCCCACAATATTTTTTTTCTTTCTTTCAGCTATCCCATTTTGTTTTGGGTTGTGGGGAGATGTCAACTCCCTTCGAATTCATTCTTTGGCACAAACTTCCTTGAAGTCATTTAAAACATGATCACCTCCATTGTCTCCCTTGAGAACCTTCGCCTTATTATCGATCTCTTTATCAGCTAGTGCCTTGAATTCTACAAATTTTGAGAATGTCTCATACTTCTTCAACATGAAGAAGATCAAACACTTTCTTGGGAAATCATCAACAAAAATAACGTAGTACTTATGTCTGGCAGTGGAGGTATTCAAGAAGGTTCCACAAACATCAAAGTGGACTCTCTCTGAGATTGAATTTGCTTTGTTGTCTCAATAATAGAATTTGGATTTACATACTTCCCCAAGGTATAACCCTCGAAGACATCCTACTGCTCAAGTGATCCTTTATGGATTCTAGTGGTTATTTGTTGCATAATTTTGAGGGTGCCATGGTGAAAATGACCAAATATTATGTGCCAGAGTTTAACAATATCTTGAATCTGCACTTTCTCTACCTTACTTCTTAATTTAGTCCAATCTTCCACATCAAGTTTTTATAGGTTCTTCACACGAACCCTGATATGATTCACATTCCCAGAGGCTATGTGTCTCAGAAAGGCTTTCCCTTTACTAAAGATTACATCATAGACGCAATCTTCCAAAACTGCTATAGAGATGAGGTTCTTCTTCAAGCCTTGTATGAACATTACATATTTGAGGGAAATAGGGGATTTTGACTCCCTCTTAAAGGTTACTATATTAATCCTCGTAGAATTTTACCCTCTATCGCCCCCAAGCTCAATATGCATATCGAGATATTTCTCCTCCAAGTCACTGAAAAAATATCTACACCCTGTCGTGTGGAACGTGAACCTGAATCCAAGTACCACATACTCCCCATCACAATGTTGGCCATGCATGCGATCAGGGTGAATTCTTGCTTTAATTATGAAGCTAATGCTTCACCTGCTGCTACCCCTGAGTTCTTCTTCCTAGATTTTTTTTGTGGACGCTTTGTAGCATAGTTCTCGAATTCATTGCAATTGAAGCATTTTATTTTGGACAAGTATTTATTCTTACCCCATTTGTTGGATTCATGTTTGGTTTGAGATTTATTCCCTTTGCCCTTCTTTCCCTTTCTAACCAATGCAAAATTTTCTTCATCCTCTCCTTCGGATGAACCTCCATCTCTGGTATTTCACCTGATTTCTTCTTGTACCAAATCAGACCATAAGTGTTCCCAATTTGGTAATTTATCCCTCCCGATCACTAATTCCTGACATCTATTCCGAGATTTTGAAAGGCCTAGAAGAGTTAGGCTCATCGAGTCATCTTCTACAACATTCACACCAACCCCTCCAGGCTCATCTTGAACTTGTGTAAATCTGGTGAGATATTGCGTAATATTATCATTCTTCTACACCTTAATGTTTCAAAGTTTGTCTTTGAGGGCCAATTTTCTATGGTCATTGCTATTCTCGAATAGCTCATTCAACACCTTCAACATTGTGAAAGTATCTTCCTTTCCATGGATATTTGAGACAATGTGGTCTCTCACTCCCTCAAGGATTATTCTCCTCACCTTGGCTACATCTTTCTTCCATTGGGATAGGTTCTAGGCATCAGTTGATCCTAGTTTTGGAGTGTTTGTCTTGACATATTCTAGTAATCCATTTTCATCAAGCACTAGCTCCATGCGATCCTTCGAGGCAATGAAATTTGAGATGCCTTCTAAGGAATACTTTAATCTCAGTCCATTGAAGGTCATCCTCCCAACTCTAAAGAAATCCTACTACACTGAAGCTGAAAATTTGAACCTCCTGAGGAACAACCTAAAAATTATTGTTCTAATGTGAATCCCACTCTAATTCCATGTAGCAATATGGTGATATAATTGAAACTACTTAAGAAATTTAATATAAATCGAGAGACAAAATTCTACTCTACTGCTCTATGGAAATTAATTCATAATTTAGAACAAAATTTGCAAACATGAATCAATCATATACATAAGTACACAAATGTACCTACGGGAAAACAACTAGTAAAAACCCCTTAATCTTTCTTTCATTAATCAAATGAATAGAGAATCTATTACCATTTTTAACTCCAACTCTAATCTCTACCTGCAAAATAATAAATGTTCTCTCTTCTCAATGATAAGCTCTACCCAAGACTTAGTAAACTTTTTCCCCCATCTAAGCTCCTATTTACTTGTGAAAATCTTAAGGAAATTGGCCCCTATTCTTTAGGAATTTCCTCCAAAATGATTGTGCAATTCCCAGGGATTGATCATTGGTTCATGCAACACCTGTACACTCAAAACTAGTCTACAACTGATGTTACATGGCCTTGGAATCTCCACCATATTTGAGAAATAAGAATTACTTGCATGCATGAGATATTTTTGATTGATTTATAATTTAACTAGATGATCTCTAAGTTGGACTATTCTCCCACTGCACAACTAACCTCCAACTAGTTCAATCAATTTTTATAACTATTTTAACTAAGTACAAGTGGAAATAACTGAACTGGATTGCTACAATTTAGCAATCAACACATGCAAATTGAACTCCGCAGCCACTAACTCAAATTTACTGAGCTAAGTGAGTGACAAGATCCATTCACCTCAATTAATTGCCTCCAAGTTGTCTGCTGATGTGGAAATTTCAAATTTTCTCATTTAACCAAGGCTAAGTCAAATTGAGCCTTTCTTGCTACACTTTTCAACACTAAATTATGTGTATCATAGTTACTCTCATGGTATTTAAGTTTTCTATATTCATAACGTATTACACAACCGTATTGTATTAGAATCCCCCCAAACCCTCTTTACGAAATCATGACAAGCTATAAAATCTTTGATGGGGTCAACTAGCTTCAAAATTGGAGCAGTAGTTAGCAATTGCTTCAATTTCTTAAGTTTTTCTTGACATTTCTGATTCCATTCAAACTTACTTACCTTATTCTATAAATAAATAATTGAGTATACTAATTTGGAAAATACCTCTATGAACCTTTAGTAATAACTTGTAATTCCCATGAAATACCTGATATCAGCTACATCCTTGGGCATTGACCACTCCATAATAGCCTTTATCTTTTATGGATCCACATCAATCCTTTCTTTAGATACCACATGGCCTAAGTAATGAATCTATTTTTGATAAAATGAACATTTGTTAAACTTAGCATATAGTTCATTTTATCTAAGTGTTTGAATGACCATTTGCAAATGTTGGCCATGTTCCTCTTTACTCTTTGAATAGACTAAGATGTAATCTATAAATATAATGATAAACTTGTCAAAAAATAGGTTGAGTACATTATTTATCATACCCGTAAAAGTGGTTTGGGAATTAGTTAGTATGAGTGAAAGTACACAAACTCATAATTCCCATATTGTGTCCTGAAGGTTGTTTTGTTAATTTCTTTTCCTTTGATCCTAGACTTATCATATCTTGATATTAAATCCATCTTTGAAAATATTATATCTCCCTTGACTTGATCAAATAGGTCATCTATCTTAGACAAGGGGTACCTTTTCTTGATTGTCATTTTGTTGAGCTTCCTATAATTTATACGAATTCTAAGGGTTCCATCTTTATTTTAAAAAATAAGATTTGTGCACCCTAAGGCGACACACTAGGTCTTATATATTTCTTATCTAACAGCTATTGTAGTTGAATCTTTAATTCCATCAGCTCTGGAATAATCATTCTATATGGAGCTTTAGATGTTGGGACTGCTCCAACAATACGATCAATGGTAAAGTATATATCATTTCTTAGAGGAAGTCCTAGAATTTTTTCATGAAAAACATCCTTATATTGTTCTAAAATAGGATAATCATCCATAGATGGTTTATGATTGCTATTAGAAACATACTCAATCTGAATTACAAACATTTGGCATCCCTTTCAAGGGAATTTCTTTAACTGTAAAGCAGAAATTTGCCTCACGGAAATGTCGCTTAGAACCTCTTTTATTGTACAGGTTTCCCCTTCATAATTGATGCATGTGAAATATTTTTCTAAAGAGTTCAAGGCTACCCTATGTTATTCTATCCAATCCATGCCAATAAGGACATCATAATATCCCAAAGGTGAAATATTCAAATTTAATTTAGTATGCAATCCATTCAGGTCTATTGAACAATCTTTACTAATTTTGTTAACTCGTCTTTTGGTTCTTGTGGCCAATTTCACTAACCGGGGTTTATTTTTCTTTTCCTTTTTATATCCACATTTTTCAATTCAGTAAGGGAAATATAACTCAAATTAGAACGGGGATAAATATTTTGCTTCTAATATTCTTTATGGATTTTTTCTCTTCCCACCATAAGGTTTCTTTTCTAATTAGTTAATATGTATCCAATATGTCCTTCATATTAGTAAGGTAATTTTATACCTCAAAATACTTTGACATATTTAGTTTTTTCTCCCTCTTTAGATTCTCCATCAAAATTTAGAGGTCTGAAATTCCTAAATTCACCTTGTAATTGAGGCCTGACCGTTTTCTTCTTATATATAGAAACACTACTAGACTTTTGTTCTTCCATGTCTTCATCAAAATTAAGTGTTTGAATCCCACTATAAGTTATAGATTAAGTTCTGTCTGGTGACTCACTTCTCAGTTGTTTCTATGATTTTTTTTTCTTTCATACTTCCTCTAATTTCTTCTAACCTCTTGAATATGTAGACATTCATATCTTCTTGTTCATCCCTCACTTTAGATAGTTTTTCTTGATTAGATTTAACACTGCATAGATATGTCTTTAGAATAAAAACTACTTGTAAACATTTAGATTCATGATTATCTATATTTTTAGTTTCTCCTCCCATAATTCCCACCTCAGTATTATGCTCCTCACCTCCTCTAAGTGCTCCTATAAAATTCTGATTATTGTTATCTTCAACCATTTTTTTTTTGGTAGTTGACTTATTGTCTATATTGTTGGGTTGTGTTATATTCTTTCCACAACCACACCACATGAGGGAGGTCAAAGGGGCAAAGGTAGTATCCCTTGTACGTTGCGCGGGGCGATTCTCAGAGGTCATAGAGGGGGCGGATTCCCCCCTTGTTGAGGCGTAAGCAAGGGGGCGGTAGCCCCCGTACTCACGAGGTCCGAGACAACGCCCCAGGAAACTTTTTTTGGACCCTATATTAGGCGAGTGGCCCTACCTATGGTTTTGTGCATGGATTTTGCACATGATTTTGGGCATGATGGTTTTTTTTCCATGGTATTTTGTAGATCCAGTCAAGGGAACTACAATTATGTTCTAATCTAGGGTTAATGGATTGGGGTTTATGGATTCTTCGGCATGTATATATATTTATTGTAACATCAGAAGGAACATAATGAAAAATCAATCTGGTAGTCCCAGTTTTGGGATTCAGGGGAAAATCTATGTGTATATATGTTTTATGTTTTATACTCTCGCCATTGTTTATTTTCTCTTTTTTTGGAATTCATATGCAGGTAATTTCTGTGTGGGGTTAAAACCTACATTTGGTATCATAGTCTTTTTTGCTTCAAGGGGATGCCTTTGCTACTGAGGATTTTTGCTCAGGTCTATGGTAGACCCTGTTCAGTGTGAGATTTGCGGGATCGATTCTTGTGGTGAAAGAAGATGGCAAGCAGTGGAAAAATAGAGATCGAAAAATTTATTGGTTCGAGTTTTGATTTGTGGAAACTCAAGATGGAGGATCAGTTGGTGGATAAAGATCAGTGGATCATGGTAGATCTGGGTACTAAACCAACAGCCATTTTAGCTGAAGACTGGGTGAAGTTGGATCAGAAGGCAAAGAGCACAATACGATTGTGTGTCTCAGATTCAATATTGTTGGATGTATCAAGCGAATATTTGGCGAAGGATTTGTGGGACAAGTTAGGGAATTTGTACCAATCTAAGTCTCTGGTGAATAAACTTTTCCTATAGAAAAGGTTGTATAACATAAGGATGAAATATGGAGACTTGGTGACAAAGCATCTATATGCCTTTAATACTGTTGTAAGGCGATTATTATCTGTTGATATTTAAATTTCAGATGAAGGTAAGTGCATCAGTTTGTTGTGTTCTCCACCAAATTCGTGGGATAGTATGGTTGTTGCAATAGGTAGCAACGCAACTGCCTTGCAGTTTGATGAAATATTATCATCCTTACCGTTAGAGGAGATGAGACAAAAAAATATGGAGGTCCAGAATGGTGATGCCTTGTCTGAACAAGGACGGCCCCAGAACATAAACAAAAATAAGTCCTTGAGTGAGAGATTTAAATCTAGAGGGAGATCTAAATCTCCAGGAAAACTTGTAAAGGTGTGTCGGGAATGCAGAAAGGAAGGGCACTTCAAAAGGGACTATAAATATAAAGCTCCTGAGAAAGGAAAGGGTTCTGGTGATGCTCCTTCTGTAGAGGCGAAAACCACCTCAAATGAAGGTGGGGGTGTGTACTTGCCTTCTTCTTCAAGTACACATGTAGATCATGAGGCATGGTTGAATGACTTAGTTGCATCCTTTCACTTCACTCCCCATAGGGAGTGGTTCTGCGAGTATGAGAAATATGTTGGTGGTGATGTGTTCTTAGGGGATGACAAGAAGGATAGAATTGTTGGTCATGGAAAATTCAAGTTGAAGTTGCAAGGTGGAAGGATTAGAACACTTCTAAGTGTTTTGCATATTCCTGCATTGTCCAGAAATCTGATTTCTGTAAGCAAGTTAGATGATGCAGGTGTAAAAATAGTGTTCGCGAAAGATACCTACAAGATGGTTCGGGGAGCACTATTATTGATGCAGGGAGTTCAATTGGAACTCTGTACAAGCTTCAAGGTATCACTGTTATTGATGGGTGCAACAATTCTGTGGTTCCTGAAAGTGGAGCAGAAAATCTAGTGGTCTCTGGAGAAAATACCATGCTATGGCATCAAAGGCTTAGACATATTAGAGAGAAGGACCTTCAAATACTTCATGGTAATGGTATGGTAGAAGGTATGTCTAATTCCTCTCTGGATTTTGGTTTCTGTGAAAATTATGTATATGGGAAGCAAATTGGGTGAGTTTCCCTTCTGGTGGTAAGAGGGCGAAACAGATATTAGAGCTTGTTCACAGTGATGAATTTGGACCTGTGTCGGTTCCATCACTTGGTAATTTTTTTCATTATGTATCATTTATAGATGACTTTTGAAGAAATACATGGATATATTTCATTACGAAGAAATCTGAACTCTCTGACAGGTTCAAAGAATTTAAGGCTCTGGTGGAAAACCAGACAGAGAAGAAGATAAAGGTGTTGAGGACATATAACGGTGGAGAGCTTTGCAAGAAGGAATTTGAAGAGTTCTATAAGAGGTGTTGTATAACACGGCAGAAGACTGCTCCATACACACCTAAACAAAATGGAGTTACAGGAATAATGAACAAGACATTGATGGAAAGTGCAAGAACCATGCTCAGTGGTGTCGGGTTAGGACAAGAATTCTGGGCAGAGGCGGTGGAGACTTCATGTTACCTGGTCAATAGATCACCTTCATCAGCATTGGAGGATAAGGCTCCACAAGAGGTATGGACTAGTAAGAAACCTTCTCTTTCACATCTAAGGGTATTTGGATGTGATGCATATGTACATGTTCCGAAGGAGAAAAGAACAAAGTTTGATAGTAAATATGAAAAGTGCATATTTATTGGGTATAAGGATGGTTTAAAAGGTAATAAGCATTGGAACCCATAAACAAGGAAGGTTGTGTACATCCGAGATGTGGTGTTTATATAGGTGAAAGATGTTATTAAACATGAAGTCCTACCAAAGGAGCCTGAGAAGATAGAGTTTGAGCTAAAGGAGGAAGGATCATACTTTACAAGAGAAGAGGAATCAAAAAATGAAGAGCCATAAACTTCAGTTGTGAGAAGATCAGTTTGAGAAAGAAGGCAGCCAAAAAGGTATATTCCATCTATTTTCTGTTCAAATTTTTCTTTATCTATTACTAATGATGATCCCAAAACTTTGAGGGTAGCAGTATATTTAGAGGATGGAAAACTTTGGAAAGAGGCCATGCTTGATGAAATGGCATGTTTGCACAAAAATGAGGCTTGGGATCTGGTGGAGTTGTCAGCTGGAAGGAAACCCATTGGCAGAAAATGGGTGTTTAAGAATAAGATGAATGTAGAAGGGAATGTGGAGAAATACAAAGCTCATTTGGTAGCAAAAGGTTATTCCCAAGTGTCGGGAATTGATTTTGGTGATATTTTTTCTCCTGTTGCCAAGGTAGCTTCTATTAGATTATTTTTATCTGTTGTTGCTGCTTTTGATTTTGAGGTAGAACAGATTGATGTGAAGACAACATTTCTTCACGTGGATATAGAAGAAGAGATATACATGAAGCAACCTAAAGGCTTTGCAATGAAGGGTAGGAAAGAATTGATATGAAAGTTAAAAAAGTCTTTGTATGGGTTAAAACAGTCACCAAGGATGTGGTATCAGAAATTTGATACATTTATACGAGGACGTGTCTTCACCAGAAGTAAAGCAGATCACTGTGTGTATTTTAACTTAATTGGTGACCGTGTTATTTATCTAGTCTTATATGTGGATGATATGTTGGTGGTTGGAAATGACAAAGAAATTATCCAGGAGTTGAAGACCCAATTGTCCTCCAAATTCGACATGAAAGATATTGGTGCTGCAAACTATATTTTGGGCATGGGAATTAAACAAGATTAGGAAAAGAGGAAGCTTTGGTTAAACCAGAGGAAGTTGTCGAGACAATACTGCAGAGGTTTAATATGCAGGATAGTAAATCAGTGAAGATTCCTATTCATGTAGGTGTAAATTTATTTGTTGAACAGCGTCCCAAGACACAAGAAGAGGAATAGGACATGTCCGTGTTCCATATGCAAGTGCAGTGGGTAGCCTGATGTATGCAATGGTCTGTACTATACCATACATTGCACATGCAGTGGGAGTATTGAGCAGGTTTATGTCAAAACCAAGGAAGGAGCATTGAACAACAGTGAAACAGGTTTTCAGATATTTGCATGGCACTAAAAATTATGGTTTGTGCTACCAAGGAAGACCAGGATTGGAAAAATTTTTGGACATATGTGGCTTCATTGATGCAGACTGGGTTGGAGATCTGGACCAGAGAAGATCTACAAGTGGGTATGCTTTTAACATATTTGGAGGTGCAGTCAATGGGATGAGTAAGAGATAATATGTAGTAGCACTTTCAACTACAGAGGCAAAATACATGACAACCACTCATGCAAGCAAGGAAGTAGTTTGGTTGTAGATATTGTGTTTAAGTATGAGGTTAGTATAGCGAGCTATAAGGATAGACTGTGACAGTTAAAGTGCAATTTTCTTGGCAAAGAACCTTGCTTATCATTCAAAGAGAAAGCACATCGATGTTCAATATCACTTTGTGAGGGATATGGTTGAGGACAAAAAGGTGTTGCTGGTGAAGGTGGACACTTTGAAGAATACTACAGATGCACTGACAAAGTTTGTGAGTATTGAGAAGTTCTCTTGGTGTAGAGAAACAATTGGCATTGCAGGACTGGATCAATGACTAAGCTCTCCTATGGCCCCATATGGAAAGAAAACAAGTGGGAAAATGTTGGGTTGTGTTATATTCTTTCCACAACTACCCCACGCGTGGGGGGGCGGGAGCACCCCCCGTGCGTTGTACGGGGCTTTGTCAGGGGGTAATAGGAGGGGTGGTTGGCCCCCTATTGGGGGGTATGTAGGGGGGCAGTATCCCTCCTACACGAGGTCTAGGGCAATGCCTTGGGAATTTTTTTTTGGAACCTATATTAGGTGAGCGGACCTACCTATGGTTTTGTGCATGGATTTCGCACATGGTTTTGGGAATGATGGTTTTCTGTCCATTTTATTTTGTAGATCCAGTCAAGGGAACTACGGTTATGTTCTAATCCATGGTTAATGGATTGGGGTTTACGGATGCTTCGGCATGTATATATATGTATTGTAATATTGAAAGGAACATAATGAAAAATCAATCGAGTAGTCCCGGTTTTGGGATCCAAGGGAAAATATCTATGTATATATGTTTTATGTTTTATGCTCTCGTCATTATTTGTTTTCTATTTTTTTAGAATTCGTACGCAGATAATTTGTGTACGGGGTTAAAACCTACATATATTTTACACAAAAAAAAATATTTTAGTTAAGACCCATAAAAAGCTCACTATTGTACACTACAATTCTGATACCAATTATAATAAACCCCTCTAAACACACTTTAAAAAATTAATATTTAATTATTCATCCAAGCCTATGTCTAATATTCCCAAACAATTTTATCCTTCAATATTTATTTCATTCATTTCTCTTTTACGTATCTTTAGTGTCTTTCTCTATTTGATAAAGACGCTTAACAATATTCTTTATTTCACTTTATCTAATCATTCAACATAGATTAGAATATCGACTTGGTTTGCATACACATTTATATATGGTTATTTACTTCCATTTTCTCTTGTTACCTTATGTTTATCAACACATTTGTGTGCTTTAAAAGTGTGTAACATCACCTTTGTAGTCATTCTACAACCTTCGAGATTTTAGCCTTTTTCATTGTGTGTGTGATTACCTTCTCATCATTTATCATAATTCTTTTAAAACTTGGAGCCGTGCACATTTGATTAATCAGTGAATCTAACCCAACATTATCATGGGTTTACCTTCTTTTGGTGTATAGTTTTTCTTAGGAAACAAAATTCAAAATCCCAAGGTTTTTTTAATGGAATTCACTCTTGTCTAAAGCACATAAAAAGTGCATTTAACACTAACATTCCTTCCCTATCTCTTCTTGAAAAGAAATCTTTTTAGTTATCTCACTATACTTCTTATAAGGTAGGGATTTTGAGAATCAACCCTAACCTATAAATAATTTAATCAATTCCCCTTTTAGTTAGAAATTTTGGCTATCTAGTTTATTTTGTCATGGATTTCCATATTCAACCACGTTGTCAATAATAGTTGTTTGTATAAAATTTGTTAAATTTTCCTTCCTAGGCTTTTTGAACTGTACAGGAAGTACATAAACAATGCTTAATCTGTTACATGCTTAAAATTTTATTTCCATTCTCTTTTAAATTAGGCTTAGGGTTTTTATAGAGTTAAAAACCATAATGAATTTCATCTTAATTGTTTGATAATAACATATGGTTTATATTTTTAAGTTCTACCCATCGTTATAAAATTATGTTTTACTCATAAATGGTAACTTGTCTCTTAGAGGCATAACAAGGTACTCTATTGTTGAATTGAGGCTTCTATGATCCATATCAAATTATGAGAGATTTTTCAGCGTAAATCACATAATAATTCATTTGTCAACGCATTTTGAACCAACCAGTGTGGTTCATCATCAGGACAAGTTGAAGAATCAGATCAAGCATTGCATGTTAAATAGTCCCAACAGAACCTCCAACGGCTATAATTCTTGACCAGGCAACGACTATATTGACTAACAGCTAAATATGACTGGGGGACAGCTAGATGGACCAGGGTCATAAAAATAAGTTAATTTCATAGCTAGTTAGTTATATTATTATTAAATTAAAAGTCAAAGGGACATATGAATTTTCTAAGGGGTTTTAAATATATATATATAAATAATAAATTAATTTTAAATGATTATTAAGTTGATAGTTAGTTATAAAAAGTATTACCTATTTAAAATTTATATAATATAAATATTAGAATAAGTCAAGTGTTAGAAAAAATAAGATTTTAAATATTCAGATTTAATTAATTGTTTCTCTAATTGTCACATTAACCTAGAGGTATTAACTAATTTAATTGTTTATATGAATTTACCTAAAGGTCTTTACTATTATATATATATATATATATATATATATATATCATACATATATATATAAATTTCCTAAGAATCAAGATAATAGTTAGTTATAAACAAAAATATATTGATAGACTAAGTCAAGTGTGGGAAAGAAAATAGTATAATTAATCGTTTATCTTAATTGCTAAATTAACATCTGATTAAAGTTAAAAAAAAAAAGGCCAAAGGATACGGGAAAACAAGAACAAGCTAAAAAACGAGGGGGAGGAAAGGAAGAAAACGACTAGGAAGAGAGTGCTGGGACCCAGCAACTACTAATCTTCCAGCCATCTTCTCTATTGAGATTGCTTGGCCTTTTTTCAATCTCAAGGGCTTCCCTAAATTTCCGATGATGGAATTGTGAAACTCTAGCAATCACACTAGCCTCCTCAATACACACATGATGCTTGGTTCTTTCCGCATGTTTAGCTAAAGTGGAAGGCTTGGTTCTCCTATGTTTAAGGTTAGCTGCACGCTCACTAATCCTTTGATTAATGGAGCGACCAGTCTCACCAATATAGGGGGTCCCACAAGAACAAGGGATAATATATACCCCTTTCATATCCTTAGGGTCGATAGGATCCTTCACTGATTTGAGGGACTTACGAATGCTGTTAAGGGGCCTAAAGGTCACGGGGACATTATGTTTTTTAAGAATCCTATCAGTGGTCCCCTGAACATACGGAAGATGGACATAATGTCCCCGCAACCTTTAGGCCCCTTAACACCATTTGTAAATCCCTCAAATCAGTGAAGGATCCTATCGACCCTAAGGATATGAAAGGGGTATATATTATGCCTTGTTCTTGTGGGACCCCCTATATTGGTGACACTGGTTGCTCCATTAATCAAAGGATTAGTAAGCATGCAGCTGACCTTAAACATAGAAGAACCAAGTCTTCCGCTTTAGTTGAACATGCGGAAAGAACCAAGCATCATGTGTGTATTGAGGAGGCTAGTGTGATTGCCAGAGTTTCACAATTCCATCATCGGAAATTTAGGGAAGCCCTTGATATTGAAAAAGGGTCGAGCAATCTCAATAGAGAAGATGGCTGGAAGATTAGTAGTTGTTGGGTCCCAGCACTCTCTTCCTAGTCATTTTCTTCCTTTCCTCCCCCCCACACCCCCGCGCCCCACGTGCCCCCCATTTTTTGGCTTGTTCTTGTTTTCCCGTATCCTTTGGCCCTTTTTTTTTTAACTTTAATTAGATGTTAAGTTAACAATTAAGATAAATGATTAATTATACTATTTTCTTTCCAACACTTGACTTAGTCTATCAATATATTTTTGTTTATAACTAACTATTATCTTAAGAAATTTATATCTATATCTATATATATATATATGTATGATATATATTAATAAAAAAATTTATATATATATATATATATATATATATATATATATATATATATATATATATATATATATATAGATATATATTATAAAATAGTAAAGACCTTTAGGTAAATTCATATAAAGAATTAAATTAATTAATACCTCTAGGTTAATGTGACAATTAGAGAAACAATTAATTAAATCTGAATATTTAAAATCTTTTTTTTTTCTAACACTTGACTTATTCTAATATTTATATTATATATTTTTTAAATAGTTAATACTTTTTATAACTAACTATCAACTTAGTAATCATTTAAAATTAATTTATTATATATATATATATATATATATATATATATATATATATAACCCCTTAGAAAATTCATATGTCCCTTTGACTTTTAATTTAATAATAATATAACTAACTAGCTATGAAATTAACTTATTTTTATGACCCTGGTCCGTCTAGCTGTCCCCCAGTCATATTTAGCCGTTAGTCAATATAGTTGTTGCCTGGTCAAGAATTATAGTCATTGGAGGTTCTGCTGGGACTATTTAACATGCAATGCTTGATCTGATTCTTCAACTTGTCATGATGATGAACCACACTGGTTGGTTCGAAATGCGTCGACAAATGAAATATCATGTGATTTACGCTGAAAAATCTCTCATAAGGTACTCTATTTTTAAACTTCTCTTCCATGTAACTCGGCCTTCACGCTTCTATCCTTTTTTTCTTCATTCAGTATTTAGTTTCCATTTCTATCAATAGACATTAATTAAATTTATGTTTTCTTTGAACATTCGCATGTATATAGGAGTCTTCCCAAATTTTGAAAATTTTCCCTTCATGCACGTAATAATAATTCTTCCTAATTCTTAACATTTTATAGATTCTTTCTCCAAGTCGAGTGTCCCTTAAACTCCTGGTTGTTACTTTAATTGTGCTTGAATCCCTTATCAAAGACAAGACACCAGGATATTAGTTTAATTTTATTTTTTTTTAATATATGCCTGTATAATTTATCAGAATACTCTTGAGAGGAACTTTATAAATTTGATGGCTCCCATGCCTAATGTATAATTGTAACTTATGACCAGCTGATTAACCTTCATACAAAAGGATTTAAGTTATTAATATTATGTCTCATTTTTTACCATTACTTTACTTTTCAATTGTATGAATACTTTTTATGAGAAATATGTTGAATGCTTTTCCTTTCTAGTACAGTTCATATGAGATTATTTTAGTATTTTTATGCTCTTGTATTCTTCATGTACTTTTCTCATACAATTCTTTGTATTCATTTGTGGATTGTTCCCTATGTGTATTTGTTGGTACTCTAGTATTTTAGATATCATTTTTATATAGGTTAGTTTATTTACCCCTGTAGTTATACTCAAAAGTTATTTACCTCCATACAAGTACATACTAAGTTATTTATCTTCAAAGTCTTTACTGTAAAAGGTTTAGTTAATACCTTAGTAATGACTTAGACATTTATATGTTCTAAAATATTTTTATAAAGTGATGTTTCTTCTAGATTTCATGCTCGACCTTTACTTGTTTCCTACTATTTCAGGTATTTTTGAGCTTATATATACTTCTATTCACTATTAGAATCTATGATTACCTATACTTAACATTTTTTCCATACTTTTATAATTGTCACATAATATAGCATTTCTAAGTTTGACACTCTTACACATAAATTTTTATATAAACTAAATTTATATCCTTTCAAATTACTTTTAAGCCGTATTTTAATTTTCTCCTTTTTTCCTGGTTATATATAAATATATAACTGGATATAAACATAAAAGAAAATAAGCTAACTATTTCCAAACTAGCAATATAATGTTCCATCTATATCACACATAATTCTATAAAAACACTTATTCTCAGTATAAGATAAAAATAAAAGTAAAATCTAGTGGTTCAAAATACTTCTTTTGTTCCAACAATTTCACTGAAGCTAAATATTTCAGGTATCTAAAAAACATATCTTCTATTCAAGGAAAGAATTGAATTTCATTTCCTTTCTCCGACATATTTACTCAAATTTATTTCATTTACAAAGAGTTTTTATATAAAACATGTTAAAAACTCAATTCTTAAAAGAAAGTAAAAATCAGGGTATTTACTAATACCAACTTAAAAATGGTAATCTGGAAAATTAAGAATAGAGCTACTAGGATACACCACCTGTGACTTCTTTCAGCAAAGAGTCCCCGTGAACTCCAAGGTTTGCAAATTCCTTTTCTTGAGTCTGGTGTTGTTCCTTTTTCCTCTCACCCAATTCTACATTGTGTGAATCATTCCTTCCAACAAAAGACAAAAGCATCCCCTTTCTCCCAAAGTAGTTGGAAGTTGGTAACTACCTCCATCTCATCCACAAAGTGGCATGTGGTTACTAGCTCATTAATGAGCTCCACTTACCCACTCTCAAAGAAAATTTCCTACCTTTAGGGGAATTTAATGATCAATAATTTCCATCAATATTAATAATCTAATCCTTGGATTAGATTCCTGGGTCTTAATTATTAGGGGTAATTACTTTCCATCATTAACGTGTAGCCTTTCCCCTTTCAACCAATTGTAGCTTCAACATTAATTTCCATATTATTTTATTTTATTAATAAGATAATAACACAAATCTACATTTAATATCTATCAATGATACAACACTCATAAAACAGTTTCAAATAGGTCTTTTAAAGTCAGAACAATAAACACACTTAATATATACAAATTTACAATATAAACTCCAAGTCATGGGATATCACACTATTATAGATATTTTTAACATATGTAAGGCTCTAATCCCATGTACATAGATTCTCAGAGTTGTACATGTGCAACATATACACAACCATCTTATGGAGCACATCTATTTTTCCCAGTTTTATGGTGGTGGAAGGTAGTTGATTTGGTCATCTTGGTATCCATTAGAGTCCATAGGCTTGACCATAAGGTATTGAGGGACCTATTATACATGTCTAAAATAATGATCTATGATATCCCAAAATTAACCCAAACGTGCTCAAGAATATCTTAACAAATTATTCTATTGTGATACACTTCTTATGTGGTGCCAAAATGGCTATCTTAGAGAGTCATGTGGCAACCATAAATACACAATTGTTACCATGCTTGATGGGGGGAACATGTAATCCATGGATACTCACTCCTAGGACTTGTTTGGTTTATACAAAGGAGTGTACATTCCTTTCTTCATAATGGCGAATTTAGTGATGGCACAAGCATTGCATAATCGTATTTACCTACTAACATTTCGATGGATTTTCGGCAAACAAAAGTACTTTGGAAGTATTGTTATTGTCTTATCCAGACTAAAGTTACTTGACACAAAAATATATTGTGCCTCTCAAACTATATTTTCATGCTCACTTGAAGGAATACAAAAATACCCAAAATAGCTTAAAAGTGCATCGTCAAGGTGAAAGATTGGAACTTGTTTACATGTGCCTAGTGTCTAATAAATAGCAAAATAATTAGGGGAACTACCATATAATTTGGACTACCTAGAGGTCATGTGTCTATTGGAGTTAATAACTATGGTTATTGCCACAACTGAGGGATAGTTTAGGCAAATTGCAACATTATCAATGTTTCCCTTCTTGTACTTAAGGTTCAAGTGGAATTGTTGCAAGTAAGTGGGCCGCTAAATTTCATGGTAATTTTTTTCTAACTTTCCCTATGTTTAAATGAATTGCAAGGGCTTTTGATTAGTGTAGATGATCATTTCCTTTCCTAAAATATAATTCTTCCACTATCATCAAGTTAATAGTGTGCATATCCCTATCCTAGGTGGAATAACTATTAATAACATTAGATTGTGTCTTGCAATGATAGGAAATTAGATGTCGATGATAGTTGAGGACATAATAAATAACATAGTTGAAGGCATCTATCATAGTCATGAATGTTTGTTATAAATCTAGTATAGTGAGGACTATTAGCAAGTAGGGGTGGTATTTTTAAATCCTTGAACGACTTTAGCTCCACTCTTGGTCACTTGGATTAAGGACCAAGTAATATGAGAAAACTCCAACATCACTATTGTTATATCTCTGAGATGATAATGGTCAGCTATCATGTTAGGGCATCTAAGATATTTGTTTTGGGGGGTTTTGTTTTAATTTTTGGAGGACCAATGTATGAAATAGATTCAAAACAATGATGACTAACCTTCTTGAATAATACTAATATTAAACAAAGGGTTGCTATTACAATCCACACAGTGATTTAGCTTATCTGGTGATGAGTAGAAACAGAAAGATAATATGACTATTACAGTTTTCAAAAAGAAAATTAAATAACCATAAGTAAGAAAACCTTCAAACAATGTTCAGAAAGTTTGACAAAATATGCCTAAGATTACAAAGATACTAATGATTTTATGATTTAGAGGGAATTACTTAAACAAACAGTTTTTACAATTCATTCTATTTAAAGATGATCACTTCAGAAATCTTATAAGAGTGAAATGAAACTCAACTACTCCTATCTAGTTATCTTTGTAAAACTTAAGAATATGAGGAAAACACAGTGAATGAAAACTAAAAAACTTACAAGGAATACAAAACTGTATGAACCAAATTTCAGAATCCTTTGCTTTGATATTAATGATTCAGAAAAAGCTGAGTACATTTAGTGCTTACAAATGTTCCTCCAAGGTTGTAACCCTTAATAACTCATTAAAGAGAGTTATTTATACAATATTAGAGCTAAGAAAATATCTTAAACAAATTTACAAAAATATATTAATACAAAATCAGGAATATGAATTGATAGTCGATCTCACACTATTTTGGCATTGAACTATTGATGACTATTCCTGGAAACGTTGAATGATGTTGAGTTGTTGATGATTGTCCCTAGAAATGATGAATGATGTTTGATCCTCCCTTTAGTCAAGTAAATCAGTTAACTATTCTCAGTGTTTCTTATCTAGGATAGATAACTTAGTCACCCTTCGATAAACCTCATCCATTTTTAGTAAAAGTGGGTTTCACTAAAAATATATGTCTGATTTCATTTAGGATGAAAAAGGTATCTCTAAGTGCATTTAGCACAACCCTTGGTGTTGTTGCACCTCTTATGTTTGAAATTGTAGTTGCATTGGTGCTAACCTCTACAAGTTTTCGGACATAGTCTTCAATCGGCATTAATTTATCATTTATCACCAGCATAAAGGGAAAACCCTTGTTGGTCAAGGGTTCCAACCTGTTGAAAAAACTTTGAACTATGACATTAACATTGTTGCCTTTCTCCTCCAACTAAAGAATGAGATTTTTCTTTGTAATAATCTTCTTCACTTCTAGTATGGTTCTTGTCCTGTCATTAATTCCTAATTCTTCAAGCTCATAGTTGTCTTTAGAATTCAGAAACTTGATTATTTCAATGGCAGCTTCAGGCATGTTCTCAAGTTCCTTGGAGATGGTTTAAATAGCTTCCTGAGCTTTCTCCAACAAGTCCTTTTGATCAAAGATTATCCTGATATAAGGCCAGATATCTTTGATTGATTCAGTGATCTCTTCCCCTAAAATTTCCTTTACCAAACCCAATTTATTTCCAAGGTAAGATTCTTTGATTTCTTTCTGCAATACCTCAATTTGACTTTTTTCCCTCTACAACTCAGCTACATGTGAACTGTCTGCAACTGCTTTCAAGTGATGTAGTGTCTTCAGTTGATCCTGCAATTTCTTTATTTCCTTTGTCTGAATAGATAGATTCTGAAAATCTTCAGCAACATGTTCATCTCCTATTATTTTTCCTGTAGTTGTTGCTGTGTCTGAGGCAGCAGCTGTAGTTATAGAGACTATTGTAAGAGGAACTACATCCATTGGAATATTGGCCCTTTTTACAGTTTCCTCTTTCTCTTTGACAAGTTTCTCCATTTGCTCCTCCATCTATTTTATTTGCAAATTTTGTTCCATGATGAGCTTCATCATGTCAGATTTTTGAGTTTCAGTTTCTTCAATCTCTTTAGTCATTGGGTCCTCTGAAGCTAGCAATTTTAGTTGCTTCCTTAATGTTGAAATCTCAGTATTTTTTGTCTTGACAATTTCTTCTGCAGCCTTTATATCAGAGGGATCATATCCCATCTTCAGCACCAGATCTTCCAAAGCTTTGATCTTGGTGTCTTTGGCCAATGAGGAAACTTTCTCAAGCTTAAGTTGTGACTATGTATTAGCCAAGGTAACCTACATTTTGGATAGACTCATGGCAGTGTTAGTTAAAGTAGAAGCAATCATTTGGCCAGTCTGTTTGTGCATCTCAATTTGGTCAATTAGATGTACATCTTTAACATCAAATTCAAAGGAGGTTTGCTTCTGGTAATGTGCAGTAGTCCTGGGCTATGGAATTTGAGCTTGTAAGAAAGCCATCTGCATTTTACCTTTCTCAGAGTCAAGGACTGAAATAATTCTGGCTTCAAAACTGGAAGAATGTTTCCAAAATTAAGTATAATTATTCAACTTTAACTCCTCATTCTTCTTCTTAATTTCACTAAAGACATGAAAAATGTCATCTTCTTAATCCTTCTGACTGCTTTCACTAGTCTGAATCACTTGTTGTTCATGAGATGTGGTGGAATGAGTAATAGATTGAATAGTATATCCACCAGACTGTGTAAAAAGAGAGGTTTCTCCAAGTCCAACAAATGTTGTTTTTTGAAACTCAATAATTGCAGTGACCTTGGCAGAGAGCCTAGGTCTCTTCTTTCAATGTACAATTCTAAAACCTTGACTTGATGCTTCAATTGTAGGGGATTATTGTTCTTTCCTCCCTCATTTAGATGTCTTTTCTTGTGCAAGTGGAGTTTGTGCATTGGAAGTAGAGACTGCCTATTCTTCAACTTCTTGAATGGTGTTCTCCTTCCACTCTGACTGATTTTTGTACTACTCTATTTCAGGCATGGAAGTATAATGGTATGCAGTGAATTTGCTTTCAACCCTAAGCCTAGAAATCACTCCCATTGGGTCATAAGACCAAGTGAAGTTGAGGCCAAAGTTCATTTGATTCAATAACCTGCCTGCTTCTTCTCTTGCTGCTCTATTATTACAAATGAATGGACCAACCTGAGCCTTTAGCTTGAATTTTGATTTACTCTTTGCAGCCACAAAATGTATTTCATCTGCATTTAACCTCTGCCTAATATATTCTAATGCAAAAAATATGATAGGGAGGTGCTTAGGAAGCTTGTAGGGTGGAAGCTCACAGCCATAGACTCTGAACTTTGTATAATTTTGCTAAAGATACCAATCTCCTGTTGTGGCTTGATCAACCAGCCACAACACTTTCACAATTTCATCACTTATTCTTCGTACTGGAGTGTTTCTCATAAGATTAAAGGTTGGATGAACAAACAATTCTATTAATTGTTGGAAATAATACTAAGAGGGGGGTGCGGTGAATCAGTATTATTAAATCAATATAACTTTTTCATTTCCATATTAAGATTCATATACGCTACTTCAGTTAAGGCAAACCGCGTGTATACGCAACTGTGTGTAATGTAACAAGTGTATATCCAATAAACTTATGATTCAGTTAGTTGATCCTTAATGAGTGCATCAGAACATTATTAACCATATGAACAGTAAATAGGAGTAGTAAAATAGAATAGATCATCACACACAAGAAGCACACATGAACACCATGATGTAAGGTGGAAACCCAATGTGGGTGAAAACCACCTGCTGCAAGTCGTCTCAATCTTCTTTTTAATAAGAAACTTCTTTTACAATGGTTCTGTACTGGTGCAGTCTTATACCAGTACACAGGCTTCTACCTGTAGAAGGCTACAACCTTCTCTCGTTCTCCAAACTCTCCTGGAAGGGAGCTACAACCCCCTTAGCTCTTGTACTAGCCGATCCATTTACTAGTACGTAGGTGCCACCTACTGAAATGCTCCAACCTTTACTCGTTTTCCAGCTGCTACTGGAAGGGAGCTATCACCCCCTTAGCTCTTGTACTAGCTGATGTACCAGTACATAAGTGCCGACCTATAGAAGGCTACAACCTTCTCCTTCTTCCTCTAGGTACCACGTTTCATAAATTTTCAGACTGGATACTCATGGACCACAACATCATAATCTGAAGGCCACTTTTCATCTAATTTTCATACTGGACCCATCAATATCATTGAAGCACACAATCAATCAACACTAGCATCATCAATCTCTAAATCACCCAATATTGAATCATTGAAACCCTGTCAACAAAATGCAATCACCAGAACACAGAGCAGAACACTGAACTCTGCAACAATATTTAGAACCAATTGTATCATCAAAAATCATGCATCAAAGTGCATACGCTACTTGGAAGTGCTGAACCAGCGTGTATACGCAACTTCACCAAGGCGAACCAGCGTATATGTCATTAATTACTTACTTATAACTTCGCTCCACTTCCTGACTTCAGACATACCCAGATCATTACATATACAAAGATAATATGTATGTTAGCAACCAGATCTAGTTCATCAGATCACATAAAGATAAGTCATTCTGATCCTGATCCATTATAGATCTCATCCATCAATACTAAAGCTAAACATAATCAACCAATCTGAATATGCAGAATACTGACACCAGTAAACAGTCATCAGAACTCATCAACAACCAGAAACACCTGTAACTTCAAACATCATAGCTCATATGGTATACACTACTTAGATGTATCTAACCTACGTATGTATGCTCTTTTATCATAGTCAACCAGCGTATAC
Source organism: Pinus tabuliformis (assembly GCA_031772625.1). NCBI lineage: Eukaryota > Viridiplantae > Streptophyta > Pinopsida > Pinales > Pinaceae > Pinus > Pinus tabuliformis. The sequence continues at coordinate 1,431,804,160 of CM062819.1, read as the reverse complement.
ATCTGTAAATATTCATTCATGATTTGCAGCTATTCCAAACTTGAGTTATACCCAGATCATAACATTTACAAAACATTACATGCGTCAGTATACAGATCTAGACTAAACAAGATCAAACTGTATAGAGATGATTCATTCCAAGCCATTAGATCCTGATCTATCCTTAGATCTTGTTCTCCATCAACCGTTGAGATTCCTCCTTAGCTTAGATCAAGCAATGCATCATGAACCCATAACCTGCATACTGGATCTCATACTTCATCAGATATTCAAGACTTTCTCAATGCCTTTGCCTAATGATCTTCTTCTCCTTTTATAGTCTTAGGCCTTACTCAATACCATGGTCCAAAACCATTTAGAACCAATACTAGGGACCCAATACCTGGGTTCAACACTTCGGACGCAATACCAAGGTCCAAAACCATAGGTCTAAATACCACAGACCCAAAAATAAGCTTTCCCACATGTACACACTTTTCCGTGCATGAAAGTGTGTGCATACGCATACGCGACTTTTGATCAGCAATCCCGCATGTATACGCGCCTTTTTTATATTTAACCTGCGTGTATAACCTACATGTATACAATACTTGGTATATAGCGAACCTGCATGTGTACACGACTTGGTATATAGTGAACCTGCGTATATACTCTTCTTTCTTCATTCTTTGTAGTCTAATCATCAATTCTTTGCTACTGACCTACTGCACTATAATCTGTCATCTTGCCATCAAGGACAACACTTGTAACATAATGCCAACAATCTCCCCCTTTGGACTTGATGGCAAGGCTAACTTGTCATACTGAGAACTATCATCTGATTCCTTTGAGTTGTCCTACATCCCATGTATTTTGTCACATCTGATATCTCTTCTGTAGATTCATCTAGATATATATAAGTGAGTTATTCTTCTACGAGTGGGTTGCCATCAAGTACAATACATGCATCATAACTCCAACAATCTCCCCCTTTGGACTTGATGGCAACAACACCAAATCACACTCCCCCTTTGACATCAAGGGCAAAGGGCGGACCAAGATATTCTCTTTCCTTGATAAACATTCTGCTGCCCATACTCCCCCTGAGTACCTGCTGAAATCTCTGAATGAGCTCTCCCTTTGTATATGCCAAGGTGTACCAATCTGTCCATGCTCCCTCTGAGTACATGCTGAAATCTCTGCTCTACTAAAGTGTGCTATTCATGCTCCCCCTGACTGTAAACAAGGTCTGCAGAAAATGGTCTATAAGAAAGAACATGACTCTATACATCATAAGTGACCTTCCTATCACCAAAGACTCATACATACATCCATCTCCCAACCAAGTGGGGATATATCAATATTGATTTATCATCCCAACCAAGTGGGGATACACCAGATATCAAATGTTTAAACATGACTGAAATATTACATCATCCTTCCGATGCATAGTGGGGGTACAAATTACAACATATGACCAAAAGGGATTCATCAAATGACTACAATATATAGAGACAAACTATTACATCCAGAGTCTTGATATGACCTTTACATGACATTTATAATAGATACCAAACATCTAAATAATATAATGATAGTCATCAGCAACTATCGTACACAATGTATGATCTGCTCCATAAGCATCTGACAACAGCATCTAGACTAGCAACCTATATATATTCATTAGTGTATAAGTCATCAACCTATAACAAGGTATGTCTGCATCAATTCATCCCTTTGAACAGAATTCTGCATGTGTCATACAGATTCAATCACATTATATCATATGTGAAAAAAACACCATAGCCATCTCATCAACATCAAGATCTGCATGTTCCAAGTATCATCACTTGGGAACATCTGCATCAACCAACATATGTAAGTATCAACCTATCATCATATAGGTAAGAACTCATCATCATCATGTCTCCAACAATGCAACTTTGAGTAATCATTCATGTATCTAGCACTATGTATCTTGAGCTCAAGATCATTTTTCAAGACTTCTTGATATCATCAACAGCAACAATCCTCATCCACATGAGCACCAAGAACTATAGTAATCCTACATCATAACTGTATTATATGATCTTTATGCATATGACAACAGCAGCGTATGAGTAACTCATCATCAAGTAATGAAGATGTGTATTCAAGATTTGTACTTCTCTTTATCCTTATGAAGATCACCATGTAAGCACCTTATATGCATCATCAGAGAATCAACCACAAATCTGATCTGAACACCAACTATGTAACCCCAAGAATCATATGAGATTTTATCATGGAAAACTCATAACCATATCATAGCAAGATATATCATTTAGCCATATAAGCATCATCCCCAAGGACTACTAACCATAATGCCAACAATGCATTATTAAAAGTATATTCTCCCCCTAAATCTATGCCATCTTGTTTACTATCAGTTCTGATCATGCATATATCAGCAAGAAATATCAAGGCATCATCATCAACAAGTAGGATCAAAGCACTTCTAAACATCTTACAAGTATCAAGAAATTTCCACACATCATCAGCAGATTGTAACCATTATCAAACAGAGAAAGTAATGGACTGAATCATATCAGACCCTTTTCCTGAGCCTGTCCCACTGCTTTTCTCAAACTGACATATACGTGACTATGCACTGCCTATCTCACGTATATACGCAACTTCTCTTTATGAAACTTGCATATGAGACTGAGAGCACTGAATTTTTACACTTTCAGCTTCCTCTGAGTCTGTTATGTCTGTATATTGTGCTGAGTCATATATTTCTGACTGCACTTCCTTCTTCTTCCATATCTTCAAGTGTGATGATGTTTTCTCCTTTTGGCATGGTGCCCAAACTTTGTTCCTACATTCCTTTGCTATATGTCCCAACTTGTTACATGCATAACATCTTACATGTTTCATATTCCTTCTATAGCAATCAATAGCTTTGTGACCAAACATATTGCAAGAAAAACAGTATCCCTTAAAGTACCTGGAACGTGATGATCTTTCTGTGTGATGGTCTTGACCATTCTACTTCTACATATGGCTACAACATGTCCAAGATTATGACATACATAACATTCAACATTATTCATCGAAGGAGTAAAAGATTTTCTTTGAAGAATTTCTTTCCTTGGTTGTTGATGGGATTGACCTCTCATCTCCTTGTTGAGTATTTCAAATTGTGCATTTGTCTTATTTTGTGAATTAGATTCACCTTCAAAAAATTCATGAAAACCAAGACCAGTTTTGATAGCAGGAGACCTTTGACTACTAAGAATATCATCCAAGATCTTAGTACTATTTTGAAATCGTAAGAGCGTATCCTTTTCTTCTAACTTATCTTTTAGAATATTTACCTCAACCTAAAGTTGCTCTTCCTTTTCATGACACTGCTTCTTCATGTTTTCTTTAGCTTTTCTTCCTTCTTTCAACTGGTGTCTTAATTCAAGAACTTCATTTTCTTATTTTTCAAGAGCTTGGAGTAGTTCTTTATTCTACTTATTTGATTCTTCAAGATCTTCTTTTAGCGAGAGGATCGTAGCTTCAAGACTTTCATAGTAACTGGATCTTTCTCTGAGTTTCTTGATTTTTGTGCTCCTTTCATTTACTTCACTTCTTAATCATGTCACTTTATCCTGCAAATTTTGGCATTGATCTTCCTTTTCCTTGAATAGCTTCCTTACCTTGTTTCCTTCCTCTAGTTGAGCTTTTAGTTCGGTAGCTTCTTCTTTGAAGGCACATTCCCTTTTGTTCAATAGATCTTGTTGATCTCTAATTTTGGTTGTAAGCCTTTTAAACTCTGCCTCTATTTGATATCTTTCTTTCTCACCCATAAGAGCAAATTCAGTTGTTTCGCCATCACTTTCATCATCTTCAAATGGATGGATAAATGTATCACCAGAGGATAACAAATTCATACATGATAGTTCTTTTGCTAGTTCATCTTCATTCTGAAGTGATTCTGAATCTGAAGTGCTTCTTCCACATATTCCCCAATCAATTCTCCCACTGTCATAGCTCTTCTTAGATGTCTTCTTCTTCTTAGCACTTTCTTCTTAAGCTTCTTTCCCATTGTTCTGCGGATCTCCTTCAAGCGATCAAGCTTCTACCAAAGGACCTACTCTGAAACCAATTGTTGGAAATAATACTGAGAGGGGGGGGGTGAATCAGTATTATTAAATCAATATAACTTTTTCATTTCCATATTAAGATTCATATACGCTACTTCAATTAAGGCAAACTGCATGTATACGAAACTGTGTGTAATGCAACAAACGTATATCCAGTAAACTTATGATTCAGTTAGTTGATCCTTAATGAGTGCATCAGAACATTATTAACCATATGAACAGTAAACAGGAGAAGTAAAATAGAATAGATCATCACACACAAGAAGCACACATGAACACCATGATGTAAGGTAGAAACCCAATGTGGGTGAAAACCACCTATTGCAAGTCATCTCAATCTTCTTTTTAATAAGAAACTTCTTTTACAATGGTTCTGTACTGGTGCAGTCTTATACTAGTACACAAGTTTCTACTTGTAGAAGGCTACAATGTTCTCTTCTTCTACAGACTCTCCTGGAAGGGAGCTACAACCCCCTTAGCTCTTGTACTAGCCGATCCATTTACTAGTACGTAGGTGCCGCCTACTAAAATGTTCCACCTTTACTCGTTTTCCAGCTGCTACTGGAAGGGAGCTATCACCCCCCTTAGCTCTTGTACTAGCTGATGTACTAGTACGTAGGTGCCAACCTACAGAAGGCTACAACCTTCTCTTTCTTCCTCCAGGTACCACGTTTCATAAATTTTCAGACTGGATACTCATGGACCACAACATCGTAATCTGAAGGCCACTTTTCATCTAATTTTCATACTGGACCCATCAATATCATTGAAGCACACAATCAATCAACACTAGCATCATCAATCTCTGAATCACCCAATACTGAATCACTGAAACCCTGTCAACAAAATGCAGTCACCAGAACACAAAGCAGAACACTGAACTCTGCAACAATATTCAGAACCAACTATATCATCAAAAATCATGCATCAGAGTGCATACGCTACTTGGAAGTGTCGAACCAGCGTGTATACGCAACTTCACCAAGGCGAACCAGTGTATATGTCATTAATTACTTACTTATAACTTCGATCCACTTCCTGACTTCATACATACCCAGATCATTACATATACAAATATAATATGTATGTTAGCAACCAGATCTAGTTCATCAGATCACATAAAGATAAGTCATTCTAATCCTGATCCATTATAGATCTCATCCATCAATACTAAAGCTAAACATAATCAACCAATCTGAATATGCAGAATACTGACACCAGTAAATAGTCATCAGAACTCATCAACAACCAGAAACACCTGTAACTTCAAACATCATAGCTCATATGGTATACGCTACTTAGATGTATCTAACTTGCGTATGTATGCTCTTTTATCATAGTCAACCAGCGTATACATCTGTAAATATTCATTCATGATTTGCAGCTATTCCAAACTTGAGTTATACCCAGATCATAACATTTACAGAACATTACATGCGTCAGTATACAGATCTAGACTAAACAAGATCAAATCGTATAGAGATGATTCATTCCAAGCCATTAGATCCCGATCTATCCTTAGATCTTGTTCTCCAACAACCATTGAGATTACTCCTTAGCTTAGATCAAACAATGCATCATGAACCCATAACCTGCATACTGGATCTCATACTTCATCAGATATTCAAGACTTTCTCAATGCCTTTGCCTAATGATCTTCTTCTCCTTTTATAGTCTTAGTCCTTACTCAATACCATGGTCCAAAAACATTTAGAACCAATAATAGGGACCCAATACCTAGGTTCAACACTTCGGATGCAATACCAAGGTCCAAAACCATAGGTCTAATTAACACAGACCCAAAAATAAGCTTTCCCACATGTACGTGCTTTTCTGTGCATGAAAGTGCATGCATACGCATACGCAACTTTTGATCAGCAATCCCGTGTGTATACGTGCCTTTTCATATATTTAACCTGCGTGTATACACTACTTGGTATATAGCGAACCTGCGTGTGTACATGACTTGGTATATAGTGAACCTATGTATATACTCTTCTTTCTTCATTCTTTGTAGTTTGATCATCAATTCTTTGCTACTGACCTGCTGCACTATAATCTGTCATCTTGCCATCAAGGACAACACTTTTATCATAATGCCAACAAATTGTTTATATGTCCTTCTCCTTCATTGCCATAGAAGTCCAAAATATCACTGATTGTCGGTTGCCTTCTTCATCTAGCTTCTACAAGGTGAATGGAAACTTGTCTCCCTAAAAATATATAAAAAGATATACAAGTAATGAAGCATACTTGAATACCTCTTCAATATTAAACTGGACAAATTGTTCATGAATGGCCTTAGCTATAAATTGGCTAAAGTTATAACAAACAGTGGGTTTGGAACCAGCAAGAAGATATATAAGAATCCAATGATGGATTCATTTACATATTGATCAGAATTGTAACCAAGAAGATAAGAAAGAATGGTTGTAATTTTCTTGGTTCTGTTTGGGAATATAGATGAATCATAGGGAGGGTTTCTTTTAGGCATAGGGCTATCTACAACTAGGAAAAGTTCTAGAGTTTGAGCTCTTTTAGTGAAATCTAGATTTTGATAGGCTTTTGTTAGGCTTTCATGAGAAAAAGGATGGGTTGGCGCAATAGTTGGGGCCTGCAACATCTGTTCAATGGACTGAGCATTGATGGAGCACAAAATTTCTCCTGTAGGTGAGATGATAGCTCTTTGAATGGGGTCATAGGATTCATGGCATTTCTTGACAAATTCAGGTGCTCTGTGTATCTGAGGGAAAATGTAATGAGGAAGGTGGGAGTCCCAAAGTCCTATTTCATCTGTTTGATCAACTAATTGATCCTCAATCCAGTAGTAGATTTCAAACAAATTGAATTCATACATTGACTCATTGATTTTATAATCTCTGTCGACCAGGAGAGTATGATGGAAGTCAACTTGTGGATGAATGAGAGGATTTGGGGTTTCTACAACTTCTTTTCCTTTAGGAGGTATTCTGTTAATTTAATTCAAAGCTAAAAGTGACAAAAATTGGAAGAATTGGGCTGAAACACAGTGATAATAGGATAACATTATAAGTGAAAATGGATTAGGTGGACCTAGATGTCAGCTTGCTTCTGAACAGAGTTGAAAATTCGGTTGAATGATGAATCTTTCATTTTGGCTGCAAACAACAAGTATAAAGTGAATTATGGGAATGTATTGGGTAATGGATTTTATGAAAAATAGGGCTTATAATGAATAAGATGGAGCGGGTCTGTTAATCAACAGTTAAATCCTCATTAATTCTCCAATGGGGCTGATAAACGTTTAAGTGGAATATTAATGTGTGAGGGTGGAAAATTAATCGATAATGGGCAAAGAGACAGCAATTGATTGGACAGAGGAAGTGACATGGGAGCATACATGGACGAAGATATAGGAGCGGCGGTAAATGGTTGAATGAAAACCACGTTTGGGAGTAAATTGGAATGGTAATTTGTTTCGGGATTTTAAGACCTGAATAACTAGGATAGGAGAAAAGCAGTTTCGAAGGGTGGTTTCCAAAACTCTCGACTTCAGACTCCCCCTGACGATGTTATAGACATTTTTGTGCCCTACAACTCCAAGCATGAAATGTCCATAAACCAAGGGCTCCTAAGTCCCTAAAAGTGTTGTTCTAACCCCTAAAGGAACAAGGTCAACAGATTACAGCTTCTCCCAGAAGTTCTCCACCAGAAACTACTCAGAATTGGTCAAAACAGGATCATTGCAGCTGCTCCACTGGCTAGGTGCGTTGCATCTCACCCAAATGCAATGTGAGGGTGTGTTTCATTTCAAAACTCCCTTCTGTGGGGTGCGATGGGCGAGAAATGACAAATGGCAGTGTCATTCCACGAGGTGGAGAGGCAATGGAAGCTTCCAGAATCTTCTCCTATGACACTTGCCTCATTGAATTCGACCAAGGATGAGTAAGAGGCCCTCAGTCTCCAAGTGGAAGCAAGAACTGACAGAGAGAAGACACTAATCAAATCACAAGCTGACTCATCCCCCTTACAGATATCTATATATGGATCCCTCATCCCAGAGATCCAGAGGCTGGAATTTTGCATATTGTAAGGAATTGCTGTTGGTTTCTAGAGACAAACATCAGATTGTTGGGTGATCTATGCTTTGTTTGAGGTGAAGAGGGGCTTCTTTGCTAGGAGGTTGATGCTGGGTCAGAACCACTGGTTGTAACTCCTCCTGGATCTTTTCTTGTTTATCAATAAAAGCTATTTGAGTTTTCCTCCATGCTTTTGTATCATTGATGCTTGTTACATTTGTATGGTCAATTTAAATCTGATCCTAAGTTGTTTATGAATATAGATCCATGTCTTTGTATAGTGCTATGCTTCTGTGATCTTGCAGGTACTTTGTGAAGCTGGGCGTGCTAGGGAGCAGGTAGCTGGAGACTATCAAAGAAGAGAGGGATCGGATCAAAGGATTAGCGCAAGACAGAGGTTGGTTCTTTCTATTCCTCTCTATCTATAATTCATAAAGGAAATACAAAAGTAGCTTTTCTCTGTTTGTTTCTAAGGCAGCTGTCACACCTTAGTGGGATAGAGTAGTTCTATATAGACACTTTTCCCTGTAACAAAATGGTGACTCCGCTGGGGAGATAATTAGTTTGTTTGTTTATCATTCTTTGTTGTTTGTTTCATAAACTTACAAGTAGCATTCGAACTGCATTTGCCATAACAAATGCAAAGTAGATAACTGCTGCTTCAATCCATTCACTGGATCTATTTATGATTTAAACAACTGATTCACAAACTATCTGATTGCCCTTGTGATAGCTCTTAGATACTCCTTAGATCTACCCCTGATTGTTGCATTACTGATTGCTTTTTACTCGGCCAAAAACCAAGAACTGAACTACAAACTGTGACCCGGAACCTGAGCAGAGTCTCGTTTCTGGCCCAGCGCAGGTACTGTTCAGAGATTCTAAATTTCAGCGCACTTCCCGAAGGGACAACCTGCGCTGCATTTCAGATTCTCTGTGTTACGGGTGCGCTGATCAGACTAGCTCTGTGCAGCTGTGGCTTCTGTGGATCATCCTTTCTAGTTCTATTCCTGAATTTTGCTGTTGTGATCAGTATATGTCTGTCTAAAACTCCTTTTCCTTGTTGTTATTCCGCCTCTTTTGTACAAAAGAACTGTAAATGTTTTTGTGTGTTTGTTGAGTCGTTTACATTTTTCCTTTGCAAAAGTAGCGTAGTCGTACTGTCGTCCTTTGATTTGAATCTGTCGCAAGTGTCGATTTCGATCATAGGAGAAAGTTTGATTGCTGTTGATGGTCGATTATCCTGTTGCTATTGCTTTTGGCCTGAATTCGTAATTTTCTAGTGTCTAAAACAAGTATTCATTTCAAAATCGTAAGGTGTCGTAATCATCTCTATTTTTTATTTCTAAAAGAAGCTTGTTTATGTTTGTCGCTTGAAAATAAATTCAGATTTGTACATCAACTTTCTTTTTAGCATCTATATACTAAGAAATTCGAAAACAAATACATGCATGTGCATTTGCATATAGACAGTCTGTTTGGCTTGAATTAGGAAAGTGCATTTACAGTGTGCTCTTTGCTCTTTGTGAAAAGATTTTGTCTTTCTTTTCCCTAGTAGCTAGGATTTTCATTGCACAAAAGAGATAAAAAGTTTGTTTATCATCTTTAGATTGCATTTTAGGAATTACATCTACATCTCGTGGTGAACCCAAAAGGCAAACTTCATAAGCAAGATCAACTTAAAATAAATTCAATGAATCTAACAACACTTTGGAATTTAACGAACAACATTTAGAGGTCTAGGCTAGAGACGTATTCCGGCGTCATAAAGCCTGGTAACTGTTGTTCTCACTGATCGTTGGGTGATTTCTCCACTTTAAAATGATAAGTGCCAGTACGGACTTGTGCTCCCACGTACCGTCGAGGATATTTTGGGAGACCCCTATAGGCTTAAATCCTTTATCCATAGGAAGCCGTGTCTGCCGCCCTATTGATCGCAATGCACCGAACACAGCATTCAGGAAGATTGACTGTCGTACCGTAAAACGTATTCTGCAGTTTTGCGATTGGTTTGGTACTCCCTCTACCTAGACTTCCAGAGTAGTCCCTTTCATTCCTTTTCAGACTCCTTAACGGAAAAGGTCCATCTGAGCACTTGTCACTTCAGGCTCATTAAAAATCGAAGGAGACTAGAGTCATCTTTTGTTTTTTCTCAACTCTTAAAAACTGAAAAAACAAGTTGTGTCAAAGCGTCTAAAATTCATTTAATTCGGAAACATACTTCCCCTTTATTTTAGTTGATTGAGTAATCCGCAATCGTGGAAGAAAGTCAATTGAAACCCCGTCATTCGCAGAGGCTTATGAGTCAACCGTCTTTGTCTCCGAAATCGAAGCCAGTACGGACAAAGCGAACTCGTTTAACCGGTTCCAAATCTCCTATTAAAGTTAGAACAAGTGTTCCAACGACATCAGAGACTCCGATTACTCCAAACATTTCTGGAATTCCTGCCTCTACAGAAGAAGTTCAGCAACCACAGAAGGATAGTGATATTGATCCTAGTCTGAGAGTAAACACTTGTGTTACTGAACCAGTTCCATCTACAACCGGTTCAGAGAGTCTTGCTCTTCAAACATCTGTCGCTGCCGATTTCACACCTTCTTCGGCACCAGAAATATTTTACAAACCTGACGGTCTTCCCCTTCCACCTGGTCTGATTGCCATAGAAGAAATTGTGGAAGATCCCCAAACAAGTACTCCAACGCACTTTGGAGTTGGGATCACTCTATATCCTTCTTCGTCAGAAGTTAGTCTACCACCAGCGGAAGCTCCTGTAGAATCGCTAGGTAATCTTTTGGATAGACTACAAATGTCTAAACAACCGTCAACATCTAGGACTGTGTCGTCTGACACAGCGACGGCAGAACTTCCTGCTATCACTCCGACAATGTTCGCCGGTATACCATCTGTCCCGACTAGCTCTCAGCCGCTAGAAGGAGCCCACTCAGGGGCTATTTCGACAGTATGGTCCGTTCTTGTTTGTTCATCCGGAATAATATCCGGAAACTCTTATGTTGAGTCTCAACAAATTGATCCATTTGGAGGTCAATTTGGGCAGTCCGGCCCCCAAGGGCAAACAATTCCCTTGAGTTCTGGATTACCACCGTATGGGGGCCAGTATACCCTTTCATTATCCCCTTCGGGAGGATATCCATAAGGGAGTTCACAACAACATTCAGGTTATACTGGAATTACCTCAAGTGGTTGGGTACCTATACTACCTCAACAACCAAGACTTGTATACTCAATGCAACAATGCATACCTATGTCAAATATCCCGACTACGCCAGCTATTGTGACGGTGTCGCAAGTTCAAGCGCTGCCTGTTGTATGCCAACCTCAGGTTTCTCAGGTTATAATGCAACAGCCCCTTGACCTTGCGACTCAACCACAATCGCCGACTAGTGGAACGACACAGGTTCAGACGGGTACAATTACCCCTCATCTTGGTCAAACTGTTAGTATCAGGCAACAACACGTGGCTTCACAACCATGGCTGGTGCAATACCAACAACCACAATTCCAACAAGTATACCAAGGTTCTGAGCAACAAATTTTTGCTAACAGTGGACAGTCGTACATTCAAAATGGTCAAAATCAACCATTTTACAATGGTCATGTCCACCAACCTTACCAAACATACCAACATCAAATGCATTATGCCGGTATGCAAAGACCAACTGCTCAGGCAATCCCATCTTACCCTGGGTATGCTTCACCTAACTTGAATCAGCAATTACCATTTGTGGCAACTTTGGAGTTACCTGATTTAAACCAGTTAACCAATGATCCAATTGCTTACGCCCCTTGGTGGCCAGCGATTCCGCATAAACTTCCATCAGATATTCCTAAATTTAATGGAAATCTGGGTGAAGATCCATCGAATCACGTGATGACCTTTCATCTATGGTGTTCGTCAAACACCCTAAATGATGATTCGATAAGACTTCGCCTCTTTCAGAGGACGTTAACGGGTCCGGCGGCAAAATGGTACATCGAATTTCCTAGAGCTTCGTTCGAAAACTTCAGTACCTTAGCCACAACCTTTTTAACCCATTTTCAGTTACCAATAAGGTACGAAACGGGAACAGAACTTCTTACCAATTTCAAACAGACAACGGCCACTCACATATCTGATCATATACATGAGTGGCGACGTCGTCGTAGAATGGCTATTAGCTGAATGGTTTATCAAGTCATTACTGCCTTCCATCACGGAAGATGTGGCAAAGGGGGGAGTCGTAACAGAAGAGCAAGTTATCGCTCGTGCGCAATATCTGGACTTGATTTACACTCAGTCTGGCACGCTCTACGATAAAATACCTGACGCCCCTAGACCGGAATTCTCAATTCCTCCTCCTCCTAAATCAAACAATTACTCTCATGCCGGCGATGGCGTGATTGGCACAACAGACACGAAATCGGAAAAGGCTACATCCAAAAAGGCCCATAAGATTTCAGGTCAAAATGCAAAAGATGAACTTCTTGCTTCGGAAGTAAATTCTGTATCGACAAATAAAGGCAAAGAAACCAAACAACTGGGGAGCAAGAAGAAAGGCAAAGGGAAGAAGAAGAAATAGGAAGAATCATCACCTGAAAAATCTTCTTCAAACCCTCCTGGAGATAGGAAACCAAAAAATCCATGCTTGATATGCGATGAAGATCATTGGACCGCAAATTGTCCACACAGAGCTGAGGTTAAGAAATTCTTCAAGAATTCAAAAACCTCCGCAGTGTTAACTGATCCGTTTCCAAATCCAGGAACAAATATGGTTGAAAGTGAAAATGCTTCCCCATCTCAAGTGCTAATGTTGTCGGTTTCAAAACAGCAAAATGATGCTTTGATATCGACAAGGAACAAAGATTATGGGAATCCATAGCTGTCGAACAACAAGGATAAAGATCAACCTAGTAGTTCGACAACAACTTCGACAGAAGTTGCGCCACCTACCATTCCTGAATTGACGATAAAACCGCCAAAGGGAGTAGTACACAAGTCGACATTTAATCCCCGCGCTAGAGCGGCACAGCATTATAATATAGTGGAAGATTTGGCCCAATCGCCATCCGCTATGTCGACTCTTGAAGTACTACAAAATTTCCCATCCCAAAGGCAGGCTTTATTATCAGCCATTGGTGGGATATACCCAAAGGATTCCAATCTTGTATCCTTCGATCATAAAGGATACCATCCTCAATTACCAGCTCAACTAGCTTTCCTTGTTCAAGTGAAAGCCCTCAACAAAACTGTTCATCGAACAATTATTGATGAGGGAGCATCTACATGCATTATGTCGATGAGTTGCTGGAAAACTTTAGGATCTCCAACCTTGTCGCGATCTTCGACGACATTAAAAGCATTCGACGGAAGGACATATACCCCATATGGTATCCTAAGTAACTTGAAAGTTGAACCAGGAGGGAAAACGGTAGAAATAGATGTTGAAGTCATCGATGGGAATCTTGATTACAACATCCTACTAGGAAGACCATGGATATATGCCATGGCGGCTGTTGTGTCGACCTATTTTAGAAAGATTGCATTTCCCTTTCAAGGAGGAATTACAATCATCGATCAACAAAACGTCCTCCCCAATGGTTCTCAAGTTACAGGAAGCATTCCCATGATCCATGGAAGCCCTCATTCGCTTCAAAATATCGGAGTAGGCCTATTAAAAGATCCTATACTAATGGGAACTTTCGCTCTTCCACCTCCAATCAATCTGGCGGAAGTAGCGTCGATAGGAACTTGCAACATGATATCTTCTAAAGAGATCTCAGAAAACGATATCGACATGGATCATGCAGTGGTTTTGCCCCCAAGCCGAACGGAAATATTGTAGCAATCAATGTTCCTAGCATGGGAGGCAAACCCAAATCAACGCTCATCAAGCATTTGGATAGATAGGTCTAAAGAATATGGTACCCCTTCAGATCCTTGGTCGCAAGTGCATGTCACCGACAAAGGAATTGTCCAATCAATGGTAATTGAAGGAGCACCATGGAATGATTCCCACCATCGTTCCCTTCTTCCGGATTGTGGAGAAGATACTCAAGATGACCTTTATCATCCTTCAGTTTTTTATTTTCTATCAAATACTGTAAACACGGTGGATTCCGAGCAAAACTTGTCCAATATTGAAGAGACTATCGCCATAAATATCTCGACCAAAAAAGATGTTGTAGAGAATATTTATGTCGGCAAATGTTGTTCTCCTCCAGAACTAGAGATATATAACGCTCTTTTTCGCGAATTCAGAGATGTCTTTGCTTGGTCATATGATGAAATGCCAGGCATTGACTTGAGTATCGTTGAACACGAAATTAAGATGTATCCAGATGTCAAACCAGTACGACAACGGCTACGGCAGGTGCACCCCAAGAAAGCCGCTGCCATTAAGGCAGAAGTTGAAAAACTTCTCCATGCTGGTTTCATCTACCCGGTTCCTCTAACCGATTGGGTATCGAATATTATCCCTGTTATGAAAAAACAAGGAACAATTAGAGTATGCGTCGATTATAGGGATGTAAATCAAGCTTGTCCAAAAGACAACTACCCTACACCCTTCATTGACCAGATAATTGATGAATGCACCGGATGCAAAATCTTTTCATTCATGGATGGATTCTCCGGGTATAATCAAATAAATATCTGCCCACAGGACCAGTCAAAGACTGCATTTATTTGTCCGTGGGGCACATTTTCATATCGAAAATTACCCTTTGGTTTAAAGAACACAGGGGCAACATTTCAGAGGGCAATGAGTTATGCCTTCCATGACATCAAAAACATCATTCAACCATACCTCGACGACCTTCTGGCTCATTCGCGAAAGCGGACTGATCACCCGCAGCGTTTAAGAGCGATATTTCTACGTTGCCGACACTACAAGATACGACTCAATCCACACAAATGTGTATTTTGCATCAGTTCTGGTCGTTTACTTGGCTTTGTAGTCTCAAAGGACGGGATTCGTCTCGACCCATGTAAGGTCCAGGCAATCATAAATTTGCCTCCCCCTTCGAATTTGCTTCAGATTCAGAAACTCCAAGGGAAAGCGAACTTTCTGAGGAGTTTCATTCCAAATTACGCTGAACTTGCTAAAGGTTATACACGTCTTTTGAAAAAGGAAGTACCCTTTGTCTGGGATCAGGTTGCGCAAGCTTCCTTTGATGCTTTAAAAGATTCCCTAATGAAAGCATCATTAATGTATGCTCCTGATTATCAAAAAGATTTTAACCTGTATCTGGCTGCAGCGAATACGACCATCGCAATGGTTTTGGTTCAAGAAGTCGATGGAATTGAACATCCTATATATTATTTAAGTAAAAACTTAAATGATACAGAAAGCAAATATTCTTACGTTGAAAAGCTAGCACTCGCAGTTGTTCAAGCGATACAGAGATTTCGACACTATGTCCTCTTTCAGAAAACTACCATTCTGTCAGATTGCAACCCCATGACTTATATATTGTCGCGACAGTTGCTGGGGGGCAAATATTCAAAATGGATAGCCATCCTACAAGAGTTTGATCTGGAATTTGTAAAATCCAAGTCAAAGAAAGCTCTAGTTTTCGCAGAATTATTGTTCGATCTCCCATCGTCGTCCAACGATGAAACATTCGAAGAAACAATCGTGGATGAAAGTTTGTTTCTGATATCTGCAAGCAATGAGTGGTATGGGGATATAATCATTTATCTCCAAACCCAAAAATACAGGCCAAACACCTCCCACTCCGAACAAAAACGTATTTGATACCAAGCAAAAGACTACATGATCGTCGGTGATACACTTTACCGTCGTGGTATCGATACAGTTCTGAGAAGGTGCCTCACCCATGAGGAGGCCGAAAAAGTCCTGAATGATTGTCATTCAGGCGCGTGTGGGGGGCATCAATCGGATATGCTACGACGCAAAAAATCTTACGAGCAGGGTACTTCTGGCCAACAATGTTCAAAGATTGCATAACCGCAGTCAGAAGTTGCCATGCTTGTCAAATTTTCGATAGCAAAACCAGAAGACCACCCGCACCTATGCAACCAATAGTTGTTGTTGGGCCATTCGCCAAATGGGGCATCGATTTCATGACATGTAACCCCACCTCAACCGGGGGGCATGGGTATATCATAGTCGCATTTGACTATTTTACCAAATGGGCTGAGGCGATGCCTACATTAGATAATACTGGTGAAACAGCTGCCCTCTTCCTTTTCAATCATGTAGTCGCCAGATTCGGCGTGCCGCAGGCTATAGTCACAGATCATGGATTGCATTTTCGCAATCACATGATGGTCGAATTAGCTGCCAAACTAGGGTTGTCTCACGACAGCTCTACTCCATATTATCCGCAAGCCAACGGACAAGTTGAAGCAATCAACAAGGTCCTCAAACGCATGCTGCAAAGGATGATTGGAGTTCACAAAAGAAGATGGCACCTAATCTTGTACTCAGCTTTATGGGCTTACCGAACATCGGTAAGGAATGCAACCGGGTTCACACCTTTCCAACTGGTATATGGCCTGGAAGCAGTCTTACCAATCCAGTGTGAAATCTCGTCTCTCAAACTCGCAATTGATCTCCTCCCCGGAACATCAGAAGAAGAAGCTCGTTTCTTGGAATTAATCCAATTGGATGAAACCCGTCGTGATGCCGCTTTGGCTAACGAAGCCTATAAGAAACGAGTCAAGGCATAGTTCGACAAAATGTCAAACCCCGTGTCTTCTCAGAAGGTGACTTGGTCTTGCTTTACGACCAAGAATCTGATAAATTGGGAGCGGGTAAATTTAAGTCTTTATGGATGGGCCCCTATATTGTTAAACGAGTGTTAGCAAAAGGAGCATACGAGTTAATGGATTATGACGGAATTCCGCTGGCGCAACCTCGTAATGGGTTGTACCTCAAGCGTTACTATGTGTAATGGTAACCAGTATGCTTTTGTTATGTTTTTGTTTTCGCTAAAGTGTTTATTTTGGTCAAGTAATCCACTTTTTACATTTATTGCAGATTTCAAACCTATTGGAGTCATGTGTTGGATATGCCGACGGAGCGAGTCGTAGTTCGCGGAACCTATCCTCCGCAGCCTGGGCCATTTTTGATCCAAGCGGCAAGTTAGTAAGTTTCAGAGGTGTATGTATTGGTCGATCAACGAATAACATCGCTGAATATAGCGCGTTGATAGAACTTCTCTCTGATGCCATCACACATGGTATACACCGACTAATTGTCAGGCTAGACTCACAACTCGTAATACTACAACTCAATGGTATATATTTCGTCCGAAACCCAGCTATTTATCGCATGTTCCTAAGGGTTAAGATTTTGGAAAGACAATTTGATTTTATTCAATATCAACATATTTCTAGAAACTTAAACACATTAACTGACTCATTAGCAAACTATGTGTTAGATAGACATTTGCAACATTTATAAAAACAAACACACCATCAATGTTTGCATGTGGATCATGTAGCTTAACCAAAATAAAACTCCGAAAATCAAAAATCTATATAACTGTTTATGGTTTATACATAATGTTTTGTAACCAAGACAAAATCGGTCAAATGACCCAAAACTCAAAATGCTAGGGGGCACCCTAGTCTAATGATGCTCGTGATAGCAAGTCACATCCTATGCGATCATGCGTAAGAGACAAGTCCATCGTCTGGGCACACCAGTAGTATGCCGCTATAACCACAAAGGTAGCTCGTCAGTCCTCACATCTGGAATACCAAGAGTGAGGCCCTCAACCTGCTCCTGTAATGCTGTGAGAGTCTCGGCCACATCGAGGTCACGAAGAATAGCCCTTCTGACGGCCTCTCCTGCTGGGGCAGCAGCTGGTACTCTCAGGCGAACTACTAGACGAACAGGACCAACATCTGCATGTACACATGAGTTTGATTAAAGTCTTGATAGAATAAAGCACAAGGACATTATAAACAACAAAAAAAAACAATAAACAGGAATATGGTCAAAGACTTTACCAATGGCACCCCACTGCTCGCCATCCGGCAGTACTAAATCTGGATCACCCCAGAAGTCCATGCCAGTGTATGGATACTCAGAATAAACCATCTCCTGATGATCAAACCACCTGAAGAAGGTATCAAAAAATGATATCTGAGACTGGCCAACATGCCTAGACATATGGTCAACCCATCTCTGCATACGTGGTTCAGTAGGAGAAGGTAAATCGAGTGCAATGTACTGCAGTTGCATCAGTGGTATCTTCTCCAAGGCAAAGGCAGTCAAAATAGAACCATACCCAAAGTTCTTCAACCTCCCGCTCTTTATCTTGGTCAACTGTTCTTTCATCACAAGAAGTACTGCATCCTCCAAAGCTCCAACAAACCAAAGTTCAAATGAAATGGTAAAATGAGAGGTAAAAACACTTTTTCATTACTTTTTACGTAGTTCAAAGTAAAATATTAGTGTTCTAACTCGTTTTCAAGCAAATATTGTTCATTTCTGACTAGTTTGATGAAGCAGTTGAAAATACAGTACGATCTTTGAAAGGACAAAGCTATTTATGATAAAATCAAAACAAGACCATCGAGCAGTGTTACCGCAAGGTTCAAGCTCGTTAAAAAATAAACCCGCATCGAGCAGTTTTAGCACATAGTTCAAGCTCGTTAAAAAATAAACATAAGACATGAGCAAATGTTTCCACCCGCGTTTAAGCTCGTTAAAAAATGAACTATTCCTCGGTCAAAAACCATCGTGAATGTAGTACTTCAGCCATTAAAGCCTTGGTCGTGTTTGCACCATCACCTCCACTTTTTCATTGGCCGATCATTCACCTCCATTTGATTGTTTACCCATTTTGAGGAACAGCTGTGAAGAGTGATTTCACTAGCCATCCTTGTGACACTGCCGTGATTGGAGAATTCCAAACCTTACCTGGAATCAGCTGCTACCCGTTTTATCACTCGTTCCTCAAAAGACGAGTCTCCTTTAAGCTCTTTTCAACTAAATCGTAAAATATGAAAAGATTGCCGAGCCATTGGCCTCTCCAGCTCGTTAAAGGGACGGGAAGTCCTATCCCTCCTCTAGATTTTAATCTTTTTGGACCTGAGGGATTATTACACAAAAAGATCGAGCGCTTGTTTTGTTCGGCTCGTTAAAACTATCGAAAATTCATCCCTTCTGTATTGTTTTATACTTTTTCGGACTTAAGGGATTAGATGACGAAAAAGGAATTTTGGACTTACCTTTACGTTCCTTTTTAGACTCTCTAAAATTGAAAAGGACCGAGTTATCTTTGTCGTTAAACTCATTAAAAATATTAATAGCAACAAACTTGTCTTTAGACGAGAACGAGTTTCACTATCGCTAGGCTCGTTAAAACATAGCGATGGGTTTGCCCTAAGGGCAAATTATAGAACAAGCATATGTTATCCTCCTCAAGCTTGACAAAAATAAAGAGGTACTGGTCAGCAATGACTGGGGAAAAATTGGGAAGAAAACTCAAAGAAACTTTGTTGGTAGCAAGTCACTCTTGAACATGACACTTCCACTCCGTGTCCGAGTCGGGTTGGGTTGTTTCATTCACCGGTCACATCACCATGGTCACGCATACCATCCACATTTGGGGTTAATGCTACCAATCCATCACATCAGTGTCGCCGATATGTTCAAGAGAAGTCATCCAGAGAAGTCACCTGTGTCTCACCCACTACCATACATTATACTCCATTCTTTCATGACCGCCACCCTGAACCTTATATCACCAGATCGTTTTCACCTCCATTAAAATCATTTGCTCCATTCCGTGTCATTGATGTGGGATTCATTAAGGCCCTCCTGTGACGGATCACTTCTTGTCGACATCAGCTCATTATCCAAGAAGTTGATCTAGGAACACCCCATTCAGTACTTTGAAGCTTGCATGCCTCAATGGCAAGTTTCTCACTTCCGGCGACAAGTTTACATAAATGGCCTTCGACCGAAAGATTTTTCGTGGTGTTTGACGCCAAGTCCTTTATTCACACCACGTGAATTGTACTGCAGTACCTTGAGGGTCATTATCATTATCGGTGATTCCTCTCGCGCTTGTTAACAGTTTACATCATTGACTGGTAATCAAGCGATGTCTTTCCATGTTCGACTTCAGAACATTTCTCACATGGATTGACTTGTACTTCGAGTGAAGATCAGACGAGATTGAAGACCCTGGATCTAGTTTCTATTGGAAATAATACTGAGAGGGGGGGTGAATCAGTATTATCTAGCAATTTAACAAATCTTCCTTATTTGATCTTTTGAATTATTCTTGCATATCAGTACCATAAAATAATGAGCATGAACAAAGAAAATAGACAGTCACACCAAAGAACACAAGATGTAAGGTGGAAACCCAATGTGGGAGAAAACCACCTGCTGCAATATGTCTCTATCTTCTTTCAATTTAGAAACTTCTTTTACAATGATTTTGTACTGGTGCAGTCCTTTACCAGTACGCAGGCTGCAACCTGCAGAGAGCTACAACTCTCTCTCTTTCTCGTTTTCCAGTCTACTCCTGGAAGGGAGCTACAACCCCCTACTTCTTTTCATAAAGCATCAGATGATCAACAAGTACATAACAGATATAGACCACTACAGATATCAGATCAGCAATAACAGAACTAACCCAGAACACCTTATCAACAGAGAAATTCAATCAACAGAACATCTTAAAACAGAGACGCAGTTTTTCCTTCTGTGGCCTGCGACCAGACGCAGTAAACCTTCTGCTACTCTGCGTCCACACGCAGATATCCTTCTGTTGTGCTACGTGCCCACGCACTGTTCCTTTAACTGCTCTGCGTTCTGTTGCTTCAGGGATGCACCCAAAGATACTATCGCGCCGCGTCTTTCGCTACAGAGACGCACCTGAACACACTATCGCGCCACGTCTTTTGCATCAGAGACGCACCTGAACCTTGATCGCTCTGCGTCCCCACGCAGATCTACAGTCACTGCGCTGCGTCCCAGACGCACCTGAACTTCGTCTGCACTGCGTCCCCACGCAGATCTCCAAACTCTGCACTGCGTCCCGGCGCGCTTTCCTTTCACTGAACCTGCGTCCCTTCAGATATAAATGATATGAAGACTTCAGGACTAACCCAAACAGTCAGATCTACAGATCTGATCATGCGCCATAGAGATCACAGTCCATTAGAAGATTCGCCCTCTTAGATCTGGACTAGATCTCACCAAATAAGATATTCAACCAAAGACAATGCTCAATCCAAATGAACTACTTTGCTTTATATAGGCAAGCTCCTCCCCAAAACATGGAACAATACCACGAGCCGACACCATAGAAACACAAAACCGTCGGCTAGATACCACACAAGAAACCCCCACATGCTTTTTCTCTGCCTTGAAATGTGTGCACTGGGTGGACGCACCCCCGGAACGGCTGGCCAGCGTCGCTGGACGCGGACCCTGCATGGTGTACCTGCAGGTACGCACCTCCTGAACTGGTTTCCTGCGTCCTTCTTAAATTTCAACAAACTGAGAGCCTTGCCACTGGAGTTGCCATCAAGTACAACATCTGTAACATACAGTCATACCAGAAAACATAATGCCAACAATCTCCCCCTTTGGACTTGATGGCAACCTTACAAACTTTCAGCTTCATTCTCCCCCTTTGACATCAAGGGCAAAGGGTATGCTCCCCCTAAGCTCATGCTCCTCCAGATCTGCAACAAATAACTAGAGATCCACCATGAAAGAGATAGAGACATATTGCAGCTATTTCCAAGATCTCTTTCTCCATAATGCCAACAATGCATTATGTGCTCCCCCTGAGCCTGTACCACCAATAAGAAGATGTTCAACAATAAGATGATGCATCAACAACCCCCAGCTTTTGCCTGAGGTATTCAAACGTGTCCCTGGGCAATGGTTTGGTGAGAATATCAGCAACTTGTTCCTTGGAAGGAACATACTCCAACTTGACTTTCTGTTCAAGCACTTGTTCCCGGAGAAAATGGTACTTGATTGGTATGTGCTTGGTTTTTGAATGCATAACAGGGTTCTTTGAGATGCTGATTGCACTTGTATTATCACATAAGATGGGGATTGGTGGTGTACAAGTGATTTGAAAATCCTGCAAAGTCTGCATCATCCAAAGAAGTTGGGTGCAACAAGATGCAGCAGCAACATATTCCGCTTCAGCTGTAGACAAGGCAATCGAACTCTGTTTCTTGCTGAACCAAGATACCAGTCTGGAACCCATAAAGAACGCACCACCACTTGTGCTTTTCCTGTCATCCACGCTTCCGGCCCAATCTGCATCTGTATAAGCATGAAGAGTAAGATCTGTATCTCTAGGATACCATAAGCCATAATTTTGAGTCCCTTGAAGATATTTGAAGATTCTCTTTACTGCCTGAAGATGAGTCTCCTTCGGATTTGCCTGAAATCTTCCAACTATTCCAACTGCATGCATGATGTCCGGTCGGGTACCTGTCAAATATAGTAAACTTCCAATCATAGATCTGTAGGTTGGTTGATGTACTGCTGCAGATTCATCATTTGCACTGAGACTACATCCTGTGACCATGGGTGTACATACTGGTTTTGCATCTTCCATGCCATATTTCTTCAAAATCTGTTTGAGATACTTGGTTTGAGATAAAAAGATTCCTCCTTCCTTTTGTTGGATTTGCAAACCAAGGAAATATGTCAGTTCTCCTAGCAAGGACATTTCAAATTCTTTCTACATGACCGAGGCAAAACTTTGACTCATAGCTTCTTCATTGCTGCCAAAAATAATGTCATCTACATACACAACAAGTATTAGCAATTTGTCATTTTCAACTTTTATATACAGATTGCTATCTGCTGAACCTTTTGAAAAACCTTGTTGATGAAGATATTTGTCCAACCGGTAGTACCAAGCCCTTGGAGCTTGTTTGAGACCATAGAGAGCCTTTTTCAATCGGCATACAAGATTTGGATCATTTCCAAGAATGAACCCATCTGGCTGTTCAATGTACACTTCTTCTTCCAAGTCTCCATTCAGAAAGGCTGATTTCACGTCCATTTGAAATACTTTGAAGTTTTGAAAACTTGAGAGAGCAAGGAACATTCGGATGGCCTCAAGTCTTGCAACAGGAGCAAAAGTTTCTTCAAAGTCTATTCCTTCTTGCTGCGCATACCCTTTACAAACAAGTCTGGCTTTGTTTCTAATTACTTCTCCATTTTCATTCAATTTATTTTTGAAGACCCATTTTGTTCCGATAACATTCTTATCCTTTGGTCTAGGAACCAGCTCCCAAGTGTTGTTCTTTTCGATTTGCTCAAGTTCTTCATCCATTGCTTTTACCCAACATTCATCTTTGCATGCTTCTTTCACATTTTGTGGTTCAGTAGAGGATAGTAATGCCAAATAGCTTGAGGCTTCTGCAACTGTTCTTCTTGTTTGTACACCTGCTTCTTTCTGCCCCACAATCTGAGATTCTGGATGATTCTTCTGAACATATCTGGATGGAGTTTTCTCTTCTATTCTTGTCTGCTCCTCTGGTTCTTCTTGAGGTTCTTCTTCTTCATCATTCTGTCTTTGAGGGTAGCCTTCATCTTCTTCGATATCTTCCCGATGTACTTGCCTCGGAATGTATCCCTTCTCATCAACCACCACATCAATGCTGTCAACAATTCTGCCAAGTCTTTTATTGTAGCACTTGTATGCTTTGCTATGTGGAGAGTAACCAAGAAGAATGCCTTCATCTGCTCTAGGTTCAAGTTTGCCAAGCTGCTCATCAGTATTCTTGATATAGCATTTGCTCCCAAAGATTTTGAAGTGCTTTACCGAAGGAGTTTTACCACTCCAGAGCTCATGAGGAGTTTGAGTGCTGTTCACCCGAACATTTGTCTTGTTGAGAATAATAACTGCAGCATGTGCAGCTTCACCCCAGAAAGTTGCGGGAGTTCCTGATTCATCAAGCATAGCACGAGCCATTTGTTGGATTGTTCTGTTCATTCTTTCAACAACTCCATTTTGCTGAGGAGTTCTAGCTGTAGAGAATTCTCTCCTTATGCCATGTTCATCACAGAAATCGAAAAATTCATTTGAAGTAAATTCCCCACCTCTGTCGGATCTGAGGCACTTAATTTTGTGACCTGATTCATTTTCAACCAAGGCTTTGAAGGATTTGAATTTTTCGAAAGCTTCATCTTTGTGCTTCATAAGTCCTAACCAGACAAACCTGGAGAAATCGTCAATAAATAATATCAAGTATTCCTCTCCTCTAGGTGTTCTTTTCCTGAATGGACCACATGTATCTGTATGTACTAGCTCAAGAGGCATGCTAGCTGATCCTTCCTTCTCTGGAAAGTTAGTCCTGGTTTGTTTTCCAAACTGACATGATCTGCATATGGTGTTGTCAGGAATTTTGATATCTGGAAGATCGCGAACTGCCTGATATTTGCATGCTTTCCTTATTTGTGAGAAGCTTAGATGTCCCAACCTTCGATGCCATAACCAGTGCTCTTCATCCTTGCTTAGATAGCATTGTTGTTGTCCTTCTTCAAATATGTACAGATTATTTGGAGTTCTTTTGCCTTTGAGTACTGTTTTACCTGTATCAAGATCACGAACAAGACATCCATTCGATCTGAAAATAACCTCGGTTCTTTGATCACACATCTGGCTGACACTTAGAAGATTATGCTTCAATCCATCAACATACAAAACATTTCCAGCCTTGACCTTTTCTTTTAAAGGAGCAATCCCTTTTCCTTTTATAGTTGCAGGAGTATCATTTCCAAAAGAAACTTTCTTTCCCTTTTCTAAAGTAGAACAAGATTCAAGTTTTTCTTTATCACCTGTCATATGTTTCGAACATCCACTGTCAATGTACCATAGATTTTCCTGTCCTTCTGCATAAAATGCTATCCCACATCTTTCTGTTTGAGGTTCCTTTATTCTCCATGTTTTGGTGCTTGTGGCTTGTTCCTTTTTCCGCTCTTGTTCCTTTTTCTCTTGAAGCCTGCTCCTGCATTCAGAGTCTTCATGACCAAAATTATTGCAAATAGAGCATTCAACTTCATTTTCAAGAGCCGAAAAGTTGTTATAGGTCCTTTTTGTAATCCCTGTCATACTTCTTTGTTTTTGAGCTTCCCTAGTCATGATTGTTTTATATGCAACACATTGAGCTGCTTTGTGACCAAAGTTATGGCAAGAAAAGCATTGTCCATTGAAGAAGCTTCTGCGGTTATTGAATCTACCAGCCAACTGATTGTAATTTCTATTTTCATCTATTCTTGAACCAGACTGAGAAGATTTTACCTGTGGCTGGTTGTAGCTTTTGTTCACCCTTAAGATGGATTGCCCCTGATAGTTTCTGTTTGTAATTCGTCCCTGCTTTACCTGATTATCTTCATTGTTCTTCTGCTCATTTCTTCTTGCTGCATCAAGATAACTTTTTGAGGTGGATGCTTGAGAGGTTTCTCCATTATAGCCCAAACCTGTCTTGTTTAGAGGAGACCGCTGCACATTGATAATCTCATCCAAAGTTTCAGATCCTTTGACAAACTTAAGATTAATAGCTTTTGTTTTCTCAATTTCTTTTCTGAGACCAACAATTTCACCTTCTAGTTTTTCAAGATGTTTTTCCTTTTCATCAATTTGAAATTGTAGAGTATCAATGATCACATTCTTTTCTTCTATACATCTCTTGAGTCTAGTAATTTCATCATAGAGATTATCCACATCTACAGCATCCTCATAATCATCATCTTCAAATGCCATTAACAGCTTATATTTATTACCTTGTTCATCTTCATCACTGTTTGATAAGCCATCACTATCTTCATGGGTGTAGTAGCTTTTCTTATTTGCACTTTGTTTCTTGTTCCATCTAGCAGGTTCCTTTCCTTTATCCTTATAAGGACATTTTGCAGCATAATGACCTACTCTTCCACAAGCAAAGCATTTAAAAGGTAGCTTACCTCTGAACCTTCCAGAACCCCTTTGAAGATTTCTGACAAAGTTTGATTCTTCTTCCTCTTCTTCTGGAACATGGCTTGCTTCATAGTAATCTTCTTTGCCTGATGCCTTAAAAGCAGCTTCCCTTCTGTCTGATGGACCTCCCTTTCTCATTTCATAAGTAGTTAGAATTCCATGTAGCTGAGACATAGTGAGAACACGGAGATTTTCCTTTTCTTCTATTGCAGATACTTTAGATTCAAACTTGGGGGATAATGATCTTAGAATCTTTTCAACTACTATAGCCTCTTTTATTTCTTCACCCAAATTTTTCATACAATTAACAATCTCATCTACCCGAAGAAAATAATTAGCCACACTTTCATCATTATACATCTTGAGAGTCTCATATTGAATCCTGAGAGTTTGAAGTTTAGCTCGTTTTACCTGTTCATCTCCTTCATAGCTCGTGACCATTTTGTCCCATATCTCTTTTGCTGATTTGAAGTGCATTACCTTCATGAATTCTGTTTGGGATATACTTCCTAATAGAGTACTGACTGCTTTTTCATTTGTTTCATACTTCTTTTTCTCAGCTGGATCTGTAGGAGTAGCTGAAGGAAAAGCATAGCCTGTTTCTACAATGTCCCAAACTTCTGTACCAAGAGATTGAAGATATGCAGTAACTCTTACCTTCCAATAATTGAAGTTTGTCCCATCAAAAATTGGTGGCCTGATTGATGCTTCTCTCTCGTAGTTGCTCATGATGAATGATCTACCTTCAAGCGATCAAGCTTTTCTGAAGGACCTGCTCTGATACCAATTGTTGGAAATAATACTGAGAGGGGGGGTGAATCAGTATTATCTAGCAATTTAACAAATCTTCCTTATTTGATCTTTTGAATTATTCTTGCATATCAGTACCATAAAATAATGAGCATGAACAAAGAAAATAGACAGTCACACCAAAGAACACAAGATGTAAGGTGGAAACCCAATGTGGGAGAAAACCACCTGCTACAATATGTCTCTATCTTCTTTCAATTTAGAAACTTCTTTTACAATGATTTTGTACTGGTGCAGTCCTTTACCAGTACGCAGGCTGCAACCTGTAGAGAGCTACAACTCTCTCTCTTTCTCGTTTTCCAGTCTACTCCTGGAAGGGAGCTACAACCCCCTACTTCTTTTCATAAAGCATCAGATGATCAACAAGTACATAACAGATATAGACCACTACAGATATCAGATCAGCAATAACAGAACTAACCCAGAACACCTTATCAACAGAGAAATTCAATCAACGGAACATCTTAAAACAGAGACGCAGTTTTTCCTTCTGTGGCCTGCGACCAGACGCAGTAAACCTTCTGCTACTCTGCGTCCACACGCAGATATCCTTCTGCTGCGCTGCGTGCCCACGCACTGTTCCTTTAACTGCTCTGCGTTCTGTTGCTTCAGGGACGCACCCAAAGATACTATTGCGCCGCGTCTTTCGCTACAGAGACGCACCTGAACACACTATCGCGCCGCGTCTTTTGCATCAGAGATGCACCTGAACCTTGATCACTCTGCGTCCCCACGCAGATCTACAGTCACTGCGCTGCGTCCCAGACGCACCTGAACTTCGTCTGCCCTGCGTCCCCACGCAGATCTCCAAACTCTGCACTGCGTCCCGGCGCGCTTTCCTTTCACTGAACCTGTGTCCCTTCAGATATAAATGATATGAAGACTTCAGGACTAACCCAAACAGTCAGATCTACAGATCTGATCATGCGCCATAGAGATCACAGTCCATTAGAAGATTCGCCCTCTTAGATCTGGACTAGATCTCACCAAATAAGATATTTAACCAAAGACAATGCTCAATCCAAATGAACTACTTTGCTTTATATAGGCAAGCTCCTCCCCAAAACATGGAACAATACCACGAGCCGACACCATAGAAACACAAAACCGTCGGCTAGATACCACACAAGAAACCCCCACATGCTTTTTCTCTGCCTTGAAATGTGTGCACTGGGTGGACGCACCCCCGGAACGGCTGGCCAGCATCGCTGGACGCGGACCCTGCATGGTGTACCTGCGGGTACGCACCTCCTGAACTGGTTTCCTGCGTCCTTCTTAAATTTCAACAAACTGAGAGCCTTGCCACTGGAGTTGCCATCAAGTACAACATCTGTAACATACAGTCATACCAGAAAACATAATGCCAACAGTTTCATCCATCCGGGCTGCAATATATATTCAGGGAAATAAAGACATTAAATGTACAGCATTGCAGCACAGATAATCATCCTACCAAAAGGATGATGGCTCTATCAGAATCATCAGTCTACACTCAGACAGTTGTCTGTCCTATGTACATGAAAATGAATTTATAAAGCTGAGCATGGGAATGCTCACCTCAGCTAGATCATGAAAATATTATGAAGATAATGTATTGTATTGTATCTTATTACAAGTCTCCTCCCAGCATTGAAAGAACTTCGGATCCTCATAATAAAGCATTTCACCCGACACCAAAAGGTTAACGGCCTCATACTTTAGGGGGCAACTGTTATAGACATTTTTGTGCCCTACAACTCCAAGCATGAAATGTACATAAAACAAGGGCTCCTAAGTCCCTAAAAGTGTTGTTCTAACCCCTAAAGGAACAAGGTCAACAGATTACAGCTTCTCCCAGAAGTTCTCCACCAGAAACTACTCAGAATTGGTCAAAACAGGATCATTGCAGCTGCTCCACTGGCTAGGTGCATTGCATCTCACCCAAATGCACTATGAGCGTGCTTTTCATTTCAAAACTCCCTTCTGTGGGGTGCGATGGGCGAGAAATGACAAATGGCAGTGTCATTCCGCGAGGTGGAGAGGCAATGGAAGCTTCCATAATCTTCTCCTGTGACACTTGCCTCACTGAATTCGACCAAGGATGAGTAAGAGGCCCTCAGTCTCCAAGTGGAAGCAAGAACTGACAGAGAGAAGACACTAATAAAATCACAAGCTGACTCATCCCCCTTACAGATATCTATATATGGATCCCTCATCCCAGAGATCCAGAGGCTGGAATTTTGCATATTGTAAGGAATTGTTGTTGGTTTCTAGAGACAAACATCAGATTGTTGGGTGATCTATGCTTTGTTTGAGGTGAAGAGGGGCTTCTTTGCTGGGAGGTTGATGCTGGGTCGGAACCACTGGTTGTAACTCCTCCTGGATCTTTTCTTGTTTATCAATAAAAGCTATTTGAGTTTTCCTCCATGCTTTTGTATCATTGATGCTTGTTACATTTATATGGTCAATTTAAATCTGATCCTAAGTTGTTTATGAATATAGATCCATGTCTTTGTATAGTTTTATTCTTCTGTGATCTTGCAGGTACTTTGTGAAGCTGGGCGTGCTAGGGAGCAGGTAGCTGGAGACTATCAAAGAAGAGAGGGATCGGATCAAAGGATTAGCGCAAGACAGAGGTTGGTTCTTTCTATTCCTCTCTATCTATAATTCATAAAGGAAATACAAAAGTAGCTTTTCTCTGTTTTTTTCTAAGGCAGCTGTCACACCTTAGTGGGATAGAGCAGTTCTATATAGACACTTTTCCCTGTAATAGACGATAACGTTCAGATGGAAAGGGAGGGCCAAGGAGCAATGTAGGCTATCAGATCTTAGGGGAATGTGCGGGATAAAGAAGAACATGAATGAGGTTTAATATCGTGGCAGATAGTGATGGTGGGGTCAAGATTTATGACGGATATGACATGCGTGGGGTATCGGAAAATGAATGGATAACATGCAGATACTGTACCATAACATTAATATTTTGTAAACAATCTTTAATTTAAACCATTCATTATATGAACATGTATGCAATGTTCCGACTTTAGGATAAAAATCCTTTCATGCTCCAATGGTATTTCATTTGCCTACCTACCCTTAACTTTCCTAACATTTTTTTACAATCTTAGTCACCTGAGTGCATTTAGACTAACAACTCAACATTTTCCTTTTAATGATTAATCTACTTTTATCCCTTATTACTTCCATTGGCTCAGATTAAATTTTTGAGCCAATTTTTTTTTACACCTATTAACAAAAATTTAAATGAAATCCAATCATGGTTAAACTGTATAATTGGATTGTATGAACTAGTGTGGCATTTAAACAATCTGCGCACAACTTTTATTTGCAAAAATAAACTTGCCTAAGAGTAGTGGCATTTGGATTTGCAACACTTTCAGAATTTATTATTTTTCTTTTATTTCTAATCTAAAATTTTATTTTTGCCTTCCTTTTTTAGGGCATCTATTCTAACATTTCATTTGATATGGACTTATTCATCAAAATATGCCTAACATTTTTTTGATTCAATATTCATTTTGTCCATATCCTAACTTAACATTTTTTTGAAATATATTTTCATTTTTTGAATAATTGATGCTAACTCACCAAAACCAAAAAATGCTACAACATCAGCTCCAACTGGGGACTGCTTTCTCCTGTAGAATGCAGAGAACCTGCAGATCCATGTGCCTTCTCCTCAGGCAATGGAGTCTTTGTTGTGAAGAAATCACACTGACAGTTTGAACAATAAAATAAACTAGACTTTTTACAATGATAGTAATGAAATCTACTTCAATTTCTTAGTACTGAATGTAATGTTTGAGAAACCTTCCATTAACAGGATAAGTGGAATATAGTCCCTCAAGATTTTGTAGCACAAAAGTGTTGTTTCCCTTTACTTCAACAATAGCTAGAGGTCCAAACCATAGGTTGTCCAACTTTCCATGTTTTCCATTCTCTTCTCTTCTAGAATCCCATCTTAGAACTAGATAACCCTCCTTGAAGTCCCTATCCCTATCTCTTCTATCAAACAGGCTCTTCATCTTATTTTGATACTTTTTCAATTTGTATTGAAATTCATCTCTGTTTTCATTTAGTTCAATAATTTGATTTATTCTCCTTTAAAAATCATCAGGTTCATTAGTTGAATCCTGCAGAAACTTCAAAACAGGGAAGGCCAAGTTGGTAGGGAAAATTGCATATTTCCCATAGACTAACTGAAAAGGAGATTTTCCAATAGATCTCTTTGGAGTAATCATGTTTTCCCAAACTGCTTAAATTAGATGAGAGTCCCAGCTCTTTTTATGATCTACTAAAGTCGTTTTGATCACCTTTACCAAACTTTTATTGGATGATTCTGCAAGGCCATTACCTTGAGGATAATATGGAGTTGAATGATGCAGCAGAATCTGATATTTCTGGAAAAACTCAATCATTTTAACACTAGAAAATGTTGTGGCATTGTCAGTAACAATATGGGTTGGGAAACTGAACCTAGATAAGATGTTTTCTTAAATGAATTTGATTACTACTAAATCAGTAACATTTCTTACTTGAATTGCTTCCACCCATTTAGTAAAGTAGTCTGTTGCAGTGAGGATCCATCTATGCTGATTGCTTGAAGTAGGATGAATATGTCCAATAAAATCTAATCCACATTTGAGAAAAGGTGTTGAGACTATTATAGGGATCAGTGGAAGAGTTGTTAGTTTTTGCTTACTAGCAAACATCTAACAAGGAACACAACTCCTGACTTTTGCTCCTACGTGTAAGAACAATGTTGGCCAATAAAATCCTACCCTTAATATCTTATATGTTGTTGCTCTCCAAGCATAATGTCCTCCACAAAATCCTGTATGAAACTGATCAATGATCTCTTCAGTCTCTGATTCTGTTAAACATAATAATAAGATATTGAGTGGGTCTTTCAAGTACAAATTTTCATTTATGATACTGTATTTGACTTCTTTCAATTTGGGAGTTTTACATTGACTTTTGGAGAATGATGTTGGACATTCAAAATGGATTAAGAAATTTACAATATCTTGATACCAATTTGATAAAATTTATTTCTCATCAATGTGTAGAGAGATGGTTTGATCTGAAGGTAAAGGTTCTTGTGGATTCTTTTCTTCAGGATGATGGGAAGGTTCTTAAGGATTCTCCTCATTCAGATTTTGGGAAGGTTCTTTTGGGTTCTCCCTTTCTACATAGATAGAAGGTTCTTGTGGATTCTTCCCTTGTATTTCCAAAACAGAGTTGATGCCCAACACTTTGTAGTTGGATTCAGCTAGAAGCTTAGCTAATCATTGACCCTTTACTAGCTTTATGGTTTTGATAGTTAGATCAAACTCTAGTATCTGAGTGATCCATCTACCCCTCTTCCCATCAGTGTCTGGTTGGGTTAGAACAGTTTTTACATCACTGTTAGGAACATAAGCAGTAATGGGTGAATGTAGGACATACATCCTGAATGATTTTAGGGCTTGTATAAGGGCATAAGCTTGCTTCTCAATTATGTCATACTTAAGCTCGGCATCTCTCATAACCTTACTAAAAAAGGCTATAGGTTGGTCATGGGAATCTTCATTCTTTTGTAATAAAACAGTAGCAAGGGTTGTTTCAGAGGAAAAGGAAAAGATACTGAATGGTTTGGTATAATCAGGGCTGGCCAAGGTTGGAGCTTCAGAGATAGCTTTCTTGATTTGATCAAATGCATACCTGGAAGAGACAATCCATTTGACTTCATGATCCTTTTGGAGCATATCATTTATGTCTTTTACAATTTTAGTATAATTCAGGATGAACCTTCTTAAAAAATCAATCTTGCCTAGAAAATCTTAAATCTCTTTCTTATTTCTAGGTAATGATAATGTTTTTATAGAAAAAACACTTTTGGGATCAATCACCACCCCTTATTTTGAGATTATATAGCCTAGCAGCTTTTCTTCTTTGATAGCAAACAAAGACTTTTGAGGATTCAGGGAAATTCTAAATTTCCTACACCTATCAAAAACCTTCCTCAAGTGCTTTAGATGTTTCTGATCAGAATTAGAAAAAGAAGCTATGTCATGTTAGTGTTGTTTTAATCAACCTTAATTGACTCATACTGTAACATTAATTGTCAACCCAAGCTAGGTCTTGTTGTTTCAATGGAGTTCGCACTGTCTGTGCCGATACACTCCAGCCAAGCATAAGAAAGTGCAGAAAAGTTGTAAAAGATGTCACTGATCCAAATTTCTGAATCAAACTGTTATGAAACCAGCTCAAGAAAAGATAGAAAAGATAGATCAATGCCTTAGAATTCAGCCTCTTCGAGGGGGCAACCTCCTTTACATTACATAAATGAACAATTCTTGGATGATTCAAATGACAAAACCTCCTTTCTATATATAGGATTCTAAGGAGTCACAATATAATCCGGCCGACCTAACAATAATAATATAAAGCCACAAAAATAACAATAGAGGGATTCTATGGGGCACATTAATAACAATATGGGGGCAATAGGGGCACAACAATATTAATAAGGGGTATAACTACAATAGTAATGGGGTAATCACTAGTATTATGGGGACCCAACATGCCCCTCTCCTTCAAAAAAGTGTTGTCCTCAACGCTTGAGTAGTTCTGGATACTTCTGCATAAAATTCTCATCCTCCCATGTGGAATCTTCAGCGGATAAGTTCTTCCACTTGATAAGATACTCTGAAATTGATCGATTTCGTAGTTGTCGAGTTCTTGTTTCTGTGACTGCTTCTGATTCCAATATAATTTTTCCTTCCTCGTCAAGTTCTGGCAATATTGTTTGAACTGGGAGCTTGTCGCCTATAACCTTCTTTAAACATGAAACATGGAAAACTGGGTGCAATCGAGAAGCTGCAGGAAGCTCCAATTTGTATGCCATAGTACCAATCTTTTGCAACACCTTGTACGGACCATAATACTTTGGTGATAATTTATTATCCTTCTTAGCTTGCTTGAGGGACATTTGCTTATATGGTTGTAGCCGTAGGAATACCCAATCACCTACATCAAAACTTCTTTCACTGCGATGTTGATCTGCCTGTTGTTTCATTCTATTCTGTGCCAACACGAGGTTATCCTTTAAGAGTTGGAGGACTTGTTGTTGATGTTCGATGTGATGTTCCACTGCCTGAACCTTAGAATTTTCTCTTAAATATGATGTGATGGATGGTGGTTGATACCCATAAAGTGCCATAAATGGGGTCATTTTTGTTGCTGTATGGAAGGAAGTGTTATACCACCATTCAGCCAGAGGCAACCATTTGACCCATTGTGTCTGTTTATCAGATACAAAGCAACGAAGATATCCTTCCAAACATTTGTTTACTATCTCAGTTTGC
This sequence comes from Pinus tabuliformis, assembly GCA_031772625.1. Lineage (NCBI taxonomy): Eukaryota > Viridiplantae > Streptophyta > Pinopsida > Pinales > Pinaceae > Pinus > Pinus tabuliformis. The sequence continues at coordinate 1,431,769,881 of CM062819.1, read as the reverse complement.
CCATCAGATTGAGGATGATAAGATGAGCTATGAGCTAACTGAGTACCAAGACAAGAAAATAATTCTGTCCAAAAATTTCCAGTGAAAATGGGATCTCTGTCACTTACAATAATCTTTGGGTTTCCATGTAGCTTTTGAATTGTTTCCATAAATGCAGTAGAAACTGTACTGGCTTTAAATGGATGTGATAATGCACAAAAGTGTGCATACTTGGTAAGTCTGTCAACTACCACCATGATGACACTCTTTCCCTCAGACTTGGGTAAACCTGTGATAAAATCCATTGGAACCTCCTCCCAACATTGGCTTGGAATGGATAAAGGTTGTAATAGACCCGGTGTCTTAATTGTTTCAACTTTATTTTGTTGGAAAACCAAACATTCTGCCACAAACTTTTGAATATCTGATTTAAGGCCATCCCAAAAAAATTCCTTCTTAACCCTGTGGTAAGTTTTTAAAAATCCTGAGTGCCCTCCTAAGGGAGAAGTGTGCAATTCCATAAGAATCTTTTGTTTTAGCTGGGAATTCTTACAGAGGTATAAGCGATCTTTGTACCATAACGAATCATTTTTCTAGCTAAATGTATCAGACATACTGGAATCTTGTTGTAACTTTTGAATAAGTGCCCACACTTCTTCGTCATTCTTCCATTCCTCCCTTGCTTCATTTATCCAATCTGGTTGGATAATAGAAATGGCGCACAACAATGCTTCCACATCCTCATCCTTTCTTGAGAGTGCATCTGCCACCACATTTTGCTTCCCTTTTTTGTAGATGATTTCAAAGTCATAACCCAACATCTTTGTGACCCACTTTTGTTGCTCTTCAGAGGATAATCTTTGTTCTAAAAAGTATTTAAGGCTATCATGATCTGTTTTTACCTTGAAGTGTCTTCCCATTAGGTAGGGTCGCCATTTCTTAAGTGCATGGAGTATTGCCAACATTTCCTTCTCATAAATAGCTTTTCTTAAAAACTTTCCCTTGATTGGACGACTTTCAAAAGCAATGGGTCTTTCATCTTGCATTAGAACAACACCAATTCCATTTCCTGAAGCATCACATTCCACAATAAAGGTTTTTGTGAAGTCCGGTGTAGCTAAGACCGGTGCTTGGCACATTGCCTCTTTAAGATGTTCAAAGGCCTTTGTTGCTTCCAGAGTCCATGAAAATGCATCTTTCTTCAATAATGTTGTTAGAGGTGCTTCTATTCTCTCATAATTCTTAACAAACTTGTGATAATACCCTGTCAACCTGTGAAATCCTCATAGATGCTTTATGGATGTGGGGATTTTCCATTCCTTAATGGCTTTAATTTTTCTAGGGTCTACCTTAACTCCTTCATGAGATACAATATGACCCAGATATTCATCCTCCTGGACTCCAAAGAAACATTTGGATCTTTTTGCATATAATTGTTTCTCCTCCAATAGTTGTAGCACCTTGTCAACATGTTCAACATGATCCTTCCAAGACTTGCTGTAGATTAGTATATCATCAAAAAATACTAACACAAATTTTCTAAGGAATGGTTTGAAAATTGAATTCATCAAACCTTGAAATTTTGAAGGTGCATTGGTAAGGCCAAAAGGCATGACCAAAAATTCATAATGACCCTCATGAGTTCTAAATGCTATTTTTGAAATGTCTTCAATCTTCATTCTGATTTGATGATATCCTGAATGAAGATCCAACTTGGTGAAGTAAATTGATCCATGCAATTCATCCAGTAATTCATCAATGACAGGAATGGGGAACTTATCTTTAATAGTGAGCTTGTTGAGCTCCCTATAATCCAGACACATGCGCCATGATCCATCCTTCTTGTGCACCAATACTACTGGAGCAGAGAAAGAACTTTGATTCGGTTGAATTATACCAGCCTCTAGCATTTCTGCAACCATACGTTCAATTTCACTCTTTTTGACATAGGGATATCTGTATGGCCTGATGTTTGGAGGAACACTTCCTGGAATCAGATGAATAGCATGATCATGATCACGCATAGGTGGGAGACCTTTGGGAGTCTCAAATACCTTGGAATGATTGTCCAGGACTTTTTGGAGATCTGGAGAAATAGATGATTCCGATGTGGAAACATCTAGCGAACATAATTGTGCAATTACACCTCTTTTCTCCTTTTTTAGAAGCTTTTTCATACCATTAGAGCTGATTATCTTTCCTGGTTTCCCTGCAATACCCCTTAATTCAACTTCCTTTCCTTCCGTAGAAAATTTCATGAAAAGTTCTTGAAAATTAAAAGCTATTGTACCCAAGGATTGTAGCCATTGGACTCCTAGTACAACATCAGCACCTCCCATTGGAATGGAAAGCATTGGGCTAGTCAATACATATTCTCCCATGGATAGCTTGATATTATGGCACTTTCCAGAGCAATTTATTGTTCCTCCATTTGCAATCATCACTTGACACTCTGGTGTTGGATATAGGAAGCAATTCAATTCTTTTGCTACCTTACAATGAATAAAATTGTGGGTGCTTCCTGAATCAATCAACACTATTACCTTTTTCTTCTTGATTTGTCCTTCTATCTTGATGGTTTGAGGAGTGGTAATTCCCGCCAATGCATTACAAGATATGGTCAGATTCATTTGTTCTTCATCTAGGCTTTGTTCCTGGAGTATATCCTCTTCTTTTGACCTTTCTTGCTCCTTTTCTTCTTCCTCTTCACAATCTATGTAGAATAATTTCTTCTCAGCACACTTATGACCTTTACTGTATTTGCTATCACAACTGTAACAAAGCCCTTTTGCTCTTTTTTCTTCCAATTGTTGTGGTGTCAACCTTATAGGTTGTGGAAGACTAGGGGCAACAACACTTCCGTCTTTATAGTTGTGAGTGGTATGCTTCCTGGTTGCCATAATTTTGCTTTCCATTTTTCTTGCTAACCTGAATGCCTTCTCTAATGAATCAGGTTCCCAAAGGCGAACATCATGTTGGATATTATCCTTTAAAGACCCTATGAACACATCAATCCTATGCTCCTCTGGAATATCTTTTACCCTTATGTTCAATTTTTGGAACTCCTCAATGTGCTCCATTATTGAACCCTTTTGTTTGAGACTTATCAATTGGCTAAAAAAAGTGTTGCTTTTTGTATCCTCATAATGTGCTATCAATTCTTCCGTAAAAATTGCCCAAGTGATAAAATTTTTATGAGAGCAAAGCCATTGATAACATACAAACTGACTTGGTTCCAAATATAAAGTTGCCATACGTACCTTTTGTGTGTTTTGCACATTATTGAGATCGAAGAATTGCTCCATCTGTAATATCCATGTTGCGGGATCCTTGCCATCAAACTTCCTCATATCGATTTTTGGAATATGGTGGGTCTTCGATCCAACATTAGAGTCTACGGAATCATGATTAACATTTCTTTTGTTCTCATCATGAGTTTCCTTTACTACCCTTTCACCATTAGTGACCCTTTCTTGTAGCAACTTCCTCAATTCTTCCATGTCTATCTTCAAATCTATCTTCAAATCGTCCATCTTAGCTTCTACGCCTTTCTTTAAACCATCCATCTTAGCTTCTACATCTTTCTTTAAACCATCCATCTTAGATTCTGTTCCTTTTTGTGCAAGTGACACTTGTTGCACTTGGTCTCGTAATTTTGTTATATCATGTTGCATTTCTTCCTCTTCTTCATAAGTCATACTAGAGCTTTCAGGTTGCTTACTAGGTGTTTGCATTTTCAGAACTCGAGGCATCAATTACCGATAATAATGCTTTACTATGCCCTTTGAACTTCTTCAAACCAAGCTTACGCAAAAATTTAAAAAAAAAACTACACAACTTTTTTCACTTTGTAGAAGCCTGATATTGAATCTGATGTATCTCTGTAATTTCTAATCATCGAATTCTGAAATTGTGACCTGTAGTAGCCTTCTGTGTCCTCTGTCCAATGCCACTAGTCTGATCCAAATTGGATTCTCCAAGAAAGAGTTATGCACAATCTCCCGCAGTGACCTGATTGTAGACTAGTTCAGTAGAGCGAACTTGTATGAAGTGACATGTGTCACTGTTTCAACCTTTGACTCTAAAAAATATATACAAGAAAACTACAGTCTGTCCTCTTTCTGTACCTTCTTTCGAAATTTCAATCCGATGCTCAGAAAGAAAGTTATGAAGATTTTCCCCAGGTCACCTGTTTGGAATGTAATTCAAGAGTCTGCAAAAAGACCAACTTCCTCAGATCATATCTCCGCAAATATAGTGCGAAAAGCTCTGAAATTTGGACCCGAGGTTCATCGCTATTTCTTCTAAAATGAGTTTTCTTTGAAACTTCTGAAACATCGCAGAAAAAAAGTTATAGTGAAAATGCCACAATGACCTGCTTGGAGCAGCGAAACCCTAGAATCCAAAGCTCTGATACCAAATGTTATGAAACCAGCTCAAGAAAAGATAGAAAAGATAGATCAACGCCTTAGAATTCAGCCTCTTCGAGGGGGCAACCTCCTTTACATTACATAAATGAACAATTCTTGGATGATTCAAATGACAAAACCTCCTTTCTATATATAGGAGTCTAAGGAGTCACAATATAATCCAGCCGACCTAACAATAATAACATAAAGCCACAAAAATAACAATAGAGGGATTCTATGGGGTTCAGTAATAACAATATGGGGGCAATAGGGGCACAACAATATTAATAAGGGGTATAACTACAATAGTAATGGGGTAATCACTAGTATTATGGGGACCCAACACAAACCATGCATGTAGATACAAAAAGACTCTACATAATCAAATCACAACTCGTAGCTACTAAAATAAGGGCGCGCCACAGAAGAACTAACATCTATTCCAGCTGGTTACTATTACTATATTGTTTAAATCTGTGTAACAACATAAGATAAATAGAAACAACAACGAATGAAATCCATGATTTGTACAGAAACAGCGAGAAACCATAAATCAATGAACTAAACTGAAATGTACACTACCTAATCACTGCAATCCCTACCAAAGAGGAAGGCCCTTCCTCCTCGGTAGGGCACAGGAAGAACACAAAAAGTGATTAACGAATCAGTTGGAAAATAACAGCATCACCGTGCCAATTGATATTGAATAAGTTCAGGATTACAGAAACAGAGTAACGATACTCTTTTATATGTCGTCTGCTAATACATAAGAGGTCGAGTCGTTTATGGTTATTACAACCCAAAAAATAGAAAGTAGACCAGTCATGAGAATCTCTCAATTCTAATGTTGTTCAAAAATAAAGAAGTTACAACTTATTACTAAATAAATATACATCAGTTGCAACTGCTTGAGTCTTGTTGCTTCAAAAATAATTAATCCTATTGCCAACCGCTGTTATGTGGAATAGTACCCACATTTCCAGCTTTGGTGCAACAGCATTAAGCAAATGGTGGTTCGGGATGATGTGGCATAACTGACGACAGCACTGTTGATGTGATGGCAGATCCACTCAAGGTGTAATAGCATCCGATGTGTAATAGCAATCTGTAACAGCAGCAACCTGTAATAGCACCTAGTATATAGCAGCGGTTTGTAACAGCACTCAGGGTGTAACCTCAAACCATTCCACCCTTTCCTGCAATTAATCTTTGCTGCTTATCTGCTTCATAGCTTCATTCACGCAAGTCAATACCTGAAAAAGATGAACTTCCCAAAATACTCCTTCAATGCTCTCTCAGTTAGCTACAAAAAGGAATAAATCCTTGTATTATTCGGTAAAATATAGCAAAGTAACGTGACAGTAAAATGGATTAAAAAGGTAAGAAAACAGAGAGTTTGGTCATATAAGGGCACGGGCTTGAAGGATAGAAAGGTCAAAATAGGGGAAAGAATGTGCAAAAAATAGGTAAAAAAAAACACACCCAACATCTCTCCCCAACTGAAGCAACTGCATGTCCCCATACAGAATCTCAGTTCCTTCTACTGTGCCCCCGTTGGAAATCTATGAAATTGTGGGCACCAGTAGTATCATCACCCAGAGCTCTGAATCCTTGATCGGCCATTAACTCACATGACCAACATTCCTCTTCATAATCACATAACCGATAATCAGGTTGATACTCCTCCAATGGCAACTAGATCAAAGGGAATTTGAACCTGAGGCCAATCCAAAATGTGCCCAGTGTCAGCACAATCTAAGCATATTCCGGCACCCGTGTAACAGCAACCACAAAGTTCTTGTACTCAAAGGGGTCTCCTTCCTGCAATTCTGCACTACAGGCCTCAGTGCGCTTGAGACATCCGACTAGCGCTTGGCTCCTCATGTTTGAAAACAAGTTGAGGCAAATCCTCACGATTCTCCTTCTGTAAATGGCCAATTGATCTCTGATTTCCAGATTGCTTAGGAACCATATGAACTCTAGCCAGAGTTCGTAAGCCATTCCTGGTTTAGCCCTGACCCACAATGATGTATTTTCCTCATTGGTATCTATTGTTTTCTTGGCCAGTTGCCACTCAATCTAATTCCTCATAAATGATAGGAATGCCCGCAACTGCAAGTCTCCCATGAAACAAATGACACTCACCACCATCCTCGTACTCACATGTTCACACATCATATTGTGCAAGAACAACTCGCACAAAAAATTCTGATCATCAAAATCATAGGAACGGAAAATTTCCAAGAAAGTGTGGGTTAAAGAACCCATATAGGACCTGTTCTCACAAACTGCCCTTAACTGGAATAAGTAGTAATGTTCCCACAGGAACACAGGGTATGACGGGGATGACCACCTGCATGCTAGCGAGTTTAGAGCAAGGTCATGGAGTTTGGTCTTATTAAACATCAGGTCGGAGACCTCCCGATGCAGTTGATGTAATTGTTCATCCTTTTTCTTCATAATTTCTTTATGCCTCTATGCCTCCTCTTCTCTTTCCCATTCTTCTTTTAACCATTTTTTTCTCAGGGAATCCATCATTCTCTTGTTCGCCTTGAGTGGAATCACTCCCTCTTGCAAAGAGAGTGCTATCTGCTTCCAGTTTTGTAGCTCTGCCAATATCAACAATTTCTCAAAACGCCATCCTTCAACAAGACCCGTCATTCCCCCACATGCATCATCAATTAAAGGTGTAGCATCCTCCAAAGGGCGAAGCTATCCCACCTCGACTGCCGGTTCTTGTGTAACAGCAACTTCGTCAGTGGGTTTTATCATAGTTTTTTTATTTTCCTGGTCAACTTCCATTTTTACTACAGGTTCTTGTGTGGCAGCAGTAATATCTGCGGGCTTTTGTTCATTGTTTTCCTTTGGACCAGCTTCGGTCTCTGCTGCTAATACTTGTGTAATAGCAGTAGCGACCATCGGCTCATGGATATTATCTTTATCTTCCTCCTCTTGGCTGATTTGCTCCTCCACTGTTGTTCCTGGTGAAACAACAGTGTCAGCCAAGGGTTCCTGTGTATCCATTGCTTGATCACTCCTTGTGGATTGTGCTGTCTTGGTTGTTGGTTCTTGTGTATCAGTAATGTCCTCGACAGGTTCTGGTGTAACAGCTTCCCAATTTTCAGTTTGAATCCCCCTTAAGGTAGTGTTTTTTGCATGGACTTTGAATCCTGCTTCCACCAACTTCTCAGCATAGGCTACGCATAGAGTGGCTAGGATTTCTCCCCTTCTAGCCCTATCCATAGCCTCTGCCAAAGTATCCAACCCTGGGGCTCTTGGCTCTGCCTTTCCTACTGTTAGTTGTTCCCTCAATTCTTTAATTTCTTTTTCTAAAATATCAATTTTCGACAGCAAAGACTGGATTTCGCTCTTACCAGGTGAAGGAGGTTTTTTTTCTTGAGCTTTCTCCTCGTCTTTCTACTCAACTTCTTCTTTGTCCTTTCTCGACATGGATGGGGAGTTTGGGCACTTGCTAACCCTTATTCTCTTCTTCGGCCTTTCGTTGCCAATCGGTTTATCAACCGACTTCTTGTTGACCCTCACTGTCAAGGACTGGGGTTGTTCCTTTGTCACTTCTGGAGTTTCCCCAACCCTCTCTATTTACCTTTTGCAAGTGGTCCTAGGCCTTTCCCACATGAATTCTTCCCAATTCTTGCCCTGTCAGCTCAGGTCATCCAGCACAATGAGTTTAATGAGGCCATGGTTCATAACACGCGTTTCTGGGTGTGCAGTTTTTTTCACAGCCGCAACCATGTGCCTAATATTGCCCAGTAAGAAATAAGGAAGCTTGATCAGCTGCTGATTGCAGAGATGGTTCAGCAATGGGAAATGGTAATTAAACACAATTGTTTCCCTTCCCTCACAAGTAATGTAATTAATGAGGAAGGGAGCAAAATATGCCCACAGTTGGGGGAGTGATAACCTATCAATTCCCCTACCTTTCTTAACCAACGACTCAATTTCCTAAAGAAAATCCCCTTTCAGTGAGGGGTCATTAACCTTCCTAGTAAACCATCTCTTCCCTTCTGCTGGAAATCCTGTTACTCTAGCAATAACTTCTTCCGTGACCTCCAATTTCAATCCTCTAACTTCCATCTGATTTCTTTCCAGGTTCTTTACAAATACCATGGCCACACTATTGTTTGATCCTTCCAATCTCTAGAAGAATTCAAACCAACCTGCATCTTTGAAAACCTAGCATGCTTCAGGGCAACCTTCCAAGGCTTCTATGGACCCTGGCTCATGCCGTATTGTTTCTCCTCCCATTTCCTATGCAATTCAGTGTTGTTTCACCTGCTTATCCTTCCCTTCGACACACACTCTAGTTATTTCAGCCTGTACTGCTATCTTCCTCCTCTCCAAACACTCTGAATGGGGATTTAGCGCTTCCAGGAGGGGTAAATGGTAGGGTGGCGCAGGTGAAGATTTTGGATTAAGATTTGGCACGCATGGTTCATATTGATTAATGAATTTTGCCTTAATGGTGAGTCATGGGGAGGTCTCATCAATGGTCGCCTTACCCTTTTTGGTATGATTCGGCATTAAATAATGATAACTACTGGATCACATGCCTTAATTGCTAGATTTTTCAAATAATTACAAATCATGTGACGGTCATGTCGCGATGTGATGTCCCCCCCCCCCCCAACTTAATTATGACAGTCGTCCTCAGCCATCAATAGTCATGTTAAGTTGCCATAATTACAAAATAAAATGAATTCATTATTACCTTTTTGATGACGTACCTGGGTGATGTGGAACGAAGTAATGGGTGGTGCGATGTCGAATCATCCTCTGGCAACGAGACATGTGAAATTAAATCTGATGATGAGGCTCACGATGATCTTTTTGCTATTTATTATAATAGAATATCTCATTTTATTCCTGAAAGGTCATTGGCTATTACAGGTGTAATAGTCAAGGCGACTGATGTATATTAATTTAATATCTTCAAAAAGATAAAGAACAAAATATCGTGTAACAGCACTTATGGCATGATATACTTTGGAATAACAATTGTTGTTACATAGGGTGTAACAGATGCCACCAGGTGGTTTTCAACTGCTACAAAAATGTTTATCTGCACCTGAGAAAGGTTTTCACAACCAGATTATTGTTATTATTATTATTATTATTATTATTATTATTATTATTATTATTATTATTATATTATTTTTATTTTTTGGACAGTGTAACAGCCGCCACCAGGTGGTTTTCAGCTACTACACTTATTGGAAAAATTAAACATTTTGCAGCATAGGGGGGCTTTCCCCTATTCCCATAATATGTAGATCCGAATTTGTGACAATGTTGACAAATGAATCCTTCGAGGTAGGTTTATGATACAACCGAAGACGATGCCCGTTTTCAAGTAATGATGTCCTTGCACTATCAATGGTTACCAAATTTACAGTCCCATTGTCAAAGACTGCATCTACCTCATAAGGACCTAGCCATCTAGTGCAGAGATTACCCTTGAAGTCTTTAAACCTTTAGTCGTATAAGAGAGCCCAATCTCCTTTTTGGAACTGCTTCTTCTTTATAAATATGTCGTGCCACTTAGCTCTCTGTTGCTAGATAATCTCTGTTTGCTGGATAGCAACCAACCATTTCTCCTCCAATTCATTGAGCTGGTTCAATCTCTGCCTTTGTGCTGTAGCCAAATCCAAATTGACCTGCAATGTTGTCCTTAGTGTTTTGATTTCAAATTCAATGGGGAATAAAGGGTTCTTGCCATACACAAGTTCATATGGTGAGAATCTAGTGGTGTTCCTCCATGTAGTCCTGTATGCCCATAACACTTCTGGAAGTTTTTCAACCCAATTTCTTCGATGACTGGCCATAGTCTTAGTAAGGATTCCCTCAATGACTTTATTAGTGCTTTCTACCTGGCCATTCACCTGTGGATGGTAAGGCATTGTGATTCTGTGATGGATTTTATATTTTTTGACCAACTCTCGGATCTTATGAGATGTGAACTGCGGTCCTCCATCTGTGACTATCTCTCTGGGTATGCCAAACTGGACGAAGATGTCTTCAAACAGAAAGTCTGAGACAGCCTGCTCCATGGCTCTGGTTAGTGCCTTCGCCTCAACCCATTTCGTGACATAGTTAGTACAGACCAAGATGTATGATCTCTGTTTAGATGAAGGATTGATTGGTCCTACAAAATCTAGAGCCCACTTCTCAAAAGGTTCTATGACAATCTAGGGCTGTAACGGCATCTCATCTGATTGCAGTGGTTGGCCCATCCTTTGACAACTGTCACAACCCTTCACAAATTTCTTGGCATCCTAAAATATTGTCGACCAGTAGTACCCTATTGAAAGGACTTTGTATCCTGTTCGTTTTTCTGCGAAGTGTCCTCTGCAAGTTTCCTCATGTCTAGATTTGAGGATATCAAAGACCTCGTCCTCTCTAACACAGTGTCTGATATGGAAATCAGGTCCAATGTGATAGAGGTTCCCATCTATCCAGGTATATGTATCACTTTGTTGTATGATTTTCCTTTTCTCCTTGGAGGATAAATATTGGGGAAACTTCCTTTCAACAAGATAATTGGTTATATCTGCATACCAAGGTGAGTAAGTAGAAATAGCAAAAAGATATTCATCAGGGAAAAAATATTCAGTAGGAGTGCAACTATCATCAATACTTAGCCTAGAAAGAAAGTCATCTACTACATTGTCTTTTCCAGGCTTATCTACAATAGTGATATCAAATTCTTGTAATAGCAATAACCAGCGTGTAATCCTACCATTTGTAATTGGCTTATTCATTAAAAAACGAATGGAAAAATGGTCAGTGTGTACAAATACTTGATATCCGATGATGTAATGCCAAAATTTATTGATGGTGTGCATAACTGCTAAGAACTCCTTCTCAGTCACTGTGTAGTTGAGCTCAGTTGGAGTTAGATTTTTACTTATGTAGTAAATAGCGCAAGGTTTCTTATCCTCCAGTTGGCCCAAAACAGCACCTACAACAATATTCGATGCATTCGTAGCTATGTGAAACGGCAGTTCCCATTTAGGTCCTCGCAAGAGTGGAGCTGCTAATACACAACATTTCAGCTTTAAGAAGGCCTGCTCACACTTCCTTTTCCACAAGAAATCAACATCCTTCATGAGCAAGGAAAATAATGGCGATACAATTCTTGAAAATTTTTCTATAAATCTTCTATAATACCATGCATGCCCCAAGAAACTACGTACCTCTTTCTGCATTTTGGGGATTGGAATTCTTAGAATTACCTCTATTTTTGCAGGGTCTACCTTGATTCCGTCAGCAGAAATGTAATGTCCAAGCACAATCCCTTTAGTCATCATCATGTGAATTTCTCAGTTCTCAAGGAAACATTAGTCTGTACACGCTGCTCTAGCACTTTTTCCAGATTGACTAATGTTGTTTCAAAAGCATCTCCATAAGGTATGAAATTTTCCATGAATATTTCCAGACAGTCATTCAATAAATCAGAAAAAATTCCCAGTATCACCCTTTGAAAGGTTGCTCACGCATTACAGAGCCCAAAAGGTAGCACTCTATATGCATAGGTTAAGCAAGGACAAGTAAAGGTCGTTTTATCCTGGTCTTCCGGGGCAATATGTATTTGATTGTAGCCACTAAATCCATCCAAAAATGAAAATTATTTCTTTCCGGAGAGTATCGAGGACTTGATCTATAAGTGGTAATGGAAAATGGTCCTTCTGAGTGGCTTTATTGAGTTCTCTATAGTCAACACAGACTCTCCACTTGCCATTCTTTTTAGGAAAGATGACAAGCAGTGACACCCACTAACTGTTAGATATTGGATAAATAAAATTAGCACTCAGGATTTTTTGTAGTTCTTCTTTCACCACTTCCTTTAGTGCAGGGTTCATGCAGCATTGTGGCTGTCTGACTAGTTTGCAGCCATCCTTCAAATAAATACGGTGAGTGCATAGGTTAGGGTGGATCCCTTTCATATCCGTATAATCCCATGAAAATGCCTTTTTATACTTTTGTAACAGTTGTAACAGCCATTGATTATGTTCAGCAGTCAAATTGGGATTAACATTCAAAAATTTTCCAGATTCAATTATAATTGTGCTACTAGTAGTATTTGGAGTAGTTCTCATTTGTTCAAAATCTATGTCTTCCACCTATTCCTCCTCATTTTCATTTTTAACAGAAGCAACAGAAAGTGAATTACTAATAAAACCATTAATAACATCATCTTCTGTCTCGTCTTTGAAATATTGGGCTTTCCCCAGAGTGAGGAGTGGTAGGGAAAGATCTGACTCAAGCTCAAACTCATCCCACCAAGGGTTATACACATCCACATTTCATTTTGGGGAATAAAGATTAAGGTTCTAGGTTTCCTGGCCATCTAAGATTACCATTGATCCTATCCTGCAGCCTATGAATGCATCTGTAGTGGCTAGCCAAGGCCTCCCTAAGATCAAAGGATGCCCCCCAAATTGGATTTGGGCTATAGGATAAGGAAATCATCCGGGTATCTCCAGGAAGCTATCATAATCACTACATCTTCTAACATCCCCTCGGGTTTAACATGGGACCTGTCTGCCAATTCCAGCACAGTAGGAGTGTGTCTGAGTCCCTGTAGCCCGAGAGCGATAAAGAGATATTTTGTCATTACATTAATGGCAGCCCCAAGATCAATCAATGCATTGGCTATGGGCTGATCATTAATGTAGACAGTGATTGTGGGATTTCCTGGATCATGGTACTTAGTAAGGAAAGGCTGAGCAAACATTAATTCGGATAACTTTCCCATCACATGTATGGTGGTAGGGTCTTTAAGCTTCCTCCTAGGCTTCTTGATGCACAAATCTCTCAATGTCTTGGAATAGATGGGTACTCCTTTAAGGGCTTGTAGCAAAGGAATTCATACATACAAATTTTGCAACTCCCTAAGGAAATCAGATTTAGGCTGTGAAGTCATCCTAGGTTCGGTCAATCTCTGAGGGTACGGGAGGTCCTACGTAACAACAGTTGAATCTGGAGTTAGTTGTTATAGATGTAACAGCTAATAGACGTAGTAGTCGCCTCAGAGCCTCCGGCTTCTCCTCTCGATGGTTCACAGTCCTCCTCTGTAATGATAGGGGAGTGACTAAGGTTAATTACCATGCTCGATCGCAATTGTATTTCATTAAGTTCCATGGGGGTAATAAAGTAGGTCTAGAAGGTTGTAGGAGCCTCTATGCCCTGAGCTGCTTTGTTGCTTGGGTTTGGGTTAGGTTTCACAGGTCGTTGGGGTCACACAGGTGGTGGAGGAGCACGGGCTTGGAAAGGAGGTAACTACAGCTATTGTTGCATGGGTGGTGCAGGTAGAGCTAAATTCTAGGCATTTCCTCTCCAGTTCTGATTCCAAGGGTATGGTTGGGATTGAGGATATTGAACAGGAGGAGATGGAGACCATTGGTTCCAAGGTGAAGGGAATTGAGCTCAAGGAGGGGCAGAAATTGCCATGGATATGGTCGGTTATTATATGCATCGTTCCATGAATTGAAAGAGGAAAAGCCTTGAGACATACTTGGAGGTCATGGTTGCCATGGCCTCCTTGGTGCGATGAAGTAAGAGGACTACACCTCTTCGCCTGATTCTCTGAGTACTGCCTTTAGTCTAGGAAGCTTTGGACACTTCTCTGTCGAATGATCTAGCTCGCAGATGTTACACAGGTTGATGTTATTTAATTCGCATTCCCTGTGAGGATGTTTCTTCCGACAAGTCGGATAGAACATAGCCAGGGGTGTATCAGCTTCTACTTGTGTCTTTTTTATCTATGTTGTTGTTATCTGGTCTGAGAGAGTACTAATGATATCGATCTTGAAATTTTTGAACAAATTTTCGATATCCACTATAGTTACTCCTCAGCCTGTAGATTTTTATATGTGAACAGAGGCATCCTGAATTGTACTTCTTCCTTTAGATGATCCTTGAGAGCATCATAGATAGAGTTTTATATTTTCAGTGAATGGCTCTTCTGATATATCCCCTTTTCCTAATAGGTTCAGGGTATCAAGGAAGTCATCCTTCATTCCTCTGATGAATATAGTCTTCAAGATTTCCAGGTCTAAATCACTGTGTTTAGACCTCTACAGATTGTAGTGGAACCATTCCACATAATCTTCCAGGCTTTCTTCCTCCTTCTGTGTCATTCTAAATATCTCTTCCCTCAAGTCCCTGGTCCTACAATAGTCCTAGTACTTTGACAAGAACGTCTCCTTCATAGAATTACATGTTGAAATGGAAGCGGGACCTAATCCCATGAAGCATCTCAAGGTTGCTCCTTTTAAAGTAGCAAGAAATAGCTTTAGTTTCTAAGCATATGCTATATAATCATAACTTCTACATAGGACATCAAACTCAAATAGAAATGTATTTGGATCTTCCACAATCATTCCCTGAAAGGATGGTAAGGATGATAGAGGAATGTTTTTCATAGGAGCTTCACCTCCGATATTCCTGATTGGGAACTCAAAAGTGGTGGTAGTGGTGTTTGTTTTAGCATTGCTATCATTGTTGTCTCCCATGATGAATTCTTCAAACCCTTCCTATAGCAGATGTTCTTCGAGCTGTGTTTGTGATGGCCCTATAGGTGTGATTAATGCCTTAGATACCACTAGGGTTGGTTGTTTCACCACACTACCTGTATCCGGATATTGATAAATCAACAAGTTCTTTTCCACCTCAGGTGTTTGATGTTCCCCCTCGGTTTCCCCTTGACCCTCAGTCCTCAAATTCTAGCTACTAACTTCCCCTTCTTTCTCATAAATCAAATCCTTGATCTTGGGGGTATGAGTGCTAGCCTTAGAACAATACGGTCCCGAGATGGAGGGATTATAGTTTTCTGCTTTCGTTATGGGAATAACAGCCTTCTACGCCCATGTTTTCCTTGCATTCCTTTTAGATCTGGATTGTTCCTTTTCTGCCTTGGAGATTAATTCTTGGATAAATGTCTTCCTTCCCAAATCTTCACCCTTCATTTCATTTTTACGACCCGTCGTTCTCGTGACTTATTAGAGTGGGGGTGATTTCAGTGTCTCTATAACTCCTACAAATGCACACATGGACCCTATTTGTATTAAATCACACTCTAAGTTCCTCAGTCTTCAACAGTGGTGAGCCCACCCAGGTATGTTAGATCGATGCGTAGGTTCTTACCTCTCATCTCACCGCCTAGCGACTGAAGAGTTGAAGACACACTAATCAAAGCATCAAAATGTCCTAAGTGTCCGAGTGATCACAATGGTGAGCCTGCCCAGGTATGTTAGAGCGATGCACAATTTCTTACCTCTCGTCTTACCGCCCAGCAACTGCGAACTAGGAGCACTCTATATCAAACAAACAACTTTGTTGATTGTATCATCAATTTTCCATCCCTGGAAACAGTGCCAAAATGTAGTGTTGTTTTAATCAACCTTAATTGACTCAGACTACAACATTAATTATCAACCCAGGGTAGGTCTTGTTGTTTCAATGGAGTTCGCACTATCTGTGCCGATACACTCTAGCCAAGCATAAGAAAGTGCAGAAAAGTTGTAAAAGATGTTGCTAATCTAAATTATTGAATCAAACCATGTGTGTAGATACAAAAACACTCTACATAATTAAATCACAACTTGCAACTATTGAAATAAGGGCGTGCCACACAAGAACTAACATCTATTCCAGCTGGTACTATTACTTTATTGTTTAACTCTGTGTAACAACATAAGATAAATAGAAACATCAGCGAATGCAATCCACAATTTGTACAGCAACAAAGAGAAACCATAAATCAATGAACTAAACTGAAATGTACACTACCTAATCACTGCAATCCTTGCCAAAGAGGAGGGCCCTTCCTCCTTAGCAGGGCGTGAGAAGAACACAAAAAGTGATTAACGAATCAGTTGGAAAGTAACATCATCACTGTGCCAATTGATATTGAATAAGTTCATGATTACAAAAATAGAGTAATTGTACTCTTCTATATGTCGTCTGCTAATACATAAAAGGTTGAGTCTTTTATAATTATTACAACCCAAAAATTAGAAAGCAGATCAGTCATGAGAATCTCTTGATTCTCATGTTGATAAAAAATAAAGAAGTTACAAATTAGTACTAAATAAATATACATTGGTTGCAACTGCTTGAGTCTTGTTGCCTCAAAAATAAATAATCCTACTGTTGACAGCTGTTATGTGGAATAGTACCCACATTTCCATCTTCGGTGCAATAGTATTGAGAAAATGGTGGTTCGGGATGACGCGACATAACTGATGACAACACTGTTGATGTGACGGCGGATTCACCCGAGGTGTAATAACATCTGATGTATAACAAAAATCTGTAACAGTAGCAACTTGTAACAACACCTAGTATATAGCAACGGTCTATAACAGCACTCGGGGTGTAACCGCGAACCATTCCACCCTTTCCTACAGTTAATCTTTGCTGCCTGTCTGCTTCATAGTTTCATTCACATGAGCCAATACCTGAAAAATATGAACTTCCCAAAATACTCCTTCAATGCTCTCCAAGTTAGCCATAAAAAGGAATAAATCCTCATATTATTTGGTAAAATACAGCAAAGTAACATGACAGTAAAATGGATTAAAAAGGTAAGAAAATAGAAAGTTTGGTCATATAAGGGCACAGGCTTGGACGATTGAAAGGTCAAAACAGGGGAAAGAATGTGCAGAAAATAGGTCAAAAGACACACCCAATAGTCATCAAGATAAATGACTACAAATTTGTTTACCTAGCCCACAAAAGCTATGTCCATATCTCTCTGAAAATTTGCTCCAGCATTGGACAAGCCAAAGGGAATTCTAGAATACATAAATGTACACCAGGGTGTAGTAAAATGTGTCTTCTCTTTGTCTGTTGGATCAACATTTATTTGATTATAACCTAAAAATCCATCAAGCATGGAAAGTCTTTGTGCTCCTGAAACCATCTGAAGTAACTGACCCATTTTGGGTAAAGGGTAGTTATCTTTTAATGATGCTTTATTCAAATTCATAAAGTCCACACAAAATCTGATTTCTCCATCCTTCTTTCTAATGGGAACTAAATTGGCAACCCAATTAGAGTATCTAAGAGGCACAATAATATGGCCATCTAGCATTTTCTTCATTTCTTTTTCTACAGTTGGTAGAAGAACTGGATTAATCCTCCTAAGTTTCTATTGATAAGGATTAGCTTCTAGTTTTAAAGGAATCTTATGATGTATCATAAGTTTTTAGATCAGCATAGGTCCAGGCAAAAACATCCTTATATTTTTCAAGTAACTTCAGGTATTGAGTTTTGATTTGAGGATCTAAGGACACACAGACTTTGATGTTCTTAACCTCAGCATTTGTTCCAATATTTACTTCCTCCATGTCATCTTGTGGAGAAATTGACTGTGGGTTTCTGAGGACATCATTTTGATCAAATAATTTCTCTAAAGGAATGATACCTTTGGGAATAAATTTTTTAAACAATCGTATGATGTCATGATTGGAAATTTTTGAATTGAAATTTGAACTATCATTTTCATTTTTGTTTTCATTTGTTTCTGTTCTATCTTCATCAATTTGTAGAACTGAAAATTCGTCTAAAACCTGCATAAAAGATTTTAGTTGTTGATCATCTTCAAATATCTGCCAGTATTTTAGATTGTCTAGGATGGATGGCCTGTTGACTTGTATTCGATAGAGTACATCAGTTTGATCAGGAATTTTAAATGAACTAGCAGAAACAGCTAGGGAATCTGCATGAATATTTTGTTATCTTGGCATATAAGTTAAATTAAAAGCATTAAATAAATTTTCAACTGAGTCCCAAACCTAATTTTGATATGATCTAAGCCTAGGATGTTTTGTTTGGAAAAGATTCCTAATTTGTTTAACAATGAGCTTTGAGTCAGTGAAATCACTGAGATTTTGTACCTTTAAACTTTTTGCTAGTTTTAGTCCTATAAGGAAATCCTCATATTCTGCTACATTATTGGTAACTTCAAAATCAAGTTTACATGATTGTGTAATGTTTCCTTTTTTGGTGAGATTAATACTACCCTAGCTCCTACTCCATCTTCTGTACAAGAACCATCAAAGAATAACTTCCATACATCGGATTGTTTTGGTATAGATTTTTCAATTATATCTTCAATTTTTACTTGAGAGTCATGTTTTTGGTTTGAAGAGAGTTGAAAACAGCCAAAATCTTGATCAATTGCATAAATGGGATGGTTCTTTGGTTGATTTGTTTTGCAAAAAGTATGCACAAATCTTACCTCTCTATACAACC
Source organism: Pinus tabuliformis (assembly GCA_031772625.1). Lineage (NCBI taxonomy): Eukaryota > Viridiplantae > Streptophyta > Pinopsida > Pinales > Pinaceae > Pinus > Pinus tabuliformis. The sequence continues at coordinate 1,431,751,213 of CM062819.1, read as the reverse complement.
TAAGTTATTCTCCCCCGTAGACTAGAATAGTGGCATAAGACATGCCCATTTGAAGAGTTCCCCCTAATTTGGCACAGCATGACCTTGAAAGGAGCATTCCAAATTTGGGATGGATATATGTGAAAACTATATCTAACACTACACTTTTTACTAGGATTTGAGCAAGAGTGACTACTAAATCCTTAATCAGTCCTAGACAAGGCACCCTTCTTGAATCAAACATGTACAAATCACGATAGGATCTAGTTATGTCAAGATTTAAATGATCCATGATAGTTTTTGGCATGATATTATGTGATGCTCCAGAATCAAGCATACAATTGTATAACATTGAATCATTTGTCTTTAGAGTCAAATAGAAAGGAGACACTATTTCATCTATCATATCTATTCTAGGACCAAAAACCATTGCTGGTTTTTCATCTTGAAGACTAATAACATCACTTTCAGCATCAACCGAGGTGTTTTGTATCCATTTACAGACTTGATTTTTATATCCAGGGTTTTTAGACAGTTCTGAAAGTGGTATAGAAACTTTAACTCTTTCTAACTCGTTTTCAACATTAAATGTCGTTAAGACAATTTTTTCAATTGGAGCTGTATCAGTTGACTGATTTAATGGTCGAATAATAGTTGTCTGAGTTTCAATAGATTTATTACGAGATTCAATTGTTGGAGTTTCCTTGGGAGGTCTTTCAGGGCCAAGTCTAGGTCTAAGATCATATCTTTTGTTCAGCTCTGCAATTAGGAATTCAAAGAAGGCATGGTATTTGGAAGCCTATGAGGAATCTTGGTCTTCTTGAACCTGCTTTTGTTGAGAGAGAGGAATAATAGCGGTCTAACCAGAAGAGGTATCCATATTGTTAATGTCTTCAGTGATAGTCATAGTATTGTCATGACGTTGTTGATCATCTATCAGTAAAGGAGTTGGAACCTGTTGATCATTACTAGGCCTTTGAAGAATTTGTAATGGTGGATTTCTTTTGTATTGACCTTGATTTTGATTTTGAGGTCAAGTGACTATTTTTTGAACTGTTCTAGGTTGAATCTCAATCTTGGAAATTATATTAGATATATTTCTAATAAGTGATGTTATCTCATCTATTTTAGAAGCTTCAGTTTTAGTCTTAGAGGAAGTAGAGGCCTCTTGACTAGATTTAAGTTTTTTTTGGGCCTTTTCCTCTTTAGATTTTAAAGTGGCTAAGGCTGCCCTATTTACTTCCACCTCTATAGCATTAGTTTTCATGTCTTCAAGAGTTCTTGAAGTTCGTTCTCTTAACATTACAACAAAATCATCTTCAAAATCTTTTGAGAACCTAGATTTGGTTGCTGCTATAAGGGGTTTACAATCAAGGGGCATCTTATGATAAAGTTTGTTGAACCTTTTGATAAAAGCAGAGACAGGTTCACCAAAGTTTCTTTTAAGTTCCTCAAATTCAGTCAAAAAGTAAAGAGCATCTTTCTTCACTCCCCATTGATTTTTGAATATATTTTCTAACTCTTCACAATTTCTAATGGAATTTGCAGGTAACTGCCTGAACCAAGTTCTCACATTTCCCTCAAGAGACTAAACAAACAACTTCATGTAAGCATTTTCTTGCTCTATGTTCATGTTATCTGAAAAATTTAGAAATGCTTGAAGATGGTCTTCAGCTGAGGGACTAGTTTCTCCATTATACCTAGGAAGGTGCTTTAAATATCCAGGAGGGAAAGCATCAAGGTTTGGAGGTAAAACTAAAGTTGCATATCTTGCTTTTACAATGGGTTGAAATGCCATAGTACAAGGTGGTGTATGAGGTGTTTGTATAGAAGAATAACAAGAAGAAGAAGATGGTGATAGAGAGGGTAAATGACTATGTGGAGGTGAAGAAGGAGGGAATAAAGAAAGAGGAGACGTCCTAAAAGATTTTTAAGAAGTTTTAATAACTAACTTGTGGACTTAAGAATGAATATCCTCTTTTGTTTCAAAGAGTGGATTTGAATATATAGCAAAGGTCCCTTCAGGTTGTTTAGAAGGAGAAGATTCGTGGTGTTCAGAAGTGGAAGGGAATGAATAAGTAGTGGGGGATATGAAATCTATAGGTTTGTATTCAAGTAAATGAACACCTAGGTCAGACTTAGATTTAGGTGATCCTAGTGGAAGTAGAGGTTCTAGATTAGATTCAAGTGAATGAATAAGGAAAGTTGATTTAAAATCAACTCCCCTATCTAAAAGTTCAACAACTCTAGGTGATAAATGAGTCCAATCTGGATTGGATGGAATGTTACTATAGGGATCAAATTGTAATATATCTTCAAAATGCAAGGCTGAAGTGGAATAAGATGGTTGATGTCTCCTTCTAGAACTGTCCTTTCTCACAAGTATTTATGGATCTGACAAAGGACTAACTGCGTCATATTTAGAATGGGATCTAGTGTGCTTAAAAGGTGCCAGTTTTATACAGTGGAGTCGCCAGGTAAAGGATTTTGACCTATCTAGACCTTTAGTCACCTTAATGAAATAGGATTTATGTCGTTGACCCAGGAAAACTAATCAAATTTGAGTCCCTAGCAACGATGCCAAATTGATGTTGTATCTCTAAGATGATAATGGTCAGCTATCATGCCAATTGTTTTGGGGGGTTTTGTTTTAATTTTTGGAGGACCAATGTATGAAACATATTCAAAACAGTGATGACTAACCTTCTTAAATAATACTAATACTAAGCAAAGGGCTTATATTACAATCCACACAGTGATTTATTTTATCTGGTGATGAGTAGAAATAGAAAGATAATATGACTATTAAAGTTTTCAAAAAGAAAATTAAATAACCATAAGTAAGAAAACCTTCAAACAATGTTCAGAAAGTTTGACAAAATATGCCTAAGATTAAAAAGATACTGATGATTTTATGATTTAGAGGGAATTACTTAAACAAACAGTTTTTATAATTCATTCTCTTTAAAGATGATCACTTCAGAAAGCTTATAAGAGTGAATTGAAACTCAACTACTCCTATCTGGTTATCTTTGTAAAACTTAAGAATATGAAGAAAACATAGTGAATGAAAACTGGAAAACTTACAAGGAATACAAAATTGTATGAATCAAAATTCAGAATCCTTTGCTTTGGTATTAATGATTTAGAAAATGCTGAGTACATTTAGTGCTTACAAATGTTTCTCCAAGGGTGCAACCCTTAATAACTCATTAAAGAGAGTTATTTATACAATCTTAGAGCTAAGAAAAGATCTTAAACAAATTTACAAAAATAGATTAATAGAAAATCAGGAATATGAACTGATAGTCGATCTGTCACTATTTTGGCATTGAACTGTTGATGACTATTCCTGGAAACATTGAATGTTGTTTAGTTGTTGATGACTTTCCCTGGAAATGTTGAATGTTGTTTGATCCTCCCTTTAGTCAAGTAAATCAGTTAACTATTCTGAGCGTTTCTTATCTAGGATAGATAACTTAGTCACCCTTCGATAAACCTCATCCATTTATGTATATTTAGTAAAGTTGGTTTCACTAAAAATATATGTCTAATTTCATTTAGGATGAAAAAGGTATCTCTAAGTGCATTTAGCACAACCCTTGGGGTTGTTGCACCTCTTATGTTTGAAACTGTAGCTGCATTAGTGCTAACCTTTGCAAGTTTTCGGACATAGTCTTCAATGGGCATTAATTTATCATTTATCACCAGCATAGAGGGCAAACCTTTGTTGGTTAAGGGTTCCAAACTATTGAAAAAACGTTGAACTATGACATTAACACTGTTGCCTTTCTCCTCCAACTGAAGAATGATATTTTTCTTTGTAATAATCTTCTTCACTTCTAGTATGGTCGTTGTCCTATCATTAATTCCTAATTCTTCAAGCTCATAGTTGTCTTTAGAATTCAGAAACTTGATTATTTTAGTGGCAACTTCAGGCATGTCCTCAAGTTCCTTGGAGATGGTTTCAATAGCTTCCTGAGCTTTCTCCAACAAGTCCTTTTGATCAAAGATTATCCTGATATAAGGCCAGGTATCTTTGATTGGTTCAATGATCTCTTCCCATAACATTTCCTTTACCAAACCCAATTTATTTCCAAGGTAATATTCTTTGATTTCTTTCTACAATACCTCAATTTGACTATTTTCCCTCTGCAACTCAGCTGCATGTGAACTGTCTACAACTGCTTTGAAGTGTTGTAGTGTCTTCAGTTGATCCTACAATTTCTTCATTTCCTCTGTCTAAATTGATGGATTATGAACAGCTTCAGCAAGTTGTTCAGGTCCTACTATTGTACATGTAGTTGCTACTATGTCTGAGGAAGAAGTTGTAGTTATAGAGACTACTGTAAGAGGAACTACATCCATTGGAATATTGGACCTTTTTACAATTTCCTCTTTCTCTTTGACAAGTTTCTCCATTTTCTCCTCCATCTGTTTTACTTGCACATTTTGTTCCATGATGAGCTTCATTATGTCAGATTTATGAGTTTCGGTTTCTTCAATCTCTTTAGTCATTGGGTCCTCTGAAGCTGGAAATTTTAGCTACTTCCTTAATGCTGAAATCTCAGTATTTTTTGTCTTGACAATTTCTTCTACAGTCATTATATCATAGGGATCATATCCCATCTTCAGCACCAGATCTTCCAATGCTTTGATCTTGGTGTCTTTGGCCAATGAGGAAACTTTCTCAAGCTTAAGCTGTGACAATGTATTAGCCAAGGTAACCTACATTTTGGATAGACTCATGGCAGTGTTAGTTAAAGTAGAAGAAATCATTTTTCCAATCTGTTTGTGCATCTCAATTTGGTCAATTGGATGTACATATTTAACATCAAATTCAAAGGAGGTTTTCTTCTGGTAATGTGCAGTAGTCCTGGGCTATGGAATCTAAGCTTGTAAGAAAGCCATCTACATTTTACCTTTCTCAGAGTCAAAGACTAAAAGAAGTCTGGCTTGAGAACTGGAAGAATGTTTCCAGAATTGAGTATAAGTATTCAACTTTAACTCCTCATTCTTCTTCTTAATTTCACTGAAGACATGAAAAATGTCATCTTCTTTATCCTTCTGACTGCTTTCACTGGTCTAAATCACCTGTTGTTCATGAGATGTGGTGGAATGAGTAGGAGACTAAATAGTCTGTCCACCAGATTGTGTAAAAAGAGAGGTTTATCCAAGTCCATCAAATGTTGTTTTCTGTAACTCAATAGTTGCACTAACCTTGGAAGAGAGCCTAGGTCTCTTCTTTCTATGTACAATTCTTAAACCTTGACTTGATGCTTCAATTGTAGGGGATGACTATTCTTCCCTCCCTCATTTAGCTTTCTTTTCTTGTGCAAGTGGAGTTTGTACATTGGAAGTAGAGACTACCTGTTCTTTAGCTTCTTGAAGGGTGTTCTCCTTCCAATCTAACTAATTTTTGTACTGTTCTATTTCAGGCTTGGCAGTATGATGGTATGAAGTGAATTTGTTTTCAACCCTAAGCCTATAAATTACTCCCATTGGGTCATAAGACCAAGTGAAGCTGTGACCAAACTTCATTTGCTTCAATAACCTGTCTGCTTCTTCTCTTGCTGCTCTAGTATTACAGATGAATGGACCAACCTGAGCCTTTAGCTTGAATTGTGATTTCTTCTTTGCAGCCACAAAATGTATTTCATCTGCATTTAACCTCTGCCTAATATATTCTAATGAAAAAATTTTGATAGGGAGGTACTTAGGAAGCTTGTAGGGTGGAAGCTCACAGCCATAGACTCTGATCTCTATATAATTTTGGTAAAGATACCAATCTCCTATTGTGGCTTGATCAACCAGCTGCAACACTTTCACAATTTCATCACTTATTCTTGGTACTAGAGTGTTGCTCATAAGATTAATGGCTAGATGAGCAAACAATTCTATGAATTATTTATATGTAAATTCTTCCTTCTCCTTCGTTCCCATATAAGTCCAAAAGATCATTGATTGTTGGTTGCCTTCTTCATCTAGCTTCTACAAGGTGAATGGAAACTTGCCTGCCTAAAATATATATAAAAATATATACAAGTAGTGAAGCATACTTGAATACCTCTTCAGTATTGAACTGGACAAATTGTTCATGAATGGCCTCAGCTAGAAATTGGCTAAAGTTATAATGAACAGTGGGTTTGGAACTAGCAAAAAAGATAGATAAGAAACCAATGATGGCTTCATTTACATATTGATCAGAATTGTAACCAAGAAGATAAGAAAGAATGGTTGTAATTTTCTTGGTTCTCTGTGCGAATATAGATGAATCATAGGGAGGGTTTCTTTTAGGTAGAGGGCTATCTACAGCTAGGAAAATTTCTTGAGGTTGAGCTCTTTTAGTGAAATCTAGCTTTTGATAGGCTTCTGTTAGGCTTTCATGAGAAAAAGGATGGGTTGGAGCAATAGTTGGGGCCTACAACATCTATTCAATGGACTGAGCATTAATGGAGCAAATAGTTTCTCCTATAGGTGAGATGATAGCTCTTTGAATGGGGTCATAGGATTCATGGCATTTCCTGACAAATTCAAGCACTCTGTGTATTAGAGGGAAAATGTAATGAGGAAGGTGGGAGTCCCAAAGTCCTATTTCATCTGTTTGATCAACTAATTGATCCTCCATCTAGCAATAGATTTCAAACAAATCGAATTCAAACAACGACTCATTGATTTTACAGTCTCTGTCGACGAGGGGAGTATGATGGAAGTCAACTTGTGGATGAATGAGAGGATTTCGAGTTTCTGCAACTTCTTTTCCTTTAGGAGGCAGTCTGTTAATTGAATTCAAAGTTGAAAGTGACAAAAATTGGAAGAATTGGGCTGAAACACATTGATAATAGAATAACAGTGTAAGTGAAAATGGATTAGGTGGACCTGGATGTCGGCTTGATTCTAAACAGAGTTAAAAATTCGATTGAATGATGAATCTGCCGTTTTGGCTGTAAACAACAAGTATCAAGTGAATTATGGGAATGCATTGTGTAACGTTTTTTATGAAAATCGAGGCTTATAATGAATAAGATGGAGGAGGTACATTAATCAACGGTTAAATTCTCATTAATTCTCCAACAAGCTGATAAATGGTTAAGTGGAATATTAATGTGTCAGAGTGGCGAATTAATGGATAACAGGCAAAGAGATGACAGCTGATTAGACAGAGGAAGTGACATGGGGTGGACATGGACAACGACATAGGAGCGGTGGTAAACAGTTGAATGAAAACCTCATTCGAGAGTAAGTTGGAGTGGTAAGCTATTTAGGGATTTTAAGTCTAAAATAACTAGGATGGGGGAAAAGCAGTTTCAGAGGGAGGTTTCCAAAACTGTCGACTACGAACCGCCCCCCCTCCCGATAACGTTCAGACGACAAAGGAGGGCCGAGGAGCGATGTAGGCCCTTCAAATATTAGGGGAATGTGCGGGATGAAGAAGAGCATGAGTGAGGTTTAATATCGTGGCAAATAGTGATGGTGGGGTCAAGAGTTATGACGGATGTGACATGCGTGGGGTATTGGTGAATGAATGGATAACACGCAGATATTACACCATAACATTGATATTTTGTAAATAATGTTTAATTTAAACCATTCATTATATGCACATGTATGCAATGTTCTGACTTTAGGATAAAAATCCTTTCATGCTCCAATGGTATTTCATTTGTCTACCTACCCTTAACATTCCTAACATTTTTTCACAATCTTAGTCACCTGAGTGCATTTAGACTAGCAACTCAACATTTTCCTTTTAATGATTAATCTACTTTTATCCCTTATTGCTTCCATTGGCTCAAATTAAACTATTGAGTCAATTTTATTTGCTACATATTTATAAAAATTTAAATCAAATCCAATCACGATTAAACTGTATAATTGGATTGTATGAACTAGTGTGTCATTTAAACAATTTGCACACAACTTTTATTTGCAAAAATAAACTTGACTAAGAGTAGTGGCATTTGGATATGCAACACTTTCAGAATTTATTATTTTTCTTTTATTTCTAATCTAACATTTTATTTTTTTCTTCCTTTTTTAGGGCATCTATTCTAACATTTTATTTGATATGGACTTATTCATCAAAATATGCCTAACATTTTTTTGATTCAATATTCTTTTTGTCTATATCCTAACTTCAGATCTTTTTGAAATATATCTCATTTTTTAACTAATTGATGCTAATTCACCAAAACCAAAAAATGTTACAACTACTACATAGTGACCTAAAATCAGATGAACTTGGGTCATCTTTGGACCTTGTTTCCTAGTTTCATTAGGTGAAAAATATGATGAAAAAACATTCGTCACGTATCCGATACACGTCCCTCATCAAATAACCGATGGAGAGGGGATGAATAAATTGTTGGATCTCTAATGGAAGCTTCATCAGTATTTCAACGTAATGCAATGGGATACTATCAGAAATCCGATAAGATCTTACAATGTAATGTGATGGATCCATGTCGAATAGTTTATGTGTCGCCCAATGATACATCAGATAATTACAAAATCCAACCAGATGTTTCCGACGATACAACATCATCGATCCGACGGATAAGTGAAAAATATGATGGGTGTTGTATGACGATAGGGTGTCAGAGAATATAAAATTCGATGAGATTTTTCTAATGATAATGTGTTAGAGAGTAAAAAATATGGTGAGAGTTGTCTAACGATCCAGAGTTGGAAATCCAACTGATAGATAATACATTTGACAGGACTTCTATGATGTAGGGCATTGAAGATCCGATGGCTATGTATGAAATTTGATAACAGTTATTTGACGATTATGTGTCAGAAATCTGATACAAGAATACCATATCCAATGATGTTGTCGTACATTTGATGAATATTGCGTCAGAATGGATGACGAATATGTAACAATCCTACAAATTTCACCAATGCAGTTCATCAAAAATTTGATGTTCTTGGGAATATTAAAAAAAATGAAGGCCTATGTTCATTTGATCCTCATCCAAAAATCAACAAGGCATCACTTCACACTTTATTGCAAGAGATTTATACACAGTTTATGGTAAACACTCGTTCTCACAAAAAGAAGGAGATGGAAAACAAACCGCAAAGACAAAGTAAAGAGCTTGATGAAGGAATTTATAAATACCATATGTTAAATGGGGGGATTATGTTTAATAAAACCATAGGGAAGGAATCCATTTATTTGGAGCTAAGTGCATAGGGGTTTTGGTAGCTTGATTTTGAAGAGAGTTTGTTGGCCTAAATTCAAATGCTTTTAAGATGAGGGTGGATTTCTATTAGCAGTTGTAGTCTCGGTTTGACCATGGGGATATTTGAATAATTTCTTAAACACCTCATTTTATCTTCTGTCAAGTGTGATGGACCTATTTATGGAAATATTTGAAGATTTTATAGATTTCTTCCGTCCAATTTTTTCATAATAAGATGCTTGGGAAGATACTAAGCTTAGTTCACTATGTAGTTGTTGAATGCCTTAGCTCGCAAATGAATTATGGTCTTTGTGAGAGGGAGAGAAGGTGGTAGATGGGTATCCATTAATGAGGGGGAAGAAGGACAATTAGGTAAGAGATAATATCCAACCAGTCCACTATTTTGAGAAGCCCAAGGCCAAAAGGATATATCAAATGTATTATCATCTCAACTTGCTAGAATATTTTGATGTATGTAGCTCTTCTATATGTTTTCAGAGAATGAATCATCTCCTAGGTGAGAATTGTAATTTATGATTTTCCTACTTTCAACATAGCTCTATTGTTTGGTGGAGATTTAATTAGGAAAAAAAGGCTTCAGGAGATTTTCTATAAACCTTGTAATGATTTTGTAGGATACAATGTAGAGCGAAAAGGGTCAAAATTTACTAGGGTCATTCACCTTCTCTTTCATAGCGATGAGAGTGAGGAATTTAGAGTTGAGGGTAGGGAGCACATAATAAAATTTGATTATATTCTAGTAGGCATGTAAGAAATTAGTAGTGAGTCTATTGGATCCAAATTTAAATAGGAATGCAACCAATTACAAATATAACCATACACAGAGAGATGCAACAGAAATAAAACTTCATTTCATTAATATCAAAGAACTGAAATATGCTTACATATAGAATGGAAATAAACTAGCTTGGGTGATGGTATCTTATCTCTGAGAAGAGATGTGGCAGCTACATGCCTCTAAACTATGTTATAATGAGGGTTGAAGGCCTATTTATTATTGAGAAATAATGGAAAACCCTAAACATCCAAAAACATAACCCGAGGAGATGAAATGCCAAACTATAGGCCCCGTTGGGGTAAGTTGGTACATCAACTTCTCAAGGTCGTAATTTTGGCATACGATCTCTGTTTGATGCACACAATACCTCGTTAGAAAGATCTATCCAAGGAATACAACTGCTGACAGCGAATACCAATTTGAAAACTTGTATTTGTTCAGAATATGAGTTTTCAACTCTGTATTCATTTATAGAATTTGTAGTCCTTGGATAGATCTTTCTAACGAGGTATCGTGTGCATCAAATAGAGATCGTATGCCAAAGTTATGACCCCAGGAAGTTGATGTACCAAATTAGCCCAACAGGGTCCATAGTTTGGCGTTTCATCTCCTAGGGTTAGGTTTTTGGATGTTTATGGTTTTCCATTGTTTCTCAATAATAAATTGGCCTTCAAGCCTCATTGTGACACAACTCAGAGGTATGTAGCTACCACATCGCTTCCCAAAGATAAGCTACCATCATCCGAGATAGTTTATTTTCATTCTGTATGTAAGCATATTTCAGTTCTTTGATACTAATGAAATGAAGTTTTATTTCCACTGCATCTTTGTGTGTATGGTTATATTTGTAATTTGTTGCGTTCATGTTTAAATTCAGATCAGTGGAATTAGAGTGGTTTTCTCTTTCTCAATCCTTCTTTTCATGTCCCCAACGAGGTCGGGGTATGAGTTAGGGCTCAATCTGGTTGAACCTTTGCAAGATCAGCCTCGCAAACCCCGACAATCGCCCATGGGGGAAGAAAAGAAAGACAAGGGAGAAGGATATCCTATCAAAATATTACTTGAGAAGGCCCTCGAGAAACAAGGAATGTGATGATGGATAACTTTTCCCATGTCCTTCAACGGTTGCCCACCATCAATGCATCCACATCCAACAGTTACTCTGGAGGTGCCACTCCTTTTAAGGTACTAGTAAACTTTGATATTCCCATATTTGAGGGCCAAATAGATGCAGACATCGTAGATAAATGGCTAAATCTACTAGAAGGATATTTTTTTGTTCATGATTTTTCCAGCCGGGAAAATATTACTTTTTCTCTTCTGAAAGCCACCACTGAAATCAAGGACTGGTGGGAAACCTACTGTGAGTAGAAGGATGAAAGTACGCCCTCACTGTTTTCAGCAATAGCCACTTGGAATTTGTTCCAAGATGCCATCAAGGAGAAGTACTACCATGTCAGTGGCTATGAGGATAAATACATAAAGTGTACCAAGCTATGGCAAGGAAGAGACCAAGACGTGCTGGAGTTTACCAATGTTTTTCATACCCTTCGCACGAAGTTGGGTATCAAGGATTCTGAGAAACATTTGGCACTCAAGTACTGCAGTTACCTACATAGGTACATCTAGGATGAGATGGAGTTCTTGGAAATTTCCTCGCTTAGCACTACGTACTAATACGCTGTCAAGATCGAGCAGAAGCTTAAACAGAAAAAGCGAGACTTTGGATCTGCAAATCCAAAGCAAGGAAAAGGTGCCCCCAAACCACAGAACAAAGGACAAAGCCAAGGCAGGGTGGCCTAGGACAACCTGCCAAAGCCAAAAGCAAAGAACAACATTGTGAAGCTGAAGAAGGATACGGGAAAGTGGTGTGAGTTCCATAGGAGCTCCACGCACAACACAAGTGAGTGTCGGTCCAAGTAGTCACTGGTGGCTGAGCTGAAGGCTTCTGAATCAGATGCATGTTCCGACTCTGAGTCAGAACCCGACAAGAGGAATTACAAAGGGAAGCAGATTATCGATGTGGAGCCAAACGCCACCATTGCCACCATGAAGATCCAGAGGGACGAACCTGAAGATCCAGAGGAGGAGGAGCACCTCTTCCACTCCCAGATGTGGGTAAAGGGTTCCCCATTACAGTTCATTGTCAACAACAAGAGCCAAAAGAACCTCATTTTAGCAGAGGTCGTGAAGTGGTTGAGCTTACCAACCACAACACACCCACAATCATACACCATTGGGTGGCTTCACCAAAGACGGTATCTCTGCGTCAGCCAGAAGTGTTGCCTTCCATACAACATCAAGCCCTTCATAGATGAGGTATTATGTGACGTTGCTCCTCTTGATGTTTGTGATGTATTATTAGGCCAACCATACTTGTGGAAGCAACATGTATTTTATGAGTCAAGGCCTTATGTTTTTATTGTTACCTTGGTAAATATGTTGTACAGGATATCAGAGGTAGCACCGCCTACCGCCATCTCTTTGGTTACTAAAAAACAATGCAGTAAGCTCATTTCCAAAACTAAGAAAAAAAATTCCAGATGATACGCCCTTAGGGAAAGAATAAGACGGTGGCCACAACCTCCAAACAGGGCCCCTCCACATGACAACAATAGCTGGACAAGTTCGTGGAGGAGTACAAGGACATCTTCACCTCCCCTGTAGGGGTGCCTCTACACTGTCAGGTCAAGTACTCCGTCGATCTGACCCCAGGTGTGTCCTTGCCAAATGGACCAATCTATCAATGCTCTATTCTGGAGAACGATGAAATCAAGAGGCAGATTCAGGAGTTGTTGCAAAAAGGTCACATCTGGTCGAGTTCATCGCCCTATTGGAGCCCAATCGTGCTGGTACAAAGGAAGGATGGGGCTTGGAGACTCTGCATTGATTATCAGGTGCTGAACAAGATCACTGTCCAGAATAGGTACCCGATCCCATGGATTGATGACCTTCGGGACTAACTCAAGGGAAGGAAATATTTTAGCAAGATCGACTTGAAGTTCAGATATCACTAGGTCCCAATCAAACCCTCCAATGTGTGGAAGACTGCCTTCAAATCCAAGGAGGGACTTTTCGAATGGCTGGTTATGCCTTTTAGGTTGATGAATTCTCCTGCAACCTTCATGAGACTGATGGATGACATCTTGCGGCCATTCACCAACTCATTTGTAGTGGTATACATGGATGACATACTAATCTTTAGCTAGAAATGGGAAGAGCACCTCCACCACATCCGATAGGTTCTCTAAACACTGCGGCAACACAAGTTGTGTGCCAATTTGGAGAAATGCACTTTTGGCATGACCCAGGTTTAGTATCTGGGATACATTATTGATGAATGGGGGATGCATGTGGATCTAGCCAAAATCCAATTCATTCGGGATTGGTCAGTCCTGACCACTCTGACAGAGCTCCAAAGCTTTCTAGGTCTTGCCAATTTCTACTACAGGTTCATGTTGGGGTTCTCTCATATCACTTGGCCCTTGAGTCAAGTCACCAAGGGAGGAGCGAAAGTAAAATTATTTTGGTATGAATCTCAACAGAAGGCATTCGCAGAGTTGAAACATCACCTTTGCTCTGCACGAGTGCTCACATTACCAAACTTGCAACAACCATTTGAGATCGAGACAGATGCCTCTGACTATGCTATTGGGGCAGTCCTTATTCAACGGGGGCTTCTAGTGGCATATCACAATGAGACACTTTTAGACACAATTTGAAAGTATCCCACTTATGACAAAGAGATGTATTCCATTTTCTAGGCCTGTCGACAATGGAAACATTACATTTTGGGGAAGGAAACGATCATCCACACAGACCACCGACCCCTGCAATTCATACAGATGCAAGGGAAGTTGTAGAATGATTGCCATCAAAAGTGGTCCACATACCTGCGATAGTTCCATTTGAATATAAAGTACAAGAAGGGCAGCACCAATAATGTTGCAAACTACCTCAGCCGACCCTTACTCATGGCGTTAACCACCGTGCTCAACTCTTATGGGCACGAGACTTCTAATTGGCCACTTCTCTACAAAAGCGACCCAGAATTTGGCCACACATAACAAACGCTCTTGGATGGTTGCAAGTTTTATATTTTCACCTCTGAGATGCATTGTTATGCCACCTAGGGCACCTTTGTTATCCTTCAAGCGAGCGTGCCAAGATGATTTGGGAAGCGCACTACAGTCATGTCGGTGGTCATTTCGGGGTCAAGAAAATAGTGGCAGTACTGTAGAAGTATTTCTATTGGCCAAATCTTCGACAGTATGTCAGGAAGTACATCAAATCCTGCATTCCCTGTGCCATTTCCAAACCAACCATCAAGAAGCAAGGCCTATATACTCCATTTCCTACCCCTAGTCGACCTTGGGAATCCATCTCCATGGATTACATGCCAGGCCTTCCTTCTACTAAGCATTGCAACAACTGTGTTTTTGTGGTCGTCGACAGATTCTCGAAGATGGCCATTATGGTGGCCTACAAGAAGAATATCACCACAAAAGCCACTACTAAACTCTTCTTTGAACAAGTGTGGGTACACTTTGGGATCCCACAATCTATCATCTCAGATCGGGACAACAGGTTCCTCAATACATTTTGGTCTAGTCCCTAGTTGATGTTGGACACCAATCTCACAAAGTCCACAACTTTCCATCCCCAAACTGATGGCCAGATAGAGGTCGTCCACAGGATGATCGTATACATTTTGCACATGTAAAACTCAAAGAATCCATGCACATGGGATGAGAGCCTCCCCTATGTCCATCACAGCTATAACCGGGCTCTCCATAGCTTGATTGGCGACAACCCTTTCCAGGTGGGCTTGGAATTCCTGCCACTATGTCTCATTGATGTGGTCATACCATTTGCAACTACTCAGGTAGATTCGGCTCATGTCCAGTCTGAAGCTAACAAGGAAAACAACTTCATTGAGCACATTTAGCACATCCACCAATAGGTCCATGACATATTGGACAGATCCAATGCTAAGTACAAGAAGCGACATGATCAACATCGGGTGCCACACAAGTTCCAGGTGGGCGACAAAGTTTGGCTACATTTGCAGAAGGAGCACCTCGTTGGGCCCCACCACAAGCTTCACCTACTCCGATATGGGCCATACACCATTACCAAGGTAGTAAGGGACAATGCCTTCGAGCTCAGTATTCCACCATTCCTTGGTCTTCACCCAGTGTTCAATGTGGACCGTCTTCGGCCCTACTTTCCACCATTTTTGGACACATCTGACATTACAGAACAACTCACACCAACAGAGTTAAACCTAGATTTCATGGAACAAGCCACAATTGATTGGATCATGGACACACAGATCATGAACACCCGACAGCAAAGCATCCAGCTATATCAAGTTGTCAAAGCAGACCAACTCCTTCACCAGGGAAAGTGGCTCACCATGGACCAAGTTCAGCAGAAGTTTCCTCATCTCATGGAGGAACTCAATGCAATGGAGACCATTTCTTCCTAAGGGGGGGGGGGGGGAATGATCTAGGTGGATATTAGTGGCCACCCGCCTATTTCACTTGTACCTACACCATTGTTTCTTTCAGTTTTTCAGTTTCCTTAATTGTAGCACAATTTACTATTTTTTGCAGTTTTTTAGGTCCTGAACTTCCGAAGCCGTTTTGAGGCCCTAAACAACGTTTTTTGGGGACACCATTGGCGCTTGTGCTTTTCCCAAAAAAAATGTCTTTTAGGGCCTCAAAACGGCTCCAGAAGTTTAGGACCCAAAAAACTACCAAAAATAGTAAACTTTGCTACAATTAAGGAAACTGAAAAACTGAAAGAAACAATGGTGGGGGTCCAAGTGGAATAGGCGGGTGGCCACCAATATCCACCTAGATCACCATTAAGCTTAGCATACTTTTCCTTTGCAATATCAATTATCACTTTCTCTACTTCTTCTAAGGTGACATCTTACAGGAGAGAAACATTTTTCTCTTGTGTCATAACCTGAGAGATACTTTCAATGATTTTTCAAATGGTGTTGCTTCGATCTAGTTGGTATTCAGACAATATGGTTTTGAATTAGGAGAATATAACATGTTCAATATACCTATGGTATAAAAGTTTGTTTCCAAGGTTTTCCTTTAGGAGAGAGATACAGTTGTAGTGATGGTTTTAAATCATTGATCTATGAAATAAATTAGTGATTTCCCCTTTGAGTGACTTAACTCTTGATTTTTTCTTCCAAATAATTTCCTAATTTTTGTTCTAACCTTATAATTGGATTTGAAGAGATGTTTTTTCAAAAAAAAGTGATTGATTCTATCCTAAGAAAATCGTAGCCGCCACATTTTTTTATCTAGATCACTTTCAACTTGGAAAACATCTCCAAACTCCTTGCTCCATGATTTCTTGACTCAATATTTAATATGATTAAGGAACTATAAAAATAAGTACACAGGGGTTCCCTAGATGGTATTTTCTTATTGCAACCATGATGCAATGTTTTCTTGAAATGAGGGGTGATTTAGCTAAAACAATTCAAAGTGAAAGGTTTAATTTTTATAATTTTCTTTGAATCTAGTTTGAAGAAGATCAATCAATTATCCAAACCAAAAAAGGATAGGATGGTGGCCTCCAAATGAAGGCTAGATAGGGAAATGTATTCTAATATAAATGATTGATCTAGCCTAGGTGCAATCCAATTACATGTGTTCAATACTTTGGTTGTTTCTAGATCCACTAGGCACATGTGTTCTAATATCTCCTTAAAATATAATGTGTCCAAAGATAGTCTTATCATTCCACCTCTATTCTCATCGAAATTAGTGATGATGTTTCTGTATTGATAGATGATCTAGTGGCCTTCTCCATTAATTGTATTGAGAGCCTAAAGGGACTGCAACAAGATGAGTTTTCCTACCAAAACTTGTTTACCATATACATTTCCTTGTAGTTTTCAAAGTTTTAGCTTCATAATTCCAAAAGGAAATTCCATTATATCAACCTTTTTACTCCATAGCCTAAATTTCACTCTACAAGACCAACAGATAATGCATTATTCTACTTCACCCTAGAGTCTAGTTCATGGCCCCTCATAGGGAGGAGCCATCCGACAAAAGGAGATGAATGTTATCCATTTAGTACACCCCTACCCAAAAATTTTGATGTTTGGCCTAAATCCTTGAGCTAGCTAAAAAAACCCCTCATTCCTAAGGTTTATCTTTCATATTTCTAGTTATTCCATGTGGCTTCAATTCACTTCACACCTAAAGCAATAAAAGAAATACCTAATAAGTCATAGGAGCTCCCTTGTAGTATACCTAGGGGGGATAATATGGGGTACAGAGGGAGGTACCCAAGGCAATAATGTAATAATGGGATGGGCCATAGTAATAAATAAAGTGGTTAACCCGTATCATGTAAGGGACCACAAGTAGTTAGCAATAATGTAATAAGCCCATGGTATTAGATAGATGGTATTGAGGGAACCATGGTAATGACCTATGGTATTGTATGTATGAGGCCTATATAGAGGCTAGAGACTCCCCATTGAGAGATGTCAAGGAATATTGTATGAAAAGGCATATGGCTTGTGGAGTGTTCTCCTTCCTTAAGGAGTGAATGTATGGTGTTTCCCTACCTTAAGAGTTTGATCAATAAAGAGAAGAATTTATCTATATTCAGACCTTGTTATTTCTTGGGTTTATTTCTATTATCATATTATCATATTACCATGGTTCCCTCAATACCATCTATCTAATACCATGGGCTTATTACATTATTGCTAACTACTTGTGGTCCCTTACATGATACGGGTTAACCACCTTATTATTACTATGGCCCATCCCATTATTACATTATTCCCTTGGGTACCTCCCTCTATACCCCATATTATCCCCCCTAGGTATACTACATCCCTAAAATTAGTATATCAAGGAATAGCTTGATCCAGTTCTCCTTAAATGCCTTATGAAAGAGGGAGACTCATTGAAATGCATTTTGATGAAACATAAGGAAGTAGAATCAAATACTACAACAATAGAGATTGATGTTGTAAAGCAAGATCATGGTCTACTTCATGAGTAAAATAAATCTAAAAAATCAGTTTATATATATATATATAGATAATAAGTCATAAGAGCTCCCTGAAATTAGTATCTCAAGGAATAGCTTGATCCAGTTCTCCTTATATTCCTTACGAAAGAGGGAGACTCATTGAAATGAATTTTGATGAAACATGAGGAAGTAGAATCAAATACTACAACAATAGAGCTTGATGTTTTAAAGTAAGTTCATGGTCTACTACATGAGTAAAATAATTCTAAGAAAATCAATTTATATATATATATATATATATATATATATATATAAAAACTGATATAAATCATTTAAATAAAGTGATGCAGCACCTTAGCCACCTACTCTACCAAATCATCCATTGTGATAACCTAAATATTTCATGAAATAGTCGCACATCCATGCTACAAATATAGTGAAATGAAAGCAAAATAAATTATTTAAGATAAGTAACTTTTTCTTTTTTTTGTAACTCAGCATCCACGGGGGATTTGAACCGATGACCTTTCGCATCAAGTACCTTAACAGTGCACCCTTCATCATCAATCCAAAGCCCCATGTACGGTAAGATAAGTAACTTGGAAAAATATAAAACATCAATATATCTATATATATATATATATATATATATATATATATATATATATATATATATATATCTATATATATATATATATATATATATATATATATATATATATATATATATATATATATATAATTTTGAGGGGGCCTACTTCATCTTTTGACATAATAGTTGGAAGATAAAATAATATAAATGGTGGTGTCTTATGGTCATTGTAGTGTATAGAATGAGATTTCTCTCCTCTAGAGGCATGTTGAGTATTCTTACATTTAGAGTTCTTAAGGTTCATCTAGAGGTGATGTATCATGGTTTGTTGATATGGTGTTTATTTAGGGTATTTTCAATACCCATCATATATTTTGTTATATGAAGGCTCTATTGGATAAGTTTAGTGAGAATTTAGTTGTCTTACTTGAGAAAGAGCTTACCCCTCTTGAACCAAATTCATTTGAAGATCGAAGATGAAATCACATGTTAAAAAATTGCAGCTAAAAATATATGAGTGTGGCAAACACTTTTAGAATGGATGATAGTGGATAGAGTTTGTTATTGTGAATTTGAGAGCACTCTTTGTTGTCTTTGATTCCACAATTTGAGGAATAAGAAATGAAAGAAAAGAATATGGTAAGGACTTCATATTTTATTCTTGTTTCTAATTATTTATTGAGGAGGAGGATCTTGCTATAGAGGGAATGATTAACAATAAGTAGCATGGTCACTTCATTAAAGTAAAAGGAAAGGAGAATAATTATATATGAAACCATCGCAAATATCATGAGAATATTAGAAATCATGGTAGTGACAATCAATGAATTAAAGACAAAAGGCTAAAATGTTGTTACTAATTTGGCAAACCAGGGCACATTAATAATAGTTTCCACAAGAACACCAAATATTGTGAGAATGATAAATAACTTGAAGGTAATCATAAACATCATCATCAAGCAAGCGATGGTATGTGTTCTTATTTTGTTATCACTTCCTAATAATTGTAATTCTTAGGAATGAATCATGGATTACTAAGGATGATTCATTTTCAAAGAAAACAATGACCATGCTTTTGATTTGGATACTATGAGAATTCATGTTCATATCAAACCCACCTAGTAGGATATAGGATTTCAACAAATCATAAATTTATGGGTATTCAAGGGTTATTTGGTGTTTGAGGTAAATGGTGGCAAAGGCAAGACATTCATGTAGAGGTGCTTGAAATCCACCAATGAGAGCATTTTAAAACTCTCTTTTTGTTATTGATGACATAACCTAAGGAAGACATATTGGTGGCCTAAATTCAAACTTAACAACACCCAAATAAGTGTATAGGTATCCTTGTTTCTTAGCCCAATCATTGATATCTCTATCCAAGACACTAATATGGAACTTGTCATCTTGTCTATTGAAGTGCATGTTAACATAATGGACTTTGACAGATGTATGTGAGAAGTATCTCCACTACTTGAGTTTGTATCAATCCTTAGTGTAACAAGGTGGCAATTCCTAGTGTTCTATATTATATAGTGCAAGATGGAGATTATACTTTTCTCAAAGGTAGAGACTACCACAAAAGAAGTTATATTAGATTTGGACTTAACTACAAAGGAAACAATATAATTCTCTAGATAATGGTAGTATCCATAAATGGATTTGAAAGCCTTTGTCTCAACATTTCCACTTACTATGAATTGGTTGATTTTGAGGGATAGCAAAGGAGACGGAGTCCAAATTAGCCTAGACCAATGTACCTAGACCAAGCCTACAACATTAAGTCGTGATTTTAGCACAAGGGGTTAGCTTAACCGATTTTTACCATTTTTATTGAGAATTTGGTTAGTTCCATGCTAGTAGGTACCAAATTTGAATGTTCTTGGGTTCAATACACTAGCCTATGATGACATGTTTACTATGGATTCCATCAAAAATATGGGGAAACATTTATTTCATTTACCCGTAATTTTTTCAATGGTGAAAAATAGTAAGTGGAAATTCAAAAACAATATACTAATCAACTTTATTTGAATATCATAATTGATATATGCACGGTGATTCTATACAAGTTTGATGACAAAATAATAAACTTCTAACTTTATTTCTCTAACATAACTTAAATGCACTAATAAAATTCCATCTCAACTTATTTGATGTCAAATTTGGGATGAAAACAGATAAATTGAGAATAAATATACTTGCAATTCACATAAATCCAATTAAAGGTACATAAGGAATCATCAAAATAATAAAATAAATTAACAAACATTATTAT
This sequence comes from Pinus tabuliformis, assembly GCA_031772625.1. Classification (NCBI taxonomy): domain Eukaryota; kingdom Viridiplantae; phylum Streptophyta; class Pinopsida; order Pinales; family Pinaceae; genus Pinus; species Pinus tabuliformis. The sequence continues at coordinate 1,431,730,349 of CM062819.1, read as the reverse complement.
GACTAAATATTAATTAAAAAATACTCGAGTCCATGAATACCAAAGTTAAATCCTCTTGGTTACAATAATAATTTATCGGATTAGTCTAATCTTGGAGCAAATGTTCCTCAATTTGATGGAGCAAAAAAAAAACAACATTGAATTTGTTGTTGCTATGTTGGATTAAGGGAGGTTTTCTCCAAGATTATCCAAATCTTAATTTATTCTCTACTAAATAGGGCCAACCACGTGAAGGTGGAAACTCTTATAGCCACTGGTGATCCCTAGTATTGCACCAAGAGTGTTGCAACTCCCAAGGGCTCCTCAACTCTATTTATCTACATAGAGTTTGTACAAACTTCAAGGTGACAGTGTTATATGCATAGTATATGGGATTCTACTCATGCCACCCTCAACTAGGACATCTAATCAATAGTGCTCCAAGAACATTCCTCATACTGAATTAGAATGAAATCTAGCTAATGAAGATGCAATTTAGAAGCTACCTCTAACTATGAAAAGGAAAATGCTATTAACATCAACTTGCAAATTCTATTGAAACAATTCATGAAAAGGCAAGAGATAAACTACTTGCAGAAATGAAATTACATTATCTTGAAATAATGTAGAAAAGAAGGTAACCTACCAAACCATAATTCAAGATTCCATGTACCATCTAACTAGCTCACACTTGCATGTAAATCAATGTTCTATTTGTGACAACTCTTTGATAAGGAAACTAGCACTATTATGTTTTTGCAGTGAAGGAAAAGGAGGGTTTGGAGTGGCCTAGGAACTTCATTTGATCATCAAGTCACATTTGGTGGTCAAAATACTTCTAAAATAAGTCCAAATTGCAGCAAGGATCAAAACTGGTGAAGAAATAGGTTGTTACAGGTGTGCTATAGGAGGCTGCTATAGGTGCCCCGTATTACTACAAGAGGGCCTGTAATGTTACAAAAGGGTTACCGAGAAGGTTTAAGAGGTTAAAATTATGGTTTAAGAGTATGGAAAGGTGGATAAATGTTGAGTTAAATGAGTTAATGGTGGCCAAAGCCCCTAGACAAGCTCAGTTCCCTTTAAAGGTTTGTTTTTCACTAGGATGGATGATCATTATGACCCTAGGAAAATGATCTCATGAAACAAAAATTTTTGGGACAAAATTTGGAGTTCACAAGAGAAGGTGAGGGAGTCCAAGATGGAGGTGATGAAGGTTCCCTTGCCTTCTGATCCAAATATCTCTACAATCATTACATGCATACATCCATTTATCATTGACAAAAATGAAACAACTAGTAGTGGAAAATACGAGTTGAATTTAAATGGTATCTAATATGTGCTAGAACTATGATCTAATGAATAAACCAACTCATAAGCTACAACAAGCACATGAAAATAAGATGACTAACACAAATATTCTTCAAACAAATCATAAACATAATAATTTTGGGTTGTGGTTGTAAATCCTTGTATTCATTCTCCGATGAGAGATATGAGGTAGAGGTTGCAATCACATATTTTGATGGATTATTCTCAACTAAAATGCAAGAAACTAAGCAATACTCTGAAACTAAAAGAGATACAAATACACAAGAGATACCTAAGCCACTAGGTTGGGCCCCAACCCAAGAGCCTCATCCCTCTGGAACTAACTTAGTAATGAATCAACAAGCAACTTCTCATTATCATTGAATCAAAGTCTAATACATCAAATAATAGTCAAAATAACAGTGCCAAGTTCTTGATCTCAATAACTACCTAGATGAAAACAAAACTCGAATCCTAATGAGATCTTCTACATGCTTATTTATACAAGAGGGTAGCTACTAGCATCTCCCTAGAAAATAGGAATATTTGTCTCCTACAACTCAAGAATGGTGGATCTTGTTCCTCATTACTTTCACTTGCTTGGCTTCCAATGACCTCGAGCTGATGAGAGAGAGTGTGTTGTGATCTTGGGCTGATTGAGGGAGTTAAAGAGGTAGACAACCCCCTAGATTCTCTCCTTTTTGTCTACTTCGAGCCCCTACATAAAAATCATCTCAAAAATTGCTCCATTTCCTGCAATTAAACCGTATTAGGCCACATGGAATGACAAACATATTTTATACCTCTCACTAATCATAATATAACAAAAAATGTAAATAAATATTAGAAAGAGATAGTTCTAAAGATGGAGGATGTCATCATTACCCTTATAATGTACCTATTGATAAGCCTCATCATCACCCCCTACTGAAATTGTTGCTCATACTCTAAGAAACTCAGCCATCCATGTGCATCTCTCTCATTGCCCTAGTGGCCTCCCTGACATCTCAAGGCTCCTTAGATGGTTTTCCATCTTGGGGATAGAAACATACATTCTTCTCCATTTATATCCACTCCTTCTATTCTTATGCTTCATCTCTTCCTTCTTATAGGTCGAGCAGCAAGGGTGGACTGAGCTTGATTCCTATCCACCTACTTTTTAACCTTTGCATGATCCTCTTGTATAATGGTGTTCTCTCCATGGCTTTCCTTAGCCTTTCAGGAGAGTGATATTCTCTAATCTATAGGTTGTGGGATAAGGCATGCCATCTCCTCTGGTAGGCTTGCACGATTTTTGTTCCCAACAACCTGAATGTGTCTTCAAAGTGTAGGATGGCTTGTTCCTGGTTGGAAATGTATTTAGGTGCTAAAACAACATCATTGGAGATGATTCCATGATTGTTAATGACAGCATTGGGCTCACTAGATCTGCATTGATATACAATGGTTCCTTTTCTCCCTTTTCCATTACTCCTTTTGCTTCCTCAGCTCTAACCTCCTCATGAGCCATCCAATATGCTAAGGCCATCAACTGTGTATCCCCCAATCTTGCATTGGGAACCCAAAAATTCATATATGTCAAAGTGAGGTTGTGTATGTAAAATTCAACCAATTTTTCTTTGTCTTCCATGTTAGCTTAGTTGCAAAATTCAATGAACTGTTTGTAATTCTGAAAGGGCATATATCCATGTTGTGCCAAGGTTTTGATTTGGAATTGCAGCCATTGTTCTTTGAAAAAGAGGGCATAATACTTTGATGGTTGTCTTCACTACAATTCCTCCATGGAGTGGCTTTCCATGGTGGCAAGTTGTGCTTCTTTATCCTGGAACCTCTCTCTCAACATCATATTCTCTACCTATAGTTGTTCCTTCATTATAGACTTTCTCATTATCAACTCACTTAATTCTTTGCTCATTTCATGGACCTATTCTTCCATGAGGCATACATCCTCTACCTTCTTATTTTTAGCAATTTGCATCCACCTATGGGTTCTTCCTCTTTCTATCTCTAGCTCATAAAGAAGTGGGACTGTAATTTTTTGGGGATAATCCTCCCTCGTTCAATGAATTTGTAGTAGGAACTCAGGTTAGGTTATGGACTAGGCTCCTAGAGCTTTGGGAAGTACTTCTCAAATGTTCTTGGGGAGGTCGTTGCCTCCTATAGCTATTGTGGTACATTTTACCCTTCTAGTAGCACATGTTGCTCCTATAGCAGCACATTCTACCCCCCTGTAGCACACTCAGTCCCTCTTGTAACATACTTCTTCCCTCATGTAGCCCCCCTTTTTCTTCTTGTTGGAGGTGTTTTGGTCTCTTGGGTTTTTTGGAGGAGGTTGATTTGGTGGTAGGCCTCCTGAAATATACTATAGGAGTCTTTGTTTTGGGTTTTGGAGAGGTGACCTCTTCAATTTTTCCTTCTATTGGTCCTACCTCCTCTTTCTTGCTAGGGGACTCCTCAATTGTGATGGGGGCCTTTGTGGGAGTTTGTGGCCTCCCTTGCTTGATCCTGGTGCTTTTTTTAGTCTTAAAATATAGAGGGGATTGCCTTTGTCTCTTTCTTTTAGGTTTGACCGAGGTGCCTAAAGTAGCTAAAGTTGTAGCTACCTCATGTTCAGTGTTTCATGGAGACAAGCTTATTTTTTGTGGGGATATATATGTTTCTCTAGGCTCAGCGTTCCTCTTAGGACTTAATGATTCCTTTTCTTGTTTCTCCCCCTCTTCTTTTTCATATTTTTCTTCTTCTCCCTCTGCCTATGTTTCCTCTTCTTCCTTCGTTTTCATCTCTTCTTATTATGGTGTCCTTTCTGGTTTTGTCTCTCTTACTTTTTCTTCTGACCTTGCTTCCTCTTCCTCATCTACCTTTGTCCCTTCTTCTTCTCCTTATATTTGTCCCTCTCTTCCTCCAACACTAGAGGTTGGGGTCTCTCCTGGTGTTAGGGCTTGTGTTTCTATGAAAGTCTCTCTATCCATGTTTATGAATTTCGACCAAAGGACAGGGATTCTCAAATTGTGCAAGGCATCCACCATTATCAATTTGATGAGGCCACAGTGGGCTAGGTGTTGGTGTTTTCCTTCTCTTAAGTTTTTACTCATTTACATGATGGACTACATGAGGAATTATGGCACACTAAGTCTTTGAGAAAGAGGCAATTCTACCTTGAATTTGAGTTCATGAAGTAATCTAAAGTGGTAGGCATATACCACATGGATTCTTCCCTCACAGGATATGTACTTCAAAATATGGTAGGTCACCTCATCCTAAGGATAAGGCAGTATTTCCCTCCTAACTCCATTCTTGTCCTCAATTGGACTTTCTTTAGCAATGAAGAAATTCTTTTTAGCAATGAAACTAGTGGCTTTCTCTTCTCTGCTCCACTTGATCCCTAGAGGTAGGGTTGTTACTCTGTTAATTATTTAAAGGCTTAGAGAGATACCCAACCCCCTCACAAAAGTGGTGGCACTATCCTATGTTTGGGAATTCAGAGCCATGGCAAATTCAAGGGAAAGGTCATCGTCATACCCTTTCAGTAACTCAAATAACCCTAGCCATTGGAGTCTTCTAAAAATGTCTACCACAAGAGAGTGTAGGTGGATTCTCTTAGTATCTTAGGGCTCCCTCCTGTTGAATCCTCCCCCCATCTCTTCTTTATGTCCTTAATTAAGTGAGGGAGAGATGCTTCTTCTATAACTTTAATGTTTAATTCAGTGGTAGTAGTGAGTCAAAAACTCCTTGTCAATAAAAATTTCCCATGTTTCAATCACTATATTTCTCAAAAAGACCTTTTAATTGCACAATTATATTGCCATTGTCTTGAAAATTTGGGTAGAATTTGCATGCAATTTGATGGATGGATGAGGGAGATGGTGATACTTACTTCTTATCAAGTAGTCTGGGAAGAAGATGGTAATTTGGAAACCAATTCACACCTTTGTGGCCCTTTTTCACCTTCTCAATATTCATGTAGAAGTATCTCATCCCTCCTATATAAATTGCAAGTCTTCCTATATCTCCTTCCTATTGAAATTACATAATGGGGTTCAAAAATCCTTGGTGGCACAATAATATTTCCTCTCCCTATTTTTTTTTAAATGAGTGAGTATGCAAAAGAAACTGAGCCCAAGTACATAATATGTCATTTTTGAGTTGAGGCTTGGAGCGTTGTGATGAACTGGAATCACACAAGGTTTCCTCTTTTGGACCATTGTCCCCACTCTGAGTAATTATTTCTCCTTCCCTCATAATCACCACCCAATATTTTTTATACCAATGCATTCGATGTGACATCTCCACATTGCATGAGTTCACACCATCACTTTTAGTTCACTAGCCAAGGGTGGCCAAGTTAATTAGCCACCTCCAACTTATTAAAACATCCCCTCTTGACATTTATACATTTTCATTATTCACACATAGGGAGGAGGTAAGAGTTTTCCATACCTATGCCTACCTCATGATCGAACTGTTGCAAGGATTTGCATGCTAGGGCTGGACCATATTATTCACATCAAGGGAGTTTACTTGTTGGCTTATTTCCTTTTCATTTCTTCATTTTTCCTCATGATACTTGACTGTTGTGTTTGTTGTGTGTGCAGGTACCTCGTTGATGCCAAAGTTGTTGATGCTGGTGGAAAGGCTTCCTGAGAGTGATATGACTTCTTCAGAATTGTCTCGTAAGGTTTCATCATCCCCTCTGATGAGAAAAAAAACAAGATTAGTGCTTTATGTGATGTGTGCATAAATTGCTACAGGAGGAGGTTTCCTTCCTGTAATAGTCCTTTCCTTTTCCTTTAGGGTCTTCAATTTGCATGGGGGTGATGAGAGAAATTGTAACAAGTCTTGAGGACAATACTAGGATCATGAGGGAGAAGTGTAGACTTGTATAAATGAAGATGATGGCTTTTGTGTTTTTGTATATTTTTTTAAAAGGAAGGACAGAGTGGAGGATTTGAGTGATTTTTTTGTGGTATGATATGGATGAGTGATGGATGGATGATGGAAAGTAATGGGGGAACCTTCTTCATAATTTTTAAATTCATGAGGTCCCTGTTGGATTTCCCTCCTCCTCGGATCTCACTAATGTACCTTTTCAAAACCCTCTTGTAGCACCACAAAGAGGAGGTAAAACTTGAAGTTCCAGCTAATGAGATGGTGGAGAGAGGTGATCACATGAGTGGAGATGATGGATAGGAAGTGTATGGATGGAATAATGAAGGAAATCTTGAAAATTTTGGCCTTGTAGCCATGAAATCTGCCACTGTGTATAATACTACAAAATGGAAAAAACAAAGTCAGCAGACATGGTAAAACTCTTTCCTTGTGTTTTCTCTTTTATTTTCCTTTTTGTTTTTTCTTTTTTCTTGAGATAGGTAGGCTACCTCGGAGGATTTTTTCAACTTGCATTCCTGCCCTAAGTGCCTCAAGAGAGGTTTTCACCTAGGGATCTTTATTATTTTTCTTCTTTTTTTTTTCTCCTGGGCTGCCTCAGAGAGGTTTTCAACCTAGAAGTTGGCCTTAGAAATGTACCATAGCAAGAACTGACTCATGAACTGTACACATGGTTTCAAAACAAATTCTCATGCCTTTTTTCAACAACTCTTCTATTGGCATAGTTTCATACTTTGTTTTCTACAAGTTTTATACCCCATTATAAATCATATATTTAATATAAAGGATTTTTTTGTTCTCTTAATTATAAAATCAGAGAAGAAAAACAACATTGCAAGAAGTGACTCATGAACTGTACACATGGTTTCAAAACCAAGTCTCATGCCTTGTTTCAACAACTCTTCTGTTGGCATAGTTTCATACTTTGTTTCCTGCAAGTTTTATACCCCATTATAAATCATAGATTTAATATAAAGGATTTTTTTGTTCTATTAATTATAAAATCAGAGAAGTAAAACAACATATATACTTACAAATTCCACAATTAATTTTTGATATGCGAACATATACTCACAACCCATATTTAACCCAATGTCAATCAATTCTTTTGATGGCTCTTATTTGTATGTTAGCACATATTTGAAGATATTCAAGGATCATTGTCGTAAAACAAATTAAAATATAAAAAAATGAAACCTTGTGTTGTTATAAGGAAATATTAACAATTACTCACAAACTTTGATATCAACCCTTTTCTTCCTTGTCGTCCTATTATATGTGCAGAATGAGTTCCATTTTGTTTTATTTTCTGCAAGAAAATACTTGAAAATTAATATTTAATGCTATATTATTTGTTTATGTGTACAAAGTCAATCATGATTACATACATTTGAAGTATGTTGTTATTGAGATGGAACCTCCTATGATGCAATTATGTCCATTTCTTTGACCATCTCCCTGCACACTTTTTTGGACATTCCTATTGGCATGTTTCACATATCAACTTGTTGATCATTTGAGATTTTCATAATCTTTCTAAAAAAAGTAATAAACTATTTTTATATTAATATATGAAAATTAAATATAACAAAATTGATATTAATAAATGAATGGTTTATAGTAATATATACATATAATTCTAGAAAATATTTTTTGATTAGAAATATTACCTTTTGAATGATTCTTTTTTGTTGTTGTATGTTTTTTCTATTGTAAGTCTGACAGGTCTCATTAACCATTTCTCTGGAAATGCTTCCTGTAGTTTAGATATAATTTGGTTCTTGGAATCATTGGATTGATTTTGTATTGTAAGTGGAAAGTATGCCTATATATTCATTCCAGTATATCCCTCATATGGTCCGAACATAAACAAGAATGCAACAAATTACACATATAACCAAAAATACAGAAATGCAACATAAATAACACTTCATTTCATTAATATCAGAATATTGAAATATGCTTACAAACAAAATGGAAATAAACTAGCTTGGACAATGGTAGCTTATCTCTGAGGATAGATGTGGTGGATACATGCCTCTTAACAGTGTTACAATGAGGCTCAAAGGCCTATTCATTATTCAGAAACAATGGAAAACCCTAAACATCCAAAAACCTAATCCTAGGAGATGAAGCACCAAAAATGAGGGCCCCGTTTGGGTAAATTGGTACATCAACTTCTCGGGGTCGTAACTTTGGCATATGATCTTTTTTTAGCTATCATATTACCTCATTTTGAAGATGTCAAAGAGGAGGCCGAAAAAAAATATCGACAAGAAAAATTGAAATGATTTTGCTCTCTCTGTTTTACCTAAAAACATCGTTTAGGGCTTCAAAATGACTCCAGACATTTAGGACCCAAAAAACTGCCAAAAATAGTAAATTGTGCTATAATTAAGGGAGAGACAAGTACACAACACTTTTATATATCAATTGGATCCCAATGAAATCCATGCCCCACTTGTCAAGAGTTGGGTGAGTGTTGCGAGCAGTGATGATGATGATGACGAGCTACTTCCTAGTCTTGGAAGCACCTCCCTCGCTAAGAGGGAGTGTTGATTTTGCTAGCTTGTGAGGTACTTTAAGCCCTAAGGTTCGGTGTTTGGAGATTGGAGCCACAAATGGTATTTGTGGGCTTGGAAACCAAGGTGTCGACTTTGCACCCAAACATGTGGGTGTGAATCCACAAGGATTATTGGACATATAATGGATGGAGATGATAGAGGATGCCGAGGCAAACTGGATCCATTGAAAATCCTCAAAATCTGAGTTGTTTATGTGGAGAAATGAATTTTTGAAGTTAAGGAATGGGTTTGGTCAAGGTCATTCTAATGATAGAAGGCCTAATGACAAGTTGGCAAGCCCTATTGGACAAATTTGAATGAACCCTTGTATAGGATATAAATACAAGGTATGTGGGACTGTTTCAAATCATCCCAAGTGCAACAAATCATAGGAAAACATTTTTGTGGCATCTGCATCTCATGAAGGAGAGGGTCAAGGTGGAAAGGGACTATTTTGGTCATCTTTAGTTGGGTTTGACAGGTCCGTGGAGAAGCAAAAGCAGTTGGCATGTCTTACGAGAAATTATGGGTTGATTTGGTTGAAGTTTGAATGTTATTTCCTTAGCCACATGTCCTTGAGTCATCACTAATATGAACAGAGGCTAGTAGAGAGGCTTAAAAGTCCTAAAAGACAAGGATTAGTCTTTTGTTTGGAATCCACAACCATTTCTGAGTAGGAAGGAGGAGGTTGTGAGGTTTGGAAGGTCTTTCAAATGGCTAGAATTAGCCCTAGCAACCAGCAAAGGAGAGAAAGACTAGGATAGGAGAAAGTCATAGTTGTTGCATGAGTTTTGAAGGGATAATTGAGTGTTAAAGTAGCTTGTATTCAGCCCTAACTAGGACAAAACTTACAACAATGTGGAAAGTCCTAGAATAAGGTATGTGTTGATCATTTCAAGTTTATTTTTGTTGCTAGGTAGATGGGAGTCGATTTGGACAATGGTATTGGACATATTGTGGCTGGTGGATGGAAACAAGTAGGTGTCCAAAATTAACCTTAGAGTAGGTGACAAGAAGGACTTTGGAAAGTTTTTATTTGGGTGAAGTTTTGGTAGCCTAAGTAGCTCATTGGTGGACTAAGGAGGCTACTATAGGAGGTTGATTGGAGCTAAAGGTTTGTCCATCTAGAGGAGTAGATTGTTGGAGCCTATGTTCATCATTAGAGAAGTGAAATTTGATGGTGATAGCTAGAATCCCTCCTGCCTTATGTTAGTCTTCATTGGAGGATCATAGGAAGACTATAGTGGGAAGAATACCCTGAGTAGATGAGGAGCAGTAGTGTGCAGTTGTGAGTTGTTCACAAACGGGGTTGTGAACAAATCAACAGGAGTATTGATGTGTTTATGAATTGATGGAAAAATGATCAATGAGAGAGCAGATTGGATAGCTGATATTCAGTGCCCATATGTACTTATATTATTGATAGAGGCAAGTGTTGTAGACTGGGAGAGAAGGACCTGTAGGTGTACAAGATATGACAAAGAAGTTGTGATCATTGACTACATCAACTAGGCTGTCAGATTATCTTGTATTTTGTATTCTTGTACTTGTGGATATTTGAGGGCCATTATCCCTGGTACAGGAGCCCTATAATTTTGTATTATTTAGTTGGATTAGTATAACGAAGATTTGGTTATTGTAAAAAAATTGTGTAAAAGGTTGTGTATTTTGTGCACTAGTAGATTTACTGTTGTATATTGTTCCACTGTGCAAAGTAGCTTCGTTGTGATTCTTGGTTTGGTATTTTCAGTGATTTAAGATTATATTCTAGACACCAGGATCATTGAAAAAAACAATGAACACATGTGTGTGGATATTAACAAATAATTTTTTATGGTGGATGAAGCAGATGAAGATTTGATGGGCAGTTTGAAATTTTTAGTGTTGCATGAGGGAGAGATGTTGGAAGCAACAAAGGATACTTCAAAGTCTCGTATTTTAAAAAAATATAATTGGTTTGTGTATACAGATAATGAATATGTGCAAAAAATAATTAAATTTCACGGAAATACTTCAATTAATGAAGTACATGAACCATTGGGAGAGGACCTGCAGGATTGCAAAGGAGTAAGCATGGAAAACATTACCGATGAAGTTTTTAGAAAATTGGTTGAACAATCCAAGGGCAGAGAGTATAGTGAATTGCAACAGTCCAAGAGATGATAAGGATTAGTTTACCATGGAGAAAATTCAGAAACAAGAAGACAATAGTAATAATGAGTTCCAACAGAAAATACAGAGAGTGGTGAAAGCAACTCTAGGAAATTGGTATTATGATGATTTAGTGGAGGACAACAAGGAATTTAAGCCAAGAAATAATGGTTCGTGTTAGAAAGATTGATCTGTATTGGATCATTATATTTTTTTTCATCCATCAGATGCATTAGGAGTGGAAAAAGTGGAGGAATCAGCTCATGGGACTGTTTTTGTCGACAGGACCGAGTTTGGCGAAACATGGTCTGAAACCTTCCGGTAGTGTTTTGAGGCATAAAACTACATTTCTTGGGGGTAAAAATTTGTCTCTATAGTGTAGCACCTTTTCATACTATTCTACACACAGGTATATTTCCAATGGCACAAGAAGCTCATCAATCGGAGTTTGTATGCAAAAGTTATGCCACTTAGAAGTTGACCTTCCCATTTTCAAACCTATAATTTTGAAGGATGTCGCATCAGCCCCCATTATTCAAGGAAAAGGGGCCAACCACGTGTTTTTTATGTAAAATACTCTAGAGGAGTCTATTTTGTAACTCTAGTTAATAGTCTATGTAGTCAAACTTAACCACTAGTAGGCTATCAAGTTGTGTTATAACTGGGCCACTAGGAGGAAAAGGCATTCCATTATTGAGAGAGAATTTTGTTTCATAGTTGAGAAAATATACTCAAGAGGGATAGGAGGTAGAGAAAACAGGTAGGATTTATGCATTGTAGCATCCCACGGGCCACAGGCCTTACTTCTTTGTGCTTGCATCCAAATTTCTAGACAGAAAAAGAGATCGAAGTGGCCTCACCTTCCAATTGGGTTTTCTCATGAAAAAGGTTTCCCAAAGCATATTTTGTGTCTTATGTGTATGTGTGAGATTATTTTGTCATTCTCTAATTTTCTACATAATTTCCATTCACATGCATACACTAATTACAGTTAAATCTATAAATCTTAAATTTTAAGAAAATTGTAATAATGTAGAACTCATATTTTAGATATAATATTATCATATCTGTTGTGGCGAACTATCTAGTGGAATATCTAAGGAATTTTACGAATCATTTGGTATGAAATCAGGTACATTTGGGTATTTTATGGAGATTTCAGGGATCTATATCGGTAGGGCTAAAAATCATAAAACCCTATTCATGGCTGACAAATTTGTAAATGAACCTCATGATCCTACAAAGGCGAGGTTTACGCGGTTGAAACAACAAGTTGAAGATATCAACCACAATGTAAACCTCCTCCTGGAAGCCTTGAATATAAATTTGGGTATATTTTGATAAGATAGGGGTTTTAATGTAGAGGAAAAATCAGAACAAGGATCAAAAGATCTGGGAGAAATAGAGAACCAATCGAAGAAAGAACCTGAAAAATATCAACCCAGTTCGAGTGTGTTATAGACATTTTTGGGCACTGCAACCCCAATCATAAATGTCCATAAACCAAGGGCTCTTAAGTCCCTAAAAGTGTTGTTCCAACCTCTAAAAGAACAAGGTCAACTGATTACATCTTCTCCCAGAAGTTCTCCATGAAAAACTACTCAGAACTAGTCAAAACTGGACCATCTCACCTACTCCATGGTCAAAGTGCGCTGCATCCCACCTAAATACACACGGGAGGTGTGATGCATACTGAAAATCCCTTCTATGGGGTGCGATGGGCGAGAGTGAACAAATGGCAGGGTCAATCTGCAAGGTGGAGGATCATGGAATCTTCCAGAAACTTCTCCTGTGACACTTGCCTCTCTGCATTCGCCCAGGGATGAGTAAGAGATCATCAATCTCCAAGTGGAATCAAGAACTATCAGAGAGAGGACACTAATCAAATCTCAAAAGCTGACTCACCCCCTTGCAAACATCTATATATGGATCCCTCATCCCAGAGATCCAGGGGCTGGAATTTTGTATCTTGTAAGGAAGTGTTGCTGGTTTCTTGGTGTAACATCATAGTGTTGGGTGATCTAAGCTTTTCATGAGGTGAAGAAGGGCTTTCTTGCTGAGAGGATGATGCTGGGTCAGAACAATTGGTTGTAATCCTCTTTGCTATTCTTGATTATTAATAAAGCTATTCAAGTTTTCCTCCACATTCTTGTATGATTGATGATATATGCATTTGTGTGGTCAATATATATCTGGTCCTATATTGTTTATGATAATAGATCTATGTTCTTGGATAGTGTTATGCTGCTTTGATTCTACAGGTGCTCTTTGAATTTGGGTAGACGAGGAAGCGAGTGGCAAAGATCTATCAGAAGGGAGAGGAATCAAGCAAGGAACCAAGTGCAAGACAAAGGTTGGTCTCTTTTATTCCCCTCTTATCTATTTCTCATAAAGGAAAACGAAAGTAGTTTTATTTTGTTTGTTTCTAAGGTAGCTACCAGCCTTAGTGGGACTAGCAGCTCTGCATAGACACTAGATTTCCCGATAACAAAATGGTGACTCCAATTGGGAACGAATAGATTGTTTGTTTATCTACATTTGCTTACTTTATAAACTTACAGACGAAGCCTGAAGTCAAGCCAGCTAGCCTTCGAACTACATTTTCTATGCAAGTGCAAAGTAGATCAATGCTGCTTCAGTCTATCTCTGGGTTTTGTTTATGAACTGAACAATCGATTTACAAGCTCTCTAATTGCCCTTGTGGTGGCTCTAGTAACCTCCTTAGATCTACCCCTGTGATTGATTTACTGATTACCACTTGCTCGGCCTAAATCCCTGAACTGAGCTGCAAACTGTGACCCGGAACCTAGTTGAAGTCTCATCCCTGGATCATCGCACTGTCTCTTCTCTAGAATCTGGATGCATCGCACTTCCCAAGTGTAGTAGGTGTGTTGCATCCCACTTTCCCTGTGTTACAGGTGTGCTGATCAGATTAGACCTCTCCTGCTCCTAGATTTTGGTTTCTGTGTTCACTCTTTTCAGCTCTATTCAGGAGTTTTGCTGTCTGTAGTCAGTATACCTCTGTTGAAACCCCCTTCCTTGCCATTATTCCGCCTCCATTGTGCAAAGAACTGTAAATTTTTTTATGTATTTTGAGTCATTTTCAGTTCTCTTTTACAAAGAAGTAGCGTGATTGAACTATCGTTTCTTGATTTGAAAGTGTCGCAAGTGTCGTTTTCAGTCATAGAAGAGAATCCGATTGTTCTTGATAGTCTATTACACTGTTACTCTTGTATTTGATTTGAATTAGTAGTTTTTCAAGTGTCGAAAGCAAATTTTCAATTCCAAATCGCAAAGTGTTGTCATTGTCTTCATTTTGTCTTGAAAAGAAACTTGTTAGTAATGTCGCTTTCAAAAATAATTCAGATTTGTGCTTAGCTTTCTTTTTATCATTCACACATTAAGAAGGCTGAAAAAAATACATGCATGTGCATTTGCATTTAGACTGTTTGTTGGTTTGATTTAGGACAGTGCATATAGTGTGTGCTCTCTGCTCTATGTTGAAAGAATATCATCTCTCTTTCCTTAGTAGCTAGGATTTTCATTGCAAAAAGAAGATTAAACGATTGTTTATCATCTTAGATTGCATTTTAGGAATTGTACATCTACATCACGCGGTGAACCTGAAAGGAAAATTTCTTAAGCAAGATCAACTGTAAAATAAATTTAATGAATCTAAAAATGCTTTGGAACCTAACGCACAACATTTAGAAGTCTAGGCTAGAGACGTATTCTGGCATCGTAAAGCCTGGTAACTGTTGTTTTCATTGCTGGTTGGGTGATTCCTCCACTTTGAGACGATAAGTGCCAGTACGGACTTGTGCTCCCACGTATCGTCGAGTATATATTGGGAGACCACAATAGGCTTTATCCTTTATCCATAGGAAGCCGTGTCTGCCGCCCTATCAATCGCAATGCACTGAACACAACATTCGGGAAGATTGACTGCCGTACCGTAAAAAGTATTCTGCAGTTTTGCAATTGGTTTGGTAATCCCTCTGTTTAGATTTCCAGAGCAGTCTCTTTCTTTCCTTTTCAGACTCCTTAAAGGAAAAGGTCCATCTGAGCACTTGTCGCTTCAGGCTCATTAAAAATTGAAGGTGACTAGAGTCATCTTTTGTTTTTTCTCGACTCTTAAAAATTGAAAAAACAAGTTGTGTCAAAGCATCTAAAATTCATTTAATTCGGAAACATACTTCCCCTTGATTTTTAGTTGATCGATTAATCCGCAATCGTGGAAGAAAGTCAATTGAAACCCCGTCGTTCGCGGAGGCTCGCGAGTCAACCATCTTTGTCTCCAGAATCAAAACTATTACGGACAAAGCGAACTCGTTTAATTGGTTCCAAATCCCCTGGTAAAGTTAGAACAAGTGTTCCAACACCATCGGAGACTCCGGTTACTCCAAACATTTCTGGTATTCCTGCCTTTACAGAAGAAGTTCAGCAGCCACGAAAGGACCGTAGAACTAATCCTAGTGTGAAGGTAAACACTTGTATTACTGAACCAGCTCCATCTACAGCTGATTCGAAAGGTGTTATTCCCCAAACATTTGTCGCTGCGGATTCTATACCTTCTTCGGCACCAGAAATATTTTATGGACCTGACGGTCTACCTCTTCCACCTGGTCTAATTGCTATAGAAGAGATTGTGGAGGATCCTCCATCTAGTACTCCATCGCAATTTGGAGTTGGGATCACCCTATATCCTTCTTCATCAGAAATTAGTCTACCGTTATCGGAAGCTCCTGTTGAATCGCTAGGAAATATTTTGGATAGACTAGAAATGTCTGAACAACCATCGACATCTAGGACTGTGTCGTCAGACACAGCGATGGCAGAACTTCCTGCTATCACTCCAACAATGTTCGTCGGCATACCATCTGTCCCAACTAGCTCTCAATCGCTGGATGGGGCCCACTCAGGGGCTATTTCGACAGTATGGTCCGTTCCTGTTTGTTCATCCGGAATAGTATCCGGGAACTCTTATGTTGAGTCTCAGCAAATTGATCCTTCAGGGTGTCAATTTGGGCAGTCTGGTCCTCAAGGACAAACAATTCCTTTGAGTACCGGATTACCACTGTATGGGGGGCAATATACCCTTTCATTGTCTCCTCTAGGAGGACAACCATACGAGAGTTCACAACAAAATTCAGGTTATGCTGGAATTACATCTAGCGGTTGGGTGCCAATACTGCCTCAACAACCAAGAGTTGTATATTCGATGCAACAATGTTTACCTATGTCAAATATACCAACTACGCCGACTATTGTGACGGTGTCGCAAGTACAAGCGTTGCCTGTTGTATGCCAACCTCAGGTTTCTCAGGTTGTAATGCAACAGCCTCTTGTCCCTGCGACTCAACCACAATCGCCAACTAGTGGAATGACACAGGCCCAAACGGGTACAATTACCCCTCATCTTGGTCAAACGGCTAGTATTGGACAACAACACATGGCTTCACAACCATGGCTGGTGCAATACCAACAACCGCAATTCCAACAAGTATACCAAGGATCTGAGCAACAAATCTTTGCAAATAATGGGCAGCCGTATATTCAAAACAGTCAAAATCAACCATTCTACAATGGTTATGCCCATCAACCTTACCAAAGTTACCAGCATCAAATGCATTATGCTGGTATGCAAAGACCAACTGCTCAGGCCATTCCATCCTATCCTGGGTATGCTTTGCCAAACCTAAATCAACAGTTACCCTTCGTGGCAACTTTAGAGTTACCAGATCTAAATCAGCTAACGAATGATCCAATTGCTTACACCCCTTGGTGGGAAGTGATTCCGCATAAACTTCCGTCAGATATTCCTAAATTTAATGGAAATCCGGGTGAAGACCCGTCGAATCATGTGATGACATTTCATCTGTGGTGTTCATCAAACACCCTAAACGATGATTCGATTAGGCTTCGCCTTTTTCAGAGGACGTTAACTGGTCCAGCAGCAAAATGGTATATCGAGTTACCCAGAGCTTCGTTTAACAACTTTAGTGCCCTAGCCACAACATTTTTAACCCATTTTCAGTTATCGATAAGGTACGAAATGGGAACAAAACTTCTTACCAATTTCAAGCAAACAACGGCCAGTCACATGTCCGATCATATTCATGAGTGGCGACGTCATCATAGAATGGTAAAAACGTATGTTCCTGATCAGCTTTTAGCTGAATGGTTTATTAAGTCATTATTACCTTCCATTACAGAAGATGTGGCAAAAGGAGGAGTCGTCACTAAAGAGAAAGTTATTGCTCGTGCGCAATATTTAGACTTGATTTATACTCAGTCTGGCACGCTCTACGATAAAATCCCTGACGCTCCCAGACCAGAATTTTTCGTCCCTCCTCCTCCTAAATCAAACAATGACTCTCATGCCGGCGATGGCGTGATTGGTACGACAGACACGAAATCGACAAAGGCTACATCTAAAAAGGCCCGTAAGATTTCTAGTCAAAATGCAAAAGAAGAACTTCTCACCTCGGAAGTAAATGTCATCTCAACTGATAAAGGCAAAGAAACCAAGCAACCAGGAGGCAAGAAGAAAAAAAAAGGGAAGAAGAAGAAACAGGAGGAATCATCACCTAAAAAATCTTCTGCAAACCCTTCTAGAGATAAGAAACCAAGTCGTCCATGTCTAATATGTGACGAGGATCATTGGACAAGAGATTGTCCATATAAAGTTGAGCTTAGAAAATTCTTCAAGAATTCAAAAACCTCGGCGGTATTGATTGATCCGTTTCCAAATCCAGGAACAAATCTGGTTGCTAGTGAAAATGCTTCCCCGTCCCAAGTGCTGATGTTGTCGGTTTCGAAACAGCAAAATGATGCTTTGATATCGACAAGGAATAAAGATTACGGAAATCCACAGCTGTCGAACAACAAGGATAAAGATCAACCTAGTAGTTCGACTACAACTTCGATAGAAGTTGCACCGCCCATCATTCCAAAGCTAACAATAAAACCGCCAAAGGGAGTAGTACACAAGTCGACATTTAATCCTCGTGCCAGCGCAGCACAGCATTATAATATAGTGGAAGATCTGGCCCAATCGCCATCCGCTATGTCGACACTTGAGGTACTGCAAAATTGCCCATCCCAAAAGCAGGCTTTATTATCAGCTATAGGTGGGATAGACCCAAAGGATTCTAATCTTGTGTCCTTCAATCACAAAGGATATGATCCTCAGTTACCAGCTCAACTAGCTTTCCTCATTCGGGTGAAATCCCTCAACAAAACTGTTCATAGAACAATTATTGATGAGGGGGCATCTACATGTATTATATCGATGAGTTGCTGGAAAACTTTAGGATCTCCAACCTTGTCACGATCTTCGACGACATTAAAAGCATTTGATGGACGAACATATACCCCATATGGTATTCTAAGTAACTTGCAAGTTGAACTAGGGGGTAAAACAGTAGAAATATATGTCGAAGTAATTGACGGAAACCTCGATTACAACATCCTACTGGGAATACCATGGATATATGCTATGGCTGTGGTTGTGTCAACCTACTTTAGGAAGATTGCATTTCCTTTTCAAGGAGGAATTACAATCGTCGACCAACAAACATTTCTCCCCAATAGTTCCCAAGTTACGGGAAGCATTCCGATGATCCATGGAAGCACCCATTCGCTCCAAAATATCGGAGTAGGCCTACTAAAAGACCCTATATTAATGGGGACTTTTGCCCTCCCGCCTCCAATCAATCTGGCGGAAGTGGCAACAGTAGGAACCTACAATATGATATCTTCCATTCAAAAGATCTCAGAAAACGATATTAACATGGATCATCTGCAGGTATTGCCTCCAAGCCAAATAGAAATATTGTAGCAATCAATGTTTTCGGCATGGGAGTCAGACCCGAATCAACGCTCATCAAGCATTTGGATAGATAGGTCTAAGGAATATGGCACCCCTTCAGATCCTTGGTCGCAAGTGCATTACACCGACGAAGGAATTTTTCAGTCAATGATAATTGAAGGGGCGCCATGGGAAGATTACCACCATTGTTCCCATCTTCTGGATTGTCAAGAAGATACTCCTGATGACCTTCATCATCCTTCAGTTTTTGATTTCCTATCAAATAATGTAAACACGGTGGATTCCAAGCGAAACTTGTCCAATATTGAAGAGACTATCGCCATAAATATCTCGACCAAAACGGATGTTGTAGAGAATATTTATGTTGGCAAATGTTGTTCTCTTTCAGAACTGGAAATATATAACGCTCTTTTTCGCGAATTCAGAGATGTCTTTGCTTGGTCATATGTTGAAATGCCAGGCATTGACTCGAGTATAGTTGAACACGAAATCAAGATGTATCCAGATGTCAAACCGGTACGACAACGGCTATGGTAGGTTCACCCCAAGAAAGCCGTTACCATCAAGGCAGAAGTTGAGAAAATTCTCCATGCTAGTTTTATTTACCCGGTTCCTCTAACCGATTGGGTATCAAACATTGTTCCTGTGATGAAAAAGCAAGGAACGATTAGAGTGTGCGTCGATTATAGGGATGTAAATCAAGCTTGTCCAAAAGACAACTACCCTACACCCTTTATTGACCAGATAATTGATGAATGTGCCGGATGTGAAATCTTTTCATTTATGGATGGATTCTCCGGGTATAATCAAATAAATATCCGCCCACAGGACCAGTCAAAGACTACATTTATTTGTCCGTGGGGCACATTTGCATATCGCAAATTACCCTTTGGTTTAAAGAACGCAAGGGCAACATTTCATAGGGCAATGAATTATGCCTTCCATGACATCAAAAACATCGTTCAACCATATCTCGATGACTTTCTGGCTCATTCGCGAAAGAGAACCGATCATCTGCAGCATTTAAGAGCGATATTTCTATGTTGCCGACACTACAAGATACGACTCAATCCACACAAATGTGTATTTTGTGTCAGTTCTGGTCGTTTGCTTGGCTTTGTAGTCTCAAAGGACAGGATCCGTCTCGACCCATGTAAGGTTCAGGCAATCATAAATCTGCCTCCACCTTCAAATTTGCTTCAAATTCAGAAACTCCAAGGGAAAGCAAACTTTCTGAGGAGGTTCATTCCAAATTACGCCGAACTTGCTAAAGGTTATACACATCTATTGAAAAAAGAAGTACCCTTCGTCTGGGATCAGGTCGCGCAAGCTTCCTTTGATGCTTTAAAAGAATCTCTAATGAAAGCATCATTAATGTACGCTCCTGATTATCAAAAAGACTTTAACCTGTATCTGGCTGCAGTGGATACAACCATCGCAATGGTTTTAGTTCAAGAAGACAACGGAATTGAACATCCTATATATTATTTGAGTAGGAACTTAAATGATATAGAAAGCAAGTATTCCTATGTTGAAAAGCTGGCTCTCGCAGTTGTTCAAGCGATACAGAGATTTCGACACTATGTCCTCTTTCGAAAAACTACCATTTTATCAGATTGCAACCCCATGACTTATATATTGTCGTGACAGTTGCTGGGGGGAAATATTCAAAATGGATAGCAATTATTCAAGAGTTTGATCTGGAATTCATAAAATCCAAATCAAAGAAATCCCTGGTTTTCGCGGAATTACTATGCGATCTCCCATCGTCGTCCAACGATGAAACATCCGAAGAAACCATCGTGGATGAATCTTTGTTTCTGATATCTTCAAGCAATCCGTGGTATGGAGATATAATCATCTATCTCCAAACCCAAAAATATAGGTCTAATACCTCCCGCTCGGAACAAAAACGTATTCGATACCAATCAAAAGACTACATGATCGTTGGTGATACACTTTACCGTCGTGGTGTCGATATAGTTCTGAGGAGGTGCCTCACCCATGAGGAGGCCGAAAAAGTCCTGAATGATTTCCATTTAGGCACGTGTGGAGGGCATCAATCTGGTTACGCTACAGCGCAAAAAATTTTACGAGCAGGATACTTCTGGCCAACAATGTTCAAAGATTGCATAATCGCAGTCAGAAGTCGCCATGCATGTCAAATTTTCGATAGCAAAACCAGAAAACCACCCGCACCCCTGCAACCGATAGTTGCTAATGGGCCATTCGCCAAATGGGGCATCGATTTCATGACATGTAACCCCACCTAGACCGGGGGGCATGGGTATATCATAGTCGCAGTAGACTATTTTACCAAATGGGCCGAGGCGATGCCTACCTTAGATAACACTGGTGAAATAGCTGCCCTTTTCTTTTTCAATCATGTAGTCGCCAGATTCGGCGTTCCACAGGCCATAGTCACAGATCATGGATCGCATTTTCACAATCATATGATGGTTGAATTGGCTACCAAATTAGGGTTGTCCCACGACAACTCTACTCCATATTACCTGCAAGCCAATGGACAAGTTGAAGCAATCAACAAGGTCCTGAAGCGAATGCTGCAAAGGATGATTGGAGTCCACAAAAGGAGTTGGCACCTGATCCTGTACTCAGCCTTGTGGGCATACCAAACATCGGTAAGGAATGCAACCAAGTTCACACCTTTTCAACTGGTGTATGGCCTAGAAGCAATCTTACCAGTTCAGTGTGAAATCTCGTCCCTCAAACTCGCAGTCGACCTTCTCCACAGAACTTCAGAAGAGGAGGCTCATTTCTTGGAACTAATCCAATTGGATGAAACCCGTCGTGATGCCGCTTTGGCTAACGAAGCCCATAAGAAACGAGTCAAGGCGCAGTTCGACAAAAATGTCAAACCCCATGTCTTCTCAGAAGGTGACTTGGTCTTACTTTACGACCAGGAATCCGATAAATTGGGAGCAGGTAAGTTCAAGTCTTTGTGGATGGGCCCCTATATTGTTAAGCGTGTATTAGCAAAAGGAGCCTACGAGTTAATGGATTACGACGGGATTCCACTGGCGCAACCCCGTAACGGGTTGTACCTTAAGCGTTACTACGCATGATTCAGTGTGGTAACCCATATGCTTTTGTTACATTTTTGTTTTCGCTAAGAGTAATTGTTTTGGTCAAGTAATCCACTTTTTACATTTGTCACAAATGTCGAACCTATTGGAATCTTTTGTTGGATATGCTGACGGAGTGAGTCATAGTTCGCGGAACCTATCTTCCGCGGCCTGGGCCATTTTTGATCCAAGCGGCGAGTTAGTAAGTTCAGAGGGGTATGTATTGGTCAGTCAACAGATAACATCGCTGAATATAGCGCGTTGATAGAACTCCTCTCTGATGCCATCACACATGGCATAAGCCGACTTGTCGTCAGGCTAGACTCACAGCTCGTCATACTACAACTCACTGGTATCTACTCCGTCTAAAATCCAGCTATCTATCGTATGTTCCTAAGGGTCAAGATTTTGGAAAGGCAATTTGATTTTGTTCAATATCAGCATATTTCCAGAAACTTAAACACATTAACAGACTCATTGGAAAATTATGTGTTAGATAGACATTTGCAACATTTATAAAAAGAAGAATTTCATCAGTATTTGCATCAGGATCATGTAACTTAACCAAAATAAAACTTCGAAAATAAAAAGTATATATATAACTGTTTATGGTTTACACATAATGTTCTGTAACCAAGAAAAAATTGGTCAAATGACCCAAATCTCAAAACGCTAGGGGACACCCTAGTCTAATGATGCTGGTGATAACAAGTCACCGCCTGTGCAATCATGCGTAAAAGCCTAGTCCACCGACTCGGCACGTCGGTAGTATGTCGCTGCAACCTCAGAGGCAGCTCGTCAGTCCTCACATCTGGAATACCAAGAGTGAGGCCTTCGACCTGATCCTGCAATGTTGAAAGAGTCTTGACCACATCAAGGTCGCGAAGGATAGCCCTTCCCACACCCTCTCCTACTGGAGCGGCAGTTGGCACTCTCAGGCGTACTACTAGCCGAACTGTTCCAACATCTGCATGAGCACATGAGTTTTGATTAGTCTTGATATAAGAACACAGAAGAATATTATAAAGAGAAACGATAAACAGAGATATGGTCAGAGAATTTACCAATGACACCCCACTGCTCGCCAGCCGGCAGCACCAAATCCGGATCACCCTGGAAATCCATACCAGCATATGGATACTCGGAAAAAACCATCTCCTGATGGTTGAACCACTCGAAAAAGGTATCAGAAAAGGAAACCTAGGACTGACCAGCATGTCTGGCCATAAGGTCGACCCATCTCTGCATCCGTGGCTCAGTCGGTGGAGGTAAACCAAGTGAAACATACTGCGGTTGCATCAGCGGGATCTTTTCCAAGGCGAAAGCTGTCAAGATAGAACCATATCCAAAGTTCTTCAATCTTCCATTTTTCACCTTGGTCAGTTGTTCTTTCATCACAGAGAGTACTGCATCACACCAGTTGAACACCTTTGGTTCAAGGCATTCCAAGGCGTACTGCATATAAGACCTGTTGGCCACGTGAAGTGCCGCACTACTAGCCAGTCTAGCAAAAGTGAACAAAATGGTCCTCAGGGACCTGTCAATGACATCTCGGATATTGATCTTGCTGTCCTTACTCGGATGAGATCCCTCTCTGCAATACTTGTGAATGTAATCTCTCACAGATTCACCCCCACGAGCCGAACCTGATAATGAGATAGGGGCACCCCGCCTCGATAAGCCGGTCAAAAAATAGATGTCCATGATAGTCAAGGGGATGGACTTGCCCCTAATCTGGAACACCTGGGTGGTAGGATCCCATGCATCGAGAAAATATTGCAACAGGTTGATTTGTTGCCTCATGCAAGAGATGCGGAAAAACTTGAACAGGCCACAGTTCCGCAGTGCATTTACCGTAACCGGATCATGTAAAGCAAGCACATCCTCTTCTTCATGCTCATGTTATCGCCATGTAACAAGCATTTTTCTCCAATGAATCTCTGAAACAAACAAGAGAAGAGTCAAGATCCTGATTTGGTAAAAAACAGGAAAAAATTTCCATAAAAAACTGTGCATAAATTGCCCTCTTTGCACCCATCGCACCCCCAGCAGTGTTCTAGGTGGGATGCATGTTGACTGGCCAATGGCCAAGCCAGCATGCATCACACCTTTCGATGTAGAAGAGGTGTGATGGAGCCAGGGCGAGTTTTTCAAACCCCAGAGGCTCAGAAAAACTACAAAACATGCTCAGAATTCAAAAAGGAAAGGATGAAACTAAAGAGCTCAGGTTTAGCTCCTACCTGGTCCAGACGGCGCCGAGAATCGTCCACAGAATCTCCTAAAATCAGCTAGTGAAAATCAAGGGGGAAAGCACCTCCAAAGCTCCAACAAACCAAAGTTCAAATGAAATGGTAAAATGAGAGGTAAAAAGCACTTTTAAATTACTTTTCACGTAATTCAAGTAAAATATTAGTGTTTTAACTCATTTTTCAAACATATATTGTTCGTTTCTAACTAGTTTGATGAAGCAATTGAGCAGGCAGTACAACCTTTGAAAGAACAAAGTTGTCAATGGTAAAATCAAGATAATCAATGACCATTATATCGAGCAGTTTTAATGCGGAATTCAAGCTCGTTAAAAAATTAACATAAGCAATGAGCAAATATTCCCCCAGAGTTTAAGCTCATTAAAAAATGAACCATTTTCCGGTAAATAACCTTCATGAATGTATTATCATCATCCTTTAAAGCCTTGGTCGTGTTCTCATCATCACCTTCACTCTGTATTGGCCGATCATTCACCTCCATTTGATTGTTTGCCCTTTTTGAGGAACAGCTGCGAAGAGTGATCCTGTTAGCCATCCTTGTGACACTGCCGTGATTGGAAAATTCCAAACCTTACCTGGAATCAGCTGCTATCCGAATTTATCACTCGTTCCTCAAAACGAGTCTCCTTTATGCTCTTTTCAACTGACTCGTAAAATATGAAAATATTGTCGATCAATTGACCTCTCCAGCTCGTTAAAGTGACCGGAAGTGTTATCCCTCCTTTAGATTTTAATCTTTTTGGACTTGAGGGATTATTACACAAAAAGATCGAGCGCTTGTTTTGTTCGGCTCGTTAAAAGTACCGAAAATTCATCCCTTTTGTATTGTTTTATACTTTTTCGGACTCAAGGGATTATATGACGAAAAAGGATTATTGGAGTTTTCTTTACGTCCCTTTTTCAGACTCTCTAAAATTGAAAAGGACAGAGTTATCCTTGTCGTTAAACTCGTTAAAATCGAATAGCGACAAACTTGTCCATACAGACAAAACGAGTTTCACTATCGCTAGGCTCATTAAAACATAGCGATGGCTTTTCCCGAAGGGCAAATTATAGAACAAGCATATGTTATCCTCCTCAAGCTTGACAAAAATAAAGAGGTACTGGTCAGCAATGACTGGGGAAAAATTGGGAAGAAAACTTGAAGAAACTTTATTGGTAGCAAGTCGCTCTTGAACATGACACTTTCACTCCGCATCCGAGTCGGGTTGGGTTGTTCCGTTCACTGGTCATATCACCATGGGTCCATCACACCATCCATATTTGGGGTTAACGCTACCAATCCATCATGTTAGTGTCGCCGATATGTTCAAGAGAAGTTGCTCAGAGAATTCACCTGTGTCTCATCCACTGCAATACATTTACGCTCCATTCTTTCATGACCGCCACCCTAAACCTTATATCACCAGATCGTTTTCACCTCCATTAAAATCATTTGCTCCATTCCGTGTCATTTATGTGGATTCACTAAGGCCCTCCTATGACGGATCACTTCTTGTCAACATCAGCTCACTATCCAAGAATTCGATCTAGGAACAACCCTTTCAGTACTTTGAAGCTTGCATGCCTCAATGGCAAGTTTCTCACTTCCGGTGACGGGTTTACATCAATGGCCTTCGACCGAAAGATTTTGTGTGGTGTTCAACGCCAAGTCCCTTATTCACACCACGTGAATTGTACTGTAGTACCTTGAGGGTCATCATCATTATCAGTGATTCCTCCTGCGCCTGTTAACAGCTTACATCATTGGCTGGTAATCAGGCGATGTGTTTCCATGTTCGACTCCAGAACATCTCTCACATGGATCGACTTGTACTTTGAGTGAAGATCGAACGAGATTGAAGACCTCGGATCTAGTTTCATCCATCTGAGCTGCGATATATATTTAGGAAAATAAAGACATCAAATGTACATCATTACTGCACAGATAATCATCCAATCCAAGGGATGATGGCTCTACCAGAATCATCAGTCTACACTCAGACGATTGTCTGTCTTATGTACATGAAAATGAATTTATAAAGCTGAGCATGGGAATGCCCGCCTCAGCTAGATCATGAAAATATTATGAAGATAATTTATTTTATTTTATCTTATTACAGGTTGCCTTCCAGCTCGAGAAACTTCAAATCCTCATGATAATTTCACCCGACATCAACATATTAACGACCTCATGCTTTAGGGGGCAACTGTTATAGACATTTTTGGGCACTGCAACCCCAATCATAAATGTCCATAAACCAAGGGCTCTTAAGTCCCTAAAAGTGTTGTTCCAACCTCTAAAAGAACAAGGTCAACTGATTACATCTTCTCCCAGAAGTTCTCCATGAAAAACTACTCAGAACTGGTCAAAACTGGACCATCTCACCTACTCCATGGTCAAAGTGCGTTGCATCCCACCTAAATACACACGGGAGGTGCGATGCATACTGAAAAGCCCTTCTATGGGGTGCGATGGGCGAGAGTGGACAAATGGCAGGGTCAATTTGCAAGGTGGAGGATCATGGAATCTTCCAGAAACTTCTCCTGTGACACTTGCCTCTCTGCATTCACCCAGGGATGAGTAAGAGATCATCAATCTCCAAGTGGAATCAAGAACTATCAGAGAGAGGACACTAATCAAATCTCAAAAGCTGACTCACCCCCCTTGCAAACATCTATATATGGATCCCTCATCCCAGAGATCCAGGGGCTGGAATTTTGTATCTTGTAAGGAAGTGTTGCTGGTTTCTTGGTGTAACATCATAGTGTTGGGTGATCTAAGCTTTTCATGAGGTGAAGAAGGGCTTTCTTGCTGAGAGGATGATGCTGGTTCAGAACAATTGGTTGTAATCCTCTTTGCTATTCTTGATTATTAATAAAGCTATTCAAGTTTTCCTCCACATTCTTGTATGATTGATGATATATGCATTTGTGTGGTCAATATATATCTGGTCCTATATTGTTTATGATAATAGATCTATGTTCTTGGATAGTGTTATGCTGCTTTGATTCTACAGGTGCTCTTTGAAGTTGGGTAGACGAGGAAGCGAGTGGCAAAGATCTATCAGAAGGGAGAGGAATCAAGCAAGGAACCAAGCGCAAGACAGAGGTTGGTCTCTTTTATTCCCCTCTTATCTATTTCTCATAAAGGAAAACGAAGGTAGTTTAGTTTGTTTGTTTCTAAGGTAGCTACCAGCCTTAGTGGGACTGACAGCTCTACATAGACACTAGATTTCCCGATAACAGAGTGTCATGAAATAATCACATTCCCTATTTAAAATGGAAGCAAAATTTTATATCAAACCATATCATAGTGATATCAATTCTCTAAATTTGAACCACTAGTTACAGCAACTGGAATTTTATTTCATCGTCCATCAGATCGAGCAAGGGAAAAATATCTCATTCACGCAGCTAAAATTAGAGGGCCATGCACTGACTTGGTGGGAGAGCCAAACGGAAACCCTGAGGGTGGAAGCTGAACCTCCAATGACTAAGTGGGAGGATTTTAAAACCCTCATTAAGTCACAGTTTTATCCCATTGGGTATGTGGAAGACCAGTGGAATCGGTGGCATTACTTCATAGAAAAGTCAGGCAAAAGCGTGCAGGAGTACACCATGAAATTCAAAAACATAGCTATAATGTTGGGTATTTATCCAAAGAACCCAAATGTACATTGTACTCCTCAAGTATTTAGCAAGTCTACACCGCCATCTATGTGAGCAAGTGATGTTGTTCAAGCCCAAATCGGTGGACGAGGCATATGTACAGGCACAGTACCTGGTGAACATAGGCTTGAAGAGAGCGCAATCAAGTGGATTGAATAAGAATGAGCAACAAAACAACTCTAAGGAGGGAAAGAAGACACAAAAAGGGGAAAAATATAAAAATACGGCAACCACAGCACACCAATGCAAATATCCCATCAACCACTACAACATTGATGGTCATATAGAAGAGAAGTGTTGGAATTTGTATCTAGAGCTAAACCCAAAGAACAAGAAGAAAGATAATAAGAAGAAGAATCTCATGGCCACTGATTTGAGAAACCAAGTTGAAAGCAACTCGAACATGGATGATAATATCTTTCGTACATTAGTGCAGAAGGAGGTGAATCTGAGTAGCCTTCAGCAGCAGGAAGAGAAATAAATGACCAAACTCTTCCATATAAAGATACATGCAAGAAAAATAGTATTAGACCATGTGAAGCAATAAAATACTTCAAGATGAACTTGAATTCTGGATATCACCAGGTTCGAGTCAAATAATAAGATACATGGAAGACCGCCTTCAAAACCGGGCAACGTTTGTATGAGTGGTTAGTCATGCCATTTGACCTATGTAATGCACTAGCTACATTTATGATATTAATGAATGATATACTGCACACTTTTATAGATTCATTTGTTATTGTCTATTTGGATGATATATTGGTATGTAGTACTACCTAGGAGGAGCATATTTCACATTTGATGCAGGTGTTGGAAACATTGAAGAAGTACTAGCTGCTAGAAAATCTCAAGAAGTGTGATTTTGCGCAACAGTCCTTGTTGTATATGGGGTATGTGGTCGGTGGAGGAGAGTTGAAGATAGATCCTTCCAAGATGGATGCCATCATGAAATAGTCGGTGCCAGGGAAAATTTTAAGAACCCCCCCTAAATTTATAAATATAATAAATGGGCGAATCTCCATGGTATATAGGAAAAATGGAAGGCGATTTTATCAATAATATAATATGTATATATAATTTTTTGGCCAATCTCTCACCAGGCATGGCGAATATTTTACTCAATTATAAAATCTTGTAAGATCTTGGCGAGTCTTTCACTAAATAATAAAACTTTGTAAAGTCCTAGTGAATCTTAGCATAGGCTACATGCTGGTTTAATTCCCCCATTTAAATAGGCTACATTCCAGGTGAATACCATGGGTCAATACCATGTGCCATTTTGGTGAATACCATGGGTCAATACCATGTGCCATTTTTATTTTTATTAATTCTAATATTAGGGTTAATAATGGTTTTTTGCATGGTATTAATAACAATCTAGTCCATGGTATTTGTCTCATAGTATTTTGGCCATAGGTTACACCTAAATATAACCCATTTTTTGAGTGTTCGTAAATATAAGGTGACTTATGGAGTAAATATAAAAAAATGTTTTATTTGTTTACCATACCTCTCGTTTATTTATATTTTTTATTAATTTACCATAACTCTTTTACAAATATGGTATTTGGCCCATAGGATTCACTTAAATAAAACCTCTTTCTTGAGCCTTCATAAATAGAACGAGGGTTATGGACTAAATATAAAAAGAGGTTTTATTTATTTTATTTATTTACCATACCTTTTGAGTAAGTATAAAAAGAAGTTTTATTTATTTACCATACCTCCACTTTACTTATATTTTTATTTGTTTACACCCTTACATGTATATAAGGTGACTTATGGAGTAAATATAAAAAATGTTTTATTTATTTACCATACCTCTCATTTATTTATATTTTTATTAATTTACCATACCTCTTTTATAAATATGGTATTTGGCCCATAGGATTCACTTAAATAAAACCTATTCTTGAAAATGGGCGAATGGATTCACTTAAATGAAACATATTCTTGAAAATGGGCGAATGGAAGGTTGTAAGTCCTAATTTCAAGGGCTAAATTTACCTTTTTTACCCTCTCCCTTAAAATAAGGTGGGCTATTTGAGGTGATTTGTAAAAATGTACTATGATACAAAATATTCGCCCACTAAAAATTTAAAACCCCTTAATTTCGCCAAAGGGCGAACATTCACCCCTAAAATTATCCTTGGTCGGTGCCTACTAATTTTTATGAGGTTAGGAGTTTCATTTCAGCATCACATTATATGAGATAGTTCATAGCCTCATTTTCACCGGTAACAACATTGTTGCACGCCATAACAGCAAGTGGCAAGAGTTTCCAGTGGGGAAAATGTCAGCAGATGGATTTTGAGGAGTTAAAGATGAAGATCATTCAAGCACTAGTTATGGAATTACCAAACTTGCAGTGACCCTTTGAAGTGGAGATAAATGCGAGTGGCTATGCTATGGGAGTTGTACTGATGAAGGGAGGAAGGCATGTATGCTACCATTCTAAGGTATTTCATGGGCTAGTCCTTAAATACCTGACCTAAAACAAGGAGCTCTATGCCATGGTGCAAGTTGTGAAGAAGTGGAAGTACTATCTGATGGGAAAGGATACAGTAGCCCATACATATCACCAGTGGTTATAGTACTTGCAGGCCTAGAGTAAGCTACAGCAAACTAGACATTACAAGTGGATGGGGTTTTTACAACAGTTTCATTTGGTGATCAAGTATAACAAGGGAAGCACAAAGAAGTTAGCTGACATGCTTTTAAGGCCACCCACATCAAATATTACAACTCTGGGGACTCTTATGCACTTGGAGCCATTCACCAATAATGCATACAGAGAGGCATATTTGGAGGATGAGGACTTCAAGGAGGTGTATTAGCAATTGAAGAGTCAGAGTCATGTGCACGATGGAAATAGCATTGTTGACTACCATCTCCAGGACGGGTTACTCTATATGATGGATAAGATATGTGTTCCTAAAGGGGAGAGATTGCAGCTGATTAGAGACACTAAAACCTCCATGGTTGCAGGGCACTTTGGTGTAGGGAATACCGTGCCTAACTTTTAGAGGTGTGTGTATTGGCCCAAGATGCAAGAGTAGGTAGAGTAGGTAGATAGGTTCATAAGAGGATGCATTCTTTTTTGTATCAGCAAGCCTAGAAATAGGAAACGGGGTCTATATCATCCCTTACCTATATTTATTCGTCCTTGGGAGATCATTTTCATGGACTTTGTGGGAGTTTTAGGACAACCAAGTAGGGACATGACTTCATGTTTATGGTAGTTTACAGGTTCAACAATATGTGTGTTTTGATGCCCTATAAAAAGACCATCGGTGGACAAGAAGCAGAAAACTTGTTCTTTGGACAGGTTTGGGTGCACTTTGGGATACCAAGGAGCATCATTTCGGACAGTGATACAATATTTCTCAGTGCATTCTGGACTACATTGTGGGAGAAGATGGACACAAATTTGAAGATATCTACAACATTCCATCCACAGATAGATGGGAAAACAAAAGTAGTCAACAAGACTTTCATGCAGCTTCTGAGGGGATACAACTAGAAGCATCCGAAGACCTGGGATGAAAATATGGTATATATACAACATTATTACAATAGATAAATCCACACTTCTACAGGAAACTCCCCATTTGAGACTTGTTTTGGATATTTTCCACCTTCACCTTTAGATATTTCATATGGGTAGAGAAGGAGTGAGGGAAGATCTTACAAGAACTGCTTTGAGGGATGAAAAATTTATAGAAAAGATCAGGCATATCCATCTACAGTCATAAGAAATATTACAGAAGTCGCAAGAGATGTATAAGGCTAGGCATGATCAGCACATAACAGAAAAATCATTCAAGGTGGGAGATAGAGTATGGCTACAATTGAACAAGGAGAGGTTGTGACGGCCTAGTAAGAAAATCAAGGCTCTGAGGTATGGTCCCTTTGAGATACAGGAAAAGGTGGGTGATAAAACCTATCATCTCAATTTACCACCATATATGATCATTTACTCAGTTGTCAATGTAGAGAATTTGAAACTCTATGAGCCTTCCATGCTAGATTAGGAAGAGGAACATGTCCTACCTTCTGTGGAGGATTTGGCACCAGATGCTCAGGCAGAGTTGACAGAATATATAGTTTTACAGAAGAGGTCTAGAAATAAAAGACAAGGGTAGCATGACATTAGGTAGATTGGGTTGAAGGGACAACTTCCAGGTAAAACTAAATAGTACACCAGAGAGTAGGTGGAGGGAAAATTTCCTCATCTCATTCAGTAGAAACTTTTGGGGACCAAAGCCTCCAAAAATGGGGAGGTGTGATGTGGATTGGATCATTATATTTTTTGGCATCCATCTTGATGCATTCGGAGTGGAAAATGTGGAGGAATCAGTTCATGGGATCATTTTTACCGGTGGGACCCAGTTTGGCAAAACGGGGTCCAAAACCTTTTAGGAGCATTTTGTGGCATCAAACAATGTTTTTTGGGGGTAAAAAAATCCTGCTTATGTGTGGAAAATTTTCATGCTATTCTACACACAAATATCTTTCCAATGACGCAAGAAGCATGTTAATCGGAGTCTATATGCAAAAGTTATTCCACTCAGAATTTGACCTTCTTTTTCTCACACCCATAATTTGGGAGGATGTTGTTTCAACCCCTATTATTCATGTAAATTGGGCTAGACACGTTTTTTTTAATGTAAAATACTCTATAAGATTCTATTTTGTAACTCTAGTTAAGAGTTGATGTAGTCAAACTTAACCACTAGTAGGCTGGCAGGTTGTGTTATAACCGGACCACTATAAGGAAGAGGAATTCCATTCTTTTGAGAGAAATTTTTTCCATAACTGAGAAAATATGTCCAAGAGGGATAGGAGGTACAGCACACAGGGAGGATTTGTGCATTGTAGCAGCCCACGGGCCACATGCTTTACTTATTTGTACCTACAACCAAATTTCCATAAAAAGAAAGAGTGTGAAGCAGCCTCACCTTCCAACTAGGTTTTCTCCTGAAAGGGTTTCCTAAAGCATATTTTGTGTCTTATGTGTGTGTGTGAGATATTTTTTTCATTCTCGACTTTTCAGCATAATTTCCATTCACATGCATGCACTAATTATAGTTAAATCTGCATATCTTAAAGTTTAAGACAATTGTAATAGTGTAGAATCTCATATTCTAAATATAATATTATCAGATATGTTGTGATGAACTGTCCAGTGGAACATCCGCGGAAATTTACGGATCAAAGAGGATAGGTTGGATGTGGAAATGGAGAGAATAAGGAAGCTAGTTTTGAAGAATAATCAACAGAAGAGGTATGTAGGGCAGAGGAGAATAAGGGACAACATGTTGCAGATGGTAGAGCAAGCTTTCATCGATAAAGACGGATGAAGACTACAATAGGAGAAAACAGTAGAGCACCAACCTAATAAGGAGAAGGACTAGCTACGATACAAAGTTTGGCATCGAGGAATATTCACTTCATCAACACATAGTCAAGAGACCAAGAATCCTTTTCACCTTGGGAGTCTAATGCAGGTGAATAAATCGAGAACAAGATGTGAGAGTCTAGACAAAATCTTAGCAATTTGATGGGATGGTGACATGGTAATGCTGGGAGAAACTTTTAAATTTTTTGTAAGAAATTGTAAATATTTACATTAGGAAGTGGGTTTGATTTTTAGAAATAAGATGGAGAATTTATTTTCTAATGTAAATATAATTTTCAGTTTCCTTATTTTGTGGAGAAGGGGGGACAATTCACACTTTGTGGCTCTTGATTATCATAGCCCATTCCTTTTGGGAAACAATAAAAAAAATGAGTATTTTGGAAGAAGAGGAGAGGAGAAGCTCCAGAGTGAGGAGAATATCTAGAAGGAGAAGAGAGAAACTCGATATTTCTCTAGGTATTATAGTTCTTAAGTTTGCATACCCACCTATACCTTCAATCTGTGTGAACTGGAAGGTATTTCTGTGTGAATGGTGTAAATGAACAACAATTCAGACTGTAAAATGTGTGATTGTTACATGACTTGTGATTGAATCGAATCCTTGTGTTTAAACCAAATTGGTTTCTTCTTATGAGCTATTGTTACTTACAATTTTTGTTCTTGTGCGTTGATATTGGTCAATTTATAAAAACTTGTACCTTGTTGAACCAATTTATATTAAGAATTTGAATCTTGTAACTTCAATCACTGTGTGATTATTCATGTATCTTTGGAATTCTTGTTGTAATGGTTCTAAAACCCCATGGAGGAATATTTTGTGTTCTAGAAAATTGATTCACTAGTACTACAGTGATTTGAAATCTGTTGCAGAGACTACATACGTTGTTTGCAATTCTTAAAAGAAAAACCCTCTTTCACTATTGGTTCAATTCAGAAATTTAGCATTGCAAAATTTGGTGAAGGAAGGTAGATGAATTGTATATTGTGTCAAGGATAAAGTTAGGGACATTGGGAGTCAATCTAGGAAAAGATTCAAGTCGTTTAATCTTCCCCAAAGCCGAAATACAAAATTTTAATGACCACTACGAAATCATTTCATAGCGATTAATAATAAAAAAATATTTTTGAAAGACTGTGTTTGATTGGAAATCCCTTTTTTGGCCCTCTTTTATATTTCCTAGTTGTGTGGGTATTTTTATTGTTGGGTATTGAATGTGACAAAGGGTCGAATCCATCGTCATATGGATGGGGTATATTGGTGATATTAGCGTCAGTGTGACCTGGATGTCATCATTGTCTATGGATGTTTATATTTGATAATGGATGAAAAAGTTCACCTCTTAAACCATGGTCAAACATGGATGCCCATGGTTGACCAAGTATGTATGTCCATGGAAACCATGGTTAACTATAGTTGACATGGTTTGACCATTGTTGAACTTGTTGTCCTTGTTTAACCATGGTAAACGTGTTTTCCCATCATTGAGTTTATTTGACCATGGTTGACTACGGTCACGTATGCTTTACTATAAGTGAAAATGGTTTGTCAACGTATAACTATGGTTAACCATTTCTTACCATGGTCAACCACATGTAAATGGTTGATCATTATCAACCATAAATATATAACAATGTATTTGAGTGGTGTTAATCTAATAATGTAACATTAATGTTGACAATTGTTACATTGTTAAACTAATGTTGACCACGGTTGATGTTACAATAATGTTAATGTTAATGTTACAAAAATGGTTACATTAATGGTTGAAAAGGGTTGACCATTTTTTATTGAGGTAGCCCATGGTTGACCTTTATTGATTATGGTTGGTTATGATTACCATGGTTGACCAAGGATAAGATACATCATGGTTAGCCTTCATTTATTATGGTTACTTGTGGTTGACCCTATTTCACCATGGTTAAACTGACCATTGTCAACCATGGTTGACCATCATTAATATGGTCAACCATGGTGGCCATAGTTAAACATGGTTATCTATGTTTTACCATTTTGATCATGGTTGACCATGGTTGGGCATGTTGACCATGATTTACCATGGGTTAATCATGTTCACCATGGTAGACCTTGGTTTTCCATGTTCTCTATGGTTGAATATGGTTTCTATGATTTACCATGGATGCCCATGCTTGACATGTTTCCCTGAGGGTAGCCATGACTGGACTATATTTTACATTTTGATGTTGGGTTATTTTCAACTCATTGCAATGACGGACAATGTGTGTCACATTGTGACGTTGGTAAATTTTGTGTCATTTTGACATCATAACATGTTTTTCAAATGTGACATTGGTTTGTTTGTCATTTTATTCCATTTTTCACAATGTGATGCTATATTTTTTCATTTGCAATGTCCCATCATTTATTTTCATAGTAGTTTCACACAATTTTTTACAAAATGACATTGTGACATTGTTAGTTTTGTAATGTCACATTGTGGCATAAGATAAATCACATCAATATCATATTCTTTGATAAATTGTTTGTTAGATTTGTAATGTAACATTGCAACAACATTTGTCATAGTGCGATGTTGGATAAATTTTAATGTAACGTCACATTGCAATAATGTGTCACATTGTGATGTCAGATAATGTCTTTCATATTTCAATTTTAGATATATCTGTGTACCATTATGATGTCAAAACATGTTTGTTACAATGTGACATTAGTTTGTTTGTCACGTTAGTTCATTTGTCACAATGTGACATAGATTTTTTCTTTCCATTGTCCAAGCATTTATTTTCATAGCAATTTGACATAAAAAAATTTAGACAAGCACATCATGTTGTCAGTTTTGTAATGTCACATTATGACAAATATATTTGTTAAGCACAATGGAACATTGAATTTCTTTATTCATTGCATGTTCATGTCATTCTTTTTTCACAACCACATTGTGATGTTAGTTGTGTAATGTGACATTGTAATGATGTGTAGTCTTCATCAAACATAAATGTCTATTATTTTTGTTTGTGATAATTGTGATATTGGTTTGTTTGTTACTACGTCATGCTAGTGTTTTTCATCACATTGTCCTAGCATTTGTTTTCATAATTGTTTGACACCATTTTTGTTTACACAACTATATTGAGATGTTAGTTTTTGTTGACGGTGTTGGACCCGCCAACATCAGTGGATATCCTTGGTATGAAGTCCCAACTATACTTCACACCATTTGGTGTAGAAGTCCCATCCAGTACGATGGCGCAATTGCCCTTATCTTAAAGATTTGCCTCAACTCTTGCTTGTCAGCACAGGAGAGTGGTTTGCTTTGTCTTCTAAGAAGTGAGGTTCACGTGCCTGGTGAGTGTAAGTGTCACTTGTGTTAGTGTTTCTTTCACCGTAGAGGGCGAGGGTGGGAGTGAGTCCCAAGTCGGTTGGGAGAAGTCCCAACTCTGCTAGGAACACACAACACAACAGGACATGCACAACTTCCAGCGGAACAGTCCACACGGATGTGGCAGTCACAACACACAAGCGATGATAACATGTATAACACTCAACGGATTAGTCCACACGAGTGCAACAATTGTTATAGAAAGTTTATGTTAAAGGTCTATCTGATGTCCAGGAGAGTAGTCTACATGGGCGAGCCAGCATTAACATCATATACAACACCTTTTCATTAACATATGTGTATTAAAACAAGTTAATTAGTTCAAATGTTAAACACAAGTTCAAGAAACATGCATTACAAGTGTTAAATATTAGTCTTACAACATATACAATACATGTGTGAAAATGTGATGGCCTGTTAGTAGGCTTTTGAATTAAGTGAAAGTTCCAACACACATCATTACACCATACATCACTAACCCCGTGTGAGGGGCGTTGGAGCCACTACTTACTCCTCAAAGAAAAGATAACAGACTCTCTTGGCTATGTGGGAGGAGCTGAGGTGAAAAGTACTTTCATGTACAAATGAGGGGGTATTTATAGCCAAGGGTGAAACTGACCCTTGTGGTTGTTCAACTACACTCATGATTGTTTGACTTCCATGACTTTTTGACTTTACATGAATCTTTGTACAACAAGTGGGTCTCTTGGACTTCCATGTTACAATACATTGTTTGACAACATGGTCCATAGTAGAGATGTGAGTGACATGACTCGACATGATAGTGCTAGTACATTCGTGCTGCTGCTGGAGTGCATGTTGAGCTACAATTCTACTGCATGATGGATATCTTCATGGTGTGTCAAAGCTTCACCTCCACATCGCAAGGTGCTTGGAGTCTGCGATAGTCTTTGGTTCACTTAATGTTGCTTTGGCGCGTTGCTCCTTGCTTGTATGTTGGAAGGCTTGACAGGTTTGTCTGTTCATGAAAGGTGCATGTTCATCTGTTCATCAGTCCATGAGCACATCTTGCATGTTTGCTCATCCGTCCATCCACGAACAAATATTTGCATGATCATTCATTCGTCTGTTGGTGAACCTGTCCTTATGCATGTGCTCCCTTCGTTCATCCCATTAGTCATCGCGCCATGTTTGTTGGTGTACTTGTACCTGCAGTCACTCTATGACGAGACGACATCAAATCTAAAACCTCCTAGTCTACCATGACACATGATCATTTCGAATGCAGGTGACCGAGAGAGGTAACAAGGTTGTGAGGTGAGATGCTGGCTCTGGGATTTGCCGATGAAAACTGCGCAAGAGTCACTGGGTGATGAATATGGGCGATCCAAGTTGACAGTGACTATTTGCGAGGTCTGGCTCAACAGGAAGGAAAAGCTGTGCAAATTTTGGGAGGGATAGTCTGGGCTGCAGGAAGGAAAGGTAGATAGGATCTGTGCATTTTTTGGAACAAGTGGGCAGCAAGGGCTTGAAAACAAAATTTGCACAATTTTCTGGAGAAACAAGTCAGGTTGCATGGAGGATCAATAGGTAGAAATTGCACATTTTTTTGGAGGAACTGGCCGGGAGCCTAGCAGCCAAAACTGCACAATTCCTAGAGGGAACTAACACCTAGTTGTTGGGTCACTAGAAGCAGAAACTGCACAATTCCCAAGGGGAATAGGCAGTCAGCTACCGGGAGCTTGGCAGAAAAAACTGCGCAATTCCTAGAGGGAACTTTCAGTCCAATGCTGGGAGCTGCTGGCGAGAGAAATTGCACTAATGTTGGGAGGTCGGCCTACTGATCATCTCTCCGCAATTTCTGGGTTGAGCGGACTACTGGGTAGTAGAGGGCTTGCTCATGAAACTTGTCTAATTTCCTGGATGAGCAGCTCATCGACTATCGGAAGGACTAATTGGAAAAACTGTGCAATTTTTTTAGGGAGACAGGGACATGCACTGGGTGTCTATCCAACCTATCTGTGCAATTTCCTCAGTCAGCAAATCAGGCAAGGTCAGTAGTCTTTGCTCAATTTTTTAAGGGAGTCAGTCCCAAGGTTGTTGTCGAGTCCAACTCTCTGGTTGGCTAGCATGAATCTTGATTTAATTACTTGCAGGAAGTGCAACTTGAAAAGACTTGCTTGGTGCTTCTGTGATGTTCTAGGTGACAGTCAATCGATTCGATGGCAAGGTGATGGTCCAGTTGTC
Source organism: Pinus tabuliformis (assembly GCA_031772625.1). Taxonomy (NCBI): domain Eukaryota; kingdom Viridiplantae; phylum Streptophyta; class Pinopsida; order Pinales; family Pinaceae; genus Pinus; species Pinus tabuliformis. The sequence goes on along the minus strand of CM062819.1, from coordinate 1,431,691,633 downwards.
AGAGGGGAGTCTGGTCATCAAAACTTTAGTAAAATTACTAAGTGTGTGAATAAGTGAAATATGCACATGTGATCTTGCAAACACACACCAACATGACTTGACGATGAGACCACCCAAACCATCCAGACACACATGTTCAAGAAGACTGACCGACGGTGTGAGCGACAAGTGTGACACTTGTGATTGATCGTTGATCGACCCTGATGACACTTGCACGATAGTGAGTGTGACTCCATGTGTGAGTGAAAAAGATGCTTTCATAGTGAACACAACATGTACACACAAAGCGAAGACCTTGAGCATGACCATATCATGGTCGCAAGCATGACTTCGATATCAACATGAAAAAATTTGGATAGAATGAACAAGCAAGGTGCATACAAAGACTCACATGGGCTCACGGAGTGAACCCGAGTGTATGCAGTCATCAAGTCAAACTCTCAAGGGAGGCTCCAAAATTGAGTGTACGCCAAAACTTTGGAGGGTGGTTGTAGTCGCTACAACACTTGGTGACACACTGGTAGAACTCCAACTTCTCTATTTTGGTTCATTGATAGCACAGGGCCTTGGTCTTTCGGGGAGTACTAAATCATTGTGCAGGTTACTTCGGCTTCCCCACTTACCCCATGGACATACATGGTTCGCTTTTTTCCAACTCAGTCAAATGCAATCAAAAGTTCAGCTTGATCATAATGTTTCGAATCCATGAAGGGTAGTTTAGCTCGTGAGTTGAATGTTTTCAAAGTATAAGTTTTCTTCTCTGGTGTTGCTCTACTACCAGCAAACCTGGACAGTACCCCGGCGGAGTCATGCAGGAACACACACATTTCTCCACTACTAGCGAACCTGGTCAGTACCATGTTGGAGTTTCATGTTTCACCTCTCTGCGCAGGAAGGCTTTCTCTTCTTTCACCTTTGTATTTTTCAAGAGCATTGTGCATAGGAAATTATTTATTTTTGGGGTGGAAGATGGATCTTGACTTATTAGGAGTAGAAGAGGTTGTTCCTTCAGAGAAGCATGTAAGACCTCTGACATAGGTTTGCTCATTTAGATTTTCCCCTTCTCTATTTCTACTAGTTGGATGAGCTTGAACACACAGATTAGAAAGATGAGTACAGGCATGGTGCTTCCTAGTGTGGACACAGGTTCATGGTTGGACCAAAACTTCCCTTGCATACGGTTCGTATTTTCCGCCAAGACTTCATCGACCAAAGGTTATAACCAAGCACAGAGAAGACGAACACAAGACTGACCAAGTGCTAAAGTCTCACAAGTGTCTTCAAATTTCATCCACATACTCTATTCAAAATCCAGAATGTAGTAGTTGGCAGCACTTATTTTCAGAAACAAAAATAGTAAGGTATTGAGCAAACCAAACAAACGAAAACAAAAATAGTAAGCCAAGCAAACAAAGTGAACACAACAACAAGAAAGCAAAACAACCAAGTCAGCAAGCAAACAAACATGCAAACTAGAAAGCAAAGACAAGTGAAGAGCAAACACTACTCCTACTCCTATGTTAAACGGTCGGGGTTACGTGAAATGAAATTTCCAATGAAGCCACCATAGGTGTACCCGACCTGGAGTCACAAAGATATGAGCAATTAAAACAAATAAAAAATAGTGTGCAACAGAAAATGAAAAAAATTGATAAACTTGCACACGAGAGAGAAGGTCTCGCCTTTGGGTGAAAGAATGTGTCACAACCACCCAACACACGCGCTTACCTCTTCTGTGACTACCGTTTTTGAACAAACCTCGGAGGCCTCTTGCGAGTGTGTTTTTTTTCTGCACCAATTTTCTCAGCGAGTGCAAGGAAGGACTAAAGCTTGTTACCTGCAACACGAATTTCCAAGTAAGATTGTTCTAGCCATTCAGCGATTGGATCATAAAATTTGTGATGGTTGTTTTGAAATATTCGTGATCTTTGAGAAGATAAATTCCTGATTCGAGAGAGGGGATCACAATGGGAATATGATACGGATAGATAGATTTTGTCATTCTCATCAATCATGTCAAGACAGTGAGGGTCTGCCATAGCCATTAGTGCAGGCCGAAGTGCCTCACTTTCTTGACAAAAGTCTAAGAATAAATATGTTACATGGTGAAGATCATAGTATGCGAAGCGACTGTCATTGGATGCATTGTTGGGAAAATGATAAACTGCATGACAGCCACCCAAGATAGAAGAGAAATCAGACCAGTCAGTTGAGATGACGGATTCCCAGTTCGACATGAACAAAGAAACCTTTTGAGCAATCATGTGAACACTCTGAATGAGGAAACTAAGTTCATTGTGCGCTAGCCATGATAAAACACTCACCTGCAACTAGTGAAAAACGCATAGGCATCATGGCATCAAAGAAATCTAGTAAGGATGCCAGCACTATGAATGTGTGGAACCGATTGGGGTGTGGCGAAATGAGAGTAAATTGATTCACATGATAGGTTGTGCTCTTGTCATCACATAGGGAGATTGCTAGTGTGATGAGTGGGCATATTTGACGTGCAAAATTTGCAAAAAGACAAAGGAGTTGATTACGAGAGAGAACATCTGATAACTATGATTTCAGATATAGATAATCTTTGAGATGATAAACTTCACTGTCCCATGATTGGATGAGGGATGGACACTCCCAACCTAAATTGGAAGTAAGAGAGGTGCATGAAGACAGACATGTTGTAACAGACTCGTGGATTCAATCATTAGCGAAAATCTTAAATTTTGAAATATCATACCCCAAATAGTAAATATTCTTTACACGGGGATCCACGTTGAGTGCAACCAAGTAGATAGACGAATTTTGTATGAGAAACGAGATCTGATTTAGTTTGACGGGCTTACCAGAGTCGCGGGGTCCTGACATAACCATCAATGGACATTGAAGTGCCTCGACTCCTTGGCACATCGCAGAAATTTCCAGAATTAAAAATTTACATTTTGGAATGTAAACCAGATCATGCATGGCTTAAGGATGGTTGTTGTTACTGATTTCAAAACTTCTCTTAGGATGGCAGCCATCTCTATCACAGGCTTCATCAAAATTTTCAGCAAGCTGACTTGACAAGTTTTCTTCATGCAACGCACAAGATGATGCCGAGTGGGAAGAGTATTGTGTGTTGAGACTATTTTCATCATGGACAACCTCATTGCCTTGTGTCGATCAAGGAGATAACTTAGAAGATGAAGAAGCAAGAGAATGTGGAGTGTCTTCGACGCATGTTGATGCATTGTGAATGATAGGACACACAGGCAAGTGAGGTGTAGAGGAAGCTTTGATATGGATGTCTTCTTTGACCAGTGTGCATTCCAGATCTGAGTTAGAGTGTACATGAGATGAAAATAGATCATATGATGTGCTTGGGTGTTCATCACAACATACAGAAGTGTGGGAGTGATGATAGCCCAAGACTAGAGGTTGATCAAAATAATTGATTGTGCATGATGTTTCACCAAGATTCGCAGATCGAGGATCGATCAAGAATGGAAGCTCAATGTTTTGAGAGGAATTGATTGTGTCTTCACCATCCTGCTCCTCCACTTGTATGATGATATTTCCTTGCATATGACTGCAACTTGAGTTAGCAACTCGAGAATCAAGAGAGTGTGTGCAGCTAGATTGTGAAGTAGATCACTCAAGTGAGTCATGGTGCTAAGAGTCATGGCTTGCAGATGATGGAGGATGGAAAAGATGTCGATTAGACTCAAGACTTGGGTTAGGAATGGTGATGTCCTCTTGCGAAATGGAGGGATGAGTTTTCGCCATAAGCTTTCCTAAACATTCTGGAATTTTCTCCGTTGGGGTGGGAAACAGCTGAGTAAATGGATTGGGAACATGTTAAACAGATTTCTCATCTTTGCAACCGCTGTGAGGGGGGACTCGTTGCACAGATTTCTTAGTTTTGCGGTTGTTGGGAGGGGGCACCCTCTTTGATACATGAGGTGTCTCATGATCTGCAAGAGTTGAGGAAGAAGGGAAATCAGGAAGTTCACCGTTTCGGGAGACATGAACCAAGCGTTTTAGCTCTTGGATCATGAAGTCAAGGTCCACAAACTGCTCAGGAATTTCATGACATAGGTGAAGGAAGCGGGTAGAAAAGTCCTCAACTAATTCACCAAGCTTCATTCTTAAACAAGAGATTCTTTCATAGACATCTTGGTGGTCACACTCATCGAAGGCTTGATGGAGCTCCTTGACGAAAGTGAGAAGGGAATGGATGGAAGCAGGTGGCAAGGTATGACACCACCAATTAGCATGACCTTCAAGGGTGAGGAAGAAGAGTACGCAAACAAGCTCATCACTATCGATTTCATGAGATTCACAGAAATGAAGAAAATCATAAATGTGCTCGGTTACGGACGTTCTGTCCTCACCGTCAAACTTTAACAAGGACAAGTGATCGAGAAGCTCATCGGGGATTGATAACTGATTAAGGGAGAAATGAGAGAAACACCCCGGGAGCACGAATTGTGTATTATTCATTGGGTAAGAGATTCAACCCAGATGTACGGGCTCAGCTTGTCATCTGGCCCTCCTTCTAGTGCCAAAATGTTGACAGTGCTAGACCCGCCAACATCAGGGGATCTACCTGATATGAAGTCCCAACTAGACTTCACACCGTTTGGTGTAGGAGTTCCATCTGGTACGATGGCCTGGTTGCCATTATCTTAAAGATTTGCCTCGACTATTGCTTTTCATCATAGGAGAGTGATTTGCTTTGTCTTCTGAGAAGTGAGGTTCACGTGCCTGGTGAGTATGTCACTTGTGTTAGTGATTCTTTCACCATAGAGGTAGAGGGTAGGAGTGAGTCCCAAGTCGGTTGGGAGAAGTTCCAACTCTACTAGGAAAACACAACACAACAGGACATGCACAACTTCTGGTGGAACAGTCCACACAGATGCGGAAGTCACAACACACAAGGGATGATAACATGTATAATACTCAGCGGATTAGTCCACACAAGTGCAATGATTGTTATAGCAAGTTTTATGTTAAAGGTCTGTCTGATGTCCGGGAGAGTAATCTACATGGGCAAGACAGCGTTAACAGCATATACAACACATTTTCATTAACATATGTGTATTACAACGAGTGAATTAGTTCAAATGTTAAACATAGGTTCAAGCAACATGCATTACAAGTGTTAAATATTAGTCTTACAACAGATACAATACATGTGTGAAAATGTGTTGGCCTGTTAGTAGGCTTTTGAATTAAGCAAAAGTTCCAAGACACATCGTTACACCATACATCACTAACCCTGTGTGAGGGGCATTGGAGCCATTGCTTACTCCTCAAAGAAAAGATAGCAGACTCTCTTGGCTATGTGGGAGGAGCTGAGGTGAAAATTCCTTGGGTGAAACTGACCCTTTTGGTTGTTCGACTACCCTCATGACTGTTTGACTTCCATGACTTTTCGACCTTACATGAATCTTTGTACAACAAGTGGGTTTCTTGGACTTCCACATTACATTACATTGTTTAACAACATGGCCCATAGTAGAGATGTGGACGACATGACTCATGACATAACTCGACATCACAGTGTTGGTACATTCATGTTGTTGTTGGAGTGCATGTCGAGTTGCAGTGTTGCTGGGTGATAGATGTCTTCATGGTGTGTCACAGCTTCATCTCCACATGGCAAGGTGCGTGGAGTCTTCGATGGTCATTGGTTCGCTTAATGTTGCTTTGGCACGTTTCTCCTTGCTTGTATGTTGGAAGGCTTGACAAGTTCGTCTGTTCACAAAAGGTGCATGTTCATCCGTGAGCACATCTTGCATGTTTTCTCATTCGTCCATCCACGAACACATCTTTGCATGATCGTTCGTTTGTCTGTTGGTGAATCTGTCCTTCTGCATGTGCTCCCTTCGTTCATCCCATTCGTCGTCGTGCCATGTTTGTTGGTGTACCTATACCTGCATTCACTCATGACGAGACGACATCAAATCTAAAACCTCCTAGTCTACCATGACATATGATCATTTTGGATGCAGGTGACCGGGAGAGGTAGCAAGGTTGTGAGGCGGGATGTTGGCTCTAGGCTCTGCTAATGAAAAATGTGCAAGAGTCACTGGGTGATGAATATGGGCAATCCAAGTCGATAGTGACTGTTCGCGAGGTCTGGCTCGGCTGGAAGGAAAAGTTGTGCAAATTTTGGGAGGGACAGTCCGAGCTGCAGGAAGGCAAGGCAGACAAAATTTGCGCATTTTTTGGAATGAGCAGGCAGCACGGTCTTGATAACAAAATTTGCACAATTTTCTGGAGTAACAGGTTGGGTTGCATGGAGGATCAGCAGGCAGGTATTGCGTAGTTTTTTGGAGGAACTGGCAGGGAGCCTAGCAGCCAAAACTGTGAAATTCCTAGAGGGAACTGGTAGCTGGCTGTTGGGTCACTGACAGCAGAAACTGCGCAATTCCCAAGGGGAATAGGGAGTCAGCTACAAGGAGCTTGGCAACAAAAACTAGGCAATTCCTCGCAGGAACTGTCAGTCTAGTTCTAGGAGCTGCTGGCGAGAGAAATTGCACTAATGCTGGGAGGTCGGCCTGCTGAACATCTCTGCACAATTTCTGGGTTGAGTGGATTGCTAGGTAGCAGAGGGCCTTCTCATGAAACTTGTGCAATTTCTTGGATGAGCAACCAGTCGACTGTCAGGAGGACTGATTGGGAAAACTATGCAATTTTCTAAGGGAGACAAGGACGCAAATTGGGTGTGTGTCTGGCCTGTCTACGCAATTTCCTCAGTCAGCAAAGCATGCAAGGTCAGCAGCCTCTGTGCAATTTTTTAGGGGAGTCAATCCTGAGTTGGCTGTCGGATCCAACTCTTCGGGTGGCTAGAAAGAAGGTTGATTGAATTACTTGCGGGCAGTGCATCTTGAAAAGACTTGCTTGGTGCTTTTGCACTGTTCTGGGTGACATTCGATCAAGTCGATGGCAGGGTGATGGTCTGGTTTTCAGAGGGGAGTCTGGTCGTCAGAACTTCAGCAAAAGGACTAAGTGTGTGAATGAGTGAAAGATGCACATGTGATCTTGCAAACACACACCAACATGACTTGACGACGAGACCACCCAAACCATCAAAACACACATGCTCAACAAGCCTGACTGACCGTGTGAGCGACAAGCGTAACACTTGTGATTGATCGTTGATCGACCGTGATGATGCTTGCGCAACAGTGAGTGTGACTCTGTGTGTGAGTGTGACAGATGCTTTCATAGCAAACACAACATGTACACACGAAGCGAAGACCTTGAGCATGACCAGATCATGGTCGCAAGCATGACTTCGACATCAACATGCAAAAATTTGGATAGAATGAACAAGCAAGGCGGACGTAAATACTCACACGAGCTCACGAAGTGAACCCGAGTGTGTGCAATCAACAAGTGAAACTCTCAAGGGAGGCTCCAAAATTGGGTGTAGGCCAAAATTTTGGAGGGTGGTTGTAGCCGCTACAACAATTTTGTAATGTGAAGTTTTGATGATTTTTTTTTTTATCAAAATACAATGCCTATTTTGGTTGCTTTTCACATTAAGATATTGGTTTTTGTCATCACATTGTCCTAACATTTGTTGTCATAGAAGTTACACAACATTTATTTTGGCACAACCACATTCTGATGTTTGTCTTGTAATGTGACATTGCGGCAAAAAAAAATCAATTAGCTTCCATTTGAGATAATAATATAATATTAATATCATTGTTGATATTATTTTACAAAATTGTAAATATAATGCTCTACCTATTGATATAGGTGTTAATATCAAATCTACTATTTCAAGCCTTCACACAACTTTCTCAAAAAAATGGTCCTTTTTTAATTTTAATATTGCTTTCTATTTAGTATCAACAATGTTTAATGTTATTTTCTATTTAGTATCAATAAGGTCTAACATCTTTAACATGATAGATAATGTTGAGAGATTTTTTGATAAAAATCACATAAAGAAACTATAATGATAGATAATGTTAAATTTCTTTATGAAACATGATTAATGTCAATATTAATATATAATACTAATATTTATGGGACATATTTAATATGATAAATAATATTTAACAAATTTATTATTATTGTTTCATATTCTTTACCATCATAATTATGTTAATACATTTTGTCTTCATATTATATGATGGTCAATATTTATTTTTCTTATATGAAATCTCCTATTTTCCTTATGGATGGAGGAATTTGTAAGTTTACCATTGACATTATTGAGTTAATATTAATATTAATTTAAAATGACAAAAATTTTACCCTTTAAAAATAAAAATAAAAATAAAAAAAAAAAAAATTAAATTGCAGGGAAGCTTGAAACAATAGATTTCACATTAACACCTATTAACACCTATTCATATCAATAGTAAGAATATTATATAAATAATTTCATATAATAATATTAATATTATATTAATATAAATATTTAAAAAATAAAATAAAATAATAATAACATTGAAATTGAAAGGATATGTAATATGCCCACATTACATAGAATAGATATTGATGGGGTATATCGTTAAGGCACTTCCTGATGTGAAATCAATCGGTTGGAAACTCCATTGGCAAAAATCTATCTATGTTAAGTGTTTGTGTGGCGCAGGCCGGGTGCGATTCTCGAGTGATTTTGAAAACTTAAATGCACCTCGGTAATGGTTTCTCAAGCCAAAAGTTAAACGTGCAACCATCTCAAAACTCACATAACTTAACAAAAATTAATAATGTAATATAAAAGAAATTTAATAATATAAATGTTAATATTAGTATCAATATTAACATCAAATTTAATATTAATAAACATTAATATTAGTATTTTTATTAACATTAATACTAATACCTATTATATTTATTAATATTTGAAATTGATATTTTTATTAAAGTTAATTTAAACAAATAAAAAAATATTAAATTAATATTAACTCAAAATCATAAACAAAATTATCCCTAAAATAACCCAAAAAAACGTCATTTTTCATATATATATATATATATATATATTACATTATAATTTTAAAATTGAAATTATATATTATATAATATATATTTTGTTGAAATCAAAATTATAATTAATATAAAAAAGAGTATTAATATTAACACTAATTTATTTATATATATATTATTGAAATTAAAAATATAATGTAATATAAAAAGGAGTATTAATATTAACACTAATATTAATATTAATATTAATATTTATTTATTTTATATATATATATATATTCAATTAATACTTTAACATGATAACATTAACATTAAATCATTAAAGATTTAAATGTATTGGCACTTATTTTGGTTGTAATTATCTATCAACTTTTTGTAGTAGTAAGTTTAGCTCAATGGCGATGCCATTAATTTCAATAAAAATAAATTATAAAATCATTACAATTTAAATGTATTGGTATTCATCTTTGGCTGTAATTGTCATCAATCTTTTGTAGCAGCCAGTTGAGTTCAATGGTTGTGCCATTAATTTCAATAAAAACAAATTAATCATTATCATAGTCCTATTAATTTTGTTCAATGGGATAAATCTTCTCCCTTACTACTAAAACTTATATTAGAGAAATTTTGAGGTCTCAAATGGGCCTCCTAAGGAATATTATAAAATAATAGTGGAAATAATAAAATAAGATTACATCATATCATCAAATTTTAGAGGGAAAAAAAAAACTACTTTTTCAACTCATATATTCAGTTTGTCTCCCTATGGTTTTACTCAAATGAACTCATTGGATGTGAATTTAATTCCTCGTTCAAGGAGTACCCATGTTGCATACTTTTGATGGACTTTGCTACATGAAAAATGAGAAATACATGAAAAAAAATTATTGCAATTATATTTTTCATATATTTCTCATTTTTTGTGTAGCAAGGTCCATCGAAAGTATGCATGTTATGAAACCAGCTCACAAAAAGATAGAAAAGATAGATCAACGCCTTATAATTCAACCTCTTCGAGGGGGAAACCTCCCTTACATTACGCAAATGAATGATTCTTTGATGATTCAAATGACAAGACCTGCTTTCTATATATAGGAGTCTAAGGAGTCATAATATAATCAGAGCCGACATAACAATAATAATGTAAGGGCACAATAATAACAATAGTGGGCTTTTATGGGGCACAATAGTAACAATATGGGGACTACATGGGTACAACAATATAATAAGGGGGTTGTACTAATAACAATAAGGGGTTACACTAGTAGTATAGGGGCCTAACATGCCCCTCTCCTTCAAAAAGTGTTGTCCTCAACGCTTGAGTAGTTCTTGATGCTTTTGTATAAAATTCTTGTCATCCCATGTGGAATCTTCAGTGGGTAAGTTCTTCCACTTGATGAGATAATCTGAAATTGATTGATTTCCAATTGTCGGGTTCTTGTTTATGTGACTGCTCTAGGTTCCAACATGATTTTTCCTTCCTCTTCAAGTTCTGGCAATATTGTTTGAATTGGGATCTTCTACAACTTTTGAATGAGTGGCCATACTTCTTCGTCCTTCTTCCATTCATCCCTTGCTTCGTTTATGCAATCTAGTTGGATAATAGAAATAGCACAAAACAATGCTTCCACATCCTCATCCTTTCTTGAGAGTGCATCTGCAACAAAAAATTTCTTCCCTTTTCTGTAGATGATGTCAAAGTCATAACCCAACATATTTGTGACCCATTTTTTATGTTCTTCTAAAGATAATATTTGTTCTAAAACGTATTTAAGACTATCATGATCCATTTTTACCTTGAAGTGTCTTCCCATTGGGTAAGGTCGTCGTTTCTTAAGTGCATGTAGTATTGCCAACATTTCCTTCTCATAAATAGATTGCTTGAGATGTAACCGTAAAAATACCCAATCGCCTACATCAAAAAAAATTTCACTGTGATGTTGATCTACCTGTTGTTTCATTCAATTCTGCACCAAAGTGGCATTATCCTTTAAAAGTTGGAGAACTTGTTGTTGATGATCGATGTGATCTTTCACTACTTGAACCTTTTTCTTCTTGATATTTCCTTCTATATTGAGAGTTTGAGGAGTGGTAATTTCTTCCAATGCTTTACAAGATATGGTCAGATTCATTTCTTGATGCTCGATGTGATCTTTCACTTCTTGAGCATTTTTTTCTTGATATGTCCTTCTATCTTGAGAGTTTGAGGAGCGGTAACTCTGGCCAATGCATTACAAGATATGGTTGGATTCATTTCTTCTTTCTCGATGTGATCTTTCACTTCTTGAACCTTTTTCTTCTCGATATGTCCTTCTATCTTGAGAGTTTGAGGAGTGGTAATTCTTGCCAATGCTTTACAAGATATGGTCGAATTCATTTCTTCTTTCTCTGGGGTTGGGTCCTGGTGTATATCCTCTTCTTTTGATATTTCTTGATCCTTTTCTTCCTCCTCTTCATACTCTATGTAAAATAATTTCTTCTCAGCACACTTATGACCTTTAGTGCATTTTCTATCACAATTGTAACAAAGCCCTTTTTCTCTCTTTTCTTCCAATTGTTGTGGTGTAACCCTTGTAGGTTGTAGAAGGCTAGGAGAAACAACACTTCCATATTTATAGTTGTGAGGGGTAGAATTCCTTGTTGCCATAATTTCGCTTTCAATTTTTCTTGCCAACTCGAATGCCTCCTCCAATGAATCAGGTTCCCAAAAATGAACCTCATGTTGAATGTTATCCTTTAAAGTCCCTATGAAGACATCAATCCTTTGCTTCTCTCGAATATAATTTACCCTTCTATTCAATTTTTGAAAGTCCTTAATGTGCTCTTCCATTGAACCCTTTTGTTTGAGATTTATCAATTGGCCAAAGAAGGAGTTTCTATTTGTATCCTCATAATGTGCTATCATTTCCTCCGTGAAAATTGACCACGTAACAAGTGGTTTACGAGAACAAAGCCCTTTATACCATAAAAATTGATCTTGTTCTAAATATGAAGATGCAATACATACCTTTTGTAATAGTGGTACACCATGTAGATCAAAATATTTCTCCATCTATAGTATCAAATTTACCGGATCATTGCCATCAAACTTCCTCATCTCGCTTTTTCTTGATTTTAGGAGCTCAATCTTGAAATGATTGTAACTCTGTACTTTTAGATCTTTAAGTTCTGAAATCGCGATCTGCAGTAGCCCTCTGTGTCCTCTTTCCAATGCCACCAGTCTGATCAAAATTGGATTCTCCAAGAAAGAGTTATGAACAATCTCCCAAGATGACCAGATTATATACCTTTTCAGAAGAGCGAACTTGTATGAAGTGCCACGTGTCACTATTTTGACCTTCAGGTCTAAAAAATATACACGGGAAACTACAGTCCATCCTCTTTTTGTGACTTCTTACGAAATATCAATCTGATGCTCAAAACAGAAGTTATGATGATTTTCCCCAGGTAACCTATTTGGAATGAAATTCGGGAGTCTGCAAAAAGGCCAACTTCCTCAGATCATATCTCCGCAAATATAGTGTGAAAATCTCTAAATTTTGGACCCGAGGTTCAGAACGATTTCAACCATGGGTTTTCTTTTTATCATCTGAAACGTCGCAGAAAAAAAAGTTATAGCGCAAATTCCACGATGACCTATTTGGAGCAGCGAAACCCTAGAATCCAAAGCTCTGATACCAAATGTTATGAAACCAGCTCATAAAAAGATAGAAAAGATAGATCAACGCCTTAGAATTCAGCCTCTTCGAGGGGGCAACATCCTTTACATTACACAAATGAATGATTCTTTGATGATTCAAATGACAAGACCTCCTTTCTATATATAGGATTCTAAGGGGTCATAATATAATCAGAGCCGACATAACAATAATAATGTTAGGGCACAATAATAACAATAGTGGGCTTCTATGGGGCACAATAGTAACAATATGGGGACTACATGGGTACAACAATATAATAAAAGGGTTGTACTAATAACAATAAGGGGTTACACTAGTAGTATAGGGGCCTAACAATGCAACATGAGTACTCCTTGGATGAGGAATTAAATTATGCATCCAATGAGTGTTCTCACTCGAAATTTGAGTAAAATCGTAGGGAGATAAGTTAAAAATATGAGTTGAAAAAATAGTTTTTTTTATCTTTCTCATGTTTTAATCTTTTCACTTTTTTACTCCAAAAATGGTGAATTATCCCCCATGGTTGACATAATTATTTTGAATCCTATTGGTTCTTATAAAGTTGATTTTGTTTGTACATTTTTGTTTTGAGGCCCATTTTAGACCTCAAAATTTATCTAATGTCTAGCCATTTTTTTTCATTTTAAAGTCATATTTTGTTTCAGGGGATTTTGCTTATAGGATGGAAGATTCACGTGAAGAGGAAGGAAGAACATAGGGAAATATCAATATCAATTGCGTCATAAAGGGGAAGAGGCACTAGTTGTCGATGGGCATAAGTGTTAGTGTTGGGGGACAAAATTATCCTTTAGTACAGCTTATCATCTGCATACAAATGGACAGACAGAGAGGGTTAACAACATTCTTGAGGACATGTTGAAGATGTATATCATGCATCAGCAAAAGAAGTGAGAAGAGTATCTTCCACTGGTTGAGTTTTCATATAACAACGGGTATCAGGAGTCCTTGAAGATGAACCTATTTGAACCACTTTATCGGCAGAGTTGTAATACTCCTATCAGTTGGAGTGATCTAGTGAATAGGGTACTGATTGGAACAGATATGTTGGAAGAGATGGAATAGTAAATGCAGGTTATGAAGAGGAATTTGAAGGTAGCACAAGAGAGGCAGAATATTTATGAAGATCAACATAGAGAATCCACGGAGTTTTAGGTTAGGTAACATGTGTACTTGTGCATCAAGCCCAAGAGGAGCTCCTTGAGGATTGGGTCATGTGCCATGCTGGTACCTTAGTATTGTTAGACTTTCGATATCCTTGAGAGGATTGGACCAGTGGCCTACCGACTTGTACTACCTCTGATAGTGAAATTCCATCATGTTTTCCATGTTTCATTGCTTAAGAACTATGTCCAATATGTTGATCATGTGATTGAATTGTATGTATTACAGGTGGAACTAAAGGGAGAATTCCAAGAAGAACCACAATGCATATCGCAACAAAAATAGCTCACGCTCTGGAACAGACCAATCAAGCAGGATAAAGTGCAATGGAAGCACTTTAGACCCAATGAAACTACATGGGAGATGATTTATCAAATGTGGGTTATGTATCGTTCTATATTCATTGGTTGAGCGGATGTATTCTGGTATATGTGTTTGATGTTATCTCAATGTTTATAGGCATATGAATATGTATGTTGTAAATACTACATCGAGTCGTGTTATGGTGTTAATGTTATGATAATCATGATCCTGGAAGATGATATGATGTAAATGTTGCATCAATTTGTGTTATAAAGCTCCATGGGAAACATATGTTTTGTTGGTTTACAAGTGTTATTGAACACCGAGGATGGTGTTCCTCCCAGGGGGAGGGGTTTGTAACAGCCCCTCGTTGATTTTCTATGTAAATAAAATATAAAACCAAGGTCATGGGACATGTATTCCAAGCTAAATGTTGTGAAAAACATAGTGATGGGTATCACTAGTGATTACTTTATGGCTATGGAAACTGGAAAATGCATTGGTAAAGACAAAGGGGCATTAAGTGGCATTTTATTTATGGAATAAATGAAAATATGAGAAAAGGAAGGTGAAGGGACACAGATTTGCATCAAAGAGAAAATGAATGAAAATGAAGAAAATAGAGGCCTCAATGATAAAAGTGCTTCTGAGAATCAGTTCACAGCTTTTTTCAAGTTTTAGCCTTTTGACAGTTTTGGGTGAAACTCACTTCTATTCTCTCATTCTCTTATACTCTTTCACACTTAGAGTATTCTTGGAGCATGCTTGGAGCACTCTAGTATTCACTCAAATTTGGAGAAAGAAGGCAAAGAAAAGTAGGAAAATGCAATGGAACATGTGGATCAGCAACTACAGTTGAATTTCTTTCCAAGTAATAGGTTGCATGTATGAGCTCCTTGTTTATTTTTGGATGCATAGCATATGTGTAGTGTCCCTTCTTGGTGAGATAGCTTTCATGACTTGGAGAGGGTGATTTTGATACAGTGATATAAATATTATGCATGTTATACTTATGTATATGCTTGTATGCTATAGACCTGGTTTAGGACACATGGTTGCTACGTGCTTATGATAATATCTATGGTTGTGTGTATAAAAATTGATTTTTGTTAAGAGCATATTATCGATGTTTTTTCTTTTGGTATCTTAGTTTGGACATAGGTGTATGACATGGATGGTGATCCAGGATTGAGACACATAGATCGATGGATGATTATGGTTAGGTGGAACGTGTGGTTAATTATTATGTATGGATGACATATGATTTGTATGACTATATATGCATAATCTTGTATTGAGCAAGATGTGGTAGGGGACCTGGTTATTTGCAAACAAGGGTTCTCAAATTATAAATCATTGTGGAAGTCATGATACATTATTTTTATGAATAAATATGCTTAATATTGTATTGAGAAGGATGTGACAGGGGATGTTTTTATTTGAAAACAAGGATGTTCAAATTATAAATGGTTGCGGAAGTCATTTCTTTAGAACTAAAATGACTGTGGAAGTCATGCACAATCTTTGGTAAAATGTGAATAAGTTAATTATGAAATTCATTTGATTCCTTTCATCTATGAGATTGTGATGTGTGTAGATCTTGGAACAGGGCCTTACCAATGAACCATGGGTATGAGCTCACAATCCGTACCTTAAGGTGAAGTGCGGTGTTTCAAAGTAGAGTAGATGAGAAGTCATGGAAATTAGGGTGCGGAGTCCTAAATCTATGAAATATAAAGACGTGGAGTCTTGGATCTATAATAAAAGGATTAGGGTGCAGAGTCATAAATCCGTGAAAGATAAAGACATGGAGTCTTGGATCTATAATAAAAGGATTGGGACACGGATTCCTAAATATTTAAAAGATCAACGTGTGGAATCTTAGATCTTTAGAGTAGATCAGGGCGAGAAGTCCTCAATCTACTAAGGCACGGAAATGTATGCAATAGGTATGTGGAATCCCTATTCTATGGAAGAAAAAATATCACTCATGGGTAGCTCAGTGATGAATTTCCTTAATAAAATCTCATTTATAACAATTCTAGAGTGACTTTCTAAAAATAGAAAGTCATGTCTAGCATCTCAAGTATGACTTTCCAAAAATAGTAAATCACCTTCAATCAATGAGTAATCAAGCATAGTTGAAGTAAAATCACTTAGCTTATCATTAATCAATCCTAATAGTTCAATCTTAACTTAATCATCAATATTTTTAATACTATTATTATCTTTTATGAGACTATGATATTATTATTAGAAAACAAAGGAATTATAAATCACCTTCATCTCCTCATTCACTACACACCTCTCTCCTTAGATGATTCTCATGGCTCTATGCAACTCTCTCTCTCTCTCTTTTAATAATACGTTACACTCTCTTTTATGGACTCATCAAATAATGGCATATTACTCTTACACTCATTAACAACATGTCATAAAAGAATCTTCTTATGCTCTCTTTATTGCATATGTTACACTCTCCTTGACTAAGGCATGCATACCTCTCCTTAATTGCGTGAGTTACACTCCTCTAAAGGGAATACAAGGCATGCATATTACTCCTCCTTTATGACAATAATTTGTTTTTCCTCCTATATATGTGTCTCATGTATTATCACTTGGGAGGTGCATGGTGATACCAACAGTTTGAGAGATTTGAAGAAGATTATGAGAGGAAGAGATTTGGAGAGTAGCCAACTCCTAATCTAAATTACTAAGTATCTCTACCCAATGGATTTGAACATAAGTGTTATTGAGAGGAACTAAAACTTATCTTCTTTAACTTGCCTTGTATATCTCTCTACTGTTATATTTTGGTACTGCTTGTGAGCTCTTACAGCACAGGGTTTCTAGCGGGAGAAGTTCTCCCTAGATATGGTTGGGTGGAAAACTGGATGGTTCAAATGAGTTGGTTAAGGGATCAAAGATGGATCATATTCTCAGCGATTGGAGTTGAATATCTCTTCAGGTATAATTTTTATTGTCCTGAAATTATAGTATAGCTTTAATATAAAATAAAAAGTAGAAATTTAAATTATTGTAAGAATCTCATTCTGGTTTAAGTTTATGTTTTTTGGAACCTTATTGGATATTTGGAAATGAAGACTAATAGTGGTCTATATGAATGGATGTTTAGATCTCAAGATCTTATTGAATTATTATTGGTGTAGTCTATTTTACTAACATTGGTATTGTAGCATTTGAGAAAGGAAAGCCAAATATTGTTGAAGGTAATTGCAATAAAGAAATTCCAAAGGACTTGGGTAAGAGTTTCATGAGTTTTGGTTTTGTTTCAAGTAATTAAAGGCATGTTTTAAAAAGGGTTTCAGGATATTTTGCAAAGTGTTTGATAAAATCCATGAATGGGAAATGTTATTATTTGTTTTAATCATTATACATGAATAAGTGTTAACTTGCAGCCTACCAAAGAAGGAAATGGATGCATACCCAAAATATACCTAAAGGATTCACTAGATCAACCATTAAAATAAAAAATGTTACAAAAAAAAATGCGAAAGCCAAGAGTTTCAAAGAGAATCATTGAGGTAATTTTCAATCATTATGTATTGCAATACTTCACGATGCTTGCCATGT
Organism: Pinus tabuliformis; assembly: GCA_031772625.1. NCBI lineage: Eukaryota > Viridiplantae > Streptophyta > Pinopsida > Pinales > Pinaceae > Pinus > Pinus tabuliformis. Next base: position 1,431,673,931 of record CM062819.1, on the reverse strand, counting down.
GTTTGTAGGAATGATTGAATGAAAATAATGTTTGATGAATCTCAAAGCCTTTAAATTCACTTACACTGGATGAAATGATTTTGAAAGGAATTTATAAAATACATAAGTAATTATAATTTAATTATAGGTTGTTATTTGTTTTACATAATTGTAGATTCAAGCTTGCATGCCATCTATTTGACAAAAATTGTAAATGAAATTCCAATCAACATATTTGCTAGTTTTTTAAAATTAATCTATGTGTGGTTTCATACCGATTCAGGACAACATCAGGGGGTATCCATGCCATATGAACCTATAACCCCTTATTTGATTCCAAAAAAAAAAAATTCAAAACCTGGATCGTAAATCTGGGCGATTTTGCAGATTGTTGTTGTTAGTTATGTGTGCATGTTATCGAGTCTTTGATGAAATACTAAGATTATTTAGTCCCTGTTTCAAGATGCCAACATTTGAAGTTTCAATTTCTGAATTTTATGAGATAAATAGGTTGAAGAAGAATCTCAAATTCATTGTTGCCAAGTGTTTGACAAAATGCCTCAATGGCTTTTGATTGCATGCTTGCAAAATGTTTGTCAAAAGGCCTCAATGGCTGTAGATTGCATGTTTTCTAAGTGTTTGTCAAAATGACTAAATGGTTGTAGCTTTTGTGCATATAAATTATTAGAGTAAAATTTTTACTACCGTAGTTTTTTTTTATGTACTAGAAATGTATGATTAGACTATTTAATGGATGTAGCTTCCTATGTCTGCAAGTTTTTAGTATGAATGCAAAAAATGAATTTAATAAATTTTTGAAGTGTGAATATAGAATGGGATAGTTGTTACTTTTATTATCTAAATCTTTCATGAAAAAAAATGGGGTGGTTGTTGGAAACAATTTTACAGTGACTAATTTTGTAGGATTTTGTGCAAGTGAGCATAATAAGTTTCGTCTGAGATGCATATATTCATGGCTGCATTCTTGTGCTTCAATAACTGTAGAAAACAACTACTTGTGCCCAATTTATGCAGGTCCATTATTTTACTTGGCATTTTTTTAAGAATACTATGCTTCTGGATTGGTAACAGTAGTTTCTCTTGCTGTAGCAGTCATTATACAAATCATGATTGAAGAATTGTCTTAATAATTGGGATTGAGAATTTTTAAATGATGAATTTGTAAATGTTGTTGAGTTAACATATTTTTTTTTTCCATTTCATAAACATATCGTATTTATTAGATTTACTAATGAATAGAGTCATATTATTCCCTCATTTACCTTGCTATAGGTAAGTTAATACTCATACACTTATATGTCATTTTTGTAATAGAAGCATGATTTTTTTTGTACTTATGATATCAAGAGTCAATAGGTGGATCTTATTTGTCATAATCTAGGAAATAAAATAGGTTGATCTAACTTAATGTTCACACATGGCATTATGGTGGAATTTATTTCCGATCTTACGTAGATCCCATGTATAAGTATGAAAAGAGCACATTCTATGATCTTTTAAACTTGAGAGGAAATGTGTTTTGGAATTGGTTTTGAGGGAAAGTTATCCCTGTCTTCTTATGTGATATTATTATATTGAAATAGATGAAGTGACGTGATTACATAATAACTAAGTTTGTAATGCTCAAAAAAAATGAGTATTACTAATTAATGTGACCTCTACTTCTCTATATTATTGATGGTTGGTAAGGTGGGACCTTACAATATGCATGTGATTATTTGGTTATGTGTTGTCATTGGCATGGAGTATTTCTTGGATTGGCATTGGTTTTATCCTTTCCTTGCAATTTCATAGATAGCCATGGTGTTGTGGCCCATGGGTTTTTCAATTTGATTGTTTTTCTGATTGGTACTCATGTTCCTTATGGCTATGGGTTGGAACAAACACTCTAGAAGCCCTGGAATAGTTTGGATTGAGTCATTACTCTTAGAGCCTAGGTTGGGACAAACACTTTGAAGCCCTTGGTGGGTTGAGTTACTAGTCCCTGCAGCTGGGTTGGAAAAATTCTCTGGAGCCTTGGAAGGTTGTGGGTTGAGTTACTAATTCCTGGAGCCCTAGACATTTTGGGTAGAGACCGATCTAGTTGGTGTTAGCGATGTCTGACTGTAGAGGTGGAATCATCGGTTGAGGTTTGAGGTGGTTTTCCACTGAAAACCCTGGTTGGTTTTGTTTTGGTTTATTCCGTGAGATCCCACATTCATGCTTAGAATATGGTGCAGGGGTAATTGGCTGAAAGGAGATTTGGTTCAGCCCAATCTATGGTCAAGTGGTACATGGAAGTCCCTAACTTGGTTGGATTTTGCATAAGTTAATAAGAGGTATTCTTCTAATTTGATTCATGTATACTTGCAGTATTTATGTTAGTGATATTATGATTGAATTTCCATGGTCTCTATGCTGGTTATTTTTTATTTATATGTTGGTTATATGATGTGTACTATCTATAGCTCTTGTCATGAATTGTTTAGTTATTTACATGTTGATGAGTATATGGATTAACAAGTGTTGTTTCAGTTATGTGGAGAGGTAATAGAGCCTTATTGGTGATTCTCAAGTGAATCTCAAACTTTTATGATCATATATGAATTCATGATGTGTAGCTTACATGTTTTCCATGTGTTTGACAAAATGTCTAGTGTGTTCTAAGCAGTCTAGGTCAATTTTCTTACTCAAGTTTGAATGCTTAACTTTGTTCTCATGTCAATAATGGTTTTGGAAAGTCTCAAGTAGTTATAGGCAGTGGTCTGGAGGTTGGCTTGGAAAAGTGGCTCAGATCTCGGGACCACACCCTTTGAACTAGAGATTTTGGGCTATAACTGCATGTAAGTAGTGTCATGCATGTGTTTGGAGCCCTATAACCACACCCTTTCCTTGTTGTGTATGCGATTGGAGCTTAAGGTGTGAGAAAATCATCCCCAGCTTAGAGACTGGTCACCTAGTGTGGTGCTTTGGTCCCTAAGTGTCTTGTAGCCTTGAGTGATGTTTGTGAGAAACTAGATGTTGGTCCCAATTTCATAACTGAATCTTGGAGGTTTGTTCATTTCATAGTAACTTTTCGTCTCATGTTTACCCTGGCATGCTAGTGAAATTGGATAAATGTGGGAGAGGTCGTTGCATTTAGTTATAGACTTCAAACCTGACCTCAATGAAAATAGGATGTCTGATCAATCACGTAGAACATCATTCCAAAGTGAAGAGAGATCTATTTTTATTTATAGATTTTCTAACAGTCTATTATGAGCTTCCCCAACAATTTAGTCATAGATACATATACATATAAATAATTTGAGTCTTAGGAACTTCTTTTTATCCTCTCATAATCTTTGCAGGTGATGAAGGCCTAAGGTGCATTGTTCGAAATGCATTGACACCACATTCGGATCATGGGGCATCCGTTGGATTCCAGTGTTGGTCACTTCTTGCTCCCTGACAGCCTTAGCATCATTTAAATAATTTCTTGTAGAAGATGCATCTAACCCCGGAGGCATGACCAACCCTAAATTTGTTGCACAAATAAACATGCTTAAGAATATAAATACCATTAAAACCATATCCTTAGAAATGTGAGAAAAAAATCACAAAGAGAGGATCAAAGAAATATTAAAATAATTTACTAAAACAACCACAATAGTAAATGCTTGTGGTTGATATACATCAATTGATGTCATTTTCATATGTCAATTGGTGTATAAAAGGTGGAAAATGCCACCAATCGGCATATATCAACCACATTTACTAATGTGGTTGTGCTAGTTGACAGGTAATGTGTGTGGGGTGGATTCATTGACTATGGTTGACCATGGTTGAAGAGGGTTGATGAGGTTGACCATAGTTGAAGAGGGTTGATGAGGTTGACCATGGTTGAAGAGGGTTGATGAAATTGATCATGGTTGACTAAGGTTGAAGGTTGAAGAGAGTTGAACAAGGTTTAATATGGTCAACCACTAATGTAATAATGTATTAATGTTACATCAATCTAAATAACATTACATTAATCTTGACCATTATTACATTGTTACATTAATGTTCACCATGGTTGAAAATGGGTGATATTACATTAATGTTAATGTTAATGTTACATTAATATTATTAAAAAATTCATTAATGGTTGAAGTGGATTGACGAGGTTGACCATGGTTAAGGAGGGTCAACCATTGTTTATCAAGGAAAACCACGATTGGCCTTAGTTGCCCATAATTGACAATGAGTGGTTGACCATGGATTAAGGGGAATGACTATGGTTGACATTGGTCTACCACGGTTGACCATGGTCAGCCATAGTATTGTTACATTAATGTTGACCATGATTGACATTGTTGATGTTACATTAATGTTAATGCTAGTGTTACATTAATGGTTAAAGTGGGTTGACAGGGTTGACCATTATTGAATATGGTCAACCATGCTGGTCAATGTATACCATGGATAACCTCAGTTGAATAAGATTGACAATGATTACCAGGGTTGACCTCAACTTACCATGATTAACAATGATTTCCATGGTGGATTGAGTTTAACCACAGTCAACAATAAATATAGCAATGTATTTATGTTAAATTAATCTAACAATGTAACATTAATGTTGATAATTGTAGCAATGGTTCATTATTGTTGACCGTCGTTAACCATTTTCAACCATGGTTGACCATGGTTAATGTTACATTAATGTTAATGTTAATGTTATTGTACATTAATGTTACAAAAATGGTTTCATTAATGGTTGAGGAGGGTTGACCATGTTTTGTATGGTGACCATGGTTGACTATGATCACTTATGCTTTAATATGAGTGAACATGGTTGTCAATGCATAATTATAGATGACTTTGGTCAATCATTATTTTATCATGGTTGACCATGGTCAATAATAAATATAATGTATTTACGTGACATTAATCTAACAATGTAACATTAATTTTGACAATTGACCATGTGGGCTATGGTTGAACATGGTTGACCATGGTTGATTATGTTGGCCATGTTAACCATGGCTAAGCATCCTTTAAACAAGTTCATCATGGTTGACCATGTTGTCTATGGATGTTTATGGTTGATAATGGATGAAAAAATTGACCTTTTAAAGCATGGTCAAACATAGATGCCCATGGTTGACCAAGTATGTATAGCCATGGTGACCATGGTTAACTATAATTGAGATGGTTTGACTATGGTTGAACTTTTTATCTATATTTTACCATGGTGATCATGGTTTCCCATCATTGAGTTTATTTGACCATGGTTGACTATGGTCACCTATGCTTTACTATGAGTGAACATGGTTGTCAACGTATAACTATAGATGACTATGGTTAATCATTTTTTTACCATGGTCAACCATATATAAATGGTTGATCATTGTCAACCATAAATATAACAATGTATTTATGTGACATTAATTTAACAATGTAACATTAATGTTGACAATTATTACATTGTTACACTAATGTTGACCATGGTTGATGTTATAGTAATGTTAATGTTAATGTTACAAAAATGGTTACATTAATGATTGAAAAGGGTTGACCATTTTTGATTGAGGTAGCCCATGGTTGACCTTGGTTTATTATGGTTGGTTATGATTATGATGGAAAGAGAAATTGGGGGTTAATTAAAGTCCCTTTCCTTTACAAAATCGATCTTGAGGCTTGTGGGTTATGGCCCACAAAGCCTATCGGAAGCGTTTCTTTAGGCTCTAAGCCTTTTAAATCATGAACCATCCAACTATCGGAATACATTTAAACAACGGGAAATACATAGCCGAACCATATGAGCCGGACTTCAAATTCCTTAAACCCGCATTCATAACTATCGGCGGTTCCGTTCATCGCTGGACTCTCCTCCGTGCTGATCTCTGCCTTCTCCGAAACTCCGATTACTCGATCGCCAATCGGTTTATCGGCAATATCTCAATATCGGCCATCGGCATGTCGCCGTTCCACAAACCACCGTCCTTTGACCTCCCCGATATGCGATCGTCGATTTCATTTAAACTGTCAATCTAGATCCTCGATCCAACGGTTGACATTTGTTCGCGCAATTTCTTATCACCATACCTTAAGGTCTGTGGTCTTCCTTCTTATAACAATCCGCTGATGCGATTATAACAGATCTCTGTTCCAGCGATTGGATCTGAACCATTGATCGTGTCGATCCAATGGTCGTTATGCATTCTCGCCGCTTCCTCCTTAACTTAGTCTCAATTGCCTTTTGATGGAATCTATGCTTAAGCCAATTCCTCTGCCACACCTACTTTCACAAACGACTCCACATATAGCAGCATTCATTTGATTGCCATTGATCCTACTGTGATTGATGGTTGATCAACACACATACAAACAATAAATTAAGACATTAACGCATATTTATATATGAAACACAGACACATGGAATCCACAATTACACAATATACTCATTCTATGTATAAGATTACAGAACTAAGGCATCGCAGCCTTAGTACGAGTTCTCATTTGACTACATTTTTAATCACTCTGGTTACACAATTTCTATTCTATATCACTCTATCTCACCTCTTCTGAAAACGCAGGTTCATGACACACACACACACACACATATATATATATGTAAACATTGTTGGATCGGATCACGGAAGGATCTGATCAATCCTCTAACAAAAATCCCCAAAGCTCTTGTTACGCATACATGCATATGAACACATGGCAGATTACATTAATAAGTCTCCTCAAGACTTTATTCATTCCATCTTTAAATCTACTTTAAAACAGAAAAGTCCCCTGTTTTGCTCCCTGGTCCACGTCTTCCTCTTCGCTCTGCTTTGGATTCCTCCCTTTAACAAAGGGTGCTGGATGCTCCTGCGTCAGACTCCCGAGGCACAAAAACTTATGACCTCTTGTTCATATGCTTCTCCTTGTCCTTATCAATTCTACCCACTTCACTTCTTCAGTGGAACTGCCTTCATGGTCTTCTGTGAGCTGCAACCAAACCTCTGTAGTAACGGTCTTCTTTCGTTACACGATACCTCACCAAGCCCTCCTCACTCGGTCTTTTGGCATCCTTCAGGTTCTCTCCTCTAGAACCATATGAGCACTCCATGCTCTAGGTTTGCTGCAATCTTCTCACTTTCATCTGAAGTAAGTAACGGAGGAAGACTGTTATTGCAGAGGTTTGGTTGCAGCTCACAGAAGACCATGATACCTCACCAAGCTCTCCTCACTTGGTATTTTGGCATCCTTCAGGTTCTCTCCTCTGGAACCATATGAGCACTCCATGCTCTAGGTTTGTTGCAATCTTCTCACCTTCATTTGTCGCCATCTATATGACAGTAAGACCATAAACTCTCCAGCTCTATCAATTGTACCTCCCACTCCTTCTTCTTTCTCTCTGGAATCCTTACCCTTCTCTTGCACGCAGAATCTTCTTCCGCTCTGATACCACTTGATGAAAAGAGAAATTGGGATTTAATCAAAATACCTTTCCTTTACAAAATCGATCTGTAGGCCTGTGGGTTATGGCCCACAAAGCCTATCGGAAGCATTTCTTTAGGTTCTAAGCCTTTTAAATCATGAACCATCCAACTATCGAAATACATTGAAAAAACGGGAAATACATAGCCGAATCATATGAGCCGGACTTCAAATTCCTTAAACCCGCATTCATAACTATCGGAAGTTATGTTCATCATTGGACTCTCCTTCGTGCTGATCTTTGCCTTCTCCGAAACTCCGATTACCTGATCCCCGATCGGTTTATCGGCGATATCTCAATATCGGCCATCGGCGTATCGTCGTTCCCCAGACCATCGTCCTTTGACCTCCCCGATATGTGACCACCGATTTCATTTAAACCATCAATCTGGATCCTCAATCCGACGGTTGACATTTGTTCGCGCAATCGCTTATCACCATACCTTAAGGTTTGTGGTCCACCTTCTTATAACAATCCTCCAATGCGATTATAACAGATCTCTATTCCAACGATTGGATCCAGACCATTGATCATGTCGATCCAACAGTTGTTGTGCATTCTCGCCGCTTCCTCCTTAACTTAGTCTCGATTGCCTTTTGATGGAATTTGTGCTTAAGCCAATTCCTCTGCCACACCTGCTTTCACAAACTACTCCACATATAGCAGAATTCATTTGATCGCCATCGATCCTACTGTGATCGATGGTTGATCAACACACATACAAACAGGAAATTAAGACATTAACGCATATTTATATATGAAACATAGACACACAGAATCCACAATTACACAATACACTCATTATATGTATAAGATTACAGAACTAAGGCATCGCAGCCTTAGTACGAGTTCTCATTTGACTACATTTTTAATCACTCTGGTTACACAATTTCTATTCTATATCACTCTGTCTGACCTCTTCTGAACACGCAGGTTCATGACACATATATATATGGAATTATTGTTGGATTGGATCACGAAAGGATCTTATCAATCCTCTAACAAAAAGCCCCAAAGCTCTTGTTACGCATACATGCATATGAACACATGGCAGATTACATTAATAAGTCTCCTCGAGACTTTATTCATTCCATCTTTAAATTTGTTTCAAAACAGAAAAGTCCCCTGTTTTGCTCCCTGGTCCACGTCTTCCTCTTCGCTCCGCTTTGGATTCCTCCGTTTGACTAAGGGTGTTGGATGCTCCTACATCAGATAACAAAAGCCCCAAAACTCTCGTTACACATACATGCATATGAAAACATGGCAGATTAAATTAATAAGTCTCCTCGAGACTTTATTCATTCCATATTTAAATCTGTTTTAAAACAAAAAAGTCCCCTGTTTTTCTCCCTGGTCCACGTCTTCCTCTTTGCTCCGCTTTGGATTCCTCCCTTTAACTAAGGGTGCTGGATGCTCCTGCATCAAATAACAAAACCCCCAATTTATCTTCCCATCAAGTGGTATCATAGCACTCCATGCTCTAGGTTTGTTGCAATCTTCTCACCTTCATCTGCCACCATCTGTATGACAGTAAGACCATAAACTCTCCAAATCTATCAACTGTACCTCCCGCTCCTTCTTCTTTATCTCTGGAATCCTTACCCTTCTCTTACACACAGAATCTTCTTCCCCTCTGATACCACTTGATGGAAAGAGAAATTTGGGGTTAATCAAAATCCCTTTCCTTTACAAAATCGATCTTGAGGGTTGTGGGTTATGGCCCACAAAGCCTATCGGAAGCGTTTCTTTAGGTTTTAAGCCTTTTAAATCATGAACCATCCAACTATCGGAATACATTGAAACAGCGGGAAATACACAGCCGAACCGTATGAGTCGGACTTCAAATTCCTTAAACCCGCATTCATAACTATCGGCAGTTTTGTTCATCGCTGAACTCTCCTCCGTGCTGATCTCTGCCTTCTCTAAAACTCTGATTACCCGATCGCCGATCGGTTTATCAGTGATATCTCAATATTGGCCATTGGCGTATTTCCATTCCATAGAACACCGTCCTTTGACCTCCCCGATATGTGATTGCCAATTTCATTTAAACCATCGATCTGGATCCTCGATCCAACTGTTGACATTTGTTCGCGCAATCACTTATCACCATACCTTAAGGTTTTATGGTCCGCCTTCTTATAACAATCCACCGATGCAATTATAATAGATCTTTGTTCCAGCGATTGGATCTGGACCATTGATCATGTCGATCCAACGATCGTTGTGCATTCTCACCGCTTCCTCCTTAACTTATTCCCGATTTCCTTTTGATGGAATCTGTGCTTAAGCCAATTCCTCTGCCACACCTGGTTTCACAAATGACTCCACATATAACAGCATTCATTTGATTGCCATCAATCCTACTGTGATCAATGGTCGATCAACACACATACAAACAGGAAATTAAGACATTAACGCATATTTATATATGAAACACAGACACACGGAATCCACAATTACACAATATACTCATTATATGTATAAGATTATAGAACTAAGGCATCGCAGCCTTAGTACGAGTTCTCATTTGACTACATTTTTAATCACTCTGGTTACACAATTTCTATTCTATATCACTCTATCTCACCTCTTCTGAACATGCAGGTTCATGACACATATATATATATAGAAACATTGTTGGATCGAATCATGGACGGATCTGATCAATCCTCTAACAAAAAGCCCTAAAGCTCTCGTTATGCATACATGCATATGAACACATGGCAGATTACATTAATAAGTCTCCTCGAGACTTTATTCATTCCATCTTTAAATCTGTTTTAAAATGGAAAAGTCCCCTATTTTTCTCCTTGGTCCACATATTCCTCTTCGCTCCACTTTGGATTCCTCCCTTTGACTAAGGGTGTTGGATGCTCCTGCATCAGATTACAGGATAAGATACATCATGGTTAGCCTTCATTTATTATGGTTACTTGTGGTTGACCCTGGTTTCCCATGGTTGAACTAATCATTGTCAACCACAATTGACCATCATTAGTATGGTCAATCATGGTGACCATAGTTAAACATGGTTTACTATGTTTGACCATTTTGATCATGGTTGACCATGGTTGGTCATGTTGACTATGGTTTACCATGGGCTAACTATGTTCACCATGGTAGACCTTGGTTTTCCATTTCTCTATGGTTGAATATGGTTTTCTATGATTGACCACAAATTCCCATGTTTGACCATGTTTCCCTGTGGTTAACCATGATTGAACTATGTTTGTCACATTGGGACATTGGATAAATTTTGTACCATTATGACATCATAACATGTTATCTAGCTTTTTTCATCATAATGTTTGAGCATTTCTTTTCATAGTAGTTTCACACACTTTTTTTTACAAAATGACATTGTAACATTGTTAGTTTTGTAATGTCACGTTTTGACTTGGGATAAATCACAACAATGTCACATTGTTTGTTATATTTGTAATGTACAACATTGTGACAACATTTGTCACAGTACGTTGTTGGATAAATTTTAATGTAATGTCACATTGTGATATCGAACAACATTTGTGACATTTAAATGTTAGATAGATCTGTGTACCATTTTGATGTAAAAACATGTTTGTCAGAATGTGATGATGGTTTGTTTATCATGTTAGTTCATTTGTCACAATGTGACACTAGCTTCTTCTTTTTTCCATTATCCAAGCATTTATTTCCATAGCAGTTTGACACAATTTTTTTACACAACCACATTATGTTGTTAATTGTGTAATGTCACATTATGAAAAATATATTTGTTAAGCACGACATAGCATTGAATTTCTTTATTTATTGCTTGTTCATGACATTCTGTTTGCACAACCACATTGTGATGTTAGTTGTGTAATGTGACATTGTGATGATGTGTAATGTTTATCAAATAGAAATGTCTATTCTTTTTGTTTGTGAAAATTATGATATTGGTTTGTTTGTCACTACGTCATGTTGGTGTTTTTCATCACATTGTCTCAGCATTTGTTTTCATAATAGTTTGACACCATTTTTGTTTGCACAATTGCATTGAGATGTTAGTTTTGTAATGTGACATTTTGATGATGGTTTTTGTTCATCAAAATACAATGCCTATTTTTGTTGCTTGTCACAATGAGATATTGTTTTTTTATCATCACATTGTCCCGACATGTGTTGTCATAGCAGTTAATACACGACATTTTTTTTGGCACAACCACATTCTAATGTTAGTCTTATAACATGACATTGCGACAAAAAAATTTCAATTGGCTTCCATTTGAGCTAATAATATAATATTATTATTATTATGCATAATTGTAAATATAATACTCTAACTATTAATATAGGTGTCAATGTCAAATCTATTATTTCAAGCCTTCACATGGCTTTCTCAAAAAAATTGTCTTTTTTAATTTTAATATTACTTTCTAGTTAGAATCAACAATGTTTAACATTTTTAACATGATAGATAATGTTAAATGTATTTATGAAACATGTTTACTGTCAATGTTAATATTTAATACTAATATTTATGAAGCATGCTTAATATGTTTAACATATTTAATGTGATAAATAATGTTTAACAACTTTATTATTGTTGCTTCATATCTTTTACCATCTTGATTATGTTAATACTTTTTATCTTCATTATAAAATGGTCAATATTTATTTCGGTTTTAGGAAATATTTTAATTTCTTCATAGATCAAGGTATTTGGAAGTTTCTAATATTTCATATTATTGAGTTAATATTAACTCAAAATGGAAAAAAAATTATCCTCAAAAAGGACATTTTTTTTATAAAATTGCATAAAAACTTGAAACAATAGATTTTACATTAACACTTATTCATATCAATAGTTAGAATATTATAGTTATAATTCTATATAACAATATTCATATTATATTAATTTAGAAATAATAATAATAAAAGTAAAATAAAAAATGATATTAATTATATTAGTATTAATATTAACATTAGTAATAACATTAATATAGTTATTGTTGAAGGAGTTGAGCTCAAGTGGTAGAGGCACATATTGTGTTTTTGGCTATGGAAGGTTCAAATCTCCATAGACATGCTCTACTTGCTTTGCTGAAAAGTGTGAGAATGTCATATAAACGAGTTCTACTAAGTAAGATACATGCTCTACTTGTTGAAAAGTGTGAAAATGTCATATAAACGAGTTCTACTAAGTAATCTCATAACGATTTCGTTGAAATATATATATATATTTGTGCTAACATTAATATTGATACTTATTATGTTTATTAATGTTTTTATATTTTTGTTTAAAAAAAATATATATTAATATTATTATTTTTTTCCCATGGAAAAAGTCGTAATTTCTATTAATATATAAGAAATTACATTTTGTAGATGCCGAGGCATATGCATATGGAGGCAAGATTGCCTGTCAAGATACATGAAGCTGTCCAGATAAAGATATAAAAGCTTAACCGCTAATCGCTATTACTCCACGCAGGGAGTCTGCTATCAACCATATTGTGTCTAAGCTTCTCTCAGCAGGAAGAGAGAAAAAAGTCCAAAATTGTATCGTCTCTGCGCAGAGAGAGATATACTATGTACCAAAACCAAAACTGTCATATATACAAACCATTAAAGTAGATATAAGAAAAACATAATTTATACAGTGAGATCAGAAAATATTGGGCTTATAGCCCAATTTGTCCATGTTCTACAAAAGGTCTGTGGTAGTATTGATGGTAGGACCCATCAATTTCCTCTTGTATCAGCCAGTCATTGTCCTGTAAATGCGCTACCTCTTTTGAAAGTTGATCTGCCTCCGAGTTTTGTTCCCTGTAAATATGTCAATAGAAAAAGGAGTCAAATGAGGTTATCAATCTTTGAGCTTCTCCTAGAATATGCCGCAAATTATATGCATTACAATGAGATGCATTGTTGAGCCAGTTACACACGATTTTGGAATCACCAAACAACTAAAGATGGCTGCAATATAGTTCTAAGGCAAAATATATGAGATGTTTTGCTGTACAGAGTTCAACAAAGTTGTTAGTACCCCTGCCCAGGTTAATTTGGATTTTGTATCTATGTGTATCATTCAGAAAAAGGATGGCTCCCCCACCACATCCTGCCTCCTGTGCAGAACCATCAAAATATGCCCACGGTTTGGATTTGTCTATGAATTCAGGTATGATGGTGCGAGGAGGGGCTATGCTATCGTCCTCAAGAAGGAGATCATAATCATCAATGGTATGAAGCAGAATAGAAGGCCAATGGGGGTCCTTGAGGTTGAATATGGAGTGGTTTCTAGCTATCCATATAGCCCAGCAGGCTAGAAGGGGCATGTTCCTGGCTTTACCCTTGTGGACATGGCACCAAGAATTCCAAGCATCCTGAATGTTGTGACCGTGCCAGTCATTTAGGGATGGGTAGTGTGTAGCGATACAGTTCCAATACTCTTTAGCGGAAGGGCAACTTAAGAAGAGGTGTTCGGTATTCTCTTCATCAAGTCGACAAAGATGACACCGAAAAGGGCCATGAAAGGATCTTTTCATCAGATTGGCACCCGTAGGGATCTTGTCAAAAAGTATGTTCCATAGTAATAGGCGGGTACGAGGGGCAGCCTTGAGTTTCCAAAGTGATCTCCAGCTCGGGTCGATGGTCTGAGGTTTAAAGGGATCCATGAGTCTGATGTATCCTTCTTTAGGGGAGTATGTTCTGCTCTTTGCGAATGCCCATATAACCTCATCCGGTTCATCTGTCAGGCGAATATGTGCCTGAGTGAGAGATTCAATGTATTGCTGCCAGTCAAGTCGCCAATGCTCAGGGATGTCCAAGTCATGAGCCGATTTCCAAGCCTGCTGTAGAAAGGTGGAATTATTACGATCTCCTATGTGCTTAATGTGGATGATGCCCCTGCTATTTAGAAACCTGATCAAGTTAGCTAGCAATCTGTGTGCATTACCACATCCCACCCATGGATCCGTGCCAATACGAACTGCATTTCCTTCATTAATTCTCCATGTGATACCTTGTCGCAGTAGAGGTAGTGCATTCATCATCGCCTTCCAAATGTTGGAGATGTTGTTGTTTGTGTGATGTGTCTGTCTAAACCAATCCATCAAGTTCATGGGCCAGATGTATTTTGCTTGTGCAACCCGAGACCAGAGACTGTTGGTGGTGATGAGTTGCCAGCCAAGTTTTGCAGCCAGGGCTTTCGAGAACAGATCAAGCCTTTTGATGCCCCATCCTCCCCATCATTTTGGTAATGCAATTCTATCCCATTTGACCCAAGCAAAGATTTTCCCCGGTTGGTTACCCTTCCATAAAAATCTACAGCATATACTTTGGAGTCTGTTTAGTATGCCTTTCGGTATCCATGCTAGAGTCATCCAGAACACAGGCGAGGCCTCGATTACCGCCTTTATGAGAACTAATCTACCAACATGGGAAAGATATTTTTGGTACCAGATCTGTAAGCGTTTTTCCACTTTCACAATAAGCCACATCCAGTCTGCAATCCTATATCCAAGGGGCTTTAGCCGGAAGCCCAGGTATTTAAGCCCGTCTTCCAAATTGAGAGCAGAGAAGGGGAAGCGCTGGGTAGTGTAGATGGTCTCATGCTGAGAGCATCCAAAGATGGTAATTGTAGATTTTCCTTCATTAACTATCATCCCAGTTGCCTGTTGAAAGAGTTTGAATATATTTTGTAAAACCGTGGAGTCTCCAATGCTGCCATTTAAGAAAATAAGAACGTCATCAACAAACAATAGATGGGTCAGATATAAGTTCTCCGAAATCTTGATACCAACCAACTGATTTCTGTTGCGGGCAGCAATGATGGATCTACTTAAACCTTCCATTATAAGTAAAAATAGAAGAGGGGAGAGAGGGCATCCCTGCCTGAGTCCTCTCTCGGATAGGAAGAAAGGTGTGGCTTCCCCATTTAGTAAGACACTGTAAGATACATCCTTGATGCAGCTCATGATCCATTTGATGTATGCATAGGGGAACCCCAGATGAGTCAATAATAGTCTGATATAGAACCAATTCGCTCCATTAAATGCCTTCGAGAGGTCCACTTTGAAGATCATGCCTTTCTGCTTCTTCGTCTGCAGAGTGTGAAGGAGTTCCTGAGCAGTGGCAATCGCCTCATGAATCTGTCGATGCTGTAGAAAAGCAAATTGCTCAGGAGATATATGTCTAGACAGAATTGGCTTCAGGCGATTTGCTATAATTTTAGCAATAATCTTATACAGACAGTTACAAAGGGAGATGGGTCTGAAATCATTGAAGGAGGAAGGGGAATCAGATTTCGGAATGAGGGCAATGAAGGTGGATTTGATGGCCGAGGGAATATTGCCACTTCTTCTACAGTCCTCCACAATCTTGAGTAAATCATCCCCCAGGATATCAAAGAAAGCAATATAGAATTCGATGGTCCACCCATCAGGTCCAGGGCTCTTATCTTTCTTGAACCATTTTATGGTAGCTTCAAGCTCTTCCTTCGTCACTTCCATCATCAGGTTCTCCGAGTCCTCCTGTTGTACAAACCTAGGGAAGAGTTCTGCAACCCGCATTATTTCCAAAATATTCACTTCTCTAGGCACCTTGTAGATGGTCTTGAAGTGCTCATTGGCTAATCTAGCCAAATCCTGCTGAGTTGATACCACTTGGCCCTGTTCATTTTGAAGTTCCCAAATAGTATTAATGGCTTTCCTTCCATTGGCAAATTTATGATAGAACTTAGTGTTGTTGTCACCTTCAGTGAGCCAGATTGCCCTGCTTCTGAGACACCAGCTCTCCTCTCTTTCCTTCAGGATTTGGGAACGCTTTGAGACTAGGGAAGTGTATAGGTCCTTGTTTGCCTGTGATAAAAAGGTACCATTGGATGAGTCCTCATATAAGGCTATGGCTCGTTCTGCTTCCTTCAAAATATTATCATCGTTTATCCGTTTCTGGTGTGCCCAATTTCTAGTGATCCTCTTAAGTTCTGTCAACTTCCTTATAAAACCAGCAGTATGATCCTCCCGTTCCAAGATAGGATTGGTTTTCCAATATTCAGATACCAGTTGCATATAGGAGGGATCCTTGAGCCAGGAGGCATTGAATTTGAAGGGGCTTTTAATCCTCTGAATGTTATCCAACAGTTCCAAAAATATAGGCCGATGGTCAGATATGCCGCCAGTACCAACCCACTGCCTAATGCGAGGATGAAAGGTTAGGAAGGCTTCTTTGATAAGAAATCTGTCTAACCTTCTTGCAAGACTGTGATCTCCACTTCGATTGTTAGTCCAAGTATACTGGATTCTGACAGAAGGAATGTCTACCCACTGATGCTCTTCGAGTAAGGTAGAGATTGTGTCGGAAAGGATGTCAATGATCCAGGTGGATGTTGGTGGCCACCCACCTATCCCATTTGGACCCCCACAACTGTCTCTTTCAGCTTTTTCAGTTTCCTAAATTGTAGCACAACTTACTATTTTTAGCAGTTTTTCGGGTCCTGAACTTCCGGAGCCGTTTTGAGGCCCTAAACGACGTTTTTTTGGGAATCTGGGGGCAACATGGGTCTATAGACCTATGTTGCCCTTCCCAAAGTGGTAGTGCTCGGATAGATCTTTCTAACGAGCTATTGTACGCGTCAAACGGAGATCGTATGCCAAAGTTACGACCCCGGGAAATTGATGTACCAATTTACCCAAACGGGGCCCACAATTTGGCGTTTCATCTTCTAGGGTTAGGTTTCGGGATGTGAAGGGTTTTCCATTGTTTCTCAACAATAAATAGGCCTTCGAGCCTCATTGTAATACAGTTCGGAACAGTTCAGAGGCATGTAGCCGCCACATCTCTTCTCAGAGATAAGCTACCATCGCCCTAGCTGGTTTCTTTCCATTTCTGTTTGTAAACATATTTCAGTATTTACAGTAATGAAATGAAGTGTTATTTCCGCTGCATCTCTGTTTTTATGGTCATCGCATCTCTGTATTTATGGTTATCTCTGTAATCTATTGCGTTCCTGTTTAAATCCGGATCAGTGGTATCAGAGCGGTCTGCTTTTTCTCTGTTTTTCTTTGCATGTCCCCAACGAGGTCGGGATATAAGGAGTTAGGGCTTGAACTGGTCGAACCTTTGCAAGACCAGCCTCGCAAATCCCGACGGCCTCCCATGGCGGATGAGAAGAAAGACGAGGGGGCAGGAGATCCTATCAAAATCTTGCTCGAAGAAGCGCTCGAGCGGCAAAGGAACGCGATGATGGATAGCTTTGCGCAGATCCTTCAGCGACTACCCAAAAGCGACGCATCGGCTTCCAGTAGCAACTCTGGAAACGCCACACCGTTCAAGGTACAAGTTAATTTTGAAATCCCCATATTCGAGGGTCAAATAGACGCAGATGCCGTAGATAAATGGTTAAATCTGCTAGATGGGTATTTTTCTGTTCATGAATTTTCAAGTCGGGAAAAGATTGTTTTTGCTCTTCTCAAAGCAGCCCCCCACGTCAAGGACTGGTGGGAAACCTACTGCGAGCAAAAGGATGAAAGTACAGGCTCACTATTTTCAGCCGCACCCACTTGGAATGACTTTCGGGATGCCATCAAGGAGCAGTATTACCCTGTCGGAAGCTATGAGGACAAATACATCAAATGGACCACATTGCGGCAGGGACGAGACCAAGATGTACCGGAGTTCACAAACATTTTTCATACCCTTCGCACACAGTTGGGTATCAAAGATTCTGAGCTGCATCTGGTACTCAAATACCGTGGCTGCCTGCATAGATACATCCAGGAAGAGATGGTGTTCTTGGACATCCCCTCACTCGGCACAGCATACCGATACGCTGTCAAAATCGAGCAAAAGTTCAAACAGAAGAAGCGAGACTTTGGATCTGCAAAGCCCAAAGGACAAAGCCAAGGCGGGGTGACCCAAGACAACCCGTCAAGGCCGCAAGAAAAGAACAACACCACGAAGCCGAGGAAGGACACAGGAAAGTGGTGTGAGTTCCACAAGAGTCCCACTCATAACACAAGTGAGTGTCGGACCAAGCAGTCGTTGGTGGCTGAGTTGAAGGCTTCCGAATCAGATGCATGTTCCGATCCTGAGCCAGAACCCGACAAGGTGAATGGCAAAGGGAAGCAGATCATTGATGCGGATCCCACTGCCACTGTTGCCACCGCCAAGATCAAGAAAAATGAGCCCAAAGATCCAGAGGAGGGGGAGCGTCTTTTCCACTCACAGATGTGGGTGAAGGGTTCACCGCTGCGATTCATTGTCGACAGTGGTAGCCAAAAGAACCTGGTTTCAGCAGAGGTCGTGAAGCGGTTGGGCCTACCGACTACACCACACCCGCAGCCGTACAGTATCGGGTGGCTTCACGAAGGACGAGATCTGAAAGTTCGCCAGCAGTGCCGCCTTCCCTACAGCATCAAGCCCTTCACCGACGAGGTATTATGTGATGTTACACCTCTGGATGTTTGCGATGTATTATTAGGCCAACCATACTTATGGAGGCGACATGCTGTGTATGAGTCAAGGCCTCGCGCTGTCATTATTTCTTTGGGTGATTCATTATACAGGATACCAGAGATAGCTCCACCTACTGCCACATCTTTGATCACTGCTAAGAAAGGCAGCAAGCTCATATCACAGACCAGGAAATTCATCTGTCTGGTTCACTCCCAAAGTAAGGGGAAGATCGTTGCTACATCCATGACCCCTGCAAAGGGTTCCTCCACGCAGCAGCAGCAGCAAAGGGATACGGTCATGACAGAACACAGGAACAACTTCTCCTCATCCACAGGGGTACCACACAAGTTTCATGTGGGCGACAAAGTTTGGTTACATCTGCAGAGAGAACGCCTTACCAGAACCCATCAGAAACTCAGGCAACTCCGACATGATCCGTACACCAATACCAAGGCTACGGGCAACAATGATTTGAAGCACAGCATTCCTCCATTCCTTGGCTTGCACCGAGTGTTCAATGTGGACCGTCGTCGACCATGCTTCCCACCATCACTGGACACATCAGAGATTGCAGGACCAGTTCAGCAGATGGAGGAACTCAACGCAATGGGGACCATTGCTTCCTAAGGGGGGAGGAATGATCCAGGTGGATGTTGGTGGCCACCCACCTATCCCATTTGGACCCCCACAACTGTCTCTTTCAGCTTTTTCAGTTTCCTAAATTGTAGCACAACTTACTATTTTTAGCAGTTTTTCGGGTCCTGAACTTCCGGAGCCGTTTTGAGGCCCTAAACGACGTTTTTTTTGGGAATCTGGGGCAACATGGGTCTATAGACCATGTTGCCCTTCCCAAAGTGGTAGTGCTCGGATAGATCTTTCTAACGAGCTATTGTACGCGTCAAACGGAGATCGTATGCCAAAGTTACGACCCCGGGAAATTGATGTACCAATTTACCCAAACGGGGCCCACAATTTGGCGTTTCATCTTCTAGGGTTAGGTTTCGGGATGTGAAGGGTTTTCCATTGTTTCTCAACAATAAATAGGCCTTCGAGCCTCATTGTAATACAGTTCGGAACAGTTCAGAGGCATGTAGCCGCCACATCTCTTCTCAGAGATAAGCTACCATCGCCCTAGCTGGTTTCTTTCCATTTCTGTTTGTAAACATATTTCAGTATTTACAGTAATGAAATGAAGTGTTATTTCCGCTGCATCTCTGTTTTTATGGTCATCGCATCTCTGTATTTATGGTTATCTCTGTAATCTATTGCGTTCCTGTTTAAATCCGGATCAGTCAACCTGGGCCGAGTGACCCCAGGATTCACAGTATCCCAACGAGAAATTCAAATCTCCTCCCAGGATGATGTTTTCTGCCTGTAACAGTTCAGAGTCGAGAAGGGTCCTCCAAAATGTTTCCCTATCCACACAAGGGCCATATACATTTATAATACGGATTTCAGATCCAAGAGAGTGGGCGTAAATGTCAATACCGATGAAACCTCTACCTCCCCAAGAGTTCCTGAGCTCCATAGACTTGTTACAGAAACCTATAGCAGTACCGCCCGATCTCCCAGACGCATCCATAGCATGGAAGGTCCAATTCGGCAGCCATGAGTTGAGAGTAGGAATGAGGGAAGCAGCCGAGCAAAGGGTTTCTTGTAAGAAAATGACATCCAACTCGGTCGATGTGAGCAGTCTTCTGAGGGCTAGTTTTTTGGGGGGGCTAGCAACCCCTCGGCAATTGAATGATAAGAATTTCATGGAGGGTGAGGCAGAGGGCCGTTCCTTGCTCTAAGGGCCCTGTCAATGGTTTGCTGTCGCCCGAGGGCAACTTCTTCACCCGCAGTGTGTCTGGCTTTTGTTAGCTGAGAGGGGCGTCCCCTAGATGATTTAAGGGAGGCCGGGGGAAAAACAGGGTCCAGACCAATCGCATCTAATCCCTTATCCTTTGTTCTGGAGCGGAGAGGGTACCGGGGGGTTATAGGGGGAGAGAGGGGGGGATAGAGGGGAAGGAGGTTGAAATCAGGGAGGGGATGCTGGGGGAAGGAAGGGGGGAGGGAAGGGGAAGGGAGCAGAGGAGGGAAGAGGGAAGGATAAAGCCCAGTGATCTCGGGAGAGCTGAAGTCTCTGAGGGTGGAAGGAAAGGGGGGGAAGTACCCATGCAAGTATGAGATGCAAAATCAGTAGGTAAGCCAGATACAGGAGGAGAGGCAGGAAATAACATACCCGCAGTCGTGGTGATCTCCTTTGCTGGACCAGAGCTTGATGGAGGAGGAGGCGAGGAAGGGATGGAGTCCGCTGGTCACTTGTCTGATGCTACTTTGTGAGGGGATCTCCGAGGTTCCCTTGCATTTTCTAGCACAGTGTCTTCCTTGTGTTGAGTAGGGCTTCCTCCCGTCTGCTCAGTCTCCAGTCTCTGATCAAAGCCCCTATTCTTTTGCAAGAGTGGGAAGTCCTTGAACAAGTGCCCAACTTTGTGGCATCTGCGGCAGTGATACGAAATGCCTTCGTAGTCGATAAGCTGCTTGCGGGATGTGTCCCTCCACTGTATAGTGATGAATTCCTGAAGCCCTCCTCTTGTGTCAAGATTAATAAGGATGCGGGCATATGCCATCATACCCGTGTAAAGATAGGACTTGTCGTACTCCATGTAGGTGCCAATAGCGTTGTCAATCCGTCTGAATATGTCTTCAGACTAGTATTGTAACGGGAGGCCCAGGAGCCGAATCCACACTGGTCCTATACCAATCTGTTCAGTCTCCAGATCGAAGAGTGGCGTCCAACGTTTCAGCAGAACCGGGGCATGCTCAAAGTGCCAGTAGGAGGATAAAACCCAATTTGTGTGGTCGGCACGAGCGAATCTCAAGGCGAACCATCCCCTCACAAAATTCTGCACAAATGGGATGTCAACCAGATGGTGACCCCAAACCTCAGCTGCCCAGGCCTTCAGACGGGCTACCATGTAGTTCCGTCCCCTGATGCGACCGACCAAGACTCTGTCAGTGAAATCCATAGTTTCTCCCCACTGAATGTCCTCTTCTAGTCGTAGGAAAATGTTGTCCGCCTTGGATTTGAAGCACTTGTACTTCTTCTTGGTCCCTTGAGGGGGAGGCAGATGTTGTACCCGGCTCGGAGGAGGGTCCGAAGAAACAAGGGGAGGGCAAGGGTTTGACGAGGAGGGGGGGAGACCATCAGCCGAATAAGGTAAAGTACCGGCAAGAGGCGGGACGGCGGAAAAACAGCCAGAAGGAGGAGCAAAGGAGGTTTGTAGGTTCGAAACAACTGTTCCCCTGGTCACCGGTGGAGGAATCTGGGTTTGGGAGCCTGTGGTAAGGGGGTCTAAACCAGGGTTAGGGTTTAGGCAGGCGGAAACGAAACCGAGGGATGACGGGGAGGCCGGGGGGGTAGATAAAGATGGCCAGGTAGGAGGGTCGTCCGGCAGGACCACAGGATGAGTCCGGGAGGGTTCAGCCAAAGAGTAGCCAGAGCTGAACAGTCCAGCCGACGTGGGAAATGAGGAACGCCAGATGGATACCCCCTCCAGCGGGTCTTCGGAATAGTCCACGGCATCAATATCCTCCATGTCGACAGCTGCTCCTTGGAACGGAGGGCACCTCGTAACTGCAGGAGAAAACGGAGAAGATACCAAAAACCCTCGGACCGGTCGGCCAGGAAACAGGTGCAAACCGCGTATAGTGTCGGACGGTAACGGAGCAGCGAATAAACCCCCGAGAAACACAAACAGGTCAATAATCTCTGGTGGATAGAAACCGCAGCAGGTAGTATGCAGTAACGGGGATATGAGCAACAGCGATAGAGCAGGTTCAGCGGCCATCCGTGAATAGCCGCAGAAAAAACGAAAACCCTAACCGTAACCCTCTCGCACAATCTCCATCGCTCCCCTTCTCCGAATTTAATATTAATTATTAAGTCAAATGACAAAATTTTAAATTTATATTTTTCAATTACAAAGATTATTAATATATTAATACCAAAATCAATATTAATATATTTATTAATATTAAAAAAATAATATTCTTATTTATATTAATTGCATTAATACTTTAACTTAGTAGTACCATTAGCATTAACATTGTTCAAATTATATAATCGTCACAATTTAAATGTAATAGTTATTTTTAAGCGGAAAAAACAACATACATGAATTAGAAAAAGCAGTATTAGCACTTATCCGGGCTGGAATTGCCTAACAATCTTTTGAAGCAGCAAGTTCAGTTCAGTGGCTACGACAATAATTTCAATAAAAACGAATTATAAAATCATTACAATTTAAATGTATTGGCACTTATCTCTAGTTGTAATTGTCTATCACCCTTTTGCAGCAGCAAGTTCAGTTTAGTGGCTACGCCATTAATTTGAGTAAAACCAAACTATAAAATCATTATAATTTAAATGTATTGGCACTTATCTCTAGCTGTAATTGCCTATAAACATTTTGTAGCAACAAGTTCAGTTCAGTGCTTGCGCCATTAATTTCAATAAAAACACATTAATCATTATCATACTCCTATTAATTTTGTTCTCTCGGCAATTTTCATTTATAAGATACATTTTGTTTCAGGGGATTTCGCTTCTAGGATGGAAGATTCGATTCACATGAAGAGGAAGGAAGAACAGAGGGCAATAGCAATCGTGTTAGAAAGGGGAAGAGGCATTGGATGCTGGTGGGCATAAGCGTTATATCTCTTGTGGTGGGCCAATCTGCCTCAGCGCTTTTGGGCCACTTTTACTTCACAGTGGGCGGACATAGTTGTTGGCTCAGGTCGTTGTTGTTGTCCATTTAATGGTCGTTGCTTCTGCCATTATTGCTGAACCTCCAAAGAAATTCACCGTTGCATACATTTATTAGCGCTAGATATATTATGGTCTGTGGAATTCTGGGTGCATTATTAGTTGGAAATGTCATGATTTACTTCGTCTAATTAAGTATTTGAAGCACAATCTTTTCAGTGTTGGAAAAATGTGTAATCAAGGGTATAATTTCTTATTTGACTCTGAGAAGTGTGAAATCAGAGAAGACGACTCAGGAAGATGGGTCCCAACAGCCATGGGAAGACCAAACAATATATTTATTTTAGACCAAGTAGAGTAATGAAACTTGCATTCACAACGAAGGGAAAGATAAGAAAACGGAAGTCATGTTGAATACTATGGAGCAGCCCCAAAGACATGTCTCACCATTTTCCATTGATGTCAAAGGGAAAGAGAAAAAGAAGTGCAACATGAAGACGAAGGAAGTGAAACATGGAAATAGGGGGAGTATGATGACAGGGGAGCATGACTGTTGACATCAATGACAAAGGGATATTGTTGGAAATTGTCATAAATATCAAAAGTGAATAAGTCAGCATTTATATGATTATTTGTGTGCATAAATAGAGTGAATTTGGGTGCAAGGGCCCTCTAGATTGGTATCCCCACCATTTCGTTTGGGTACAAGGACCCTCTAGATTATTAGCCCTTGTCACCCCCATTGCCTTTGATAAGCGACATACTTTATGGGCCCCTTGGTTGGAGAGATATTATTTTTTGAAGTTTGATACCCCAAAGATGGTTCTAGCACCAGCACATTTTTGCCAAAGAGTTGTGGCCTTACCATTCATTGTTTCCCAAAAAAAAGTCA
Source organism: Pinus tabuliformis (assembly GCA_031772625.1). Lineage (NCBI taxonomy): Eukaryota > Viridiplantae > Streptophyta > Pinopsida > Pinales > Pinaceae > Pinus > Pinus tabuliformis. The sequence continues at coordinate 1,431,649,424 of CM062819.1, read as the reverse complement.
GATTTATAATTTAATCAAGCATAAATCTATGGGCTCAAACCAGCCTGGAGAGAAAACATTTTGAAAAACCAAAATTAATTTTTAAATGTGATCTAAATCCCCCCTTATCAAGTCAGCTCATCTTCAGCAAGTCACCTTCAATACAGTCCTGTCCTTTCATAAAAATATTATTATGTTGCTCAAGTCCTCCAGTTAAGCACTCCTCCAAGACGTATATATAACACTTAACCATGGGTTTTTTAGCAATGAATTTCGATGAATCTAAGGAAGAAATAAAGGGAGAGTAGTTTGAGGTCTAAACCTTAAAGAATCCTCTATAGAAGACCGAAATATATGTGCAAGCTTGGAGAATTCATGAATTTGTATCAAACTATATATGTGGTAATAATTTATGAGCATGTTCTATCTCTTGCGTTGGGCAAAGTTTCATTTTCCATTTGAAAACAAGTTTGCAAAAGGAAAAGGACCTATTTTGGAACCCTAACTGAATCTTCCCGGTGGCCCTATTTTGGGCCTGCCTATGGCCTATTTCAGCTTGCCCTGCGGCCTTATTTTTGCCCTGATGCAGAAGTTTGTTTGCACTTGTAAAGGTTATATTTTTTGGTGGGCTATCTCTTGTCTTCTTGGCTTCTTTCTGTGGAGGATATTCACTAGATCAGAGATCGATTTAAGGTTGATTCAGTTTACTTCTGAGATCAGTCCAATGCAGGTTCTGAGGCCCATCTATGACATTGTCAAGGGTTGGGTTTGATGTTTATCTGAAGTTTAATCTCGGACTTCCTTAGGCCTTGTCTCAGGTGACTGCCATACTAATTCAAAGCATATTATGGATCCATTTCACAACCATTCAAGGGCACTTTGTGAAAGCGTTGGCATCCAATTTTGTGGCATTTCAAGAATCAATGTGAAGAACTCTAAAGGCCCTCTCAAAGCTTGCATTGAGACCCATTTGTGGCAGGGCTATTTTTGGATTCCAGTGTTTTGTGGACAGACTTTATCTTGAGGTTGTTGAAGGAAATTTTGAAGCTTCTTTGGAGGTGATTTTGAAGCCTATGTTGATTATGTTTTGGAGTTAATCTTGAAGATTAATCATATCTTGAAGCAAACCTTTGGGAGTAGATCTTGAATTTGTAGCAAACCTATTCTTGAAGGAGACCTTGATATTTGTAGCAGATCTTTAAAACCCTTGTTGAAGTCGTGGAGAAAACTGTTGAGTTAAAAACAAAGTGAGGGAACTTGCCTTAAGGATTTGGATGTTGTTGTAATTGGTTTAGTATCCCTAGTACAAGAGTCCAAAGAGTTTTTCTTTTATCTTTTATTCTAAAGGGTGGCAGGGTGGTGTTAGGGAAGAAGTTGTAGCTTCCTTCAGCAGGTTGTCACCTCCTTCCAGTGGGAGCTGGTAAATCTTCGGGTTGTGGGTCTTCTTGTCATCGCTGGTAAATCTGGAAGTTGCCCTTGTAATATAAATATTGTGTTCATATATATCTTGTCTTCCTTTGATGTGATGTTATTGGTTAATTGTTTTGATACTTAAATTGTTAAAATTTATGAAATATTGATTCACCCCATGTCAATATTTTGAACATATAATATTAATACCATTATTCATATTATTATATAAAAATGTAAATATAATATTCTAATGTTAATATTATTGATATTATTATATAAAATTGTAAATATAATACTCTAATTATTAACATGAATAGGTCTTAATGTCAAATCTACTATTTCAAATCTTCACACAACTTTCTCAAAAAATTTGTCGTTTTTAATTTTAATATTAATTTTTATTTAGTATCAATAATGTTTAACATATTTAACATGATAGGTAATGTTAAATATCTTTATGAGTTATTAAAATCACAAAAATTTTATCATTCAAAAATAAATGCTAATATTAATATTAACTTAAAATGACAAAAATTCTATCATTCAAAAATAAAAATTAAAAAAAAAAAAAAAATAGAAAATTGCATAAAAACTTTGAACAATAGATTTCACATGAGAAGAAAGGATGGAGACTCTGTGGTTAATCCTTCGCGAGGGTTTCAGTTGAGATTTTAGGTACTGCATGTTACTGCAGATTACCCTTGATCAGGCTCCAGTAACCCTGTAGATTATTAGCCGTGCATTGTACCTTTTCGGTTTTCTGCTCGTCGTTTACCTGCTAGCAACCTGTCGGGGTATTAAAGGTTTTTATTATCTATTGTTTGTATTTTCACCCAGCTGTTATCTGTCATCCGACTGCTTATCCCTGTCTCTCTGTTACCGGGTTTGTTTATTCTCCGTTTTCCAGCAGTCTTGAGGTTTCCTTCGTTTCTAGGTGCAGCTGTCAACATGGATGACCTCGATGCCGTTGATTATTCTGAAGATCCGTTGTAAGGGGGTTTCCATCTGGTGTTCCATGTATTCCGCATCTGTAGGTATGTATAGCTCTAGCTTCTCCGGAAATTTACCTACTTTCTCCTATGCGGAACCGTCACAGTCACAGTCTGTTGTTCTCCTGGATGACCTGCCCACATGGTCGTCACTCTCGACAACTCCACATTCCCCGGCTACCCTCGGTTTCATTACTGACTGTCTAAACCCTAAACCTGGTTTGGACCTCCCTGTTTCTGAGGTGCCGCCCCAACAGGTTGTCCCACAGATAGTGTCCACCGGATCTGCCGGCATACCACACCTGGCTTCTTTTGCACCACCTTCTGGCAGTTTTTCTGTCGTCCTGCCACTCGTTTGTTCCTTACCTTCTGCTGCTGGAAACCCTAACCCCTCCTCGTCAAACCCTAACCCTACCCCGGTCTCCTCAAGCCCTTTTCCGGGTAGAATATTGCATCAGACTCACCATCAGGGATCTAAGAAGAAGTACAAGTGCTATAAATCCAAGGCAGACGACATTTGTCTTAGGTTGGAAGAGGACATTCAGTGGGGAGAAACTATGGACTTTGTTGACCGAGTCTTGGTAGGGCACATCAGAGGATGGAACTACACGACGGCCCGTCTAAAGACTCGGGCATCAGAGGTTTGGGGACACCATCTGGTGGACATCCCTTTTGTATAGACTTTTGTGAGGGGATGGTTCGCACTGAGATTTGCTCGTGCTGACCATACCAACTGGGTTTTGTCCTCCTATTGGCATTTTGAACATGCCCTGGTTCTATTGAAACGCTGGACGCCCCTTTTTGATCCAAAGACTGAGAAAATTGGTATTGGACCAGTATGGATTCGGCTCCCAGGCCTTCCTCTACAATATTGGTCTGAGGACATCTTCAGGTGGATTGGAAATGCTATCGACTCCTACATGGAATATGACAAATCATACCAATACATAGGTATGATGGCATACGCCAGGATACTTATCAATCTGGATACTCGGGGTGGCCTGCAGGAGCATATTACCATACAGTGGAGGGATACCTCCCGCAAACAGATGATCGACTACAAGGGAATTCCATATTGATGCCGGAGATGCCACAAGGTGGGGCACTTATTCAAGGATTGTCCTCTCAATCGCAAGAACAAGGGTAATGACCAGAACATGGAGACGGAGCAGCCCAAAGGAAACCCTACTATGCCCGACAAGGATATGGAATTGGTGAAAAACGACAAGGAGGCAGAGGACACCCGAGGAGCACCTGACGAAGCTGGCACTGATAAGGGTATCAAAGATACAAACCCTCCATCGTCTCCTCCACCAGCGTGTTCCAGTCCAGCAAAGGAGGACATCTCTCATCCGGGTATGTTATCTACATCCTCCTCACTCTATTCTCCTGTATCTGGTATATCTGAAGCTATTGCATCCCATTCAAACATTATTGCATCCCCTCCTCCTTCACCATCTCCGACCTCCATGGTTATTTCTGGAACTCGGGGTCGTGTTCCTCCTTCCTCCCTTCATTGTACTCTTCCCCTTCCTCCTCCTATCATTGCCCCCTGTTTCCCATCCCTTACACCATCCTCCCTCCCTTCAATTCCCGTCCCCTCCCCCACTGTTTCCCCCCGTTACTCTCTTCATTCCAGATCGAAGGATAGAGGATGTGATGCGATTGGTTTAGACTTGGAGGTTACCCCGGCCTCTCATAAGCCCACCAGGGGTCGCCCATCCCATCTCACTAGAGCCAGACACACTGCGGGTGAAGAGGTTGCCCTTGGGCGACAACAAACCATAGATAGGGCCCTTAGAGCAAGGAATGGCCCTCTCCCTCACCCTCCATGAAGTTTCTATCCTTCAATTATAGAGGGATTTCTAGCCCTCCTAAAAAACTAGCACTCAGAAGACTGCTTACTTCGAATCTGGTGGATATTATTTTCTTACAAGAAACCCTATGTTCGGCTGAAACCCTTATTTCTACCCTCAATTCATGGATGCCGAATTGGACATTCCATGCCCTGGACACGACTGGGAGATCTAGGGGTATCGCTATTGGTTTATGTAACAAATCCATGGATCTCAGGAACATCTGGGGAGGAAGGGGATATAGAGGTGTGGATATATATGCCCCTTCATTAGAATCAGAAGTCTATATTGTGAATGTATATGGACCTTGTATGGATAGGGAAAATTTCTGGAGAACCCTATTAGACTCAGAGTTCCTGCAGCCAGACAATATCATACTCGGTGGGGATTTAAATTTCTCGTTGGGTTTCAGTGAATCTTGGGGCCACTCGGCCCAAGTTGATGGCCTATCTGACACTATATCTACTTTACTAGAGGAGCATCAGTGGGTGGACATCCCAACTGCCAGGGTACAGCATACATGGACAAACAATCGTAGTGTGGATCATAGTCTGGCAAGGAGATTAGACAGATATATCATTAAAGAAGCTTTCTTAAACTCACATCCTTGTATCAGACAATGGGTTGGTACTGGAGGTATTTCTGATCATAGGCCAATTTTCATGGAGCTAGAAGACATAAATCAGAGAATAAAAGGCCCTTTCAAATTCAATGCCTCTTGGCTAAAGGACCCCTCTTACACTCAATTGGTCAATGACTTATGGCGGTCCAACCCTATACTGGAACACGAGGACCATATTGAGGGATTCATCAGAAAACTGCAAGAGGTGAAAGGGATCTCCAAAAGCTGGGCACATCAGAAACGAAAGAATGATGACAACACACTACGAGAAGTAGAGTTGGCCATCGCCACACTTGAGGACTCTTCGGATGGCACTTTCATAACACAAGAATGCAAAGATCACTATACCTCCCTCATCTTGAAGCGATCACAAATTCTGAAGGAAAGGGAGGAGAGATGAAGACTCAGGAGCAGGGCTATCTGGCTCACTGAAGGTGATGACAATACCAAATTCTACCACAAATTTGCCAATGGTAGGAAAGCCATCAATACTATTTGGGAACTCAGAAATGATCAAGGACAATCTGTAACATCACAGCGGGACCTGGCTAGCCTAGCCACTGAGCATTTCAAAAGCATATACAAGGAGCCTAGGGCTGCAAATATTATGGAAATCATGCAGGTTGCAGAACACTTTCCTAGATTTGTGGATCAGGAGGATACGGAGGACCTGATGAAGGAAGTGACGAAGGAAGAGCTTGAGGCAACTATTAAATGGTTCAAGAAAGACAAGAGTCCCGGCTCGGATGGGTGGACTATCGAGTTCTATATAGCTTTCTTTGAAATCCTGGGGGATGACTTACTCAAAATTGTGGAGGACTGCAGAAGGAGGGGAAGAATATCATCTGCCATCAAATCCACCTTCATAGCCCTTATCCCGAAATCCAAGAATCCTTCCTCCTTCAATTATTTTAGACCCATTTCCCTTTGCAACTGTTTGTACAAGATCATCGCAAACCGTCTGAAGCCTATTCTATCCAGCCACATATCCTTTGAACAATTCACATTCCTACAACACAGACAGATACATGAGGCCATTGCCATAGCCCAGGAACTCCTCCATTCAGTACAGGTGACGAAGCAAAAGGGCATGATTTTGAAGGTGGACCTTTCTAAGGCTTTTGACAGAGCAAATTGCTCTACATTAGACTATTATTGACTCACCTTGGCTTTCCTTATGCATATATTAAATGGATTATGTGTTGTATTAAGGATGTATCTTATAGTGTATTATTAAATGGAGAGGCCACACCTTTCTTCCTTTCAGAGAGGGGCCTTAGGTAGGGATGCCCACTCTCACCCCTACTTTTCTTACTTATCATGGAAGGATTAAGTAGAGCCATCATATCAGCTTGTAACAGGAATCAATTGGCTGGAATCAAGATCACTGAGAGCTGTATACTCACCCACCTTTTGTTTGTTGATGACGTTCTCATTTTTTTAAATGGTAGTATTGGTGATTCCATGGTCCTTCAGAATATTTTCAATCTCTTTCAGTAGGCAACAGGGATGACTATAAATGACAGTAAGTCTACGCTTACTGCTTTTGGTTGCTCACAACATGAGATAGTGTTTGCCACTCAGCGCTTCCCCTTTACATTACAAAAGTTGGAAGATGGTCTAAAATATCTGGGCTTCAGGCTTAAGCCTCATGGATACAAGATCGCGGACTGGACTTGGCTCATTGCTAAAGTGGAAAAGCGCCTACATGTTTGGTACCATAAATATCTCTCCCATGCAGGAAGATTAGTCCTTATTAAAGCTGTGATTGAAGCTACTCCTGTTTTTTGGATGACCCTTGCCTGGATACCAAGGGGTATACTGAACAGACTAGAAAACATATGCTGCAGATTTCTATGGAAAGGCAATCAACCAAGTAGGTTATTTGCCTGGGTTAAATGGGAGACAATAGCAAAGCCCAAGAGATGGGGAGGATGGGGCATTAAAAGGCTAGATTTATTCTCCAAAGCTCTGGCAGCAAAGCTCGACTAGCAACTTATCACTACAAACAGCCTCTGGACCTGGGTTGCACAAGCAAAATATATCTGGCCTATGAACCTGATGTACTGGTTTAGACAGTAGCACAGAATATGTTGGCATTATGATGCAGGTGTTGTACTTGATGGCAACTCACTCAGATGACAGATAATAATGCAGCATGTCAGTAGCAAATATTGATGATCAGACTACGAAGATGAAGAAAGAAAAGTATATACGCATGTTCGCTATATACAAAGGCACGTATACACGCGGGATCATCGATCAAAACGCACGTATGCGTATACACGCACTTTAATGCAAGGAAAAGCGCGTACATGTGGGAGAACTTATTTTTGGTCCATGGTATTTAGTCCTTGGTATTTGAACCTATGGTTTTGGACCATGGTATCTCGTCCGAAGTGTTGATCCCAAGTATTGGGTCCATGGTATTGATTTGTTATGGTTTTGGACCATGGTATTATGTAAGGCCTAAGACTATAAAAGGAGGAGAAGATCATTAGGCAAGATAGATGGAAAAAGTCTTGAATATCTGATGAAGGATGAGATCCAGTATGCAGGTTATGGGTTCATGATGCTTTGCGGTTGATGGAGAACAAGATCTAAGGATAGATCGGGATCTAATGGCTTGGAATGAATCATCTCTATACGGTTTGATCATGCTTATTCTAGTCCTGTATACTGACGCATGTAATGTTCTGTAAATGTTATGATATGGGTATGACTAATGTCTGGAACATCTGCAAAGTTATGAGAAGATATTTGTAGAGCTGTACGCGGGTTGGCTTTGGTAAAAGTGCGTATGTACGCGGTTTTGGTCCGTCATAGTAGCGTATACATTATGATATATGATATTTGAAGTTGCAGTTGGTTCTGGTTATTGTTGCAGAATTCTGTTGTTTGTTTTGTGTTCTGGTGACTGTGTTGTTGACACGGTTTCAGTGTTTCAGTGATTCAGAGCTTGATGAGGCTAGTATTGATTGATTTTGTGCTTCAATGATATTGATGGGTCCAGTATGAAAATTGGATGAAATGTGGCCTTCAGATTATGGTGTTGTGCTTCAAGAGTATCCAGTCTGAAAATGTATGAAACGTGGTACCTGGAGGATGAAAGAGAAGGTTGTAGCCTTCAGTAGGTCAGCACCTACGTACTAGTACATCAGCTAGTACAAGAGCTAACGGGGTGGTAGCTCCCTTCCAGTAGCAGCTGGAAAACGAGTAAAGGTTGGAGCATTTCAGTAGGCCGGCACCTACGTACTAGTAAATGGATTGGCTAGTACAAGAGCTGAGGGGGTTGTAGCTCCCTTCTAGGAGAGTCTGGAGAACGAGAGAAGGTTGTAGCCTTCTGCAGGTAGAAGCCTGCGTACTGGTATAAGAGTGCACCAGTACAGAACTATTGTAAAAGAAGTTTCTTATTAAAAAGAAGATTGAGACGACTTGCAGCAGGTGGTTTTCATCCACATTGGGTTTCCACCTTATATCATGGTGTTCATGTGTGCTTCTTGTGTGTGATGATCTGTTCTGTTTTATTGCTTTTGTTTACTGTTCATATGGTTAATAATGTTCTGATGCACTCATTAAGGATCAACTAACTAAATCATAAGTTTACTGGATATACGCTGGTTGCATTAATCACAGTTGCGTATACACGCGGTTTGCCTTAACTGAAATAGCGTATATGAATCTGAATATGGAAATGAAAAGTTTTATTGATTTGATAATACTGATTCACCCCCCCCCCCCCCTCTCAGTATTATTTCCAACAATTGGAATCAGAGCAAGTCCTTTGGTAGAAGCTTGATCGCTTGAAGGAGATCCGTGGAGCAATGGGAAAGAAGCTTAAGAAGAAAACACCTAAGAAGAAGAAGACATCTCAGAAGAACTATGACAGTGGGAGTACCGATTGGGGAATATGTGGAAGAATCACTTCAGATTCAAAATCACTTCAGAATGAAGATGAACAAGCAAAAGATCTATCAAGTATGAATTTTTTATCCTCTGGTGATACATCTATTTATTCATTTGAAGATGATGAAAGTGATAGCGAAACAACTGAATTTTCTCTTATGGGTGAGCAAGAAAGATGTCGAATAGAGGCAGTATTTAAAAGGCTTACAGAAAAAATTAGAGACCAACAAGATCTATTGAACAAAAGGGAATGTGCCTTCAAAGAAGAAGCTACCAAACTAAAGGCTCAACTAGAGGAAGGTAAAAAGGTAAGGAAGTTGTTCAAGGAAAAGTAAGATCAATGTCAAAAGTTGCAGGATGAAGTGAATGAAAGGATCACAATAATCAAGAAACTCAGAGATAGATCCAGTTACTAAAAGGCTTGAAGCTACGATCCTCTCGCTAAAGGAAGATCTTGAAGAATCAAAGAAGCAGAATAAAGAACTACTCCAAGCTCATGAAAAGCAAGAAAATGAAGTTCTTGATCTAAGACATCAGTTGGAAGAAGGAAGAAATGTTGAAGAAAACATGAAGAAGCAGTATCTTGAAAAGGAAGAGCAACATCAGGTTGAAGTAAATATTCTAAAAGATAAATTAGAAGAAAAAGATAAGCTCTTACGATTTCAAGATAGTACTAAGAACTTGGATGATATTCTTAGTAGTCAAAGGTCTCCTGCTATCAAAGCTGGTCTTGGTTTTCATGAATCTGTTGAGGAAGAATCTAGTTCACAAAGTAAGACAAGGGAATCTAATGCAAAATCTGAAATGCTCAACAAGGAGATGAGAGGCCAACCCCATCAACAGCCAAGGAAAGAAATTCTTCAAAGAAAATCTTTTACTCCTCCAATGAATAATGTTGAATGTTATGTATGTCATAATCTTGGACATGTTGCAGCCAGATGCAGAAGAAGAGTGGTTCAAGACCGTCATGTAGAAAGATCATCACATTGCAGGTACTTTAATGGATATTGTTTTTCCTACGATATGTTTGGTCACAAAGCTGCTGATTGGTACAGGAGGAATATGAAAAATGTAAGATGTTATGCATGTAACAAGCTGAGACATATAGCAAAAGAATGCAAGAACAAAGTATGGGCACCATACCAAAAGGAGAAAACATCATCACACTTGAAGATATGGAAGAAGAAGGAAGTATAGTCAAAAAGATGTGGCACAGCACAATGTACAGACATAATCAACTCAGAGGGAGCTGAAAGTGTAAAACTTCAGTATCCTAAATCTCATACGCAAGTTTCATAAAGGGAAGTCACATATATACGTGAATTAGACAGTGCACAGTCGCGTATATGTCATTTTGAGAAAAGCAATGGGACAAGCTCAGGAAAAGGGCCTGATATGATTCAGTCCATTACTTGCTCTGTTTGATAATGATTATAATCTGATGATGATGTGTGGAAATGTCTTGATACTTGTAAGATGTTTTAAAGTGTTTTGATCCTAATTTAATGATGATGATGCCTTGATACTTGTTATTGATATTTTCATGATCAGACCTGACAGTGAACAGATGGCACAGGTTCAGGGGGAGCATATACTTTTAATAATGCATTGTTGGCATTATGGTTAGTAGTCCTTGGTGATGATGCTTGTATGGCTAAATGATATATCTTGCTATGATATGGTTATGAGTTTTCCATCTCGTATGATTCTTGGGGTTACATAGTTGATGTTCATATCAGATTTGTGCTTGACTCTCTGATGATGCATATATGGTGCTTACATGGTGATCTTCATAAGGATAAGGAGAAGTACAAAGCTTGAATACACATCCTCATTACTTGATGATGAGTCACTCATATGCTTCTGTCGTCATATGCATAAAGATCATATAATACAGTTATGATGCAGGATTCCTATAGTTCTTGGCACTCATGTGGATAAGGATTGTTGTTGTTGATGATATCAAGAAGTCTTGACAAATGATCTTGAGCTCAAGATACATAGTGCTAATTCATGGATGACTACTCAAAGTTGCATTGTTGGAGACATGATGATGATGAGTTCTTACCTATGTGATGATAGGTTGAGACTTACATATGTTGATTGATGCAGATGTTCCCAAATGATGATACTTGGATCATGCAGATCTTGATGTTGATGAGATGGCTATGGTGTTTTTCACATATGATATAATGTGAATGATTCGGTTGCTGGTCTAGATGCTATTGACATATGCTTATGGAGCAGATCATACACTATGTATGATAGTTGTTGATGACTATCATAGTCTTATGTTTTGTCTCTGTTATAAAAGTCAGGTAAAGGTCATATCAAGTCTCATGATGTAATATTTTGTCTCTATCTGTTATAGGCATTTGATGAATCCCTTTTGGTCATATATTGTAATTTGTACCCCCTATGCATGGGAAGGATGATGTAATATTTCAGTCATGTATAAACAAGTGGTATCTGGTGTATCCCCACTTGTTTGGGTAGATAAGTCAATATTGATATATTCCCACTTGGTTGGGAGATGGATGTATGTATGAGTATTTGGTGGTAGGAAGGTCCCTTATGATGTATAGAGTCATGTTATTTCTTGTAGAACATCTTTTTGCAGACCTTGCTTACAGTCAGGGGGAGCATGAACAACACACTTCAGTAGAGCAGAGCATTCAGCATGTACTCAGAAGGAGCATGGACAGATTGGTACACCTTGGCATATACAAAGGGGGAGCTCATTCAGAGATTTCAGCAGGTACTCAGGGGGAGTATGGACAGCGGAATGTTTATCAAGGAAAGAGAATATCTTAGTCCGCCCTTTGCCCTTGATGTCAAAGGGGGAGAGTGATTTGGTGTTGTTACCATCAAGTCCAAAGGGGGAGATTGTTGGCATTATGATGCATGTGTTGTACTTGATGGCAACCCATTCATAGAAGAAAAACTCACTAGAAGAATCTACAGAAGAAATATCAGATGTGACAGAATACATGGGATGCAGGACAACTCAAAGGAATCAGTTCAGATGTAATGAACGATGACAATTCATTAAGATGACAGTTCTCAGTATGGAAAGTTAGCTTTGCCATCAAGTCCAAAGGGGGAGATTGTTGGCATTATGATGCAGGTGTTGTACTTGATGGCAACTCACTCAGATGACAGATCATAGTGCAGCATGTCAGTAGCAAAGATTGATGATCAGACTACAAAGATGAAGAAAGAAAAGTATATACGCAGGTTCGCTATATACAAAGGCGCGTATACATGCGGGATCATCGATCAAAATGCGCGTATGCGTATACACGCACTTTAATGCAAGGAAAAGCGCATACATGTGGGAGAACTTATTTTTCGTCCATGGTATTTAGTCCTTGGTATTTGAACCTATGGTTTTGGACCATGGTATCTCGTCCAAAGTGTTGATCCCAAGTATTGGGTCCATGGTATTGATTTGTTATGGTTTTGGACCGTGGTATTGTGTAAGGCCTAAGACTATAAAAGGAGGAGAAGATCATTAGGCAAGATAGATGGAAAAATTCTTGAATATCTGATGAAGGATGAGATCCAGTATGCAGGTTATGGGTTCATGATGCTTTGTGATTGATGGAGAACAAGATCTAAGGATAGATCGGGATCTAATGGCTTGGAATGAATCATCTCTATACGGTTTGATCATGCTTATTCTAGATCTGTATACTGACGCATGTAATGTTCTGTAAATGTTATGATATGGGTATGACTGATGTCTGGAACATCTGCAAAGTTATCAGAAAATATTTGTAGAGCTGTATGCGGGTTGGCTTTGGTAAAAGCGCGTATGTACGCGGTTTTGGTTTGTCATAGTAGCGTATACATTATGATATATGATATTTGAAGTTGCAGTTGGATCTGGTTATTGTTGCAGAATTCTGTTATTTGTTCTGTGTTCTGGTGATTGTGCTGTTGACAGGGTTTCAGTGTTTCAGTGATTCAGAGCTTGATGATGCTAGTATTGACTGATTTTGTGCTTCAATTATATGATGGGTCCAGTATGAAAATTGGATGAAATGTGGCCTTCAGATTATGGTGTTGTGCTTCAGGAGTATCCAGTCTGAAAATGTATGAAACGTGGTACCTGGAGGATGAAAGAGAAGGTTGTAGCCTTCAGTAGGTCAGCACCTACATACTAGTACATCAGCTAGTACAAGAGCTAAGGGGGTGGTAGCTCCCTTACAGTAGCAGCTGGAAAACGAGTAAAGGTTGGAGCATTTCAGTAGGTTGGCACCTACGTACTCGTAAATGGATTGGCTAGTACAAGAGCTGAGGGGGTTGTAGCTCCCTTCCAGGAGAGTCTGGAGAACGAGAGAAGGTTGTAGCCTTCTACAGGTAGAAGCCTGCGTACTGGTATAAGAGTGCACCAGTACAGAACTATTGTAAAAGAAGTTTCTTATTAAAAAGAAGATTGAGACGACTTGCAGCAGGTGGTTTTCACCCACATTGGGTTTCCACCTTATATCATGGTGTTCATGTTTGCTTCTTGTGTGTGATGATCTGTTCTGTTTTACTGCTTCTATTTACTGTTCATATGGTTAATAATGTTCTGATGCACTCATTAAGGATCAACTAACTAAATCATAAGTTTACTGGATATACGCTGGTTGCGTTAATCACAGTTGCGTATACACGCGGTTTGCCTTAACTGAAGTAGCGTATATGAATCTGAATATGGAAATGAAAAGTTTTATTGCTTTGATAATATTGATTCACCCCCCCCCCCCCCCCCCCTCTTAGTATTATTTCCAACAGAATAAACAACAATATATCCAATATATGGAAGGCAGTTATAAATGTTATTCCACTCACCCGGGAGGGCATTACGTGGAGAATAAAGGATGGAAATGTTGTCCGTATTGGCACGGACCCATGGATTGGTTTTGGCAATGCTCACAGGCTGCCTGCAGAATTGTTAGGGCACTTACACAGCAGGGATATCACACACATCAGGCACATCGGTGATAACAACAATTCTTCCTTTCTACAGCAGGCTTGGAAAACGACTCTCGACTTGGACATTCCTATACAATGGCAGCAAGATTGGCATGACTACACGGAAGCTCTCACCCAGGCTCACATTCGGCTTACTGAAGGCCCGAATGAGATTATATGGGCTTTTGCCAAACACGGATCATACTCTCCTAAGGAGGGTTATATTAGATTGATGGAACCTTACAAACCCCAGGACATCAACCCGACTTGGAAATTTCTCTGGAAGCTCAAAGCTGCCCCACGAACCCGCTTACTTATGTGGAACATTTTGTTCGACAAGATACCAACGAGTCTAAATTTGATGAAAAGATATTTCCATGGCCCTTTCTGGTGTCAATTGTGTCGTAATGATGAAGAGAGTACTGAACATCTCTTCCTTAACTGCCCCATCTCCAAGGAGCATTGGAACTCCATTATTGCTCACTATCCAAGCTTAAAAAACTGGCATGGCCACAACATTAAGGACGCCTGGAGCACCTGGTGTGAAAATCAAAATGGAAAATCCAGGAACATGCCTCTCCTTATTTGCTGGTCATTATGGATTGCAAGAAATCAATCTATATTTAACCACAAGATACCCCATTGGCCTGCTATCATGATCAATACTATTGCAGATTACGATCTTCTTCCCAAGGAGGACTCCAATACCCCTCCCCGTATTATTAAGCCAAAAATCATAGACAAAACAAAACCGTGGGCATATTTTGATGGTTCTGCACAGGAGGCGGGATGTGGTGGTGGTGCCATACTCTATCTAAATGAAGCTCATTGTTTCAAGATTCAAATGAGATTAGGCAGGGGAACTAACAATTATGTTGAACTTTGCACTACAAAACATCTCATACATTTTGCATTAGAAAAGCATTGCAGACATCTACAGCTGTTTGGTGATTCCAAAATCGTTTGCAACTGGTTAAATAAAGCATCTCACTGCAATGCATTTTCATTGAGGCATATATTAGAAGAGGCTCACAGACTGATATCTACTTTTGACTCTTTTGCCTGTCGCCACATTTACAGGGAGCAAAATTCGAGGGCAGACTACCTTTCCAAAGAGGCAGCGTTTAGACAAAGTGATCACTGGCTGATACAGGAAGAGACTGATGGGACCTTTCACCAACACTATCACAGACCATTTGTGGAACACAGGGAAAATGGGCTATAAGCCCTACAATTTTTGTTTTAACTTGTATATATTATGTTATTTATATCCTTTACACTACATGAACTACTCTCGACATATAGTACCGTTTTTGTTACTCAGATTCCCTCTCTGAGAAGAGATGGAATTCAAATTTTTGATTAAATTTCCCTCTATAAGAGAACAGGCACAGGAACAGTGAAACTGTCATCAAGACTCCCTGCATGGAGATACAACTGAACTTTTTTGTCTATTTTTTAACTCAGATAAGCAACTATGCATCCATATGCATATGCACTAGCATCTACAAAATGTAATTTCTTATATATTAATAGAAATTACGACTTTTTTCCAAGGAAAAAAAATAAATAAATAAATAGATTTCACATTAACATAATAATAATAATAATAATTAAATTGAAAAATCAACTTAATATAAATAAAATAAAAAATATTAATGTTAATGTTCATATTAATATTTATACTAACATTTATATTATATTTCTTATATTTATTAACATTAAGTTAAATTTTTATTAACTATTTTATAATTATAATAATGATAAAATTAAATTAAATTAATATTAATGTTAAATCAAAATAGGAAAAACTTGTATTTTTAGAATATTAATATAATGATATCAAAATATAATATAACATAAAAAAATATATATATTAATACAGTACTATAATATTAATGTCATCGTTGATATTAAAAAATAATAGTCTTATTTATTATAATTGCATTAAGACTTTAACATCCTAATACTAATATTATTAATAATAATAATATTATTAATATTAGTATTAACATTAACGTTAACATTAACATTATTCAAATTATAAAATCATTACCATTTAAATATATAAACACTTATTCGGACTGAAATTGCCATCCTAATACTAATATTAGCATTATTCAAATTAATAAATCATTACCATTCAAATATATAGGCACTTATTCGAGCTGAAATTGCCTATCAACCTTTCAGGCAGCCTATCAACCTTTGTAGCACCAAATTCAGTTCCAATAAAAATAAATTATGAAATCATTACCATTTAAATTATTGGCAATTTTCTCTGCTGTAATTGTCTATCACCCCTTTTCAGCGGAAAATTCGGTTCAGTGGCTACGCCATTAATTTGAGTAAAAACAAACTATAAAATCATTACAATTTAAATGTATTGCCACTCATCTCTGGCTGTAATTGCCTCTCAAGAGGGGATTTTCGCTTCTAGGATGGAAGATTCAGGTGAAGAGGAAGGAATAAGAGAGGGCATGAATATCAATGGTGTTAGAAAGGGGAAGAGGCACTGGTTGCTGATGGGCATAAGCGTTATAGCTCTTGTGGTGGGGCAGTCTGCTTAGGCTCTTTTGAGCAGGTTTTACTTCACAGAGGGCGGACATAGCCGTTGGCTCAGGTCGTTGTTGCTGTCCATTGGATGGCCGGTGCTTCTTCTGCCAATATTGCTGAATCCCCAGAGAAAATCATCGTTGCAGACATTTATTAGCACCAGATATGTTGTGGCCTGTGGAGTTCTGGGTGCAATATCAGCTGGAATCGCCATGCTTTACTCCTTCGGAATTTCCTTTCTTCCCGTCTCCACGTTTTCTCTTCTCTGCGCCACAGTGCTGGCTTTCAATGCCCTGTTCTCTTTCATTTTACTGAAGCACAGGATAAGCCCCTGTGTTTTTAATTCGATTGTGTTGCTTACCTTCAGCGCTGTTCTTCTGGGAATCCAATCCAAGAACGAAAGACCAGGGGGAGTAAGCAGAGATGAATTCATTATGGGATTTGTGTGCACTCTTCTTGCCTCTGCCAGCTATGGACTGCTTCTCACCTTGTTGCAGCTCGTGTTCCAAAAGGTGGCAGGGAGGGAAAATTTTAGCGTGGTTCTCATCATAGTTACCAAATTCGAATTCGGATTCGAATTCGAATTCGATACGATACGGAAAAAATTCGACTCTATAAAATTCAATACGGAAAAAATTCCACACTATACATTTTACAAACTCTTATATATATATATATTTATAAATTTAAATAAATAATCATTATATTCAAAATTTTAATGAAAATACAGAAGTTGTATAAGTTGATTTTTTTTCAAAATAGAAGTTACTGTTTTTTATGTTTTATATAAGAGTTATTGATTTGCAATCAATTTGTTATTTTATAATTTCTTGTAAGGTAAGAATTATCTTTTTTTCTTAATTGCAATTTGACATTTCATGAAATTTTCTAATTTAGAAATTACTATTTTTTTATTTTTTTCTATAAAAATTATATTTTTTATTTTTATTTTTTTCCAATAAGAATTATCAATTTGGTAATATAGAAATCACTGATTTTATTTTTTTCTATAAAAATTGTCAATTTTTTCTACTAAGAAATAGCAACTTGCTTAATTCATTATGTGATTACAGAGGCAATACAGAAAATACCAATTGACTAATTCTTCTAAGACAATTTATAAAAAGTAATTGATCTTAGCATTAATTTTGCCTTTCTACATTATTTAAAATCTTCACCAAAATTGTCTAGTTCCAATTTCCAATTTCCAAACTTGTTAATACTTTTAAATTTATATACCTACCCACCATTTTCTAAATTTATAAAATATATTTAAACAATGTTTGAAAATCTCTTAGTTTGAAAAATTGTTATGTATTTACTCAACCATGTAAATTTTTATATGTCAAACTGCAGATCTATTTATTGTATACCTTCCGTATGGCCATTGTTCGGCCATTGTTCGGTGTAGCGAAACACAGGACATTGTTTGGTGTAACGAAGCCCATTGCGTATGAACACGTTAAAGGAGGAAGCAGGAGAGTAACGAAGCACATTATTCCGTATTCGTGCTGGGGTGCAGAACACGTTAAGGGAGAAAGCAAGAGAGAAAGCGAACTGGAGCAGTGACCTTGACAAAAATTAGCACCGTACCGAATTAGAATTCTCCGAACTAATCGCCGTACCGAACCGAACTGGCGAATTAACGTATTTTTTTCGCCGATACGGACGAACTTGGTAACTATGGTTCTCATATCGCAGGCGCTAGTTTACATGGTTGCAGCGTTGATTTGTACAGTGGGGCTGTTGAGCAGCGGAGATTTCCGATACCTGGCGTCCGAGTCCCAGCGTTTCAGGTTAGGGAAAATGGCGTACTGCATGACTCTGGTGTGGTGTGCTATAGCAGCGCAAACATTTTCCATGGGGATGTTTGGCCTCATTTTCTTGGTTTCTTCATTGTTTTCTAATGCGGTGAGTGCCGTGACGCTGCCCGTTGTTCCCATTCTTGCCGCGCTTTTGTTAGAAGAAAAACTGGACGCGGTGAAGATAGTAGCCATGCTCTTGGGGGTCTGGGGATTTATTTCCTATGTTTTTGGTGGATACCAAGCTTCCAAGGATGCCGCTTCTGGTTAGAGGTTTCTCTAGAAAATGTAATTTATTTCTCTAGTTGATGTTATCTATCATAAGAATATGTTTTGGACACTCTCCCATAGCATAGTGCATTTTTTATCGTAATTGACACTTGTGTCGTAAAGGTTTACATCCTAACTGTCGCAATTGGAGATAAGTGTCGCCTTATTGTCATTTCATTGTATATATGTTGGTATTGGTTACTATGCATCTTATTTTCATATGTGTACGGAAAGAGCTAACCAGCCATCCCCAGGGTATTTAATGTTCAGGGATATACACGCAGCTTAGCCGATAACACGCGAAAGCCAAAATATTAGTTAATGCCGAAACTTGGCTTTCGCGTGTTATCACGTTAACCGGCGTGCATATCCCCGGGCATTAAATACCTTGGGGATGGCTGATTAGCTCTTTCCTGACTTCATATGTGTGTGAGATCAGGTTCAAGACTTGTTATGCATTTTTTGCTCTCTTCTTTATTCCACTGATCTTACACTTAGTAAATTTTGGAGTTTTGTTTGTCCTCGCAACTTGTGTAATCAATGATCAACCTTCAACCTTTGGCCAAGTGTATTACACACTACGAATTCCTAAGCCTGAGTGATTAGATCCTTATAAGTGAAACTTTTGTATATATCTACATATACGGTGAATTTTCCAACAATAATTTTAAAAACGTGAATTTTTTTAAGATCGTCAATGAACTCTTGTTGTTGATTTGTAGGGAAATGACACCCAATGCATACTAATATTGTGCAACATATGTCCAAAATTGTTTACAAAAATACATGAGTGAAATTGTTAATGCTATGCACTTATAGATATATATATATATATATATATATATATATATATATATATATATATATATATATATATATATGAAACTTTTGAATGTATATCTAAAGTTGATGCAAAGAACATTGACTCATTTAGCATTTTTTTTTTTCATAATCCAAACTTGAACTTTTTTCACAAAATAATGCATTGGGTAACAATGTCGATCATGACGGTACAACCTTGTCTTATAGTAATTAGTGAAACTAGGAGAAACATGTAGGGATTGCAATGTCAAGGTATCTCACCTCCACAAGGTGAGAGCGGGGGAGGAATTGTTTCAAAGCAAAGACATGCTAAATTCCTTAATTGAGAATCAGATATAACCAAATCAATCATTGCAATCAAAGAGCTATCACATAATTGGATCATTCAATGTCACTACTCTTTAAAGGAGGTATAAGGTCTCACATCCCATAGTGTCAGCAAGTCCAAGGTGGTTGCAAGAATTCAATAAAAAGGATATACGGAAGATAGCTTTTGTATTTGTGCAACTTCCATATATATGTGCATATATGGAAGATGGTTTCCATATATGTGCAACTTTTGTATATATGCACAAATTTCATATATATGTGCATATACAAAAGATGGCTTCCATATATGCGCAACAAACATATACATAAGTCATCATCCATATATATGCACATATATGAGCAACTTCTATATATATGTTCATATATAGAAGAGATATTTCGTATACATGTGCATATACAAAAACCATTTTTGTATATATGTTCATATACGGAAGATGACTTTTGTATATATGTGCATATTTAGAAGGTGACTTTTGTATATGTGTAACTTTCGTATATATGTGCATATATGAAAGATGTCTTCCATATATGTGAAACTTTCATATATATGTACATACAAGTGCAACTTCCATATATATGTGCATATACAGAAGATGACTTCCATATATGCACAAATTTGGTATATATGCACAACTTCCGTATATATGTGCATATATACTACATATATACGGAAAGTGAGAGTTTTTCGTAAAGTAATTTCTTAGTGGTGTAGAGTTTTCCGCAAAGTGATTCCGCTTCCCACTCTCAGTGCATTGACAGCAGGGTTGAAATCATGGTGATTCAATTTTGTTTTTGGAAGAATAGTGAAAAGCACAAAAAGATTGACCAAAGACTTTAAGATTATAACAAGGATTTCCACAACACAGGGCTGCATAAATTAAGAGCAATAGATATAAAAAAATCTTGAAAATAGTTGTTTATATGTAATTGGGATAGCTAGATGAATTCTAACGGAATTTGAATTTGCAAAAATGTATTTTTTCTTTGATCATTATAAAAATAAAAATAAAAGTGTTTTTGTCCTCTAAAAAAATATAATCAATTATTGGTGGCTTAGTGCATGTCGATGATGTTGCAATGGATAGATGAATTCCAAAAAATATATAAAATTATGAAAATGTAATTTTTTTTTTATTTTATATTAAAAATTGTTTTTTCTTCTGAGAAAAGAAATTAATCTGAAAGTGTTTTTTTTTTTTTTTTTTTTTTGAAAAAAAAAAAAAAAAATTTAATGTGAAGGAAGGTCATAATGAATATTCATCGTCGACACGAAACGGGAAACACAATGAATAAGAGTAATCCAAGATGATTAGACAATGTATGGGTAAAAAGACTTCTCTTGAACATATAGATGAAAAAATTATGAAACTAAGTAGGAAGACTTCTCTTGAACATATGGATGGAAAAAATTTAATCAATCATTAGCGGTTCAGTACATCTCCATGTTGCCTGGATTTACATACACGTTTTTGGAAGGTTAACAAACCTTTGATGGAAGGTTGACAAACCTTTGATGGAAGTTTGACAAACCTTTGACATCTTGATTTGGTCAAAGTGTCCAAATTTAAAAAAGAATCTCATTTTTTTTACAAAATTTAATACAAACACACTTACAAACTTGATAAATGTATCTGCATTTATATGGAAAATTAGATATCAATAGCCCCATATGTAATTATCAATCTAATTACAAATGAGGTGGATTTGGTGGATTGTAAGTATGTACATAAATATGTAATAAAATAAATATTATTTTATTATTTTTCATTTATGGTCTATATATTATTTATTAGAATTAATAATTAAATATATTTTCTACGTTTAATTTCATGAAAATATTTTATATTTAAAATATTGAATTAAAATAATAAAAAATTACAATAAAATATGGTTTTTTCTATATTTAAATTATTTTTTTTAAATATAAAATTTTATATGATTTTGAAATTATTTATAATTTTCAGGATTTGGTATTTGAATATTAATAAATTTGTTTTATTCATATGATTTTGAAAATGAATTATTGTAAAATTAAAAATTGAGATTAAGACAATGGTGTAGGATTTGAAAATTAATAAATAGATATGAGTATTAATAAATTTGATATTGTTATATTATATTATTTGAAAATGAACCATTATAAAATTATATTAATAAAAGTTGGGAGTAACATAATGTTGGGATTTCAACATTAATGAATTTGTTTTATCATATGATTTTAAAATTGAGATTAATGTTTGGCATAACATAATGTCGTGGGTTTTATGATTAATGAGTTTGTTTTGTTAGATAATTTTAAAATTGAAATTAATGAATTTGATTTATTATAAGACTTTAAAATATTTTTTCCTGTAAAATAAAATTATATTAAGATAATATTTGAAAAGATAAAAATATAAGTATTTTAAATTATATAACAAACTAATAATCTGAAATATGAAATTTGAATCATTTATTTTATAATATGATTTTGAAATGAATCTTGTTAGAGATATAGAGGCTTTCCAGGGGCTCTGCAATCTGAACTAGGGTTTTGCGTTAGGGTTTTATCGCTGGTCACCATGGCGGGGCGCGGAGGAGGGAGTTCAGATCCCTCCTACAGTCAAGTGGTTGCGGACAGAAGCAAGGGAGCTGGATCGCATCACTTCAAGAAACCAATGGAGGTGGCAATAGAGGTTACGAAAACAGAAAAATCGGAAAATATCAGACCTCATGGATAGGAAGAGAATCATGAGGAAGCTAGTAAGGAGAAGACAACAGAGGATAGCAGTCAGAAAGTTGCTCCTATGAGTACAACAGGGGTCTGTAAACCCAAGTCGACCACTATTCCTCGAGGCGCTTTAAGTGACCCAGCCCTACAAGTGCACAGAGATCACATGGAGGAATATGCGATTATCTACAAATTTATGGGGATTTGGCCGACGGAGAAGGCTTTGCAAGCATGGATAAGGAACCATTGGAAAGCAAAGGGGGAAATAAACCTTCACCTTGGGTCCAATGGCTTTTTCACGATGTTGTTCACAAGCTTAGAGGATAAAGACAGAGTGTTCGAGGGAGGACCCTATTTTTACACTTTTGTAGGCCTTTACATGCGACCATGGGTGATGAACTTTGTCCCAGAATGAGAAACTTTCACATCAGTACCGATATGGATAAGACTCTACTCCCTTCCTTTAGATTATTGGTTGTCAGAGTCTCTAAAGGCTATCGGCAACAAGCTAGGGCATTTTATAAAGATCTCAGATGCTACTCTAAGAGGCAAATACACTTCCTTTGCCCGGATATGTGTGGAAATGGACTTATCTGGGGCACTTCCGGATGCAATCATTTTAGAAGTGTATGATGAGGAATGGGTGCAGGCAGTGGACTATGAACACGTCCCATTTAGGTGTCGTAAGTGCCATGAACACGGGCACCTATACAGGGACTACCCATTGAACAAGCTGGAGAGCAATACGAAAGACACTACAGGCAAAGATCCCAAGGGTTTTACTAAGGTTGGGGGTAAAGGGAAAGGAGGAAAGTGGTACCAAAAGAAAATTAATGAAGACGGACAACCGAGCCACAATAGTTTCAAGATCTTAGAAGAATAAGTTGGAAACAATGGGACAAACCAGGAATTGGAGAATATTCCCACTGAGAAGGAAAGGGATGCTAATATGGAGGATATACCAGAGAACAACAAACAAAAGGATGATATGCCGAGCATTATGGAGCTCAGTACGGACCATGAGATGACCCCAAGTGCGGCTGGAACGGAAGACCATGAACTGTAGGAGATTCTAGAGAGGGAGAATTTAGACCTAGAAAACTTTCTGGAGCAGGGAATCACCAAAGGGGTAGACTCTTTGCCAAAATATGAGTTTGACAGGATTCAACAACTCTTCCTCTGGAGATCACAATTGAAGGGTTCTGGAGTCAAAATAAACCATGATAGCCAGGAGAATAGAGGGGTGAAAACGATGGAGGATACACCGATGCATTCTTCCAAGAACCCAGGTAGGAAAAGAGGAAGAAAAAAACAGAATGAGTTGCTGACCGAATGTGGGAAACTTATGATTAACTCAGGTAAGATGAGGGATCTTACCAGTTACTCCTTTACAAACCTTTCTTAATGAAGCTTACAACCTGGAACATTAGGGGTCTAGGAAGTAAAAGGAAACAAAGAAATCTTAGCAGTAGAATAAAAGAAGAAAAACCAGATATGGTTTTTATTCAAGAAACAAAATGTTTGATGGACAAGATCAGAGAGATACACAGAAAATGGTTAATCAAGTATGAGTATCTAGAGGTTAAAGCAGACAACTCGGCGGGTGGGATTCTTATGCTATGGGATCCTCAGAAACTTGGAATCCTGGATGCTGAAGCTTCTAGGAACTATCTATCGCTGGTGATTCAACCTTTGGGTGATAAGGAGATCTACATGATCACTAACATCTATGGTCCTCAAATACTAGAAGACAAACTTAAGCTTCTCACCTCCCTTGAGGAGCTGAGAGAGAGACATCCTGATATGCCATGGATTCTGGCAGGGGATTTCAATATGATCAGATTTCTTACAGAGAAAAAGGAGGTACCAGAAAACTAGGCAAAGACTCCATTGCCTTCCAGAACTTCATGAATAACATGGGGTTAGTGTACATTTAAACAGTAAATGGCACTTTTACTTGGAACAATAAGAGGGGAGGGGCTTCTCAAGTCACCTCTAAACTAAACAGATTCATAATCTCAGAGGACCTCCTTCTCACAGGCCTTGATATGTCAACTTTAATCCTTCCCTTCGGAGGCTCAGACCACCGGCATGTCCATCTTGAAGCTACTTTTATGGGTACACCAAGGAACAGACCTTTTAGGTTTGAAAATGTCTAGCTCTCTCACCCTGACTTCACCGGAAATATTGACAAATGGTGGATGGAAGATATGCCTATTCAAGGCACTAAAATGTTCATGTTACAGCAGAGACTTAAACACATCAAATCTAAGCTTAAAGATTGGAACAAAAAAGAGTTTGGTAATATTTTTAAAGCCGAAAGAGAATTTGAGCAGAAACTCTAGGGGATTAATCAGATCAACATCACAGAAGGTTTTACCGGGGAACGAAAAATTCAGGCTGACTCTCTTCAAAACGAATGGGAAGATCAGTGCATGCAAGAGGATATTTTCTGGAGACAGAAATCGAGGGTGCAGTGGATTAGAGAAGGAGAAAGAAACATGAAGCTTTTTCATAGATCAACCTTGGATCACAAATCACATAACAGAATTTCAAAACTTAAAGATTCTCAAGGGAAAGAGCTCGTCTCTCACAAAGAAATGGAATATGTCCTAGTTCAACACTTCCTTAGCATAGCAGAGGAGCCTCTCGTCGACAGATCTCGGTTCATTAACAAATTCACAAAGTTCATTCCTAAGCTTGTAACCAGGGAAGATAACCACAATATTAACAAGCCAGTGTCTAAAGAGGAGGTCAGTGAAGTTATCAATGAGATGCAAAATGGGAAAGCTCCTATCCCTAATGGTTTCAATGTGGACTTCTTCAAAGATTGTTGGAAAATAGTCAAACAAGATATCCTTGATGTTGTGGAGGACTCTAGAAGATCTAAAACTGTTTTGAAGGCTCTTAATGCCTCTTTCATAGCTTTGATTCCAAAGCAGGAAAAAGCTATGACACCAAACAGATTCAGACCCATAGCCTTATGTAATGTGGTGTACAAAATTATTTCCAAAGTGATCGCTAACAGACTCAAGCCCCTTCTTCCTGCTCTCGTCTCAGAGGAGCAAACTGGATTTGTGGAAGGAAGACAGATTCTCAACAACATCATACAAGCTCACAAGGTGGTACACTCTCTTAAGAGCAATAAGAAAGTTAGTATGATCATGCAGCTTGACCTAGCGAAAGCTTATGATAAGCTAAGTTGGTCTTACATCAGGGCAGTGCTAAGAGCTTATGGCTTCGACCACAACTAGATAAGATGGGTTATGGCCCTTGTATCCATGGCTAGCTTCTCCATTCTGCTTAACGGCTCTCCCTCTAGAACCTTTATGCCTTCTAGGGGTCTCAGACAAGGGGATCCGCTCTCCCCCTTCCTCTTTGTTCTCATGATGGAAGGGCTAGGAAGAGCGATCAAAATGGAAAATGTTGAAGGAAGAATCCAGGGTCTGAAACTTACCCTGGATGGTGCTGCTTCTACTCATCAACAATTTTTGGATGACACAATGCTGCAGGGCATTCCCACAGTCAAGGAAGCCAGAGCTTTCAAATGAATCCTGAACAACTTTGCTTTGGCCGCTAGTACAAAGGTAAGCCTTGACAAATCAAAGGTTGTATTTTTTAACACTGACATTGCTATTCAGAGGAACATCACCAAAATTCTCGGGTTTCAAAGGGATCAATTACCTTCCAAGTACCTTGGAATGCCTCTTATGGACAAACCTCTGAGCAAGGGAGTGTGGGAACCGGTAACTAATAAACTTTAGGACAAAGTCAGGAAATGGACCTACAGGTCTTTGAATTTGGCAGGGTGTCTTGTGCTTACAAAGGCTTTCCTACAGGCTATACCCGTTTTCATGTGTTCAGCTCTTCCTGCTCCTAAAGGAGTTATGCAACAAATCAAGAGTATTCAATGAGATTTTCTTTGGGGCAAAGGGGAAGAGAAAAAGAAGTGGGATTTGGTAGCTTGGGACAAGGAAAACTTAAGGCCCATGGAGGTTTGGGGCTTCATGACCCTGAAACCCTCAGCAAAGTTTCGGGAGCCAAACTTTGGTGGAGGTGGCTCAAGGAATCGGCAACCCCTTAGACCAAGCTTTGGAAACAGAAATATGAAAATAATTGGTAAGAGAGGGATCATGTCCGAATGTTAGGGGTCATCAAGGGCTCCCACATTTGGAACCTTGCTTGGGAGAATAGAGCCATTGTCCAGCAGCATAGTTTCTGGGAGATCCGAGCTGGGAACCTTGCACAGTTTTGGGAGGATAACTGGCAACAGGAACCAAATTTGTTTAGAGAAGAACTAACCGCTCTCAAGAATGACACTGACAACAAAGGTTTACTTATGGTAAGTGACTTCTGGGATTAGGTAAGGGACAATGGTAAATGGAGAATGTGGAAGGATCTTGGTTATAGTGAAGAGAGTCCTTTGAAGGCCCAGGCAGATTCTCTTGCTCTTGACTTGGAACAGAGGAAGATTTTGGTGTCATCCTCGTCTGACCAACTGAGATGGGGAAGAAACACCGAAGGCACCTTTAACCTCAAAGAAGCTAAACGAATGGCCCTAGGTTTTGATTATCAAAACCCTAATCAGGTTTGGAAGGACCTTTGGCAGAACTCGCAATGGATGAAAATCAAGTTGTTTATGTGGTTGGTTCAACAAAAGAAAATTCTCACATGGGAGAATCTTCTGAAAAGGGGATTTGTTGGCCCATCCAAATGCCATCTATGTGGCTTACAGGAGGAGACAATGGAACACTTACTCAACCTCTGCCCATTCACCTCTACCTTGTGGGATTGGGCAGCCTCAGTCTTTAGGCAAACAGATAGGGACAGACTCAGCATCACCAACACTTTGAAGAATTGGAGGAAAGACTTCTCAGGCAATGAAATCATCAATAAATCTTGGAATCCGATTCTGGACTTTATTATCTGGGATGTCTGGAAAGAATGTAACGATAGGATTTTCAAGAACAAAACAGGCTCGACCCAGAACATCATTGCCCAAATATTACGACAGCTCAAAGATACAGTTGGAGCCCTTATGTGGAAACTTCCTGAGAACCCTCCTTCACCCCAGGATGCTCGCATACTACTGCAGTTGGGTCTCCATTCTCTGGTTCCCTAGGGCACTGACAAGGGTGTGAGCAAAACAACTGCTAGTAAAGATATATGGCAGCCTCCTCCTCATGGTTTTTTGAAAATCAATATAGACGAAGCCTTTAAGGGAAACCCAAGGATGGCAAGATTTGGCGGTGTCATAAGAGATGAGCAGGGGCGCATAAAGGATATATTTCACAGTCATTTGGGGAATGCCACTAATAACATGGCGGAGCTCATGGCCTTAGAGCAATGCTTTGAAATCCTTATCGAGTAAAATTTACACAACGCCATCATTGAAGCTGACTCTAAATTGGTCATTAATGTGGCCAAGAAAATGTGTAATGGAACGGCACTTGGAAAAGTGTTGAAACATTGGAGGCTATCACAGGTCTTTCAGCGTATTCATTCCCACTTGCGAACCCTGAGAACTGTCAGCTTTGTTCATGTGCGAAGAAAAGCCAATATGTTAGTTGATCATCTGGCGAATGAAGGAGTGCTATGTAAGGAAAGCTATATTAGGTACGATTGGGATTCTACACCCTTGGGTAAACTGCGTGATGACTGTCAACGACAGGCGGCCAAAGATATGGAGTACTTCCAGACCATGAGTAATGAGCAGGAGGAAGACTAGCGGAAGTAGGAGAGAGCGGAAGTAGGAGAGTGTCACAGTAAATCCTAACCGTCGATCCCACAATCAATGCTTAAGTCAGAGCTAACTACAGGGGATGAGTATTTGGTAAACATCGGGCTAGTTGAAGGGCCGCAGACCATAGGTTTTGATGGCCTTCGTTATCGAATGGCTATCGGGTTTGAAAATGATCGGAGGTTAAGTCTACAAGCAGACCTGAAGATTTATAGATCAATGGTTTATAATCTTTATCGGCTCCGTAAAGCGGGTAAATGTCACGCTAGTTTCCGATCCGATATCATTGAGGACTGTCGGATCAAAAGGGGCTTGATCGAATGGATATCGGGTTTTAAAAGTGATCAGAGGTTAAGTCTTAGAGCGGACCCGAATTTTTATAGACCAATGGCTTATAATCCTTATCGGATCCGTGAAGCGGGTAAGAGTCGCGCATGTTTCTGGTGCGATATCATTGAGGACCGTCAGATCATTTGAGTTCTTGATCGAAAGGATATCGGGTTTCAAAATGGGCGGAGGTTAAGTCCAAGAGTGGACCCGAAGTTTTATACACCATTAGTTTATTTTCTCTGTCGGCTCCGTAAAGCAGGTAAGGGTCGCGTAAGTTTCCGATGCGATTTCTTTAAGGACCGTCAGATCATTGGGGTTCTTATCGAATGGCTATCGGGTTGTAAAATGGTCGGAGGTTTTATGTGTAAGGTTTTGGGTTTTGTTGACCCTGTTGACTATTAATCATCAATGGGTCTGTCTTTTGTTGGTCTTTACACTTGTAAAGACGTGTACCATATGTAATCTTTTATTGGTTAATTGAAGGCTCCACTCTTACTTGACCAAAAAAAAAGAAACTTGTTAGAGATATAAAATTACATTAACATAGGATTTTAAAAGATAAAAGTTAAAACATTTTGAAATGTTACTCGAATTTGAAATAGAGATATAAAATTACATTAAATTTTAAAATGTTATTGGAAGTTGAAATATTGTGAAATGTGAAAACTAATTAATATATTTAAAATATTAGTGGATAGTTAATTTAATTATTTATTAAAATATAAAAAATAATGATTGTACTAAAGTGTGTGTGTATGTGTGTATATATATATCCTCTTTCGATTAAATATAAATATTTTTTTTCTATAGTTTAGATTCTACTGTACTTGGGAGATCCAACTTTTTTTCTTCTTTTCACTTTATGTTATTTTATGAATTTTTTGTTTCATTTTTGTTTATATGGAATGATTTCTTTGCTTTAAGAAAATGCAAAATGATGTGAAGCCACAATTCTGATGGTATTGTTGGTGTATTTTTTTTAAATAATATTGTTGGTGTATTTTTGGTGTGATTTAGTGATGCCACTAAAAAAAAATTATAAAATGAAATTTGATAACATGATGTCTAGGGAGATCTAAAGAAATTGTTAGGGCCAAGACCAACGATATTGGCATTGTATTCCTTGAGACAACTCCAATTTTTTTTTATTTCGTTATCAATCCTCTATTAGTTTTTAAATTAAATTATTTATTTAAACCTACAATTTTGCATTATAAGGACAATATCATGTTTAATTCTGGAGATCATTTGTTTTATATTTTTTTTTGTTATATATTTTGAGTTCAAAATTTAGGAGGTTGTCGAGTTATTAAGGGTTCACTAGTTGATTGTTCATTGTGGATCAAACAATATGATTTTGTCTTCAAATCTATATAGTATAGAGTGATTTTCTTTCTTCATAAATTTCCACAAGAACACCCTTTCAATCTATCAAATGCAAATTGTATATGGTTGTGACATATAACATCACTTCAAATGTTTGTTTGCATTGTCACAACCTTTCTTTCCATTGAATTTGTTTGACTATGCCTAATTATTGCTGACAATAGATGACTTTAGCTCATTATAGTTCTTAATGGTTAATTATGTTTGATTATAGAATGAATATGGCTATCTTGGTTGATTATGGATGATTATGCTTGACATTTTATATAATTTCTCTATCTTGATCACTAAGTTAAATTGAAATTAATTGTAATTAAGTATGTTTATGGTATTGTATTGCCTGCATTGCCATTTAAATATCGTTGTTACAAAAAACCAAACTAAGAGATTAAAAATGATGCATATGTAAATATTTCTTTGATAATTAAAAACGCTATTCAATTTCCTAGGACTATAAGCATTGCTACAAACTATGATACCAAGAGTGGGAATTGGCGAGTGGTTTATAGGAAATTAACCTTGGATGCTATCACTAGAAAACCCTCACATTGTGATTTATGCCAAAGTTTGAATTTAATTTTTTGGGCTAACATGGGGCTTAACATGCATAACCATTGCCATCATAGAGACAATTATGAAAAACAAATATTAGAAAGCATAGAGTTCAATCATTTTATTAAATATAACATTTATAACATACAAATACCATAAACAATTTCTTAATAGTAGAAAACATATAATTCAATTTTTTTTAGGAATTAAAACATTAACAACATATTAAAATTGACTTGTTGTAGGTTGGAACATTAAATGCTCAAAAAATAAAATATTAATATCGAAAAAAAACATAACAATATTTTTTCTTTTATGTTGTAGTTGCTACAATCCCCCTCCAAAAATTTTCCTACCTTCAAATTTTGGAGGCTCCTTGTGATCATGTCATCTTTCATTTTAAGCTATTAAGGTCATGCTCATTCATGTTGTTTAAGTGTTTAAGTCTTCCTTTAGGAATTATAAGTGTCAGACTACTTGCTTTCACATGCCCAACTCTTGATGTCTTCACAAGCACATTTTCAAGATAGGCTAAGTGCACTTCATAGTCACAATTCTATGCAACCCTTGCTCATAGTCATTGTGCAATTCTTGTTCACAATGATTGTGAAATCCTTATCAACAGTGGTTGCACAAGTCCCACTGACAATGATTGCACAGTTCCTAGTGATAGTGTAAGGGAATCCTCAGTAGATAGTGATTGCGCTCTCTTTGATTGAAAATGAAAGTGTACTTCTTCAAGTCAGTATT
Source organism: Pinus tabuliformis (assembly GCA_031772625.1). Taxonomy (NCBI): domain Eukaryota; kingdom Viridiplantae; phylum Streptophyta; class Pinopsida; order Pinales; family Pinaceae; genus Pinus; species Pinus tabuliformis. The sequence continues at coordinate 1,431,618,446 of CM062819.1, read as the reverse complement.
GTCATACCTCTTAGTGGCATTCAATTCACTCTTAACTCATAGTTTACTGGCATGCACTAAGCGCACTCACAAATCTTAATCCTAATTGCATGTCTTCTCTCTCTACGTAAAGAGTCCAGTCTAGTGCTCATTTTCACACTCATTATTTTCTTTGGAGCTTTGTGAATTCTTATAGCATAAGGAGCATTCTTGGTTGTAAATGCCCCGTCTTTCAGGTGAGTTTCTCAACTATCACTTTTGCTTTTTCATGTGTAGTTATTACTTTATTTTGCTCTTACATGTGTTTTTTTTCTTGTTATATCTTTTGCAAGTGTCTCTTTTGCTTGCTTTCACTCTTGCATGTGTTGCTTGTGTTTTCTTTTGTTTTTTCATGTGTCACTTTCACTCTTGCATTCGTTGCTTTTGCGTGTTTTTACATATCCTAAGAGCACCATGGTACACTTTTTATAGGTAGTTCCGATGCAATGTTTTTCTCTAGTTGATGTTATCTATCATAAGAATATCTGTTGGACACTCTCCCATAGCATAGTGCATTTTTTTATCATAATCGAAACTTGTGTCGTAAAGGTTTGCATCCTAACTGTCGCAATTGGAGATTAGTGTCACTTTATTGTCATTTCATTGTATATATGTTGGTATTGGTTACTATGCATCTTATTTTCATATGTGTGAATTCATATGTGTGTGAGATCATGTTCAAGACTTGTTATGCATTTTTTTCTCTCTTATTTATTCCACTGATCTCACACTTAGTCAATTTTGGAGTTTTGTTTGTCCTCGCAACTTGTGTAATCGATGATCAACCTTCAACCTTTGGCCAAGTGTATTACACACTACGAAATCTTAAGCCTCAGTGATTAGATCCTTATATGTTCAACTTTTGTATATATGTACATATACAGTGAATTTTCCAACAATAATTTTAAGAAGGTGAATTTTTTTAAGATCTTCGATGAACTCTTGTTGTTGATTTGTAGGGAAATGACACCCAGTGCATACTGATATTGTGCAACATATGTCCAAAATTGTTTACAAAAATACATGAGTGAAATTGTTAATGCTATGCACTTGTATATATATATATATATATATATATATATATATATATATATATATATATAGAAATTGTAATTTGCTATGCACTTGTATCTATGAAATTGTAATTTGCTATGCACTTGTATCTATATATATATATATATATATATATATATATATATATATATATATATGAAATTGTAATTTGCTATGCATTGTATCTATGAAATTGTAATTTGCTATGCATTGTATCTATATATATATATATATATATATATATATATATATATATATATATATATATATGCAACTTTTGAATGTATATCCAAAGTTGATGCAAAGAACATTGACTCATTTAGCATTGTTTTTTCGTAATCCCAACTTGAACTTTTTTCACAAAATAATGCATTGGGCAACAATGTTGATGATGATGGTACAACCTTGTCTTATAGTAATTAGTGAAACTAGGAGAAACATGTAGGGATTGCAATGTCAAGGTATCTCACCTCCACAGGGTGAGAGCAGGGGAGGAATTGTTTCAAAGCAAAGACATGCGAAATTCCTTAATTGAGAATCAGATATAACCAAATCAATCATTGCAATCAAAGAGCTATCACATAATTGGATCATTCAATGCCACTACTCTTAAAAGGAAGTATAAGGTCTCACCTCCCATAGTGTCAGTGAGTCCAAGGTGGTTGCAAGAATTCAATAAAATGCATATACGGAAGATAGCTTTTGTATATGTGCAACTTCCATATATATGTGTATATACGGAAGATGGTTTCCATATATGTGCAAATTTTGTATATATGCACATATATGCACAAATTTCATATATATGTGCATATACAAAAGATGGCTTCCGTATATGCGCAACAAACATATACATAAGCCATCTTCCATATATATGCACATATATGAGAAACTTCTATATATATGTTCATATATAGAAGAGATATTTCGTATATATGTGCATATACAAAAACCATTTTTGTATATATGTTCATATATGGAAGATGACTTTTGTATATATGTGCATATTTAGAAGATGACTTTTGTATATGTGTAACTTTCATATATATGTGCATATACGAAAGATGGTTTCCATATATGTGAAACTTTCATATATATGCACATACAAGTGCAACTTCCATATATATGTGCATATACATAAGATGACTTCCATATATGCACAAATTTGGTATATATGCATAACTTCCGTATATATGTGCATATACGGAAGTTGAGCATATATGTGCAACATATATATGCATATATGAAATATGACTTATGTATATGTGCATATACAAAAGATGGTTTTTATATATGTGCAACACATATACAGAAGCCATATTTTTTATATATGCACATATATGTGCAACTTCCATATATATGTGCATATACATAAGTCATCTTCCATATATATGTGCATATATGGAAGATGGGTTTTGTATATGTCCAATACACATATAAAAAATATGACTTCCACATATGTGTGACTATATATAAGTGCATATACAAAATCCATCTTCCATATATATGAAATATGGCTTCTGTATATATGTGCATAAGCGATAAGTAAACATATTCTAGATTTGTTAAGTTATCAAAAGAATATGGAAGCACCTTCAAATTCAAGCAACAAGACAGGAAGATGTGTCGAAGATTCGTTAACTCCCCACAATAATGTGGAAGAAACTTGATTTTCGGGTCTTTTATCTCCACATGTTGCAAATATGGGAGATGGAAGAATTCCTTTGGCAAAGTTCCCATAACTGCATCCCTAAATCCAGTGCCACAAAGAATAAATTTTTGGAGACGCTTCAACTTCACTCTAGACTTTGGAAGCTCGACCACATCTAGACTTAAATGCATAACAAATTTTTGATGCTTCAACTTGCCCATGCCCATGGACTTTAGAATCTTAAAACGACAGGCCTCAATATTCAACTCCCTCAACTGCAAAGCACCTGCAATGTTCCCATACCCACATTGCATATCCAAAAGTGGGTTTGATCTATCAAGATTTGTGCATCGTACATATGAAGATATAATACTTTTGCAATAATAAAAATGATGTGTTGAGATATTACATCACCTAGGCCTCTGATTTCCATAGCCCTTTCAATTTTCTCCCCTTTTTATGTAAAACTCCTAAATTCATTAATGAAATGTCGTAGGGTATAAAGGAATATGGACAATGATGCCACCAGAGCCATAGTAATTACATTAATGGCCCAGCTTTTAATATGCTTTTTAGAGAACGACGGTCAGCTCTTAGCAACTGCAAGTTGCTCATATTATTAGTTATGAAACGATTTCCCTCATGGTTTTCGAAAGATTGTTCAGAACATTCTCAACCATCTTTTTCAAGGAAAATATTTTAAAATTCAAAATTTTAGCGGCCATCTTTGTCAAGGCAAAGATTTTAAAATTCAAAATTTTCCCTAAGAATTTAAAATTCAAAATCAAAATTTTAGGGGTTGCAGCTTGGGGGGTTGTGGCAAGTGGCATGGTCAATGTGCACTTCCTTCCCTGTACTTGATCGCCAATTAATTCCAATGTACCCTGAACTGGCAGAGAACTCAAAGTTGTCGAAACACTCATCGCCAAAATCAAAGATATTCATTTTGATGGACGATCATGCCATTTCAACATGGTTCGGCAATCACCGGAAAGTTGTGAAAGCCACCAATGATTGGCTTACATGGACTTTACTATTTACCATATATAACTTTTGATATACTCGATGGGATGATGAGTATGGAGAGGACAAGAGTGGGTGGGGTTGCCACTGCCTCACAAGGCCAATCGGCCGGGGGATGGGGAAATGCCTCTTCGGGAAGTGTAAACTCTGCATTGAGTGACATTAAAGGCTCACAGTTATTCCCCCATGCAAGGACGACGAGAGTGGGTAAGAAGTGGCATTGTGTGTGTGAAGCCAAAGGTGGAAATTATGGTCTGCATGGAGAATTTAATTCTTAAGCAAGGCCTAATAACCCATAATGTTGGAGTTTAATTCTTGAGCAAGGCTCAGTAACCCAGAATGTTGGAGAGAGTGTGAGTTTAAGTTTTTGAGCCCTAGTACAGGAGGTTGGGCAAGGGAATGCCAAGAAAAAGAAGGAATGTAATCAGAAAGAGAGTTACAAATGTTTGAGCTTCTGTAGCTCTAATCAAAAGGTAAGGTTGTATATGAACTTGCTAGATGTTAGACAAGGGCTAGTGAATTTGAGGCTTCTCGACATTGGCAGATGGGAAGTCACAAAACTTAACAATAATATTTGAAATCTATATTGATAAAGGTAGTAATCTTCCTAATTCGTGTTGGTAGTGGCAACAACAGAAGAGGAAAGATTCAGCCATCTTTCAAAGTAAAATCTATCATACTGCCTGGAATCTTTCCCTTGGGTCTTCTTTCTATCTGTTGAATTTGAATGAATTCTGGAGCAGTTTGATAGTTGTTGGTTGGACCTTTCTAGTGTTGTTGTATATGCACTACCATGTTGGTACTATTTTCTATTCTAGATTTGGAAGTGGAGTAAGGTGCGGTGTTTAATGTGTATTCCGTCTAGATTTTATTTGGTAAAGAGTAGATATTTGGGGATAGGTTGTGATTCGGACTTAGCTATAACCTCTTGGGTATCTGGCATCCTTAAATTTTGGTGTGGTCTATATGCCTCTGACAACCCCGTTAAGAACATGCGGATGTCATAATTGTCTAGTGTGCTTAATAGATGGAGGTAGGTTCGAATTGAGGTGGGTTTTCCTTGGGGGCAACTAGAATTCTTCCCCGAGGTGTGTCTGGTGTGCTAAGCGTCATCCTTTGGTGTAACACATTAGAAGTCTAAGTTCTAGTCCACGAAGTTTTGGGTGGGTGAGGTAGGGGCTCGATGGTCTTGTTATGAGAAAGGGTTTGATTCCAAGTGAGCATAACTTGTGGTTTTGGGGCCTTACTAAATAGAGTGCCTTGCTCGTCAACTCTTAAGTCGCAACCCATGAAGACCTTGGCTTCTGGAAGGGAAGGTGGATTTGGACAAGAGTAGCCTTGTTAAAGCAAAGCAAATTATATAATCTAGTCCAAAGACTCGAGACTACATTCATAATGTCGTGAGATATAGGTCGAGTGAGAAGAGGGGTAGCATACTATGAGGAGTGTGCTTGTAGAGGGAACTCTCATCTACAAAAAAGAGTAGCGGGATTTGCTGCAAGATATAGAGAGTATATTCCTAGGAATGTTTAGGAAGAATTGGCCCAACCTGGGGGGGAAGCTTCCTCTCAAGGAACCTCCCTCTCAGATTAGGATGGATCCCAAATACAGGGAATACATGTGGCAGAGATAATCAGTATCTGCAGACATAGATTTGTACTTGCAGATGAAGTTCCTCTTAGGACGCATGCTACTAGATAGCTAGGGGTCTAGGAGGGACTTGCAAGAAACTCTGTACCATATGCATGGACACATGAAACACTATGATTGCAAGTTAGACACGATAGATCATAAGCTGGTAAGGATCGAATAGCACATTTCTTCCGATAATTGCTAGACATATGACCAACCTGACAGCCCCTATACGGTGTCTATAGCTTTCTTTTCCGACAACCCCTATACAATAGGTCAATATTTTTTGTATAGGATTAAATGGTTTCAGTTATATTTGCATATATTTGTCTCTTATGTCCCTTCAAAGAATACAATTTAACTATGGTTCAATCTCCCTTCTAAGAAACCTATATAAATTATAATAATCTCTTATATAATCTTTAGTTTTTAAAATTTTATATATAATTTTGAATTTTAAATTTTTTATAATTCTTGAAAACTAATTTTTATTTTATATATTGAGAAACAATATAGTAACAAAATTAAAATTAAAATAATATATTAATACATAACTAAATATTATCATAGAAATAAAATATTCTAATGTTAATAAAATGAAAAATTATTACAAATATAAAAATAACTTCAATTAAAAAATATCTCAAAAATTAAATAAAATTAAATAAACTGGTTAAAAAAAAATAATAATAAATAATAAATAAATAAATATTTTAGAAATTATTATTTTATTTTATACATTAAAAAATTATATTATATTTATTCATATAATAATATAATTCTTATCCCGGATGCGGGTGCAAGAGCGACGTGTTGATGGCGTTAGCGGTCACGTGGGCAGGTGGCAGGCCCGTGACGACAGACAGTACCAGGGGAGGCGGGATATCAACCCGCATGCAGTCCGACGGCCGAAGGCATTAATGCCTGTCTTCTCAGCTCGCGCGAGCTGCTTGGCTAACGGTGCAATGGAGCAATTTAACGGGAGAGGGTTTGTTCTGCAGAGGAATATGGGCTGGCATTACGTTGATGCCCTGCTACGCTCAGAGGAGAAAGAGGGCGAGGAATCGAAGTGCATTCTGCCGGTTTCAGGGCAAGGGACGAGCACGCCCTGCAACTGCGCTGAGATTGTGTTTGTCCTTAGCGCTGAAGAAACTCTGGGTGCCTGCTTGAGGGTGCATTTGGAAAAGCCAAAAATGCAGAGGGAAAGGCCGCGCATGTGCAGCAGGCGAGGGGGAACCAGAGGCAGGGCCTCCACGCAGCGGCAAGGCCACATTTCGCCTTCCTCCTCCATTGAAGTTACGTCAGTGCCTCAGAGGTTCCAAGGAAGCAATGAGGAAGGTAGCGGACGTGCTTGGTAGAAGCACTCGAACAGAGGAGGGTCAGACGGAGCCTCCCACGCTAAGGTATAGGCTCCCTTGCCCTCAAGCCAATTCTACTCTGGTAATTTCCATTATGATTGAGCCTGGAGTCTCTCAAAGCGCGGAGGCAGAGACAATTATTGCAGCAAGCCATCCTGTGCAAGGGGCAGAGCCTTTACCGGATTGGCAACGCTATAGTAGAGAGGAATCCCCCATCGCGTGCCATCCGGTTAGGGCAGGAACTAGTCGTCTGGCCCCTGAACGAGAGTTCGGAATTGACCTCGCGTGCCCAGCTAAGGATTGCGTCCCTGCTGCCGGTCCTTCAGCGCTTGCTGGTCCAAGCAGGCCAGCACAGGAGGGGACCTCTGGCACGGTCATCCCTCTCTCAGACTCTGATGATTCTCTCCGTTTCGGGTGCCGAGTAGAAGAGGTGCCCTATACCACCGATGAGGAATGAGCTCGCTCCCGGTAACCTCAGTTGCTTTTCTTGGGTTTTCTGTTTATGATTCTGCCAAGTGGCATCGGCATCTATGTCAATGTGTCGGATGTAATTGTTCATGTGTTTGTCTGTCTTTGTCTGGGTCAGTCCATGGTCCTGGTGTCTGTTCAGAGTCTATGTGTCTTCAGTGGCCGAGTATCGAATTCCAATTTTTGATTTTGCTCAATTTTGGAACTGTAATCAGGGCAAGAAGAAGGCTGATAGGTAAATCTCCATAGCCTTGCCCACTGTACTCTATATGTATCTCTGTTTTGTATGATAATAGAATTAGTCGTATTCAGAAAAAAAATATATATATATATATATATTCTTAAAATATATAATTATAATAAAAAATTAAAATATATATATATAGATATATATATTATATTTATTCATATAATAATATAATTCATAATATATATAATTATAATAAATAATTTATTAATATACAACTAAATTTCATTTTACAAATAAAGTATTCTTGTAATAATAAAATAAAAAAGATAGATACCCCGGTGAGATGGGAGGCACCAAGGAGAGGGTGCTCTTGGTGGGAAGGAACAGGTCATGCTATCCCTCCCACTTAAAGCATGCAGCAAGCCTCCTCTTGGATTCATTGTGCAGTTTGCACACAACACTTCATCCCCCCTGTAATTTTCCACCTTAGTTGTACTTTGAGGTTTCGATTTCCGCATGTGGTTAGGAATGTGAGAGAGATCGGGTTGCGGGATGTCTGGATGGAAAATATTCTGCCCCGTTGGCAGCCGAATAATGTTAATATGTAGTTTTTCAGTGTATTTAGGTTAAAGTTTTTCATTGTTCGTAAGAAAATTCATTATAATTTAGTTGTCAAATCAATTACGAAAACAATTATTTCTGATTTTTATTCATAAATATAGTTTTTTTTTTTTTTTTTTTTTTTTTTTTTTCGAAGGTGGCAAAACCTATCAAACTCAGGTGTCAAACCAACAGTGAGGACAACCATCTCTGGCTGCTATCCGCGAATGTCGATTTGACTCATCACCGTTATCAAGGAAAACCACGCCACCTGTAATAACCCGCTGGTGGTCCGTAAGGGAGCAGTGTTTCACTCCTGCCAGATGCCTCTGGGTCTTAGGCCGTTAACCTGTTTCCTTACGTCCGAGGAAGACGAGCTCTTAGCCAAGCAGAAGCAGTTTTACGGCATACTCCAGGCCGAACCACAAATATAGTTTTTATTTACATATGTATTTTAATTTTTACACTATTTTCAAAAATTATATTTGTTAAATATTGGACATTTTATTTGTTACATAATAAACAAACATTTTCATTGATTTAGTTCACTGAAAAACATATCAAGACATGTCCAAATTATCAACCATATAGGCTTTGCTTTTTAATGATTAATGAAATTTAATTTCATCCAATCAAATAAATAAAATTAAACATATTATAAAAAAATAAATAAATAAATAAAAATATATATATATATATATATATTCGTAAGTATACAATAAAAAATTAATATAAATTATTCTTTTAATAAATTAAAATTAAAATTTATTTTAATTTGCGTTAAATTACATAAATAAAAATTATTTCTATAATATATTTGTATATGTATAAGATTATTTTTTTATTTTTTTAATAATAATAAAACATATATATAATCTATTTAATATTAAATTTTAATAATAAATTTATATAAATTATTCTTTTAATAAATTAAAATTTATATAAATTATTATTTTAATAAATTAAAATTTGTTTTAATATGTGTTAAATTACATAAATAAAAATTATTTCTGTAATATATTTGTATATGTATAAGATTTTTTTTTTTAATAATAATAACTCATATAAAAGATTTTTTTTATTTTTTTTATAGTAATAACTCTCATATATATATATATATATATATATATATATATATATTAAATTTTAATAATTAATAATTAATATATATCTTTAAAAATTTAATATTTGTTCATTTAAAAATGCAGGAAGGGAATGTAATAACTCAAGAACGAAGTGTTTATAAATTTTATCAATTTTGTTTCACTAAAACACTGACTTAAATATTTACAATTTAATACAATACTCTATTATGTGGTTGTATAGTATAATTCTTTAAAGTTTTGGTTGTGAATATATTTCTAGTCAATATTGCTCAAAATTTTGTAGCAATTTATTCGAATCACAAGTTTGAGCTCTTTTGTTTGCATAATTCTAGTGTTCCATGGATGTTGCATAATTCTAGTGTCTCATGGATGTTTCAAGGCACTAAATGCATTTATACATTCAAAAGAATATTGTAAATAGCTAAAAATCACAATCTCACTAAAAATTGTATTCTTGGATTCTCTTGAAAAACATAGAATAGCTAAAGTGAGTCTTTTGTAATACTATAACTCATCTTTTGTATTAAATCTTAATTAGAATAAGACTGGATCTTTCTATGTTCATTTGTGGCATTGGCATAAATGATAGTATTGCAATGAATAAATATAATTGCATGTACACATATTTTTCCATGTAACTTTTTTATTAAATTAGTATATCTTAATAAAATATTAATAGAATATAATAAACATTAATGCAAGTTATATGTATTAGAATTTGAAGTTAATCAACATTCATATTTAATTATAATTTAATTCTCAAATTTTATATTTCACTAGATAAATTATATAATATATTGGTTTGTATTAATTTTACATCAATTCATATATACAAGATTTGTGTTCTTTTGTTTCATCTTCCAAATTTTGATGCCTCTTCTTATTATAATTCTTCAAATTTCTCCTATTTTGAATATTTATAATTCACCACAATCCTTAAGGATTAGGTGTTTAACATTCCTCCCTTAATCCAAATGGGTGTTTGTGAGTCTAAGTAGAGAGATTGAGGACAGTTGCAAATAGCTAAATGTGCTCTCTCAATTTAGTGTCTTTGGGATGACCCAAACCAATGACTACCCTAAGCTTATGTCGTCAGTTAAATAGTGATTTAAAGATGAACACAAACTAATGTCTATCAAAAGCCTTGATTCTTATATAATTTAAATGGTGGTTTAAAGATGACCACAAACTGAATCATGTTGATAGATTATTGCTTTAGCTATAACTCTAAAGTAGGTACTCCAGTATTGCAGTGAGCAAGGAAGTAATGAGCATATTATGTTGCTTTATCACTCACCAAATTTGATGATTTGTTTGTCTTCTTTTTTACCTTGCTTGTATTTGATCTTCTCTCAAGGGACTCTATGTCTTTGCCTCATGTCCATTTCATCCACACTGATCATAATGAAGATCGAATCTTTTTCTTTTTTTACTTCCTTTTTCTCTAAAAGAGATATTTTATTGATTCTTTCATTTCTCAGCAATGAACATTGTTTCTCCAGTGGATTCAATTGTTTTCTTCCTTCCAAAATCTTTTTCACATTTTACAACTTTTTTCACTAGAGTGTCGAATGTGATGAATTTCATTTGGCCACTACTTTGTAGGGATTCAAAATATTTAGAGTATGTAGGGTAGAGGTCCTTGATGAATGTTATGAGAGGAATTTCAATCTTCACTCTAGTGGCATCTATATCATGCATGATGGTTGTGATCTTAGAGACTAAAATCATGGGTTCATCATCTTCCAACTCTAGGTTGAAGAGCTTCACCAATAGTTTAAATGAGAGTCACAGAAGTTCTTCAGCTTCTTTAAGGCTCCATACAAATCATTAATATAAACAATATGGCATCTCACCTCATCACTTACTATCATAGAGATCAGGACATATTCTTTCATGTCTTTCTTCTTCCAAATGGAAAGCTCCTTAGCTAATATAGCTTTGTTAGGTCCAATAGGATTTCACTACTCTCCTTTAGCTACTTATTTAGCTTATCCTTCATATATGTTATCCCACAAATCATTAAAATAAATGTATTTTTATCATTCTAGATGACCCTGGGTAGTTCTACTTGCAAGTGGGAACCACACTATAAGGTCTCACCTTACCAACCATGAATAATATAGAGAAGTAAAGGCCACATTGAACACTAATACTCACATTTTTTATGATTTTCATATTTTTTTTAAATTATAATACGACTAACTTAGTTATCATGTAATCATGTTCCTTCATGTATTTCAATATAAGAATATAACATAAGGAGCCAATGCTAACTTTACCCTAAAACCAATTCCAAAACATCTTTCTCCTCAATTATAAAAGAAGATAGCATGTGCTCTTTCCATACTTATATGTGGGCACTAAATAAGACTGGAAATAACTCCACCATCATACCATGTGCAAGCATTAAGCTAGATCAACCTATTTGATCTCCTAGGTTATTCTAAATAAGTTCCGCTTATTGACTTTTTACATCATAACCACAAAAGTATGCCACAAGAACCTAAAATATTATGCTTCTATCAGAAAAATCACATATAAGGGTATGATTATTAATCTACTTGTAACATGATAAATGAAAGAGGAATATGTCTCTCTTCATCAGTAAATCTAATAAATATGATATGTTTATTGATTCATCAATTAAAAATTCTCAGTGGCATTACTTCAATCATGAGACTCGTATAATGAATGTTGCAACAAAAGAAGCATATTATTCTTCAAAAATAGCCAAATAAAACAATGGACTTTCCAAAATTGGGAACAATAGTTTTTTATAGGTATTAAAGCATCGAATTGTACCAATAAATACATGCAACTCAGATGAAACTTATTATGCTCACTTGCACAAAATTGTACAAAATTGATCACTATAAAATAATTTCCAACAAGAACCCCCTTTTTATATTCAAATAATAAAAGTAAAAAATTTCATATTCTATATTCACACTTCAACAACTTATTAAATTCGTTTTCAACATTTAACTTGCAGAAAATAGGAAGCTACATCCATTAAATAATATCTTCATAAATTTCTAGTACATGAAAGCTATAGTAAGTAAGACATTTACTCTAACAATTTATATGCACAAAAGCTACAACCATTGAGGCATTTTGACAAACACTTTGCAAGCATGCAATCTACAGCCATTAAGACCTTTTGACAAACAATTTGCAAGCATGCAATCTACAGTCATTGAGGCATTTTTTCAAACACTTTGCAAGTGTGCAATCTACAGCCATTGAGGCATTTTGTCAAACACTTGGCAGTAATGAATTTGAGATTCTTCTTCAAGCTATTTATCTCATAAAATTCATAAACTGAAATTAAAATGTTGGCATATTAAAATAGGGATTTTCACCCAAAAAAAAACTCGACAACATGCAAACACGGTTGGCAACAGCAATTTGAAAAATCGCTCAAATTTATGAATCAGGTTCTGAAAATAATTTTTTTGGAATGAAATCAGGGGTTACATGGTCAATAGGTACGAATACCCCCTGATGTTGAGTTGAATTGCAATAAAAAATCTGAGAGATTCAATTCTTTAAAACAACAAAACTTTGGATCTCATTTACCACTTTTTTCAAACACATAGAATGCAAACTTTCATCTACAGCTCTACATGAAGAAAAATAACCCAAAATTATGCTACTATGAGATGTTCATTGAATTTACGAATTTCTATGTTCACTATATGAATTCTTGATACAAGTAATTAATCAAACATTTTACAACCTGCAAAGTTACTTCCCTTTACATAAGTTGACAAACTTATTGCAGCCACTACTACAATCTGGAAAACACATGGCATCGTTGAATGCTACAGCCATTAATACTTTTTGTCAAATAATTTTCAAAAGAATAACAATAAAAACTTACATACAATAAACTGCATCCATTGAGGAGTTTCTTCAAACATTTAGTGCACAACCCCATTTTTTTTAGAGATCTAAGTTTCAACCAATAACCCAATTCACAAGAAGCAAGAACCATGTATTAAATTTTGATAAAGTCTTTCGGATTAATCACATCATGAGTTATTGGTCTGAAAGAATTTATCAAAATCAGTATGGATCACAAAAGCCTAAAATCAAAGAATGTATTAAATTGTTAAAAGGGGAAATGAAATGTGATCAAACGTAGAATATTAGCTTTAGATAATAGACATGACCTACTATGGACAAAATTTCATTATAAGCAAAATTTGAAACACTTGGTAACACATCCTTCTTTCAATTCCCTGTGTGTAAATTCTCATACATAGTTGCCATGAAACTATTAACTCATTGTGGGTTAGTTCAAAAATAAATTTCTAAATATTTCATAAATATTCATAATTTTGTAATCATTTAAAGTAGCAATAATTAATTTAAAATCTCAACACTTTAAAACTAATCAGAAACCAAAATTTCAATAGTATTTATAAATATACCTAACAATGTGTATATATATAACTCAAAAAGGATGAGTGTATGCTCCAACTCCAATGCCCTTACCAACTCATTTTGAACGATCCGGTTTTCCACCCAACCATATCTAGGAATAACTTCTCCCCCTGGAACCCCCAAGCTGTAAGAGCTCCAAAGTAGTACCAAAATATAGCAGTAGAGAGATATACAATGCAAACTAAGATAAGTTTCACTTCCTCTCAATACCACTCATGCACAACTCCACCATGTAGAACTACTTAGTGTATTAGTTTAGGAATTTCATATTCATTTCAACAACATTTGGCTACTCTCCAAGAATCTCCCTCTCACAATCCTCTTCAAGTCTCTCCAACTCTCTGTATTACAATGCACCTTCCCCTCTTTTTATATAAGAATACATGAGACACATATATAGGAGAGCAACAAATTCTTGTCATAAAGGAGGAGTAATATGCATGCTTTGTATTCCATTTAGAGGAGTGTAACTCGCTCCATTAAGGAGATGTATGCATGTCTTCGTTCAAGAGAGTGTAATTTATGCATTAAAGAGAGCGTAAGAGGAATATTTTATGACATGTCTTTAATGAGTGTAAGAGGAATATGTCATTCTTTGATGAGTGCATAAGAGAGAGTGTAATGTATTATTAAAAGAGAGAGATATTTATATAGAACCATGAGAGTCATCAAGGAGAGGTGTGAAGTGATTGAGGAGATGAAGGTGACTTGCAATTCCATTTTAATAATAATATCATAGTCTCATAAAATATAATAATAATATTAATAATATTGAGGATTAAGTCGAGGTTGAACTATTCAGATTTATTAATGATAATTTAAGTGATTTTCCTTCAAATATACTTGATTACCCATCTATTGAAGGCGATTTACTATTTTTGGAAATTCATACTTGAGATGTTAGACATGACTTTTTATTTTTAGAAAGTCACTCTAGAATTGTCAGAAATGAAATTTTATTAAGGAAATTCATCCCTAAGCTTCCCATGGGTGGTATTTTCTTTTCCGGAGAATAGGGACTTTTCATCCCTATTACATACATCTCCGTGCCTTAGTAGAATGAGGACTCCACACCCTAATCTACTCCAAAGATCCAAGATTCCACACCTTGATCTTTTAAATATTTAGGACTCTACATCCCAATCCTTTTATTATAGATCCAAGACACTGGTGGGCTCCAGTATTGTAGCAATAATGCTACAACTCCTGGAACTCACTTCTTTAATTTTATCAACCCGGTAGTTCGTAACAAACTTGGAAGCGACAATGCTGTATGCACAAGTACTAGCTCTTGTCGCAGCTGTCACTTGGTCAGCTGGCACAAGTCCACTAGGGCTCAAGCCAACTTCTATATGCTCTCAAAAGAAGCTTGCTAAATGATGGACGAAAGCTAACTCAAAGGAAGCTAATCTACTTGCGAAAAGAAACTGAAAGCCAAAAAGAAACACAAACCCTAGCAAACCCTAATTCTACCAACTAGTCCTATTGATGCAAAAATGAGAATGCAACTACGAAAAGAGATGCCATTACTTCTAGGAAGGTAAAATGCATGTGTCTAAGTTATCACTATCTGAAGAAAACATCTTTTTGTATTTTTGCTTAAGTTGTTGAAATTATCATGCATGTGCTTCTAACTAGTTTTCCACTGTGCAGGGATGGATCAAGGGATGAAATGCTTTGGGAAAGGTTGGGATGGTACAGAGAGGGTCTACGGGATCCCCGGTATTCTTTCTGAGAGTTTCACAAAGTCTGGAGGACATGCAACCGTGTTCATGAACTTCTACAGGAAGTCTGCAGGGGCTTCTACAGGATGTTCTGTAATTCTTCTACAGGATGTTTACGAATTGGATTTTTGAGGATGGATGGTTGATGGAAGATGCATGGATGGTTATGGGGGTAGGATGGGGGTCTGAAGTGACCTAGGAACTGATGGATGGAGTGGTGAGATGATGTGGAAGGCTGACTTGCATCAACGAAGGTTTAGGCAAAGGAAGAGCAAGAAGGTAGGGTTACGTGGCAAAAGAGCAGATGGGAGATGAGGAAACAGACTTGGTGATGGAGAAGCTGATCTGGACGAGGCTTAGATGAACGAGGAGGTGATGAAGGTGCCCTGCATAGTGTTTACAACTGAACCAACAAAGACATGCAAGAAAACAAAGATCTAGTTATAAAACCTATGACCTAGTTACTTCACTCTAATCTGACCTAACAGCAAAGGAAATGAACAGAAGTTTATTTGCAGTGAAACCATGTGAAACGATTATGAAACTAAGTGATTATAAACCTAAACATGCATCCAAACTGATATCGAGTTCTGCAAATGAGATTCAAACACTAATGATTGCATGGTGAAGCAAAGAAAGTGTTTTTGTTGGCAGCAAGGTTACATTGGTCCCAGCTCGTTATCCCACTGAAGGAGAGGTGAGACCCAAGGTACTTGATGGCCTTTTTGTAGAGCTTTTCCTTGTCAATATCCTATCAATATATGCTAACATAAACAGCTACTTTAACCATCAAAAGAAATCTAAATAATAAAGCAAGATGTAAGTCTAAAGAGCAGATTTTATTTCAAGAACGCAGCAAACACATAAATATAAACAAGGGAGGTACTGGGCGCTTGAGATGGGCCCAACCCCAAGAACTACAGCCTCCCAAGAGAGATTTAGAGCTGGTGCAAAGCTGGATCCATCTTTATTAATCAAGAAATGAAAAGTTACATCAAAACTGTCCACAAGAAGAACTTGAACATGAGCTGAAAGCAAAGCTAATCTATTGTATATAAATCGAACTACAAACTAGCTAACTAATGGCCAAAACAAAATGACTAACTGGCTACAAAATGACTACCCACTAGCTAACCCAAATGAGGCCCTAAGCCTTCTTATTTATACAATTTGAGGACCCAACAGTCCTCCTAAAGTTTAGGGACTTGGCTGCCCAAGACTTGTAGTTAACAGCAGTCCAACTTGACTTGCTTGGCTGCCCTTGAGCTGATTGATTCGGTGGCCCTTGAACTCCGAGCTGATGGTGGAGAATTCGAGGTAAGGGCCCATAAATGAGGGGGACACCTTCCTACAAATCCTCTAGCTTGTTCTCCCACGAATTTGGCTGCCAAGTGCTCATTAAGACCTTCAATTTTGTCTCCAAGTTGACCAAAAAGGCTACACAAAGCACCCATTAGACTTGTTGGAATAATGACTAACCAAATTCACTCTATTAACATAAAAATAATCAAAAACATGCAATAAACAAATGAGAATGGTGGACTAAGCCAACTTAGGAGGTTGAATGAGCCCAAATAATTGTACATTTTTGGGGCTCATCATCACCCCCCTACTGAAAGTGTTGCTCATCCTCTGAGCAACCAATCTCTCTCCTCATCTGATGGCCCTGGTGGCTTCTTTGGCTAACATCTCGGCTGACTTCTCCTTTGGCTTCCCTCTTTTCAAACTTCCTGTAGAAACAGTTCGCTGGCTTCCTGTAGAAACAGTCTTCTGTCTTCCTGTAGAAACAGACAGCACCACTGTATCCTGCTTGGCTGTGGGCGATTTTCCTTTCAGCTTGGCTGTGGCAGCCTTCATCTTCTCCCCCTTTCTGCTCTTCCCACTGTCTGCTCCTTTTCCTAGAGAATTCTCAGCCTTGGTATGATTGTGTAAGTATATTTAATATGATGGTTGAAATGGTGGTGAAAGGAGATAAAACCCATGGAGAATGGAAGCAAAGAGTGGTTGCATGCCTCCTCAACAGACTTCAAGCTTCAAATCCCTCTCCATACTTGATTCTGGCCTGCCCAAAGGCTTCTACAGGATGTTTCTGGTAAAAATACAGAACTTCCTGTAGAAAGTCCTGTAGCTTCCTGTAGAAGGTTGAACCATGACTAAATTGTGCCCGAACCCTGAAGAAATGAGTGTTCATGGAGGGGATGGATGTGCTTAGGGTGGCCAACACAGGTGCTGCCTCCTTAGCTAAAATATCGACCAATTTCTCCTTCTGCTGCCCTTTCTCTGAACTTCCTGTAGAAATGCCCAAACAACACAAAGCCTTTGAACTCATTTGATGAAACTTGCTCAAGAGTAATTCCCTTGATGCATCATCTAATTCAACAACCGATCCATCTGCAAGTTGTTGAAAAGCACTCCTTTCAAGCAAATTTTCCATGGCGCCTTTTACTAGCAGACGATTTTGTCCCATTGGTTCCATGACAATAACACCCATGGATTTTCGATCACAATCAAACTCCAATAAAGCCAGCCTCTTTGATCTTTGTATCCACCAATCATAATTGCCCAATTGCACTGTGCCACTGTTGAGAATGGCACTTGTATCACCTGCCATTGGGTCTGGAACTCCCATTTTTTCAACCAATACCTTCAAGGCTGCCTCAGTGGGAATACCAGTAGCATGGAACTGGTGACCTTGACAAGATATCCATGCATCATTGCAAACTGCAGCAACTTCTGCCAGAGTTTCTAAATCCTCCCCCATATTATGTGCAGGCCAATCCAATATTTTCCATCCTCAGGATTATATGTTGTTCCTTCAACAATAAACTCTCTAAGTGAACCAGCACTGTGCCCTATGACTATAAACTCACTGACAGACATCTGATTGGTTGTAAGAGTACCTGTCTTATCAGAGCAAATCACTGTGGTGCAACCCATAGTCTCCACGCTCGGTAACTTATGCACAATAGCATTCTTTTGTGCCATCTTACGAGTGCCAAGAGCCAAACATGTAGTAATCTCAGCAGGCAATCCCTCTGGTATAGTAACAACTGCCAGAGCAACAACAATCTTAAAGTAGTACGTACATTTCTCAAAGGAAAACCTGATATTGTTTTAGCCACCCATCTATGACTTCCCATGAAAGAAAATATTTGTAGTTCATGATCCAGAAAAGAATACAAATGGCACCAATCATTGTTGTCAGTCTTTCACCAAATTCATCTAACTTCCTTTCAAAGGGGGATCATGACATTCCATTGAAGCTTCCTGAATTTGTGCCTGAATTTTACCTATTTCTGTAAACATGCCAGTGCTCACAACAATGCATGTGCAGCAGCCATTGGTAACTGCAAGTCCTGCAAACACCATGCATGCTTTTGACTGCAACTCACAGTCACACAGGGTGGCTGGATATGTTCTTTTGATCAGATTCTGAATTCAAACAGATTGCTCCATCATTAACAAATCTATAATGCGTTTAAAAAACTCTGAAATCAACACTTTCAAGAACCCTGGTAACCTTGGACACGAGCTTTAACTACTTTTCTCATTTCAAGCTTGAATTTTGACAAAAATCTCGGGTTTCCCTTCTGCAGAGCTGTTCTCTGCCTTTCCTGTAGACGACTTCCTGTAGAAAACGCCTGTAGAGTGCGACAGGCGGGAATTTTTTTAAGGAACTGAAGAGATCTCGAGAATAAAAGGCAGAAATCGGTAGAGCACCATTGTTTAACTGATCTGGATGGTGGACATGCGCTTCAGTTGACCGCAGTTGAACAAGGAGTGGTGAGAGTTTCAGTCGAGCGTCCCTTGAATTACTGCGTGACTTGTGGTGAGGTGGCAAAAAACATGCGCGCTGGCTTTTTCGAACTGAAGTGATGTTATGAACTGCATGTCTTCTATTTGTTAATCAACTGATGCCCTGTTCACTGGAGTTCAACACATCTACCATTGCTTGTGTTTCTCAACTTCCACGTGAATGGCTATCCACGCAAGCTACGTGATTTTTCATGAATGCTAGAGGACTGGATGTCGGGTTAAACTTATTCTATTCGTGGCTTAATTCCACCATCCCATCAATTCATGCAGTTTTCAAATTAAATCTATGCAATAGAAGAATGAGATCAGTCACATACCTCGAAGTTGAATGGCTGCCGTGAGCTGTT
Source organism: Pinus tabuliformis (assembly GCA_031772625.1). Taxonomy (NCBI): domain Eukaryota; kingdom Viridiplantae; phylum Streptophyta; class Pinopsida; order Pinales; family Pinaceae; genus Pinus; species Pinus tabuliformis. Next base: position 1,431,599,008 of record CM062819.1, on the reverse strand, counting down.
GTGGGCTGTCATTGCTGCATGCATTTGATTTTATGGTTGCATGATGGCTTGGTTGCTGATTCATGGCTGGTTTCCTTGTGCAGGTGTCCTCTGGCCAGATGCATGCAACAAGAGTTCATTTCCACGTTCAGATCTGCACCCTCAAACTGCTGCCATTGAATTTTCACAGGACCAGAACTTGTTTTCGCCATTTCTCCCAAACGATGAAGCGGATTGCTCTGAAACTTGGTGAGCATGTTCCTATCATCATTATGCATCTCCCATAGCAAAATCGTGATCAATGGATGCACGGATTTCGAGAAAAATTGAAAATGGCTGAAGATTTTAGAGCTCGATTTCTCGGAAACCGTGCATCGGAATCGGCTGAAACTGCTTGGGTAGGTTACTATCACCCATGTGAATCTCCCCATGAAACAGGTTTTAAAACAGATGCACGGATATGGAGAAAATGCAAAAATGGCTGATGGTGATGGAGATTGATTTCTTGGAAACCGTGCACCGGAATTGCATGAAACTTCTCAGGCATGTTGTCATCAACCTTGTACAATTCCCCATAAAACGGTTTGTCAAATGGATGCATGGTTTTCAAGTTATGGCAAAAACAAATTCTGCTCTATGTGTTTTTGCTTCAAGGCACTTTGCATTTTGGTTGCATGGGATGACAAAATGAATTTTGGTTGTGATGCAGGTATAGAGATGATGGAGGAGGAGTTGGAAGACTGCATGAGGACTTCTGAACCCTTGAGGAAGCTACCATGCTTGCCAAACCACTTTTTGAAATGCATGCCTAGTTTCCCACAATTTCTACAGGAAGTTCCTGTAGAAGCACAAGGAGGTGAAAAAAATGATGGATAAAGGCACGGGATGGACACACAAGTGCTTGTAGGCCTGATCAACAGATTCCCACCATCAGATTCACTTTTGAAATTGGATTTGGTTCGTCCAAAGGTTCTACAGGATGTTTCCTGTAGAAATACAGAGCTTCCTGTAGAAGGCACAAGAAAAAGTCCTTTGACCTTGATTTGAGTGCTCCTCTTGTCATGAAACGTCCTTCTTTAACCTGCAATGTCATTGCTGCAACATGAAATTATTCAATGGATATTAGCTTTATTTTTCTTTTTCTTTTTTCTCTTTTTTTTTGAAAAACAACTAGGGCGCCTCATGGAGGTTTTCACCCTAATTGCCTGCCTTGGGCGCCTCCAAGGGAGGTTTTCACCCAAAGATCTTATTCCATTTTTATTTTCTCTTTTTTCCAACCCATTGACCGCCTCGTGGAGGTTTTCAATCAATGAGCCAATCTAAGGCGCCTCCAAGGAGGTTTTCACCTTAGATTTTTATTTTTCTCTTTTTTTCTTTTTTTTTCTACCCTACCCTACTTGAAAAACAAAATCATTTTCAAGTATAAGAATACTTCCAATGGAGCCATGTGCACATCAAGATTAGAGACAAAATGATGTGAAGGCTCGGAATGCATGCTTTGACAACTATCCAGATCTCAGAGACCAAATGATCTAGCGTTGAAGGGATCAAACAAAACTGAGGAAGAAAGTACTGCTGCAACTTAGTGACCTTCTGAAACCATATCTCAATATAGCTTTGATATCCTTGGTCCTTTTGCTGATCTGGATCATTCTTCATGTCACCTTCTATCATGACTTTCTCATCTTCCTCTTTTTGTTGATCTTTCTCTTGAATACATGGAAGATTTGATGGTAACCATGAGGGAACTTTCTCCATCTCTGATTCTGATCTCTTCTCTTCATCAAGTGCAGCCCATGGTTCTTTGATCTTTTCTTTTGGATCTTCTTTTGCCTTTGGTCCTTCAATGTTGTCAATATAATCTCTGCTTTGCAACACTCTTCCTGAGCTCTGGTGAAGATCATTGGGCTCAAGAGGAGTTGTTTGGATATGTTGTGCCTCAGATTTGCAATGGGGTTGAGCTACTCCATTGCATGGCTTTGGAAATGGTACGGGTAGCTGAGTGGAGGTGTGAAATTGAGATGGAGATGGATGGCATTGTGATTGGGTAGGCATTTGGGGTTGCCTTGGTGGAGGAGGAGGCGATGGTTGTGGATGAGCAGGTGGTGGAGGAAAATGAGCGGGATGAGAGTTGTACTGGGGCCTCCACTCCTGATAAGGTGCATTCCACTGAGGCTGTGGCTGAGCATAAGAGTGAAATGAATGAGCAACTGGTTGGGCATAATATGGATCTGTGAAGGAACAAGGAGAATATGACCAAGGAGGAGGTGTAGACCAGGAAGGATGAGCAGGGGGATCCCAAGAAGGCATGAAAGTGGCTTGATAAGGGTCATAATAGGTCTCGGGTATCCCTTGCAGCTCCTGCTGGTAAGATCTAGGTCCATGTGGCCTCCTTTGGTTCATATAATAGAGTGATTCAGTGGCTCCCTTGGCTCTTTGATATGCAGCTTTGATTCTAGGCAAGGAAGGGCACTGATCTGTAGGATGGTATTCTTCACATACAAAACACACTTCTAGGGAGTGCATTGGACATTCGTTCCTAGGATGCTTTTTAAGGCACCTAGGACAAAAAATGACCAAAGCCCTCTTGGCTTCTTCTTGCTTCTTTTGGATCCGCAAGGTATCCAGTTGCATGGCAAGAAACTGCCTCATGTCACTCTTGAAATCTTCGATCTAATTTGCAAATTCATCTTTGGATAAGGGACTGCTCCCAACATTTTTGCTTGTAGCCATTTGCTCCAGAGGAATGTTTTCTTCTTCTTCTCCCCTAGAGGTTCTTTAAATATGCCTTGATGTCCACCCAGGGGTTCTTTCATCACAGCCATCGAAGAAGAACGTTGGCTGTGTGAAGCAGTGGGGGTGTTGTGCAATCATTTTTCTAACTTATCTCTACTCCTACAAAGCATGAAATGAAATCTTTTTGGTTGTTTTTTTTCTTTTGTTTCTACTTCTACTTGCAAAACTGAAATAGATTAAACTGCAACTAACTATCTTGCGAAAATGAAAATGCGGAATTGAAATGAAAGCAGGAAAGGACTAATCTATTTTGCTCAAATGAAATTGCAGGAATGAAATGCTAGTCTACGCTTGCGGAATTGAAATTCTAATCTATGAAAGCAAGAAATGCTAATCTACTTTTGCATAAATGAAATTGCATAATGGAAATGAAATAAACTACTTAGCAAAAGGTTGTAGTGGAAAATAGAAGAATAGCAACAATCACCAATACTCTGCCGCTTCCCCGGCAACGGCGCCAAAAAGATGGTGGGCTCCAGTATTGTAGCAATAATGCTACAACTCCTGGAAATCCCTTCTTTAATTTTATCAACCCGGTAGTTCGTAACAAACTTGGAAGCGACGGTGCTGTATGCACAAGTACTAGCTCTTGTCGCAGCTGTCACTTGGTCAGCTGGCACAAGTCCACTAGGGCTCAAGCCAACTTCTATATGCTCTCAGAAGAAGCTTGCTAAATGATGGACGAAAGCTAACTCAAAGGAAGCTAATCTACTTGCGAAAAGAAACTGAAAGCCAAAAAGAAACACAAACCCTAGCAAACCCTAATTCTACCAACTAGTCCTATTGATGCAAAAATGAGAATGCAACTACGAAAAGAGATGCCATTACTTCTAGGAAGGTAAAATGCATGTGTCTAAGTTATCACTATCTGAAGAAAACATCTTTTTGTATTTTTGCTTAAGTTGTTGAAATTATCATGCATGTGCTTCTAACTAGTTTTCCACTGTGCAGGGATGGATCAAGGGATGAAATGCTTTGGGAAAGGTTGGGATGGTACAGAGAGGGTCTACGGGATCCCCAGTATTCTTTCTGAGAGTTTCACAAAGTCTGGAGGACATGCAACCGTGTTCATGAACTTCTACAGGAAGTCTGCAGGGGCTTCTACAGGAAGTTTCTACAGGATGTTCTGTAATTCTTCTACAGGATGTTTACGAATTGGATTTTTGAGGATGGATGGTTGATGGAAGATGCATGGATGGTTATGGGGGTAGGATGGGGGTCTGAAGTGACCTAGGAACTGATGGATGGAGTGGTGAGATGATGTGGAAGGCTGACTTGCATCAACGAAGGTTTAGGCAAAGGAAGAGCAAGAAGGTAGGGTTACGTGGCAAAAGAGCAGATGGGAGATGAGGAAACAGACTTGGTGATGGAGAAGCTGATCTGGACGAGGCTTAGATGAACGAGGAGGTGATGAAGGTGCCCTGCATAGTGTTTACAACTGAACCAACAAAGACATGCAAGAAAACAAAGATCTAGTTATAAAACCTATGACCTAGTTACTTCACTCTAATCTGACCTAACAGCAAAGGAAATGAACAGAAGTTTATTTGCAGTGAAACCATGTGAAACGATTATGAAACTAAGTGATTATAAACCTAAACATGCATCCAAACTGATATCGAGTTCTGCAAATGAGATTCAAACACTAATGATTGCATGGTGAAGCAAAGAAAGTGTTTTTGTTGGCAGCAAGGTTACATTGGTCCCAGCTCGTTATCCCACTGAAGGAGAGGTGAGACCCAAGGTACTTGATGGCCTTTTTGTAGAGCTTTTCCTTGTCAATATCCTATCAATATATGCTAACATAAACAGCTACTTTAACCATCAAAAGAAATCTAAATAATAAAGCAAGATGTAAGTCTAAAGAGCAGATTTTATTTCAAGAACGCAGCAAACACATAAATATAAACAAGGGAGGTACTGGGCGCTTGAGATGGGCCCAACCCCAAGAACTACAGCCTCCCAAGAGAGATTTAGAGCTGGTGCAAAGCTGGATCCATCTTTATTAATCAAGAAATGAAAAGTTACATCAAAACTGTCCACAAGAAGAACTTGAACATGAGCTGAAAGCAAAGCTAATCTATTGTATATAAATCGAACTACAAACTAGCTAACTAATGGCCAAAACAAAATGACTAACTGGCTACAAAATGACTACCCACTAGCTAACCCAAATGAGGCCCTAAGCCTTCTTATTTATACAATTTGAGGACCCAACAGTCCTCCTAAAGTTTAGGGACTTGGCTGCCCAAGACTTGTAGTTAACAGCAGTCCAACTTGACTTGCTTGGCTGCCCTTGAGCTGATTGATTCGGTGGCCCTTGAACTCCGATCTGATGGTGGAGAATTCGAGGTAAGGGCCCATAAATGAGGGGGACACCTTCCTACAAATCCTCTAGCTTGTTCTCCCACGAATTTGGCTGCCAAGTGCTCATTAAGACCTTCAATTTTGTCTCCAAGTTGACCAAAAAGGCTACACAAAGCACCCATTAGACTTGTTGGCATAATGACTAACCAAATTCACTCTATTAACATAAAAATAATCAAAAACATGCAATAAACAAATGAGAATGGTGGACTAAGCCAACTTAGGAGGTTGAATGAGCCCAAATAATTGTACATTTTTGGGGCTCATCAGACTCCATGTCTTTACCTTTCATGGATTTAGGACTTCACGCATTAATCCTTTTATTATAGATCCATGACTCCACGTCTTTATCATTCATGGATTTAGGACTCCGCACCCTATTTTCCATGGATTATCATCTACTCTACTTTGAAACTTCGCGCTTCAGCTTAAGGTACCGATTGTGAGCTCATACTCATTTGATGGTTTGTTGGTAAGGCCTTGTTCCAAGACTTGCACACATCACAATCTCATAGATCAAAGGAATCAAATGAATTTCATAATTAACTTATTCACATTTTACCAAATATTGTGCATGACTTCCACAACCATTTTGGTTCTGGGGAAATGACTTTCGCAACCATTTATAATTTGAACATCTTTGTTTGCAAATAGCCACGTCCACTGTCACATCTTGCTCAGTACAATATTAAGCATATATAATCATAAAAATCATGTATCATGACTTCCACAGTCATTTATAATTTGAGCATCCTTGTTTGCAAATAACCAAGTCCCACGCCACATCCTGCTTAGTACAAGATTATGCATATATAATCATACAAATCACATATCATCCATAAATCATAATTAACCATATATTCCACATAACCATGATCATCCATGGATATATATGTTTCAATCCTAGATCACCATCCATTTCATACACCAATGTCCAAACTAGGATACCAAAATAGAAAACATCGATAATATGCTCTTAATCAAAATCAGTTCTTATACACACAACCATAGATATTATCATAACCACATAGCAACTTGGTGACCCAAACTAGGTATATAGAATATAAGCATGTATATAAGTATGTCATGCATAATTTTATATAATTACATCAAAATCACCCTCTCTAAGTGTCACAAAACTAACCTTGCCAAGGTGGGACACTACATACTCCCCCTATTAGATTAAACTTGGCCCGAAGCTTTATTATAGTCATTGGATATATATATATATATAGCTTTCTAAAATCCAATCAAGTTGTCCATGAAGACCAAAAATACCCTTATTAATCAAGTACCATGTATAGTTATGCCATACTAAATAGATTTTAACATATACTACAATACATACTATATCAAAACAATCATCTAATCAAGCATATTATATCTAGATACTATCATTTGACAATGATCTCACATTACAAATGATTGTATTTTCCTTATGTAGTTCATTAAGAATTCAAACCTTTCCTGTGTCATTCTCTTAGTTTTCTATAGAAAAATTAAGCTTGCCAACTCACAAACAACTCTCACATTAGTTGTATAAACAACAATGATGGTCCATCCCATCTCACAATAAAATTTGCATACAAGAAGCATCAAATCATCCACATACAATATCCATTGAAACTATGCAACAAAACATGTCATATATATAACCCACTCTTACATCCCACTTGATTTATGTCTCTTCTCAATCCAAGTTTTCCCTTTTTCATTCCATAAGGCACCCTTGCAATCAAAATATTTAAGATATACCTACAATTTTTACCAAAAGTTTCCTCTTTAGGAAAAATCACAATTTGATATTCAAGACATAATTTTTTTTTTCATTTTTTTTATTATTAAATTAACAAGCTAAGGTTCCATACAGTGCTCATTGACCCACTTCTATATTGTAGGTCATTCCTTGAATTCCCTTAATCTTCATCATTATTCACTTCTCTTACTTGAGAATAATTATGAATGACTCAGTTAGAAGATATTAATTCCAAAAACAATTAAATATATATTTTCGAAAGTGGGTTGTAATCAACAAAAATTCTCATAATTATACAACTACAATATCTATATTATTGAATCTATCTTGATAGCTGTAAGTTAACTTGTTTTCCCACTATAAAATCACTCATGATTTCTATTCAATAATTAATCAATTAAGTTGGTTTCATGTCTTATTCCTTATTATTAATACATATACATACACACACACAAAAAAAACTATGAAAACCATACATTTCTCAAACTATGAAGAATCTTACTGATTTTAAATAATATTTAGACTATCATAAAGGAATATATAGCCTAAAGATATATATATATATATTACTACCTCTCAAAAGATTATAACCTTTTACAGGATTACTAACTACTCATACAACTATACATCCAAGCACAAAATTCCTAAATCCATCAATCTCTTCCATTCGACATATAATACAATCAACTTAGGCTTCTAAGTCATGCAATAATTTCAATTCATCAAAATGTGATCTCACTCTCCTTCAATTTCTCCCTCAAAAAATATCACAAGCACATATTCTTGTAAAACAAGAACTCAACTAAGCTTTTCATTAATCACATACCTTTTTCTTTAAGTTCAAATAAAACAAAGTTCTCACCACATAAAATGTTTATCTTCTAAACATGTTATTCTCTTTACAAGTTAATCAAATTCTAAGAAAACAGTTCATCAATTTCATAAAAAAATATGAATTTTGACTCGATCGCCTAACTAACAATAGTTTACAGTAGTTCTTGAGTTCATTCCTCATAATTTCTCTAATTAATTTGGTTAAATAGAATTCAACCAATATTCAACTGACAAAATCATTAAAGAGACTATTATGGCTTTCCTAGACCTAATTTGTCTTAAGCCAATAGAAAAGATATTTCATCAACTTATCACAATAATCTTTTTCTACATTTCAAGCATTTGAAAATCATTTTAATTCTACCTAAATCCAACACATACAAAAGAATTACAATACTAGAGGATAGATACCTAGTTCACACTTGACTCCATATATCAAAATCAATTATTCCAAACATTCTAAACCACCTAATGGTGTTCAGTATACCAATCTTAGTATCTTATTTTGTAATAAAAATAAAATAATGGATTTAAATCTCAAGCAAATTCATGTTACGAATCTCTATCCATTTAACTTTAATTACACATAATCAATCCTCCTTAATCATGTCTATGAGATTCCATCAAAATATTTTTGTTCATTCTAACCAAAAGAATTACTTAGCTCATAGATATATGTTAGTATGGATTCCACACCCATACCTTACCTCATTACTTAGCTCATAGAAATATGTTAGTATGGATTCCACACCCATACATTTTCTCATAGATATATGCTAGTATGGATTCCACACCCATACATTAGCTCATAGATATATGCTAGTATGGATTCCACACCCATACATAACTTAAGGAAAACATAACCTTCAAGTGTTCCTTAAAATGGCTTCCACAACCCTTCATGCACTAGTCATTTAAGCCTCTTGTTTATTAGGAAGGTCATACCTCAACCTAGTATTTGAGTAATTTCAAGTTATTTGATGCATAATGTCAACCCAAACTACACAAAATCATGTCAAAGAAATCATAGGAATTCCATTCTTACTCATTAAGAATGTATTCCCAAATCATATTTTAACACATCAAATTAATGCACATACATTACTCTTGAATCTACATTCACAGTTAAAAGTGACATCCTTCAAGGTAGCTTTTGTTAAGTTTTCATTAGTGCAAATAAGAAAAAATTCAAAATTAACATGACGAACTCAATCATCACCTTAATTGAATCTTGGCCTTACACTTGTTACACATTCCCAAAACATACACACGAAGGTCATCATACTATAATTTAGATTAGGCCAATATTTTTCTTGGTAGATACAATTTCAGCTAGTAAAGATGGCTAGTAGGCCCATATCACATTGATAATGATGCATTAAACATATATGCAACCATGCATCCACTCCACATATCTCACTCACCCATTGACAATCAAGCCATTCACATATTTCATGCTTGGGTTTAAACCCAGCTTTCTCAAGCACATCCTTTCCCATCATATCTTTAAGTCTTTTAACATATTTCTAATAATTTTTCTTAAAAAAAAAGTAAGGGAATATAAGAAAGCATTCCTTTTATTTCATGAGTTTCTAAATGACATAATAATAATAATATCCCTTGTGAAAAAATATGCTTCCAAGTCACCATACACAATAATTCAACATGCATGCAAAATCAACATTCATGCACCATCAACCTATAAGAAAACATGTTAGCCGATTAGGCCCCAGTGTTGTAGTTGGCCCTGATACCATATGTAAGGTCCCACCTTACCAACCATCAATAATATAGAGAAATAAAGGTCACAGTGAACACTAATACTCAATTTTTTTTCTTTTTTTCGTATATTTTTTAAAATTATAATACGACTAACTTAGTTATCATGTAATCATGTTCCTTTATTTATTTCAATATAAGAATATAACATAAGAAGCCAATGCTAACTTTACCCTAAAACCAATTCCAAAACGCCTTTCTCCTCAAGTCTAAAAGAAGATAGCATGTGCTCTTTCCATACTTATATGTGAGCACTAAGTAAGACTGGAAATAAACTCCACCATGATACCATGTGTAAGCATTAAGCTAGATCAACCTATTTGATCTCCTAGATTATTCTAAATAAGTTCCACTTATTGACTTTTGACATCATAACCACAAAAGTATGCCACAAGAACCTAAAATATTATGCTTCTATCACAAAAATCACATATAAGGGTATGAGTATTAACCTACTTGTAACATGATAAATGAAAGAGGAATATGCCTCTCTTCATCAGTAAATCTAATAAATATGATATGTTTATTGATTCATCAATTAAAAATTCCTAGTGGCATTGCTTCAATCATGAGACTCGTATAATGAATGTTGCAGCAAAAGAAGCCATTGTTACAAATTTAGAAGCATATTATTCTTCAAAAATAGCCAAATAAAACAATGGACTTGCCAAAATTGGGAACAATAGTTTTCTACAGTCATTAAAGCATAGGACTATACCATAAATACATGCAACTCAAATGAAACTTATGCTCACTTGCACAAAATCCTACAAAATTGATCAATATAAAATTGTTTCCAACAAGAACCCCCTTTTTATATGAAAGCTTCAGATAATAAAAGTAACAATTTTCCTATTCTCTATTCGCACTTCAACAACTTATTAAATTTGTTTTCAACATTCAACTTGCAGAAAATATGAAGTTAATCCATTAACTAATATCTTCATAAATTTCAAGTGCATGAAAGCTACAGTAAGTAAGACATTTACTCTAACACTTTATATGCACAAAAGCTACAACCATTGAGGCATTTTGAAAAATACTTTGCAAGCATGCAATCTACATCCATTAAGCTCTTTTGACAAACAATTTGCAAGCATGTAATATACAGTCGTCGAGGCATTTTGTCAAACACTTTGCAAGCATACAATCTACAGTGATTGAGTCATTTTGTCAAACACTTGGCAGTAATGAATTTGAGATTCTTCTTCAAGCTATTTATCTCATAAAATTCATAAACTAAAATTAAAATGTTGGCATATTGAAACAAGGATTTTCACCCAAAAAAAAACTCAACACGCAAACACGGTTGGCAGCAGCAATTTGAAAAATCCCTCAGATTTACGAATCAAGCTCTAAAAATATTTTTTTGGGAATGAAATCGGGGGTTACATGGTTAATTGGTACGAATACCCCCTGATGTTGAGTTGAATTGCAATAAAAACTCCAAGAGATTCAATTCTTTAAAACAACAAAACTTTGGATCTCATTTACCACTTTTGTCAAACACATGGAATGCAAACTTTCATCTACAGCTCTACATGAAGAAAGGTAACCCAAAAGTATGCTACTATGAGATGTTCATTGAATTTATGAATTTCTATGTTCACAATATGAATTCTTGATACAAGCAATTAATTGAACATTTTACAACCTACAAAGCTACTTCCCTTTACATAAGTTGACAAACTTATCCACTGCTACAATTTGGAAAACACATGGAAGCCCTAAACGCTACAAACATTAATACTTTCTAACAAATAATTTGCAACAGAACAACAACAAAAACTTACATACAATAAATTGCATCCATTGAGGAGTTTCTTCAAACATTTAGTGTGCAACATCTTTTTTTTTAGAGGTCTAAGTTTCAACCAACAACCCAATTCACAGGAAGCCAGAACCATGTATTAAATTGTTAAAAGGGGGCAATGAAATGCTATCAAACATAGAATATTAGCTTTAGATAATAGACATGACCTGTTATGGACAAAATTTCATTATAAACAGAATTTGAAATCATTGGCAACACATCCTTTAATTCCCTAACTGTAGATTCTTATACATAGCTGCCATGAAACTATTAACTCATTGTGGGTTAACTCAGAAATAACTTTCTAAATATTTCATAAATATTCATAATTTTATAATAATTTAAAGTAGCACTAATAAATTTAAAATCTAAACACTTTAAAACTAATAAGAAACCAAAATTTCAAGAGCATTTATAGATATACCTGACAATGTGTATATATATAACTCGAAAAGGATGAGAGTATCCAATTCCCTTACCAACTCATTGTGAATCATCCGTTTTTCCACCCAACCATATCCACGGAGAACTTCTCCCCCTGAAACCCCCAAGTTGTAAGAGCTCTCAAGCAGTACCAAAATATAGCATTAGAGAGATATACAAGGTAAAATGAGAAATATAAGTTTCACTTCCTCTCAATACCACTCATGCACAACTACACTAGGTAGAACTACTTAGTAATTTAGTTTAGGAATTTCATATTCATTTCAACAACATTTATCTACTCTCCAAGACTCTCCCTCTCACAATCCTCTTCAAGTCTCTCCAATCCTCTGTATTACAATGCACATTCCCCCCCTTTTTATATGAGAATACATGAGACACATATATAGGAGGAGCAACAAATTCTTGTCATAAAGGCGGATTAATGTGCATGATGTGTATTCCATTTAGAGGAGTGTAACTCATGCCATTAAGAAGAGGTATGCATGCCTTAGTTAAGGAGAGTGTAACTTATGCATTAAAGGGAGCGTAAGAGGAATCTTTCATGACATGTATTTAATGAGTGTAAGAGGAATATGTCATTATTTGATGAGTGCATAAAAGAGAGTGTAATGTATTATTAGAGAGATTTACATAGAGCCATTAGAGTCATCAAGGAGAGGTGTGAAGTGATTGAGGAGATGAAGGTGAATTGTAATTCCATTTTAAAAATAATATCATAGTCTCATAAAAAATAATAATATTATTAATAATATTGAGGATTAAGTCGAAATTGAACTATTATGATTGATTAATGATAAGTTAAGTGAATTTCCTTCAACTATACTTGATTACCCATTGATTGAAGGTGATTTACTATTTTTTGAAATTCATACTTGAGATGTTATACATGACTTTCTATTTTTAGATCATCACTCCAGAATTGTCAGAAATGAGATTTTATTAAGGAAATTCATCCTTGAGTTGCCCATGAGTGGTATTTTTCTTCTGAATAATAGGGATTTTGTATCCCTATTGCATGCATCTCTGTGCCTTAGTAGATTGAGGACTTCATGCCCTGATCTACTCCAAAGATCCAAGATTACACACCTTGATCTTTTAAATATTTAGGACTCTCCGTCTCAATCTTTTTATTATAGATCCAAGGCCCCACATATTTATCTTTCATGGATTTAGAACTCTGCGCCCTAATCCTTTTATTATAGATCCAAGACTCCACGCCTTTATCTTTCATGGATTTAGGACTTCGCGCCATAATTTCCATGGCTTATCATCTACTCTACTTTGAAACTTCGCGCTTCACCTTAAGGTACCGATTGTGAGTTGATACCCATCTGATAGTTTGTTGGTAAGGCTTGGTTCCAAGACCTGCACACATCACAATCTCATAGATCAAAGGAATCAAATGAATTTCATAATTAGGTTATTCACATTTTACCAAAGATTGTGCATGACTTCCACAGTCATTTATAATTTTAGCATCCTTTTTTGCAAATAACCAGGTCCCCTACCACATCATGCTTAGTAAAAGATTATGCATATATAATCATACAAATCATATATTATCCATAAATCATAATTAACCAAATATTCCACATAACCATGATCATCCATGGATATATGTGTCTCAATCATGGATCACCAACCATGTCATACACTTATGTCCAAACTCGGATACCAAAAGAGAAAACATTGATAATATGCTCTTAACCAAAATCAGTTCTTATACACACAACCATAGATATTATCATAACCACATAGCAACTAGGTGACCCAAACTAGGTCTATAGAATATAAGCATGTATATAAGTATGTCATGCATAATCTTATATAATTACATCAAAATCACCCTCTTTAAGTGTCACAAAACTAACCTTGCCAAGGTGGGACACTGCACACACTGACAATGGAGATGACAATAGATATTTAAGTAGTTGAAGAAGATGGTGGATGAAGAGGATGTAGATTGAATTTAAAACCAAAATTGAATGTAAAAAAACTTAGGTTGGCCAATGTTGATTAGAATAATGTAGATAAAACACCCAACAATCGATGAGTGTTGAAATCCTAGTTTAAAATTTGCTATGTGAATGCTCCTTTTGGCTTATTTTAATCTTTTTTGCATCTACAAATACCTACACACTTGGCACCATTTTCGATATAAACCCCGGTGTTTCTAATTGGATATTTTTAGTAAACACCCTAAGGAATGCATCTTAGATTCATCAATGAGGTTGCATGAGGAGGAAATCAAGCAACATGATGAGATCGTTTGCTTGAGGAGGAACATGCAAATAACATGAGGAGTCTTAGCTTGATTTGTATGCTAAGGGTGTCATCATGTTGTAGATGAGAAGAAGATACTAGGTACAAGTGGAACACAAGTATGGTACATAAAGAAAGAAATGACTCAGTGGAGCAGAGAAAAATGGACGGTAATCATTCACTAAGGTTTTTAGAATCAAATAGATAAATTGCCCATCGACCATGAGTAAGATTTAACAAGTAACTTTTAGTAACCTTGCCAAATTTTCTAAACCCCAATTGACTTTTAATTTGTTGGCTAAATTTAATGTGTCACATTTAGCAACTTTCTAAATTAATTGAACCCCCCATTGACCTTTCATTCATTGGCAATATTTAATGTTTCTCCTTCAGCACTTTTTCAAATGCGTCAAACACTCAATTGACTTTTCAAAAGGGAAATTTTAGGAAAATTTTAAGGGCCAAATTTCACAAATGGGCTAATTTTCCATGTTTATTCCAAAAAAATATTCACCAAATTCTATTTTTTTCTGAACATAATTCACCCAAATTTTGAGGATAAAATTATTTGATCTTAAAAATCGTCAAAATTTTATAAAGACTATATGAAATTATTAGAAATTTCAATATTTTTACAAAATATCATCAAACATTTTACATTTTGCATATTAGAGACCAGTAAGATTTGCCAAGGTTTTCTACACTTAAAAATAAATTTCCATCTTTAAAATTTTCCCTGTTTTTTGGCTTTTGTAAATATTTAATGTGTTATATTTAGCACCTTTCCTAATCCATCGGATTTTGATTGAATTTTTGGTAGTAGGAAATATTTAACGTATTACCTTTAGCGCCTTACCAAATCACTGACGGTGGTCTCTATTGAAGAAAATGTCTCTATTACCAAATTCCTTGAACCAACATAGGTGTGAATTCGATGTAAATGAGCATACTTACTAGGAGTTACTACCCACTAAATTTATGGAATTCTCAACTCAAAGATAGGTAAGAGTAACAAAGTAAAAATGAAAAGCTACTATGTTGTGGATTTGGTTCAGCAAGCATTAAGGGAATTGTGAGGTCTAAAATGGGCCTCCCAAGGAAAATAATGTGTGTGATTGTACACAACACAACCACATTGTTGATCTTGTGGTTGTATTGGTAATGGTCATGCCAATGTGTGTGAATGTACATGGGATAGCCTTGTGATTGAGGGTCCCATCGTTGAGACACACAGTCACAATGATGTATGTAATTGTATTTGACATAGTTGGATGCTTGCAAGGCTACTTATTGAACAATTGTGTAGGATCATGTGACTAAGGGAGATACAGTTGCACAGATGGAGTAATGGGACCTTTTTTTTTGTAGGTGGGAGGTTAACTTGCATGTTCTCTACAGGATTCCATAATGGTTTTATAATGGAGAGAGCATGATTACATGGATATTTATGTATTAGTTCACGAACCCCATGGACATAGTGGGACTTGGCTATGTGGGGGTTGTTGAAATACCTTTAGTGCCACCCAATTCGCTCCTAGAAGGAGATATTGAGGTTCCTAGTGTGGCACTAAAGGCCCGACTAGGGCATGTTCGATATACGGGGGGGAGCAGTTAGAGATATTGGTAGATGTTGATATCTACTTCTTGACTTATGTATAGCAATGCGTAGAATAACTCCCTTGAGATACACCTCACTTTCCCTTGACTCTAGAGGTGTGGGTCTTTTGAAACAGTGATGAGGGAATCATTAAGGTTGGCACTAGCTCGATCAACCACTTCCACGATGTGGTTGTTAGAGTAGCGGCCGCACTTATAGTGTAGATATACGGTGGGACCACTACCTATCGATTTACCAAGAGATGGATGGGAATATTAGAGTGGATGATCTGCAAGACATTCTTTGATTAGACATGCTTTGTTCACTTGAGCTTGGTTTTTTAGCTGACGCAAAGTGTTGGTTGTCGATTATAGGAGTTTAATGTTTGTAACTGTCCCATGCAACTTTTTCTTTGAATAGGTTGTGCTCCTTCAATCTTAGATTCGGGTCAATATGGCTCCTGCCCCCTAGCCTAGGATCATGCAATCGAAGAACCTCATGATCAAGGAGGGAGGAGGCGAGGCCATGAGATTTTGGACCAAGGAGGTATATCAGTGGTGGCTATCCAACCCGTCATTATTTTGGAGATCCCATACATTGAGATGGATTTCCAGGGCAATGTTGATACCATTTGTCCCTTAGGGGAGACCTATGGGTGCATAGGTATTAGTTTGTTATTCTATCTACATTATCATTTTATCTATCGATTTGATATTTATATAATGTTCTGACATTTTTTTTACTTTGTGGCACATGATATACTTACAACTAACAGTAGTTTATCAATCAAAGCACGTTGAGGTCCCTTCAACACTGCTCCTTGTGGATTGTCTCCCAACACTAATGCTCTATATTGTAACCATTCACTAGCCAACACACCTTTTTCTTTGACTTGTCAAAGTCCTTCATCCTCAATGCATTACTTCCTTCACCACTAATCTCTTTTCTCAACACTTTGTTGTCTTCCTTGATTGCTCATATCCAGTTCAACAACTACCACTCGATTTTCTCTATTCTCATCCAAATTTGTTTGGCTCACTATCAAGTCTTTGTTTCTTCCATTGTACTCATTATTTCAAGTGCTCTTCCTTACCAAACCATCCTCACCCACCCCTCAATGCAAGGCTTTGTAATTTACACTACCATACTTGGTGGGTCAAAGGGCAATAACTCTTCATCAACATATGTATCCAAGTACAAATTTTGTATACCAATCTCCCCCAAAATGCTTTCTTGAATCTCTTTGGCCTTCAAATATCATTGGTGTAGCTCTACTACAAGCTATATAATGCATTCTTTTGATGCTCTCTTTACCCAAAATCTACAGCTCAGTCAACAAGGTAATTGCAACATTATATTGTTATCATATTTTGGATATTCCATTCGACCATCTTCCCTTCCCTCCAATGATATTGTGGAGCTCTATCAAGTCAATGCATCCATTCATATATACTCACTAAAATATTAACCTATACACTCTCATAAACCTTTTCATACAGTCGTTTCTCGTTAAACATGTTCACATTCCATCCAACTAACAAAACTTCTTGCCCAACAAAATTTTTTATCACGGTTTCTAACCCATGTTGCACTCATGCCTTGGTTGTTAGACAACCATTGCTTCATTTTACTCAAACCACACACTCGTGATCTAGCCCTAGTAACGAAAGTTTCATGGTTCTAAGATGTATACCATGGGTCACATAGGTGTCCAACAAATATTATTTTATTTTGACACTAGCATTATTAACAAAATTAACAAAAACATTTCAAAATTCTCAATTTTTAAAGGTTACATTTAATGACCATATTTTCCAACCTGACAAAAACCTATACCATTATGAACAAAAAAACCTAAAATTTGACCCTCAAATAAAAAAGTGATGGTGCCAATAACACAAGTATATTTTGGGAGCTAAAATTATGATTTAATTGAAGATATAGATTTAATAACTAATATTATCACAAATTAAATAACTCAAAATTGAATCTAAATTAATACCTAAAATATATTTATTAAGTGAGTTTCTTTTATTTACATTAAAAAGTAAATTAATTAAAAAATTAAAGCTTAAAAAATAATAATAATAAAATAAATTATATAACCCACCCAAAATTAAAATTAAAAAAAAACAATCCAAAAAAACACCAAAATTAAAACTAAATTACAAAATTCAAAAATAAATAAAAATAAGAAAAAACTTAATTAAAAATAAGCATACACATGTGCATGCCCACATACACACTTACAAACCATTTTAAAACTAAAATTAAGATATAGCAATTTTGGGAGGAAAGCAATAACCAAAATCACACCTCCCCCTATTAATCCCTGTTGCACCCAATCAGCCTCAAGCATTTGTTTTGATTGAAATAAATACTAAAGTTTAGACTCGACTAAAAGGCAGAAAACATTCCAATGTTTACATTACATTATAGTTATTTGTTTTGAAATTACCCAAATATATGTAGGGTATGTTCATCTACCATGAATATTATATGAATGCTAATAAATATTACTTTACAAATTATAAATTAAACTATGATATATATCAACACATATTACTTTACAATAACTTATAAATTAAACTACGATATATACCAACACATATCTGCTATAATCTTGTAAAACATATGTATCATCATTGTGATACATTGTAATCCACAATATTTTTTATATTTTTTTAATTATAATATTGTTACTCTCTACATTAGGTTTCCAACAATTTGGAGTGAAATTTCTAATCATTACAAGCACTCATATTCACATTCTCAAAATTTCCCTATTCAAGAAATTCATTCGACATAAATTTTATAGAAATTTTTTTTTAAATAAAAAAATAAAATGCATTTTTTTTTATTTTTTTAAATCTGTTAATTTTCCATTTTTTTAAGTCTGGTTTTTTTTTATCTTTTAAATGCTTAGTTTTCGAGCTTGTTTTCCCAATTTATTCATTTTTAATATGAATTCAAAATAATTTTCAAATAATAATTTAGGAATCTATTTCAAGATTTATTTTTTTTTAAATGCTTAGTTTGCGGAGCTTGTTTTTCCAATTTATTCATTTTTAATAATAATTCAAAATAAATTTTCAAATAATAATTTAGGAGTCTATTTCAAATTTTTATTTAGAATAGTATCAATTGTCAAAGTCATAGTTTCAATTAATCATTTTAGTTTTAAAAATAAAATTAGAACTATTGGTAGCATCATTTGATTTCAATTCAAAGATAAATTTTAAGATTTTTATCCATAATAATATTACTTGTCAAAATTGTGATTTCAAACAAATCAAAATTTCAAAGTGAATAATACAACTTATTTACTTGAGAATTGACTTTTATATTTTTAACATAGAAATATAAATTTTTTATATCAAAATTTCAAGTGAATAATACAACTTATTTACTTGAAAATTGATTTTTATATTTTTAAAATAGAAAAATAAATTTTTTATATCAATATTCTTATTTTGAAATTACAATTCTCATTAAATGCATAATTATACTTATTAATCTCTAATTTAATTTTAAAAAGCAAAATCTAAATACATTGCCCAAAAAATAAAACATAATCTTACAACCTCACGTTCTTTATCTTCACTCATTTTATTCATTTTAAATGTACTTTATCTTCACTCATTTATTCATTTTATTATTATGTTGTCAGACCAACCAAAATCTTAACTCATTATAATGTATAGGCTTGTACATTAATTCATTAGCCATCAATACAGAATGAACAAATATGGCATGAATATCATGCATATAAACCATCAATATAGAATGAACCAATATGGCATGAATATCATGCATATAAACCATAAAATGCAAGTAAAGGACAGTCAACCCCTTTAACTTGGCACATGGCACATACAAATGGATTTTATACAATCCTCGAGGCATGTAGACTTAGTCAAAGACCCTCACATAACAAAATTTAAGACCCTCACCATGACCATGGATCCCTTCAAATATTCAAAACACTTCACATGGAGAGAAAATTCAGAGCATTTTCAATATAGAAAATGTCAAATGAATTTGAATCCAAGCGCTCCGGTTAGGAGAAGGCTTCAAAAGGATAATTGAATTTGCTAGTGCTACCTCGATGACTCGTAGCAGCGGCCAGTAGTCTTCAAACAATGTCATCCATTAGGATTTCCAATCCTTTTCTCGTGGCTATCACTTAGGCTTGGTTCTCTTGATATTCTGTTAGTGTTATATGTTCTATGGCATGCTGCTAGAATTAGATTATTTTCTTACATGCAAACCATGATGTATTATAATGTATGCCCAAGAGTCTCAGCTGTTTCGTTTGAGAAACTTTGTAAACCTTTTCTGTCAATGGAAAGGCGCAACTTACAACGGAAAGTGACAACTTTGAATGCCAGAAGCCCCTTTTATCTAGGTTCAGTAATTACAATTCATTAAGACAAAAACAGAGTCGAAGTGAATCTTTACATCAACATATGTCTGTACTCGATGTATATGTATCACTGTACTGTGATCATTTCAACATTGTAATTATTCATTCACCTCTTAAAATTTTAAAATGCCACTCATCTGGGTGTATATGTAATATGTCATCATTGATTGTCGTCATTTAAACTCTATCATTGTAATTATCCAGACACCTCTTAAATTACCCTTCCAAATTTCAGATGTCCTTCAGTGACAATGTCGCTTCGAATAGCTGTGAAGAGTAGGTTCAAACAAAAGCCATGCATCTACACTCCGCAAGCCATAAGCATGATTCCTGCAGAAAACAATATTTCGATAGCACAATTCCACCAATATAATTTACATTTTAAATTCAATAGCTTGAATAGAAGGTCAAGAAGAGGATTCAAATTCAGTATCAATCCTGATAGAAAGAAGAAAAAAGGGGTGGTGAGGGGAATGAGGAAAAGCTCAGGTGGCAGCATATTTTTACCACACTATTGAAATATTAAAATATTTCAAGCCAATCAATAGTTTGTTTCATTCTGGCGACACTGTACAATACATAAAGAACATAATGGGTCATGTGTTACAAAAGCTCCAAACAAAAGCTAAGAGGTGAATGCTTCACTTTCATCGCGACAGTGTTTGAAACATGGCGGGCAATGCGTCCAGTTAGACCAATCCAAAAATCGGCAATAGCTGAAGGCAATGCATAGATACCACTTTCCAAAACCGAAGACACACTTTCCAATCCTTCCTCCATGATTCCACTCAGTGTGATGACGATTAAGCCAGGTCTCTTCTCTTCAGATGAGGTGAGTCCTCTAATGAAATCATTTGAAAATGCACGAATATTTGGAATACTGTTCTGCATATTATAGTTCTCTTTAGATCCTTTTTCACATTTTACTGGATCACATGGAGAAGGACCAACTTTTACTGAATGAGGACTTTTATCTTCTCCTTTGGTCCAATTGAAAACCGTGTCTGAGCCTAAGGTGGAAAATTTATTGATCAATTCCTCCTTTTCTGATATTAAAAGCTGTAAAGTTGCTTCCTTTTGCTCCAGAAGCTTTTCCAGGTCCGTCTGCTTCTGTTTACTACAATCCATAGCTTTACCCATTTCATCAAAGTCCCTGTAAAAATAGATGATGTCATAAATTCAATTATAATCTCTTTTTCATTTCTCAAGAATGTGGTAGGCAGGAAAATTTCAAATTACAAAAGTAATAACTAAATCAACAGTTTGAAATCAATTTTAAACATAACTAGAAGGCTATAACTGTCATAAAATTTTCAATTGGACGCAAACACTGTAGGCATTCCTTCAAATGAGAGATAAAGGGGCAAGATGAATGCAGATTACTCACTGCAGTAATGTTTCTATAAACATGTTTTGTCTCACCAAATCTTGCTTGATTTCACTCTTTTCTTCCTGGAGAGAAAGAATAGTTGAAATATATTTCTGCTCTTTCTCAGACATTGTTCTTTGGACTGCAATCAGCCTATCGTGTTGCATCACACAGACTTCAGCGAGAGGGAATAAAAACCCCTCCTCAATCTCTTCCATTGTTCCATGCACATTCTCTTGAGAGCATGCAACTTTGGCAATCGCTAAATCCTTTACATAGATTTATAAACAAAAAAACCTATGTTAATTCTCGTATGCGATAAGATACCAAATCTAATTTACTAAGTACTATACAAAAAGCATATCAATAAGAATATCGATAAGTGAAGCATATCAAGAGGAATTAATGGAACTCTTCAAATTGGAATAAAAAAGCTTTCTTATTTGAACTTTACAGAATCAAAATCTTGTGCTTTCATCTTCATCCAGCTATAATTTTAGAAAAGGATCCTAAGTTGGGAAGTTATGTACCTACTTCTAGTTTGGAGAAATTCATTCATAGTAGAGCTAACTCGAGATACTTGTGTAGCTTTCTACAATAAGAGTTTTTATTGCTTCTTGTATTTGTGTAGGAATTGATCATGATAGTTGCCCATGCGCAAAATTCTAATCAATAGCATTTTGATTTAGCAAAGTTTTTCGTGAAAGTCATAGATCGCTGCTCAGATCAACAGGATATATTCAAATATGTATCTCCCAAGATTTTACCAGCATTACTTCATTTAGAAATGTCTCCAATAAAAGCTTTTACTTCTAGAAAGGAGCTTAAAGCTCATGTGTCTGAAGGTGTCATTTCTATTATAGAGTACACCTCTCACCAAGGTAGCAAGGACTCTGACAATCAAGGAATAAATAATAGACAACATTGAAGTCAGCAAGGGCTTGCCACGGGAATTTTAACTTTGATAAGACTTATCTGTTCTACAGCTTGATTCATCTCATTAACATCAACATTGTTCAAGTCACTGAGGTCCCCCAACCAGCATATCTGGTTCACTTAATTGTTTCATAAGCCCAAGATTACGGTCAAACCTTTTATTTCTTCAGAGAAGTAATTAGGAACTTCAGCTATAACTAACAATAAAAATATCTGCTTATTTCTCTTACAGAAAGATGACATTTTTGTCAAAACAGCAGAGGAACAAACGAGCCATCAGCCCGCCTGCCATGTGCCATGAAAAACCTAGGTAATATAAAATCAAATTCTTTCTCATTCTTAAAGTTCGTTGCACTTTGAAGGGACGTGAACTTTGGATGCCTATTTTTAGTGAGACATTTGATGGCATGGGTTGGGATGTGAGAACTTGAGACCAACAGACATTTACACAACAATGAAGGCTATTACTTGATACAAACATGATTGAAGCGATATGGCTATCGATAGAGTTCCTATAAAGAATCTACCCTGGAAAAGGCACCTTCCCCAAAATTACAACAACGTAAAATTGTGTTATGCTTGTTTTCTAGGAAGGAAATGAACCTTAGTGTCAAAGCTTGGGTTTGTTTAAAAGCAAAACCGACAATAAATCAGCCTCAACATTACAAAGGGGCTATGGTTAAGGATAAAGCAAAGAGTATACCTGGCATGTAATGGGAATTCCTTTAAAATTCCATAATGAACAACAAGAAGCTATGCCTCTATTCTGAGAAGAAACTGAACATATGGGTTGGCAAGATAGGAAGTAGACAACACAGCAAATCTGACGTGGAATTCCATAATAAGCAGCAAGAGGCGATGCCTATATTCTGAGAATAAATTCAACTTTAGGGTTGATAAGAAAGATATTACAAAATGAGTTAGTTCATTGAATGATGAAACCCTAGATAGGGATGAGTGACATCACTGAGCACCTAAGTCACATGACACACCCCTAGGACACTACATGTCCTGTATCTCACATATCAGACACAAATTCGATGGGAAATTTGTCGAACAGGAGTTTGACCTGTGTCATGTTCACAGGACATGTGTCAAACTTGTGTCTAGCATGTGCCCTAGATGTGTCCCAATTTTAGGACACTCGTCCTCTCAAAAAGCAACCTATGGGCTCTAAAAAGGCAACCTGTCCCTATTTTTTCTCATTTTATTCAGCAGATTGGAGGTTAACGTGTCTTGGTGTGCAGATGAGGGTTATATTTCAGCTTTGAAGGGATTCCAAGTGCTGAGCAAGTGGTCTGTCAACCAGACTTCAATTTTTTTTCCTACAGCAGTTCGTTTTCTTCCTCATTTCAGAGAAATCATAGCTCAATCAGCAAGGGCAGTTGGAAAAGGTCAAAGAAAACGGAGAAATGCCCCTTTTGATGTTGTCCCCCATCCTTAATTTCATTATCCTCTGCTACTGTTCCATCTGCTGGAAGTGGAGTTACAAATGCAACTTCAAATGTTGAAATAAACATTACTGTAGCAAGACAGCAGGCTCAAGAACAATAACATCCATTGTGGAAGTATGTTACAATACATCAAGAACCCCAGGCCAAGTTAACATGGGGAGAGAATGTTATTTGGACATGTGGATTTTCCATACTCAATTTAAGAGCACCGAGTACCGAGTTAAGGGCCATTTGTTGGGCCAGTCTTGTGGACTTGGAGCATGTCCAGCAGTGAGTTCACCCAAACAAAAACAAATGGGAAGAGAGGACAATGTTGGAAGGGAAGGTGGCAGCAGTAAGTAGGAAAACTGAAAAAAGAGGATCCTCTTCTTCTTGAGGAAATCATGTAGCAAATTTCAATTTGGCACTGGGAGTGCAGTTCAACCAGCAAAAATGAGGGCAGCTGATCCAATCGACAAGATATTTCAACAAGAGAGGCAAGATGAGGTTGATCTTATGATTGGGATTTGTTTCTATCTCAACTTCATTTGATTTAATGTTGCACAGTCTCCTTTGTTTATTGAGATGTGTCGAGCTCTAATTGAAAGGGCTTCAACTGGGTATATCCCTTCTAGTTTAGAGAGGCTTAGAGCCACATTGTTGCTTAAGGCAAAGAAGGAGGTGGATAAAATAATAGAGCGTCTCAAATCATCATGGCCCTCATCCGGGGTTAGGATTGTTTCTAGGGATGGAAAGATGTGGCATGCCATCCATTCATCAATTTCATGGTGTCTTCCCTGAACAGACCAATCTTTTTGAAATTGGTGGATGCTCTTGGAAAATACATGGATGAAGAATATATGGGTCAGTTATTAATTGAAGCTACTAAAGATGTAGGAGTTGATTCTTGTGTGCAAATTATTATAAATAATGCACCTATTTGCAAGGTTGTTGGCATGATTGTGGAAGCTAAATATCCACAAATATTTTGGGCACCTTGCATTGTTCACTCTTTCAATTTAGCACTTTAATCTATTGTTCCAAATGTGACATGGATGGGAAGTCTTATTGAGAATGCATGCCATATTCGCAATTTTTGTACACAACCATACCAATGACTTCACAATCTATAAAGAGTACATACATCCATCATTGTTGAATATTGTAGATACGTCATTTGCGTGCTCATTCATCATGCTTTGAAGGTTGAGGGAGGTCGAGGCCATTCTTGGGTTCATGGTTATTTCAAAGATTTGGTCTTTTTGGAGAAAGAAAGATCAAGCTTCTTCAAAAAAAGTCAAGGATGCAATGTTAGATGATGGTTGGTGGGAGAGGGTAGATCTTACCCCTATCATCTCTTTGTTGTGGTTTGCAAACACAGACCAGCCCATCCAAGAATAGGTTTATGAGGGGTGCGATTCCATGATTGAGTTTGTGAAAACCATTATTTTATAGAATGAGTGCCCTAAGTATGGGACATCAATGGAGACCTTATTCACCACCATATAGGATATTCTTGTCAACAAGTTGGATCAGAATTGCCTACCTTTGCATTGTTTGGCTCACTCTGTTGGTTTTTCCACAGCACTTAAAGATCTAGTTTGAGTCTAAGATCACGATCACAAACACACTCAAATGCCACAACACTTCTACTCTGCACATCGGAAAATACACAGCAATGAATCAACTAGTACACAAGACATATTTCAACCCAACACTTGTTATATTACAAATCTTTAATACAACAATCTTATGGCTCCGTACCATGGATCATGGCCCTTACAATCAGCGATGATACAAGACAACAACTAGGGCTTGGTATCAACAACTATGAGTACCAATATGTCCTTGAACAAAATACACTTGACCTACTTGCTGATGTAGTGCTTCCAAAGCCCTTTCAGTCCACGTACATTAAACACATCTAGCGAGTACTCTGCCTTCCCTTTTGTTGATCATGCAACTTCTACTCCCTTAGAAAGCATGCATCTCCAACTCCACTATCTGCCATCATCAACCCTCCTGCTTCTCCAAGAGTGACTAAACTTTGGCCCAACAAAATCTGCCTACTAGTTGCTCTCCTTCTCCTCCAAGAGTGCCAACTCTCAGGGTCTTCACCACTGCCCACTTCTTGCCTCTCTGCTACTCCAAAGATGATAGGACTTAAGGCTTGAAGGTTGCCCTCTTATCACTAAAGTTATCCACTAAAACTCACTGAATTAGGGCTCAACACATGAGGCCTCTTATCATCAATCCTCCACCCTTGAGGTCAATGAACTAGAGCCCAAACAACCTGCCCTCTTAACAGTGACAAGCTTTCCCTTGTCCACTGTACTAGGGCACTCCAAGCAATCACTAACATCCCTCCAACAAACTGTGCATAGGTTGCGTCTCAATTGTCCAAACTGGACCTACCATCCCTTAGCAAAACATCAACATGGAAAGACAACCCATATATTTCTAGGGCGACTTCTTTTTGTTGGAAAATCAAAGTAGTTATATTAGGGTTTGATTCTCCTTTCTTGATAATTACTTATGAGTGTGTTGGCTTCTTTTACTTCTTTATTATCTTATCTTTCATCAAGCAATTACCATATTATGTGTGTATGAAGATCACAAAACAAGAGGCACAAGATATAGGCACTATGCCAAAGCAAAACCCCCCTGAAGGGGAAAACCCAATCAAGATAGTTCTTCCTTTCAATAGTATTCTTTGAGACTCTTCACCCTAGACCAAGACCAGACCTTCCCTCCACACCAAGTAAGCCTCCCAGATCTTCGACCCCTTCCAGCAACTTCGACTAGGCAGCAGCTTCTGGCAACAACGAAAGTTGGAAGAGTTCAATCTCCCAATCTAGGGCACAAACCAGAGAAAGAGAGGAACCAAAAGTTCAATTTTCTTCTTCTCCTTAGACTTCCCCAAACTCGCACTTCCTTCGGCATCCCGGCAACAGACTTCGCACTTCTCCAACTACTCTTGAGATATCGAACTAGCTTGAGAGATGATGCTCCAAATGACTTCGACTAGCTTGTATTTATAGGCTTCTTGTGGGTCGAATTAGGGTCCTTAGGCCGACTTGATCTCTCTTAGGCCAACTTGATGTGGAGGATACATAAATCATATTTGACTTAATACTAAACCTTTTTACATGATTCAAAAACCCAAGAAGGGTCTCTTTGAATGTACAATGACTCTATAAACTCAATATTAATCCTAGGAGTCCACAATAAGGACTTTGACTAATATAATGATGACCCAAGCATGAAACCCATGCTTTTAATAAGTCATTGTTACAATAAGAAAAATTATTTTCTTTATTTCTTTTAACAAGTACATTACATGATGAATCAAGTACATAAATGAAGACCAAACATAGTTACATTTTCCAACACTCCCTCTTAACTAGGGAGGTATTCATAATGTACAAATACAATGAAAGATCTCAAACTATATGAACCATGAAGATCTTTAGGCACCACAATGCCATGGACTATATTCCTGACCAGGGAAATCTATCCACTGGTCTCTCAACAATTTAGGCACTGCAATGCCATAGACTAGATTCCTAACCATGGCACTCTATCCATTGGTCTCTCAAAAATTTAGGCACCACAATGCCATGGACTAGATTCCTGACCAGGGAAATCTATCCAAGTGGGAATAAGATGGACTCAAGCTTTCAACCCCTCTAGGTACCATCAAGCTTACTTGCTAACCACCAACCCAAAGATCCAAGTGTATATCCAAAAACAAAGCTCAATAACCAACACCACGTTTCCAACTTCAGAACATCAACACAAAGTGTCGGCCAGATGTCCTCCCAGGCAATGCTTCACTCACAAAGCCTCAACACTCCTAGATCCAACAAAACAAGGATAACCAATCTCTCCCAATCAAACTGATTGGTAACCAACATGTTATCAAAGCCTTCGAGAGATTCACCTGTACAAACACAACTCCAATCAATAATATACTTTCATGTGTACATAATCAAATACAAACTTCTGGGGTCTAGATGTTGCTTTTCAACTTTTCATAGTAGGACTATCAACCGAATCTTTGACAAAAGATTCCTCAATCATACACTTTTCTTCCTATTTCATATGCAACAACATATTCTTCAATCGGATCCTGCTTTCCTTCTTTCAGCAGTACCTCAAAATGCATTCTCCAATTTCCTTCTCCTACTCACGACCTTCGCTAAAACTTACGGCTATTAGTCCTGGTCTAGTGCATGACACATGATGCAGAGAATCATATCTGACACTCCCTCTTAACCAGAGAGGATCTAATCATTCCTATATAAGGAATATTCTCAACCATCCTCTTATCCTAGGGAGATTCCTTTCATTCAAGCTCCCTCTTATTCTAGGGAGATTTCATCTAGACTCCCTCTTAACTTAGGGAGTTCTACTTCTTCTTTTTGTCATCGGAGAATCTTTCGTGGCTTCCAACCATTTCATCAGAGTTATTATCATCCTCATCATGCTTATCAACGAGCATCTTCACCAAATTGAAGATTGTGTACCTGCACAACTTAAATAGCAAGTACAACCAAATCTATAGAAGCATGAAGTTAGCCATATCAAAATCACAGAAGCATTTCAACTTTATACATATCAGATACCCAGACTTAATTACAAACAAGAGACATATACTCTTCAACATCTTGCTAGGGACTTTGTCATAAACCCTAGACTACATCATAACAACTTTCATTACAACTAGGGTTTCAATGTTTCTTCCAAAGGTATAACATACCCTACTACAACATATAGGAAAACCCAGAAACAATTCAAACAAGTATAGATCTACAAGGCATCTAACAACTTTCAAAATTCATATGTTAGACATTCCACTAGGGATAAATCCTAGATTTTGTACAAAAGAATCAATCAAAACCAATCAAAGCTTAGTCATTAACATGACCAGCTTCCACTAAGGTTAGTTGCAAACCTTAGATTTTCAATCAAACATCAATCCCAACTAAAAACCAAATTTCAACAATCTTACACAAATCTCAAATTATCATATTGTCATTATTCATCAAAGATTTTCACTTCTACTAAGGTTTAACTCCAAAACCCTAGAATTTCACAAATACTATCATCTTAGAGAAACAAACATTGACTAGGGCTTAGTTCCAAACCCTAGGATTCATGACCACCGACAAACAAGTCAACTCATACATCTAGGACTTCATCATCATGCATAAGCATTTCATATCATGTGTTAGTCAAACCCAACTTCACAAAGATCAATAAAAGTTAGACACAACAATCTTGATTACACTAGGGTTTGATTGGACAAAGACACACACACCAAGGAAATCATTTCTAAGACATTATAAGGGCCTTTCTCACCCATTCCATCAAACCCCAATGAGTTAGGGTTTCAATATAGAAACATAGAAAAGCCAACATTACCAATACTTCAAAGGTTCGGTATTTTAGACTTTATGATTCAATCCTAACAAGTTAGGTTTTCCTAATCATACCAAAATCCCAATCATGACATTATCAACAAAAACTTCAAATAGCATTTTCACAATAACCCTAAGAAGTTTAGGGTTTCAGTCATTCACATTAGCATACCCTTAGGCTAGGGTTTCCAGAACCTGTCTAGGGTTCTACAAAATCAATGAAGAATATGAGTTGGGTGGGTGGATTTATCAAGTGATGAATCAACCAAAACAAGAATCATTATGATTCAATATACCTAGACATAACAATGTTAGTAATAGATTGTTAAATGAATAAACCTTTAATATAAAGAAACCAATGTATTATAGTTTAAGGCATACCTCTGTTTCATGACTAACATTTCCTTGGGTGGCTTTCTTCCATACTCCTTGAGGATGTAGCAGATGTCTTCCTAATCAATTCCTTAGAAGTGTATTCCCCACCATTGTCAAACCTTAGAGTGTTTATCTTTTTTTTAGTTAGGGTTTCCACTTATGCCCTAAACTCCTTGAACTTATCAAATACTTCAACTTTTGTTTTGAGAAGGTAGAGTCATGTCTTTCTAGAATGGTCATCAATAAATGTCACATATTAGAGATGACCTCCAAGCGATTTGTCGGACATGGTCCCACACACATCAGAATGGATGAGGTATAATATCTCTTTAGACGTAGTTTCACTATTATGAAATGGCTTTCTTGTATGTTTTCCCAACGAGCATCCCTTGCACACTCATTCATGATCTAACTTCATATTAGGAATACCATGAACCAGCTGACTAAGAGTAGGGATGACCATACCGCCTATGCCATAGCTCAATGGGACTTATTTCCATATGAACCAAAGCTTGAGGAGGTGGTGTAATGACCCTATAAAGACTTCCTTCACGAACTCCAATAACCCTAGCTTTATCAATGTTAGAGTCTTTTCCCCAAACCAATGCTTTTCCATCAACAAAATCAACTCTTTCCCCTTTATCTTCTAAACAAGAAATAGAAAGAAAATTCATTTTCGAACCTGGAACATATAGAATGTTGTTGAGATGCAACTTCAATCCATTATCCAGCTTCAACGATGTTGATCCCAGGCCTCTAACAGCATAGCTTTTGTTGTCACCCAATTCCACTACATGAGAAGATGTCTCCTTTGATAGTGTATGAAGTTGTTTACTTTCACCTGTCACGTGTCTCGATGCTCCACTATCAATGATCCATGCATTTTCATCAGTAAGAGAAGCTAAGAACCCTTGACTCTTGACCTTGTTGAATAAGTAGTAGATGACCTTTTTGATCCAGCTTCTAGCAGTGTGATACCCATTCATCATAGAGGGAGAATTTATGCCAACAAAGTGATCTTCGACTCTTCCTGACCTTAGCTCCGATACCATGTTGGAAAATCAAAGTAGTTATATTAGGATTTGATTCTCCTTTCTTGATAATTACTTGTGAGTGTGTTGGATTCTTTTACTTCTTTATTATCTTATCTTTCATCAAGCAATTAGCATATTATGTGTGTATGATGATCACAAAACAAGAGACACAAGATATAGGCACTACGCCAGGACAAAACTCCCCTCGAGAGGAAAACCCAGTCAAGATAATTCTTCCTTTCAATAGGATTCTTTGAGACTCTTCACCCCAGAACAAGACCAGACCTTCCCTCCACACCAAGTCAGCCTCCTAGATCTTCGACCTCTTCCAACAACTTCGATTAGGCAACAACTTCTGGAAAAAACTAAACTTGGAAGACTTCGGTCTCCCAATCCAGGGCACAAAACAGAGAGAGAGAGGCACCAAAAGTTTGATTTTCTTCTTCTCCTTAGACTTCCCCAAACTCGCACTTCCTTCGGCTTCCCGGCAACAAACTTCACACTTCTCTAGCTACTCTTAAGATATCTAACTAACTTGAGAGATGATGCTCCAAATGACTTCAACCAACTTGTATTTATAGGCTTCTTGTGGGTTGAATTAGGGTCCTTAGGCCGACTTGATCTCTCTTAGGCCAACTTGACGTGGAGGATACATAAATCATATTTGACTCAATACTAAACCTTTTTACATGATTCAAAAGCCCAAGAAGGGTCTCTTTGAATGTACAATGACTCTATAAACTCAATATTAATCCTAGGAGTCCACAATGGGGACTTTGAGTAATATAATGATGACTCAAGCATGAAACCCGTGCTTTAATAAGTCATTGTTACAATAATAAAAATTAGTTTCTTTATTTCTTCTAACAAGTACATTACATGATGACTCAAGTACATTAATGAAGACCAAACATAGTTACATTTTCCAACACTTTTGTCCTCAAATACCTAGCCCTATGCACAATGTAATCTGAGATTTTCAGCCCTATCTAGGGTTTCCTGTAGCGGCTACAGAATTGCTCCAACTTGGCCTAATAATCCTCCAAACACCTGCACAGATCATCCTCTACAAGACCTTATCTCCTGCATTGTATCTCAACCCAATTATCATAGTTGTTCCAAGGATAAACCACTTTTGTCCAACATCAATTAGGGCTCAACCCTCCTGCAATACTCAGAGATAAAACTCGACCTGTCACAGAGAATTTACACTACCAAAACGTGCACAGAATCTGTCCTCCAACTCGGCCAACAGTCACCTAACTCAGCCTCTTCCAAAACACAGAAAAGATGCTCAACAACTCGTCATTCCTTCACTTGGAATTGCTCTTATAGGCATGCGGCTACCTCAGATGTCTCCCTCCTATGATGTGTTGCACTTGGATGGTGTGGAATGAGGTTCATTTGTCTCCTTTTTTATAAAGTTCTTGGTGGGCTTCTCTTAGCCACCAAGGGTCACTAGATAACACCAAGCTGACCTTAACAACTTGTTAAAACTCCATAAAACATGAGAACAAAAATTACTTTCATTCATCTAATGCCACTGCATTGATGCCTTTGTTGCTTCTTAGCCCTTCAAGGGTGCCCCACATGCCCTCGATTACCAAACCATCAAAAACTCCACTTGGTTTTGCGTCCACAACTTTGGGTGCAAAATCCACTGCTTGGATACTTCACCCTCAAAGCCCATCTCGATCAAAATTCTCCCAAACCCTATACCCTAGGGTGTGGGAGTACCTCCCAAGCTACATAAATCAACACTCCCTCTTAGCGAGGGAGGTAATTGCACCACTAGAAAGTATCTCATCATCGTCTTCACTAGCGACATTAGCCCAACTCATGGCATTCACTGCTGCAGCATACCCTGTAGAATGAACCACACTCATCTTGGTAGTGCCTCTGCCACCAAAAGCCTCTTGCTTCTTCCTTTCCTGATAGGCCTTCATGCCATCCCATGGTTCCTTCTTGCGAGTTGTAGAAGTCCCCTTACACCTCACTGACCACGCACTCTTCTTGGGCTGCAGATTTCCCCTCTCAACCTGCAAACTCCCGCTATAACTTGGATCCCTCTGAGCCTCAAGAACCTGCACCTGCTTTTGCTCTTGATTTATAGGCTTGCCCGTCAACCGATATAGACCATGCTTCCTAACTCCGATGACAACTCCAGTAAAGTTAGAGCCTTCGGGCCTAAGCTTCGCTTTCCCATCCTGGAAAATCATGTCAAACCCCTTCGCCTCGATCACTAAGACAGACAACACGTTAAATTTGAGCTTCATTACAAACAATACATCATGAACTCGCAACAACCAACCTAACTCCATCCTGAATGGCACAACACTTGATCCTCTGATCACTTTCTGACTCTTGTCGCCAACCACCATGTGCAACTTTGAGTCCCATTCAATTAGATTCTCAAACACATCACGCAAACATTAAAGGAAATTTCATCCTAAAAGTGGCCTCTTAAGGAAAAATCAAAAAATTAATAAAAAATGTCGTGTAGACTGTTTTTAATATTACTTTACTTGTATCCAATGTTATCAAAATCTAACTGGTCATCGAACCGGAAAACCTTGTGGACTGGGAACCGGTCGGAACTAGACCAGAACCGGAAAAAAATCAGGAAAAAAAAAAAAAACCCGTTTACCAAAAACACATAAAATATTCATATTCTAAAGAAAAAACAGATATATTCATGTGCATCCACGTGAATCCAAACCATTTATACACAAATATGCAAAATTTCTCATTTATATATCAAGTAATAGTGCATATAACCAAAATAGCACTTAGTGCAGAACACCACTGAACCAAAAATGTTACAAAAATCAAGAAGCAGGCTCTAAAAGGCCTTTATAGTCCAAAATAACATGATAGATCATAGTATTACACTACAAGCTACAGCTACAGCAAATCAATGATCAAATCATCAATCATCATCTGATTCCTGATCATCCTCCTCATCCTCATTTGAAGAATGAGTAGCATCCAAGTTTGCAATGGGATTATGGCTTGATTCCCCTGGCCCTGAAGTTGTTACTAGTGCTTCTGATATATCTACCTCTGCATCCTGTGGAGGTGGGTCCAAGTCCAACCAAGAAAGGTCTTCATTATCAAATGTTGGTGTTTGACACTCCACAACCCATTCTAATGTTGGATCAAAGTCACCCAAGACAATGTTGTTTGATTCAGGGGTTTTATTCAGCAATTGGTTGCGCCTCAACATAAGGTTGTACTGAACAAAAACCATGTCATTCAACCGCGTTTGCTCGAAACGGTTCCTCTTCTTAGTGTGTATACACTCCAATTCCGCTCACACCCTGAAGCACTACATGTCTGGCTCAAATTCGAATTACAAATTTTTGCAATTCAGGGCATCCACTATCAAATCATTGCCACCAATAAGCTGTAAAAAGGGTGGACGGAAAAAAGTATTAACAAATGAATTTGAAACTTGAAACTTGGACTCAACAATTGCAAAATTTAAATTGAAATGAATAAATTATTAATATAAGAATTTGCAAATTTTGACAGTTCTTACTTGGAGGACTCTTTGCTCTATTTCTTACAGCCATAGAAATTCCAAAGGTACCAATACTCTCACTGAAATTCAAGAGCTTGTTATGAATTTGATCTTGAGTCTTGGAATCTGGGACCATGTGCTCAATGCATTTATACACTCCCCCTAAAACCTCCCCATCAGCCTCAAAATTTGTAGTGTAATGGACCTTTCAAAATTCAGAAAACAAAAACATATTTATCAAGTCAACAAAACTAAAACTTATAACTTATAAGCAATGAGCATTAAAATCCAAAATTACATACCTTGGATTTAAGTAGTAGTCAGTTGCATGTAAAGGTCTATGGAGTTGTTTGTTCCATATTTCATCAATGAGTCCATAGAGGAATGTACTTTTTTTATTTTATCCCCATATGTTGCCTTTATTTGTTCCTTGGCCTGATCCATAGCCTCATAAACAAAACCCATGGAAGGTTTATCACTATCCACAATCCGCAAAACTCTTACAAGAGGCTCACTAAATAGCATAATCTCCTCTGCCTTTGACCAAAATCTTTTGTCAAATAGTTGGTCAACCATAGGTTTCCCTTCAACCTTTTTGCCCCACAGATGAATTCCATTCATCACATGAAAACATCTTCCTCAAGTTCGATTTTTGTTGAACAAGGGATTGCAAAGAAAAGAAGTCGGTTGCAAATAGTGTGATCGCTGATCAAACAAGCTCTTTACTCCTTGTGTGCTTTCTCATAAGGTTCAAAACCAATGAATGGTTCTAGATGTACCTGGCTATGGAATTTGCATCTTCCACACACTTCTTCACCCACTTAATTTTGCCAATATCCTCAAGCATGAGGTCCAAACAATCAGCTGCACATGGAAACCATCAAATGGTGGGGTGTTTTTCCTCCAACATCTTTCCCGCTGCAACATAGAGACATTATCTGTGATAATTTGTACAACATTTTCAACCCCTACTTCCATAACTACTTCATCCAAAAGACGAAATAAGAATTGTGCATCCTTCACCTAATCAAATGCATCAATAGATTTGAGAAACATAGTACCTTTTGGACAAGAAATTAAGAAATTTAGTTTGGTGTGAGATCTACCATCAGACATAATTGTGCATCTTGTTTTGGTCCATGATTGCTTGAAATCTGTAAGGTACACTTGTATTCTTTGGACCTCAGTTTGTAAAAGTTGCCCCCTGATATCATGAAAACTAGGGCCTTTGAAGCCCGCTCCACATGAAGCTATAGCATCAATCATGGGCTGATAATATGCAGAATTAGTAGCATTAAAAGGTATGTTTGCATCATACCACCATCTAGTAATGCATTCATATGCAACCTCCTTCTCTATCTTCTTCCATTTAGCATCAAGGGTTGGTTGAGAACCAGGGGTGGTGCGGGGTACAAAGAAGGAGTCAATCCCTTTATGGGTTGTTATCCTCTTCAAGTTAAAAGCACTTGAACTACCCTCTCCAACTCTAGCAGGGAAACTAGAGGAATCTTCAAAACTGGGCACATATTCTTCAAAATTAGGGTCACTAAGCATAGCATCATCCTTTTGACTTTTGCCTATATCTTTTTTAATTCTTTTGTTTTTCCCCTTTCTTCATTGTAGGCTTCAATTAAACTTTGCATCTCTGCTTTAAGATCATCAGAAACATTTTCACAAGGTTTTACTTGCCCTCTCCAATGTGCTAGGTGTTCTTTAATTCTATGGATCCCCCCACCCTTAACTTTTTTCCCACAATAGTTGCAAACTTTATCCCTTGTTCATTTAAATGGCAGTGAACCCAAGTTGGATCATTCTTGTTTTGGGGGCCATGAAGAAGAAATGAAAAATCTACATAGAAAACCCTAGGGTTTTTAGAATTCTATGGCATTTTTTTAGAGAAAAATAAAAGAGGAGTAGAGGCAATGAAATACTTGGAGAAGATCTGTAAATTTTGAGAAGAGAAGAAGCTCCAACCAATATGAAAATAAACTCTTCAATCAGCTCCAAAATCTCCCTCAGAAATTTGCCAACGAAATCCCTCAAAATAACCCTGCAAATTTCAATAATTGTTGAAAAAAAAATAGAAGAAAATAATGGCCACAAATTTTTTCCAACAAAAAATTACAAATCTGAATTCTGCATAAAAACACTAGGGTTTTAAAAAATTTAGAGAAAAAAAGAATAGATTTTTGAAGAAAAATATAACATTAATGGTTGAAAAAAATACCTTGAATTTCCCTCTTAATTTTCTAAAGAAAATCAACTCCAAAATCAGCTCTGGAGCAGCCCCTACAAATCTGCATAAAAACACTAGGGTTTTTAATTTTTTTGAGAGAAAAAATTGATTTTTGGAGAAAAATGGAACAAAAAAAAAGGCAAAAATTTCCTTGATTTACCCTCTAATTTTTTTGGATAAAATCAACTCCAAAACCCCTTTGAATTCAGCTATGTAACAACCCCAACAAACAAAAAGAACTTCCACCAACGCCAAAAACAACTAAAGAAAACCCAAAGATCTCTGGGAAAAAAATATCTTTGAAGTAGCTTGAAAATTTGCCAACCCAACAGCTTTCCAAGACTCCAATCAACTCTTCAACTCTGCAAAAAATCTCCCCCAAAACAACCCTACAAAAAAATCCATGAATTCTCCTCACCGAACTCAGCTCAAGAATTGCAAGAGACTCGAATGAATAGTGTGAGTGAAATAGAGGGGGGGGGTGTTTGAATAGCTTTTGGGGGGCCTAGAGTAGCGTTAGAAACTAGAAAAAATAATTTAAACAACAACAACAATAAAAAATTATGCCCTGGCCGCGAGCCTTACGGACCAGCAGAACCGGTGGGTTCGGACCGACCGCTTCTGCCTGAACCAATTCGGTTCTGATAACATTGTTTAGAGGAAGGATTACAAGAAGAAGAGTTGGGAAAAAGATCCAAATGAATGTTATTCTTCTTCATTGTTGCTTTTAAGGCTTCCATCTTCTTAAACAAATGTGTCTCCAAACAATCGTCACTCCTACAAAAGTTACAATGTTTCCAATGTTCTTGCCTATAGAGTAGGAGAACACTGAGAGGCTTTGGGAGTCAGGACCCTTGTAATTTTTTATGTTGCAAGGTTGTTGCTTCTTGGATGGCTTGGGGATTTGTTTTTGTTGCTTCGTTGAGGCTTTATTTTTGGCCCCTGACAAAGTGATTGATCCAAGTTGCAAGAGCATATCTAGCTCTTGGGTTAGATAATCACAAAATGCTTCAAAAGTTGGAAAAGCACTCCATGAGCTTAACCTACTCTCAAGTGAGAATCACTGAATGCTTCAATAAAGGGCATCTTATAAGTAGTACCTTGAGTATTGAAATCTTTTCTAGTAGAGTGAAAAGTGGACATTGTTACCCCTTGAAAATGCATGGTTCATTTTGCATCTTCAAGGGAATTTATTATCTTTCTAGTGCAGACCTTTGGAGTTTAGTGGTAGTTATAGGTTGCACGAGACACTTAGAGGCCATGCACCTTGTTCTATCCTAGCCATCATCTTGGGGAAGGAAAAAGGTCATTGATGGTTTGAAGGAGGCCTATCCAGGACCACATTGATGGATGATATGAGTGGCAAGGGGGCCAAAGAAGATGGCCACCCTACTTTATGGGGATGTATAAGGCATGGTTCATAGAGAGATAAGTGTTAATCACAACCTAAGGAGATAAATGAACTACCTTATTTGGGATTTATAGCATGACATGAGGTAAGCAAAGGCATTAATGAGCATTGTTACCCACAAAAAGTGGGTGACCCCATAGGAGAAATTTTTCTCCCATCATCTCTTCCAGTTGACCAGCCAACAGCGCCTGACAGCCACTAGTAGCCGATGACGATGTGCCATTCATATCTCCGCCACCTGCATCATTCATATTTTCCTCGCCCATTTGGCAAGAGTAGATGTTGGAAGGTGGGCTTCCAATCAAAAGGTACTTTACACATTTTGCAATTTGTTGCTTATGCTTGTTTGTATTTGGGCATTTGACATGGATCATGGAGTAACTTGGAAGGAAGAGCGATTTTTACTACGATCTTGTTCCCTCACCTTAAATGGGGTATTAATCTTTCATTCTAGTCCAATGGGACCTCCCCTAATGGCCCAATGGGTATAAGAATGGCACTATTTGAAAAAACCTAATTGAGATAATCTAATCTCATTTCTCCCTATTCCATACTTACCACTTTCCATCTCACATTACAAGCCCTTTATTCCACCTCCCTTCTTTGGGTTCAATTGACCATTAGTTCTCTGGGATTTGGCACCATACATCCACATACCTGGGTAGGGCCCTAAACTTAGCCCTGGGAAGTTGATGCCACTAAACGAACAAGAAAAGCCATATGATGGCCACAAGCAAAAACAAAAGAAGATCAAAATGCAAAAGATGTTCGGGACATAGACATTAGCACGTGGGCAAAAGCCTAGCATGAGCTCTACCTCACTCATTATAGCCATCACCCGATTTCTGAGCACACATTGCTCTTAATATTATGAGAAGGAACCCTTGCATGTCCTAACTCCTAGTGGGAAATGAGTTGCCTCAGTATTAAGGGGGTAATAACTATTATACATCATACATAGCAAGCTCTAACCCTTTGAACTATAAGCAATAATACAAAGAAAAATCAAGAAAAGGTAAAAGGCACACAAGAGGGGTGGAAAAACAAAAGCCGAGTTGGTAACTCACACAACCACAATTGCTCCCTCCCCACACCTAAACACTCAGAATGAGGTGCCCATCATAGCTGGTCCCTTTGACCAAGGCACTTAGCCATGAAGTCTTCTTCCCTCCATTCCATCATTATTCATATGACACCTATCAGTTGAAGGGTGGACCAAGGACATGGTGTTTCCCCCGTAGGGGTTGGAAACACCTAATAAGGTGGTCTATTAGCCACTCATACCTAGGGAGGTAACACCATTACGAGTTCAAAGCCTTAATTTTGGAAGTGATGACTTATTTGAAGTGTCAATTACCCATTACTTGCAAGTTTGGTTCACTTAGATGCAAAAATGATTCAATGTACCTAATGATGTAGTTCTAGCACTGCATATTGTGTGCAATTTCCAGGTGGTTCCACAACCATGGCTTGGGCAAATTATCTAGGGCCCAAGTCTCTTAAAGGAGCATACTGACACCCATAAGGGGCGCGTTGAGAGCTATGGGTCTCCAAGTTGTAGCAAAGTATCACACATAGCCATGGGCACCTCTAGCACCCACATCATTCTAGCACATTGCCCTACATTAATGAATTTTATGGGATGATGCCCCTAGACCCAGCATGCCCCCAACCGACTTAGCACTTCATGAGGGATTGGCAGCTGATCCAAGGCCCAGAGGAGGATGGTCTCACACCTTGAGATATGGGAGGGCTATCACCACCTTGAAAGCCCCCAACATTGGAGCAGAGACAGGCATTTTGACCACCTAGAGACCCATGAGACCACTTTTGTGCCCTAAGATGAAAATTGGGGTCCACAGTGGAGCGATGACAAAAACCTAAGGGCCAACCCTTAAGAAGTGATTTTAGAGGGCTTCTACTCACATCTTGGAACTAAG
This sequence comes from Pinus tabuliformis, assembly GCA_031772625.1. NCBI lineage: Eukaryota > Viridiplantae > Streptophyta > Pinopsida > Pinales > Pinaceae > Pinus > Pinus tabuliformis. Next base: position 1,431,559,272 of record CM062819.1, on the reverse strand, counting down.
AAGCCTCAACGCTAGCCCTAGAAGGGGTCATGCATGCATGATATCATCATTCTCTCACCTACGGCTCACACGTGTGGGCAAGAGTTATGTTTTATCATTGGCTACTAGGTCGACTTGTGACCTAGCTTGTTATTAGCACATTATTTTATTATTTTAAGGGGCATTAGCCTAAAATAGACTTTATGATTCCTCATATAAATAGAGAAGAGATCATTTGTATCAAATGATCATCACAACTTGGAAATTTCGGCCTCTCTTTAGAGAATTTCAGCCTTCTTTTCTTAATGTACATATTGGATCTACAAATGCATTTTGATATTTGGAGCAAATCATTTGTCTCTAAAGATATTGTCTTAGATCAATAGATGGAAATCTTTGCATGTTATCTTGTAAGTGAACTTATTGTTGAATATTATTTTCTTTATGTCTAATGTATGGAATATATTGAATCTAAGGTTTGCTATTATGCCCTAATTTGTTGAAAATCTATTGAAAAGTATCTAGATATCATTATTGCATGCATTACTCATTGAATAACATGTGAATGATAATCCTAGTGGTGAACTTTATTAGCTCTCCCATGAAACTCCTTGATTCATTGCATAGGTAATTCCTAGGGTTTTTGATGCTAGGGCATCATTTATCCTTCCTCCTTAGCAACTTTTTGGTCTTTGATGCTAAGGCATCATTTATCCTTCCTCCTTAGCAACTTTTTGGTCATTAAATCAACTCATAGATTCCATCTGCCCAAGAATAAGGCACTAGTCATCCTTTGTTAATGATCACTTAAACTTTCATCCATAAATTTTCTCTTTCTCTCTAATGCAGCCCCTTTAAAGCCAATCGGCCACGCTAGTGCTTGGTGCAAATTCCTAGGGAAGAGCAATTTTCAAAGTTGAAGTGTCTAAATGCCAAGAGGAGAGTGGTTTCGACAAAGTCCCTTGTTTTCGTAGGCATTGACTTCAATTTCATCCAAAATTTCTTTGCCCTAGTTACTAGCCCCAAGTTAGCCCTAGTTTGGACTTAGCTTCAACATGGGGGCTTTTTGAGGGTTTCATGTGCGTTGTTCTTGTTGAAAATCATTGTTGGAAACCTTTTCTCCTTGCCTGGACCTTTGGCCACCTCAACACTCAACCTATCAATCAAGCCCTAAGTTTTGTGCTCTCAACCCTGTGTCTCTACAAAGAAAGTGAATTGGTTCTCATTGAAGCCTTGGGCCTAAATTGTGTTTTTCTTGTGTAAGCCCTCATCAAGTCACCTTATACCTAAACCTTAGAATACCAATTAGGTGACCTCGTATACTAGGACTCCTCCCATCGATGAAAATCCGTAAAGAGCAGGGGGTTTTGGATGTGGTGACAATGGGCCATCACCCCATTGTTGTCACTTGGTCTAGCGTTATCCTTGTAGGGTGCCCCTCTCCAAGGCTTTCTAGATTTTGCGGCAACATTTTTGGCGTTTTTGCAGGGGACGAAGCAAGTCTACCTTTATGAACTTTGAATATTTAGCTTCATCCCTAACAACAAGATAAATCTTTTTTCGGCAACTTTGTTGGAAGAATGAAGCCCTTGTTCTTCATTGAACTCCAAAATCCAACACTTATAGGGTGGAGCAAGCATTTCTCAAGGCATTTTGAATTCCCCCTAGTGACTCCCCATTTGTTTTCTATGCAAGACTCGAGGCAATGACTCCTTGGGATTTGCATGAGATGTTCCCTGCTTTGGATGTCAAAGAAATCCCTAGATATCCAAATCGGTGGGATGCAAATTATATGAATAATGTCCCAAAATTCGATGGTGATCCTTCTTTAGCTATGGATCATGTTGTCAAATTTTTCAATTATACCTTGTTGATTTAGGTAGCATCGGATGTGCTCTAAGCCTCAAATTTTGGAGGAAGGCTTGGGCACATGTATTCCAAAGAACCCAGAAAGCGTTTTGGGAAATTCCACCAATAAGTGATTTTATTAAAAAAATTAATATTTTTAATGAGGTTCCTAAGTCTAAACTTAGGAAAATTAAAATATTAATGGGTATTAATCTAATCATGGGTGAAACTTCTAGAAAAAGACACGGACCAAGCCAAAACGATCTGATCCTTTGATTAAGATTTAATCTAGGTTGTTGGTTGTCCAACAGGAAGATATAAGAAGGGGCTTGAGGGTCATTTGGAAAAACACACTAAGAGATCAAGGAAATCGATTTTTCTGAAGTGAGAAGTTCTCAGAAGAATAATTTATTGAGGAGATTTCTTGCAGCAGAGGGGCAATGAGAATCTGAAAGAAGGAATTTATGGAGAGTACGAGGCAGAGAGAGGAGAGTAATATGTCCAGAGGAAGGTTGACGCTGGCCCACGCAATGTTGACGCAGAGGCAACGCTGTCCTTGAGGGGAAGTCGAGTTTTCTATTGAGGGAAGTCGAGTTTCAGTTGTTGGGAGCCAGGGTGTGAGTCCGGAAGTAGAAGTTCGATTTTCTCAGCCAGCAGAGGATCCGGAAGAGGGGCAACATAATACCCAAGAGGGGTGACGCAGAAACTGTCGGAAGTGACGTGTTTCTGTGCAAAAGCCATGCAGAGAGTAACGCAGAGCCTCCAGTGCAACAGGATCGGTCACTGGATCTCCAGTGACAGGGCGAGATCATTTCACCAGTCTTTTGTTCAGTATTCTCTCTGTATCGGATTCCTGAGGAGCATCCGAGAATTGTACTCCTATTTTCTCCTACATAATAATAAAACCCTCAGAGCTGCTACACTAGTTTTCCCGCATTGGGTTTTCCAAGGACTATTGTCCAAAAATAACGGTGTCCTATGTGTTTCTATTTTCCTTGCTCAATTTCTATGTTTCAGAATCATATTTAATTTGGTGTAGGCTGCTTCAGTAATTTACTTCAATGTTTCAAGAAGAAATCTGAAATAAGCTTGTAATGTAATTTACAATCTAGGTGAAGTAGATTCAGTTGGTTGCAATACGATTCCTGAGATTGTTAGATCTAGGAATTTTCACATGGTATCAGAGTTGTTGATGTGAAACAGGGAAGAGCAAATCTAGCACTAAAGCAAGGGCCAACTTGCTGCAGCAAGCAGCAATTTGAATCCCTCGAGGGATTGCATAGTTCTAGCCAAGAGGGCTATATTTTCGAGGTTGTCTCTCTCTGAGTGAGCCGACAAAGAGGTAAGACTGTCGAACCGAGAATTTGCCAAGGCAAAAGAGCTACGCAGAGCCACGCAAAGCTAGAGGGAAGCAGTTTTCTACAAGCTGATTGCTGGGCAAAAAAGTCGTCAGAAGGAGGAATCAGATCACATAGTGAGGGAATACTTCCTCAATGATTACTTGCCGAGGAAATCAATATTCCTCATTTGTTGAGCAACAGATGAGCAGCAACTTACCAACTCCATCAAGGAGGAAGTAGGCCAGCCTAGAAGCTACGCAGTAGGGAGAATGTTAAAATTGGCAACTAGGGCCAAACTCCATGTGGGTCATCTTATTAATGGCAGCTGATATTTTTCTTGACTCTTGGCGTTGACACCTGGCATCGACTCTTGGCTCGACAAAGACTCTTGGATCGGCTGCCAATCTCAACAAAAATTCCCTCTGCCCCTACCATACTCCAGCTTGGTAGTTTCCTAGCTATTGAGAGAGACAACCCGACTATACACCGCCAGAGACACCGGGCCTCCTTGCAGTTTGGGGAGGAAAGAGGCACCCAACCCAAGCTTTAGAAGGATTGACGGACCTTCCTCTCATATAGAGGTGTAGGATTGATCTAAAGATCATCCAATTCCGATAAGTATTCATGGAGATATGAATTTATTTGTGTTATGGGCAATTCATCAAGGTCGGCCAGCAACCAAATATACCCCACTTGTGCTCAACGTTTTAGTATAAATAAAGGAGGACTTCAAGTCATTTGATATCATCTCTTGTGATCTCACTCTCCACTTGTTTGGGTTTTTTGTGGAAGAGGAGGTCTAGAGGAGATGCCTTCTATGCAACCCTAAAGAAGGGTCATCTAGGAGAGCCCTAGCCACAGACTTGTAGGAGATCTGGCCGCAGATCTAAGAGGCCCTAATCCGCAGCTAGAAGAGCCCTAATCTGCAGCCAAAGAGAGCCCTAATCCACAGCTAAAGGGAGCCCTAATCTACAGCAAAGGGAAGGCCCTAACCAGCAACTAGAGGAGGCCCTACGTTGCCCTACCTAAGGGTGATATGGATATACCCTAGCCGCAGCAACCTAGAGTCTGGACAGCGTGGGAAAACAGGGATCCGAAGTCTGCTACAGGAGGCTGAGTGGCTGAGGTAAGTGCGGATAGTCTTAGGGTTGGAACAGTGATATAATCAGGATCCGAGTTTGTTGTGAAGAGGGCCGAGAAGGCTGACTATTAGGCCGAGTTCCTAAGGGTCAAACACGTTGCTGTTTGGAAGTTATTTTGGCACATTTTCAGAGGTCTGTTGCTACAACAATCTGTTGTGCTAGGCCGCAGGCCATAACACACAACTAGAGGCTGTGTGAGGGCTGTCAAGGGTGGACAGCGCCCTAAGCAAGCAGTGTGGGTGAGGAGGAGACCTATGAGGGTATGTCGCAGCCCTTAAAGGGTTAGTTTGTTGACTGTGGGATGAAACTAGGGCTGTTGCAAGTGCCCTAACCAAGTGTGCAGCAAACAGTTGTGCAAACAAATGACAGCATGGCCTAATTGGACTATTTGGGCATGTTGGTGTAGCTGGACATATTATGGGACAACAGCTAGTACAGCATAGTGCTATCAGCATACAGTGATGGGTAGCAATGCAGCATAATGTAAAAAGGGTGCAGCATGACGTGATGCATAGTACAGCACTATGTATGATGCAGCTACATGATTGGATGCAGTGATGATGAGTGCAACATAGAGTGCAGATCCGTGATGAGAGCAGCCCAGTGATTGGAGAAGCACAGTGACAGGAGCAGCAGCATGAAGTGCATAACATGGTCATTAGGTCTAGCACTGTGATGATGAGTGCAGCATGGTGCAGCATGGTGAGGTGCAGCACATGGACGAGATGCAGCACAATGATAGGTGAAGGAGTCACCTTGGAGAATCAGTTGAAGCAGCATGTCTTCAACTGATCTCATGTAGAGATGATCTATTCTCTTATCTAGAAAGTCAAAGTGTTGACTTCTGTTGTAAATGTACTATCTCTCTCTCTCTCTACCGAACTATTGAAGAACATAGAAGAAGAATTGATCAAGGGTTTCCCCACATTGGGGTTTGTCCCTGGCTAGCGCCACATCTTGTGTCCTCTTGTCTTGGCTTGTCTTCTGCGATTTATGTTTATGTTCTATCTGCAGTTTACTTTAATGCTGATGTGATTGCTAATCTATAAAAGATATTGAGCTAACTGTGAAAATTGAAATAAATTGCTCTAAGCATAAAACATACCTAAACTTAAGAGAGAAAGAGGGAGTTGTTCGACATTTTTTCGGAGGATATGGAAACTAGTGGCTTGAGAGATCAGGACAGGTTGGACGAAGCTTCCAACTACATTGTCTGGAAGGCTAGAATGTATTTCCGTCTAGATAAGCATGCCCTCAAGACATATGTTGATAGTGTCGTAGTTGAACCTGCGGATGCAGATCCGCTAAAGAAGTACAAGGCTGAGATGTCAAAGGCCAAGAGAAAGATCCTAGATGGAGTCAAGGATCATGTGGTATGTCACATTGCTAGCAAAGGGACTGCTAAGGAGATGTGGGATGCCTTGGCCACATTGTATCAGGGATCTTCCAAGCAGCGGAAGATGTACTTAGAGCAGAAGCTGAGATCTGCTCAGATGCAGAAGGGAGAATGTGTGGATCCATTCCTCACGAAACTGAAGGAGACCCGTGATGAGTTGTCGGTTAAAGGGCACACCCCTCAAGATTCGGAGTTAGTGAGGCTGGCTCTAAATTTCGTCTCGGATGAATGGCAAGTCTTTGTCCAAAGTATCATGGGGCTCTGAAACAAGTAGAGTTGAGGAGAGACCTGCTCAAGGTCAAACTTGATAGAAGCAGTAGCAGCAGTGGATCGAAGCCCAAAGTAGAAGAGGAGGATAACGCAACCCTTGCATCGAAGGGACAGTAGGGGCAACAGAGACGAAAGAAGGACGTCTCCAAGGTGAAATGTTTCAGATGTGGCGAGATGGGCCACTATGCATCCCAGTGTCCTTTGAAGAAAAAGGACAAGGATGAGAAGCATGATCCTAAGGTTGCAGCCGCAAAGATTGAACAGGAGGAGGAGTTCGCCATGACAGCCAAGATACCTCCAGGAGGGAGGTGGGTTGATATAGAACTGTAGTTCGATAGAGCTACAGATGGGCAAGATCCTTGAGGAGCCCACCTCTTGGATCATCACCTTGCTACGGGAGCCCATGATCAGTAGTAGCAGGATGGAGGAGTTTTCAGTTGGTGCCATGGAGTGTTGATTCAACAGATGCAGTAGTTAGTAGCGCCAGAATGTGAGCAACACAGAGCAGAGAGGCAGCAATGCATGGAGGCATAGTGCAGAGCTTCAACAGCATAGTGACTTCAGAAGACAGCGTGGGACTAGCAACAATCAGGCTTTCAACACCAAGGTGTATCCACGAGATACTTATCCAGTTTTAGGTGTTTTCAGTTGCTTCTCTCAACAATTAAGTTGCAGTACAGATGCATTGTTAGCAGTGGCAGTGCTAGCAGTGTAGCAAATGCAACATTTGAGAGGGAGTTGTAGTACAAATGTAGCATTCACAGTGGCAGTGTAAAAGGCAGTAGTACAGTAGCAGCAGCAGCACAGTAGTTGGTGGACAGCGTGTCAGACATCAGCAGCACAGAGGACGATGCTTCAGAGTCAGAGCAATATGCAATAGCAGTGTATTGCTAGAGCACATTCTGTTGATTTGGGGTAGCATCAGATGTGCTCTAGCCACGAAATTTGGTGGAGAGGTAGGGGCACATAAGATCTCCAATACCCATAAAGGGTTTGGCCAGATTCTAAACAAATCAAGAGATATTAAAATAATTAATATTTTTAATGGAGTCCCTAAGTCTAAACTTAGGGAAAATAAAATATTAATGTGTATTAATATGAATCTGTGTTAGAGTGGTCCAAAAGACATGGATCAAGCCAGATCTAATCTTAGTCGTTGATTAGGGACTTAATCTCGGCCATTGAGATGTCAACAGGAAAAGTATAAGAGGAGGCTTGAGGGTCACTTGGAGGACACACCAGAGTGATCAGTGATTCTATTCTCTAGAGCGGGGTTTGCTAAGAGAGATAGAATCAGTGATCAGGAAAGCAGCTGAGGGGCATTGAGTACAGAGAGACAGAAAGGCAGAGATAATGCCGGGGTAGCAGCAGAGCAGCCAGTGCTCACGCAGGGCCACGCAGAGGCAGCTAAGTGTTGCGCAGAGCACCAAAGGGGCCAGCGTAGCTAACACAGAGGCTCGGAGAGCTGACGCAGGGCCTCCTGGGGCTGACGCAGGCCAAGATAGGCTGACGCAGGGCCAACGCTGGGTTAGGAGAGGCTAACGCAGGCCAGATTGGGCAGACGCTGGGGTTTCTGGCGCAGATTGGTGCTGAGTCGCTGTCGTAAGGATTATCCGGGGTTTCAGCCAGTAGATTTGTCAGAAACTGAGAGGTATTACTGCCAAGGAAATTCTCTGTTGGGTAGGCCAGTTTTGGCACCCAGATTGCACTCTGATATTGCTTAATAAGAAAACCCTTAGATAGCTACACTGGTTTTCCCACATTGGATTTTTCCGGGGACATTAGTCCCAAAATAATGGTGTCATGTGGTGTGTTTGTTCTTGTTTCTTTTAGTTGTTGATCCGTAATATGTTGAGCATGCACTGGTGTTTATTTTCAGTATTTACTTTGTAAATAACTTGTTAAGGAAGATAACAAGTAGGTAGGAATAAATCAGATAAAGTGCATGGAGGGTTTCTAACTAGGTAAACTTAGAAACTTCAACACATTCCTCGCTAAGAGGGAGTGTTGATTTGTGGTAGCATCGAATGTGCTCTAAGCCTCAAATTTTGCAGGGAGGCTTGGGCACATGTATTCCAAAGAACCCATAAAGCTTTTTGAGAAATTACACCCAGAAGTGATTTTATTAAAATAATTAGTATTTTTAATGAGGTTCCTATGTCTAAACTTAGGAAAATTAAAATATTAATGGGTATTAATCTAATCATGGGTGAAACTTCTAGAAAAAGACACAGATCAAGCCAAAACGATCTGAGCCTTTGATTAAGATTTAATCTAGGCTGTTGGTTGTCCAACAGGATTTGGAAAAACACACTGAGAGATCAAGGAAATCGATTTTTTTGAAGTGAGAAGTTCTCAGGAGGAAAATCAATTGAGGAGATTTCTTGCAGCAGAGGGGCAATGAGAATCCGAAAGAAGGAATTCCCAGAGAGTACGAGGAAGAGAGAGGACAATAAGACATCTAGAGTAAGGTTGATGCTGGCCCACGCAGTGTTGATGCAGAGGCAGTGCAATCCTTGAGGGGAATTCGAGTTTCCTACTGAGGGAATTCGAGTTTCAGTTGTCAGGAGCCGAGGTGTGAGTCCAGAAGGCAAAAGTTCGATTTTCTCAGCCAAAAGAGGATCCCAAAGAGGGGCAGCGTAATACCCAAGAGGGGTGACGCAGAAACTACCAGGGGTGACGCAGTTCTGCACAGAAGCCACGCAGAGGGTGATGCAGAGCCTCCAATGCAGCAGGGTCAGTCACTGATTCTCCAGTGACAAGGTGAGATCATTTCACCAGTGTTTTGTTCAATATTCTCTCTGTATCGGATTGTCGAGGAGCATCCTATAATTGTACTCATATTTTCTCCTGCATAATAATAAAACCCTTAGAGCTGTTGCACCAGTTTTCCTGCATTAGGTTCTTCCAGGGACTATTGTCCAAAAATAACGGTGTCCTATGTGTTTCTATTTTTCTTGCTCAGTTTCTATGTTTCAGAATCATATTTAATTTGGTGTAGGTTTCTTCAGTAATTTACTTCAATGTTTCAAGAAGAAATCTGAAATAAACTTGTAATGTAATTTACAATCTAGGTGAAGTAGATTCAGTTGGTTGCAGTAGGATTCTTGAGATTCTTAGATCTAGGAATTTTCACATACCTCAGAGATCAACATGGCTCATGAGGATGCTCTCATGTGGTTTTTCATTAATTCCTTTGGGGAAGATCAAAGGGATTGGCTTCAACAATGCAGACCAAAGAGCATCCCTTCTATTGCGGTATTTATTGAAGAATTCCTTAAGTATTGGGGACCAATGGGTCATGTTGAAGATGTCATCCAAGACTTGACTATTGCCCTCCAAGAAGAAGGCCTCCTCAACCACAATGAAGAAGTTGAAGAAAGCTATTGCCATCCAACAGAAAGCATCACCCTTGATCATCTTGATTATTCTAGTGATGAGGAAGAATACTTTGAGCAAGAGTCCTCCCCTAATCATCTAGAAGAGCACTTTGAAAGTGATCTTGGAGATGGCCTAGAGGATTGTATGCCTAAGGTTGCTCTTCAATGAAAGTTCATGATCTTGATTGTTGAATTCTCCATTCTTTAGTTGCAGGAGAGGATCCAATGGCGTAAGTGGGATTCCTCTTTTCCTTCCTCATTCAAGACTCCTTTTCATGATACATGGTCTTCCTATTTTCCCACCTCCTACCCTTATGGTTCATCATAAAAATCTTGCAAAGGAGCAGGTGATATTTGGTTTCCCTATCTCATAATGGCACATAAGGCCAAGTGTTTTTATATTGATCTAATTATATGTTGTTTACATTGGTTATATGACTATACCTAGCTCATGCATTGTATATTGGATTTGCATGGTAGTGTAGGAGCATTGCATATTCTTTTCACATGCTAATATCACTCATCTCATGTTCTCATGTAGATTAGAATGCATGTAGTTTAGAATGCAGTTAGATTAGACTTTATTTTATGTATGGATTTATTACTTTCATATAAAACATGGGTGATACCCTACGCCCAATGCACATGCTCCCAAATAGATTTGTTGCAATGTGCAAGTTGTAGGTATGCGGTCCCAGGAGATTGTCGAAGTTCTAATGAATCATGTGCTCTACGGTGAGCTCATCTTCTAGTTGGAGCAAGATGTTACACACCAAAAGTGGGTGACCCCATACAAGAATTTTTTCTCCCATCATCTCTTCGAGTTGCCCAACCAGCAGCCACTAGTAGCCAAGGACGATGTGCCATTCATATCTCCGCCGCCTACATCATTCATATATTTCCTCGCCCATTTGGCAAGATCACATGTCGGATGGTGGGCTTCCAATCAAAAGGTACTTTACTCATTTTGCAATTGTTGGAGGTTGCATGTGCAAGTTCCATAGGAGGTGTGAATTGTAGGAAAGGGCCAAGTTAATTTGCAAAGGGAGATAATGAAGTTTCCCAAATCGATTTGTTCAGAGGTAGAAATAAATATATTGTCGGAGTTTTGCCAATGTCATCCAAGCAATTGTATTTTCTCAATAGTAGTGTTTGCTGAATATATTAATATAAACCCTCAGATCTGAAAATTGGTTTGCCCCACATTGGGTTTTTTCCGTTGACATTTTTCTCCAAAAATACTATTGTAAATTGTGTGATTGGTTTCTCATATATTTCCTGTAATTTTATTTTGTGAATGGTGTTATTCATGTTGTTATTCACTATTTCCAACTACTGAATTAATTTGTCGTGAACAAGTAATAAAAAATAATTAACTGGGTTAATAGCACCTTCCAGGTAGACAGAAAATTCACATCCCTAAGGGTTAACTAGGTTCACTTCATGTAGTAATGAATGGGAGTAAAGAGAACCTAGCAACAAAGAAATGAATAATGAAAAATGAAGTGGGTTTGGTGTGATGAGTGAAAGGGGGTCTGATGCCTTATCTATCTGGGCTATGGAGTCATTTGAGCAATTTTAAGAGAGTAAATCAAGAGCTATAATTAGCCATAGAACATACACTATAACTTCAATTAACTTTAGGACCAAGAAACAATCAAGTGATGTGAATTATCGTACCCTTAAATTTTCGTAATTAAATCTCACAAGGCTATGAAAGAGAGGGTCTATCTAGATCCACAACTCAGAGCAATAATGAAGTGGCCCCTACCAAAGATTGTCTATAAACACACCTAATCAAAGATATGGAATGTGTAATTTTGCGGTATTGAAGGTAGATAATAAAAAATAATATGAGGAAGAGGTAAGGAACCTAAAACTTAATCGACCCTTTCCAAAAGTAGCATGATGCTCCTCTTATGGCCTTAATATTGTCTGTGCTATTCATATCCTACAAAATATAATCTCCAAAGGTGCACCTTAGAACATCTATCCACAATATAGACACTAACAAAAACAAAACAACAACTTACATACACAAGACAAAATAACCTCCAAAGCTTGGAGCTAGCTAGCTCACAAGTTCTTTCAATGTATTAAATTACAGCTATAACCTTTCAAGTCCTGAAGATCAGGTATTTCCAATATCCTATGCTCTTAAGGTGCACAACATCATCCTAAGAATCCAATGTTGAAATTAACTATGCTTAATAATCTCTCGTGTTCAAGGGACCTGGTAATTGTAGGATCTCATGTCTTTGAGGTACATAACTTGCTCCCATAGACCTGATAAGGCACCACAGTAAACTTCAATAAAGTTTTTGGGTCACAATAGGTTGCATTCAAGGACTTAAAGCGACAAACCCCACAACATCAACAATTTCCAAAACAAACTGAATCATGCCATGTGTTCAGGGCAAGCAGAGGATGATGCTAACTCCAACAATGGAAGCAGAGCACAAAGACACATGGCAACCATAGAAACTACCACGTCACTTTGTTGATGTCAACAAGGCTAACTTGACAAGGAAGTGGATCATTCAAACAGTGCCATGTGGCATAAGGACCAACAGGATCCAAGCTGGTTGGATGTGTGGACCAATTACATGGTGCCACTGGAAACAGGGTCTCTAGTACTTGAAGATCTAAAAGGGGCTTTCTTCTCAAAAATTTGGCCAAGTACTTTGAGGGTTGAACTCAAGGAGTATTTCATTGAATTATAGAAAGTTGAAACAACTCTAATCCGGGCAGACAGGCTTTTACAAGGCTTTATGTATTCACAATGCATAGCTTCCTTGGCAGACCCAATGACAATCAAACTCAAATTCACAATTTTCATGTTTGGAGAGAGTTGGGGGGATTAATGTTCTAAAAACAAGACATAGTATAAGTCCTAGAATCTTCCTAAAAGCATGATATGAGGATGTGTGGCACCATCGTGGATTTAGTTGAGAACCTAAAGACAAAGGGTTGAGGAATTGCAGAGCCACCATGCAAAGACCACAAAACTATTCTTAGAGCTACATACAGTAGCCACATCCATGCCACAGAGGCATGAGTCAGCAGTAGCTGGCTAACACATGAACCAATCATCTAGTGCCACATGGCAATGGGGCCCACCACAAAATCTTTCCATAATAAAGACTTGTATTAAGCAATGGTTTAAGTAAATGAGAGGGATATCTAAACTTCGAATCTATGCAAAAAGATGAAATAGTTACATCCATCAAATTTTGAAAGAGGTAACCATTTAGAGTCTTTTAAGACTTGGTCAATATGTGCATTGAATTACAACCACTTCAACTCTTGATTGAAACAGCTATCTTTCATTGTTCAATCTTCAATTGTGGCTCGAAAAGAATGAGAAAGGGATGCTTGGTCAAATAGTTGTTCTGCATTCAAGCACAAAGTCCTCATTCATCCAGAAGGAAAAGTATGTTCTAACTATTAATAAAAAGAGGTGGATCGTCATTATTGTTGGGCATCATCTTTATGCATGTAAATTAATGAAATTGTTGCTCACAAGAATTTAGAATATGTCTAATGCAACCAGCCTTTGGTTTTCTTGGAGAAGATAAATAGGCAATCAAGTACAATCAATGCACCCACTTCCTCTAGGCTTATGGAAGACAATTAATCCATATTACTACCCAAAATAATCTGTGGATATATCAAAATGCTTATTTATATGACGGAGAGCATTTGATCTAAGGTTCACTCCTATTGACCTTGTTGAAGATTCTGTGTTAGTTGTCATTAATTTTTTCCCTTCTTTTTCTCTTTACTTCTGATCTGTACTCTCAAGACTGCAATCATAATTCCTGGTAGGCCAATCTTGGCTCTACTATTATCTGTGGATTGTATCCTCAAAGCAGAGCAACTACATAATAACTAAAGTGTAATCCTTTGTCAATCTGTGATGTCATTTGTAAGGCATAGGAAAATAAGATTGTCATTTCCACTTTCCTATTTTCAGGCAGCACTATTCATATATTGTTTCTATTCATATCGTGTATCTAGGCAGCTTTGATGTTCCCGATCATGCTGTTTTCAGGCACTATAACTAATAAATACTTGGTTTATCTATTTACTTGGTTCATTGGTCATGTGTGGTTGTTCAAATAGTCTACCTATTGAGTATACATATACCATCGCACCACTGTCGAATAGCTTGAACAATAGAGTACAGTGCCTTGTAGGTTGAGTATTGTTGCACTTTGTTGTTAAAGATTTTAAAGTGAAAAGCGCTGCATAAAAAAAACTCCCATTGCATAGTAGAATACATTGGTTTCAATATAAAAAGGTTGACTAAGTCTAGAAGAGAAACAACCAATGCTAAGCAAAGACATTTTTTGAGTTCTTCAGGGGCCTTTTATGGTCAGTCAACCTAGAAGAAAGCTAGTTTTCTGTTGTTGCCATTAAGTATGTGATTAAGGGGCCAAACAACATGGAGAAACTAAGTACAACGCTTCAGTTAAAATTTGCAGCATCGAGGTAAATATGAAGTTCCACAAGGTCTCGAGAAAGAGGCCAATCTTTAATGACTTATATCTTGCTAGGATATCGTATGCCAGTATCATCAATCATGAACCCAAGTATTGAATCTACCTCATAACAAACAAGCACTTGCCAAAGTTATCTTGGAGTTTATGTCATCAGTTTATCTCATGTGTTATTGTAGATGGAGATATCATCCAGGCACACTACTACAAACTCATATGTGAACAGTCTACAACAACATTCAGCAATCACATAAAATAGTTGTTAGTCAAGCCACAACGCACGACAAGCCAATTAAATGTGGATACCATACTCGGCCAAATTGGCCATCTTAATACAAAATTTGGGTCCACTTAAAATTCGGCAAAATTCTTGCAAAAATTCAGCTCTATTCATATTGAATCAAATTCATAAAATTTGATGCACACTATTTTTGGTCAAGATTTGCCCAGTAATTTACCTCCAATTCCACTCAATAAAACCCTAAAGTGAAAAAAATAAAAAACATGCACAAACTCAATGCGATTATTTTTACGGCTCACTCCATCTAACATAAACTCATCCCAACTTCCACTTACTCCTCTGCTCACTTGGTATCTCCTCCAAACTGGTGCAACTAGTATTTTTTTAACCCCAATGGTTCATAATATATTAGCACCAGCATGTCTCATGAGTGTAAAGTCTAAACCGATACACTCGGGAGTCAGACTATGTAATACTCAAGATACCATATTACCAACATTTTGGCCCTTGGATATCAATGATTTGGTTTAAACTTTATAGCTTAATAGTATCGTTGCAGCGTTGTGAGGAATCCTTACAGGTGATTGCAGTCTTAGTATCCTCTATTGTTTGAAGATTGCCTATTGTCCATGGATATCAACGATTCAATTCATATACTCATCATTTTCATGCCAACGTTGATTTGGAAATGGAAGTACAGTGGATTCAAAAGTTTGAAGATTAACTATGTTCCTCTATACATCTATGGATTGACTATCTAGATTCTACATTTTTTTTATTTTCTAAAACTTTGAAGAATTTGCATGTATTTCATATTAGTGAGATGTATACTCCCAATTTGTTTCATGCTAGATTTTTCCATTTGATTATTTTTTATCGTGCTGATTTCAGCTTCATAAATAGGAACTAGGTTAAAAATTGGACTTGGTAGTCAAGTCCCACTAGTATGATTGAATTTCAAAGGCTGTGTTCTGTATGGCAGCCAAGGTTCAAAACTTGGCGTAATCGGGAGAAGATATCAAAAAAATCGAGTCATGTTAAGGGGTGGTGTGGCCCAAGCCAAATACGATCCCCAAGTGATTTTGACGATTTAGATGTCCCTGGGTTGTGGTTTTTTAGACCACAAGCTAGTCCACAAGTCTTAGACACACTAGCAAACTAAATATAGTCCACAAGTCTTAGACACACTAGCAAACAAAATAAAGAGTAGACTTGGTAGTGAACAAAATGCAAAACCTACCCAAGATAAGCAGGCTGCTCTACCACTAAGCTACATGCCCCTTTCATGATAGTTACCTTTACTGGTTCAATATCAAAGTCTGGATTGCTAACAAGTCTTAGACACACTAGCAAACAAAATAAAGAGTAGACTTGGTAGTAAACAAAATGCAAAACCTACCCTAGATAAGCAGGCTGCTCTACCACTAAGCTACATGCCCCTTTCATGATAGTTACCTTTACTGGTTCAATATCAAAGTGTGGATTGCTACCTCCTATATTGCACTAGATAATAAATTATTGGCATATTGTGCATTCCAGGAGATCATCATCAAACCATAGTTACCACCTTACAATATATGAATTCAGATTCAAATTTGGATTCTATACGATTTGAGAAAAAAACATACTGAAAATAACCTATTTGAAAAAAAAATTAAGAAAAATACAAGAGCATATATCTAACATACGCAGCTGTTAATTTTTCACATAACATGCACAAGCAGAGAAGAAAACTTTACATTGCGGTATTGACCTCTCTAAATAGGAGTGTGAGGTTGTAAAAAACATTTATTCTTGGTTTGTTATGTTTTATTTACTTGTCAATTAGGCATAATTCAAGTGGCTGGCAGGAAAGTTGTGATCCTCCCCACGTGAGTTCAAATCCCAAATTGTGATATGAGGGTGGGGTGGCGGAAACTACTGGGTAAATTATATTAACAATTCAAATCCCAAATTGTGATATGAGGGTTGGGGGGCGGAAACTACTGGGTAAATTATATTAACAATCGGTGCTTAAAGTAATGTTTTCCACAACAAGTGACAGAGAAGTGGGGTGGCGGAAACTACTGGGTAAATTATATTAGCAATTCAAATCCCAAATTGTGATATGAAGGTTGGGGGGCGGAAACTACTGGGTAAATTATATTAACAATCGGTGCTTAAAGTAACGTTTTCCACAACAAGTGACAGAGAAGTGCGAGTATCTTAAATAATGTATTTCTAAACCACGGATCAGAGCCCCACATCTAACCGCCTTTGTTTATGCTTCTTAGATCCCTGAAATTTACCCAATATTTTCCCACCCCACTATCATATAGCTTGCTCCCTTCACAAGTCAAGTATTGACTCTTTATTTGGCCTTGAGCCCTGCCTAATCAGGTTTACCATGAGTACCATCCTCACAATGAGGAGAATTACTCAATAGCCCTTAAAAAAATTGCATTGCACAAAAAAAGAAATTAAAATATAAATAAATGAATGTTTATATATATCCTGCTAATTCGGCTTCAGATTTGGATTGGGACTCACTGGATGATCAATGGAAACGAAATCCGATTTAATGAATTCGGTGAAAGACAAATTGAACGAATTGAAATGTGATTTTTTGTGAATATTCAACCAAACTTAATTGGTACCCAAATTTCCAATCATCCAGTCATGGATGAGAACATTCTCAGTTTTCTACTTTCATTCTGTTTTAAAAAAATTAGTTAAAAAGTTTAAGGTATTGCCATGATCTGGTTTCCCAGTGGGAGATCAGGGAGAACCAAAACTATGGTGTGTGTATTTTTTTTTCCCGAAAAACAGAATTTATCTTTACCCCGAATAGGTAAAAAAACACTACGATATCTTACTAAGGGCAGCTTTGCTCACGCGTAAATTGGTAGCCAAATTTCCTAACGGAAAAGACCAATTCAGCCGAATATAGTAACTATGGATCAAACTCTGGAACTGGTCCCTCCTAAGAATTCTGAACGATCTCCAAACACAATTCGACCCAAAAACATAAACACACTACGATATCTTACTAAGGGCAGCTTTGCGGACAGGTTTTCTCCTCGTAAATTTCACAGACCTTTTCCACTCACATAAAATGACGGCAGCAACCACCAAATTTTTATAGCTTGCCATCAGCTGGTCCAGAAAAAGAACAAGAAGCACACGCCGAACTTTAAGTTGGCTTAACTTTCCATAATTGCGTATATAACCCGCTGGAAAGCAACAGATCCATCAAAACGCTAAATTTTTAGTCAACAAGGGTTTGGTTATATGGTAAATCTGGGTATTTTCGTACCCACCGAAGTTCAAATTCCCATTTCTCCCCCTGTTTACCGTTTCAAACTGGGCAAGCAAAATAGCTAGGAGGAGGGATCTTGTCACCTTGCTGCATTGCATTATAATATTCCCAGATTGAGAAAGGATACGCCTGCTACACACACTGACGATAGAATGTTCGTTTAAAATACATCCACAGGCTTATGAGCCGTATTAAAATGCTGTTAAAATAAAACATAAATAAACGGTGAAGAAGCCGTACTCTAAGAATATGATTGAGGGAAGCCTCGCTCCACCGTTCAGGATAACAACGATGTAACCGCACCAACAGATCCAGTCTCCTTGAATTCCTCAAAGAATTCTGCAAAGGCTGCGAGCCCTCTCTTTCATTTTCCCTGTATCCATTTCTATTCCGAACAGATTTCTCTGAAAACATCATATAATTGCCGTCGTTCTTCTTATTTTCTTTGGAACTTGCATAACCGTCTGAGGTGCTCGCCCCAATTTCTCCAACGCTTTCTTCCATGATCCCTTCCTTGATCCACAGAAGAATCCCTGGACAACAAGATCGAAGTCCCTACAGTCTTCAGTCGCATCAAAGGGTAGAAATAAGTGGCAGGTCCCTACAGTCTTCAGTCGCATCAAAGGGTAGAAATAAGTGGCAGTTTCATTTTTTAGATGCGTAGGTGGAAGAAATAAGTGACGTGTTCCAGTACAATGGAAGCCGTGTGGGTTATGCAGCCAATGGCCCGACCATGACATCCCGAGGATTATTCCTGCCCATTCATTTTTATATCATATTATATATAGTTTACCTGGTTTTTCCCATTCATTCATACTCCTCGGAGTTATGGTCTACATTTGTGTTGCTTTACCTCGTGGGATTATAAGAGTATTGGATTGAATTACTTCCATAAGATTGGACAGTTTTAGGGACTATTAATTAATTCATATTCAGATTTTCTTACGTTGATTTGTCGCAGTGGATTTTGAGTAAGAAATTCGTGAAGCTTTGTCTCATCAAAAAGT
Organism: Pinus tabuliformis; assembly: GCA_031772625.1. Lineage (NCBI taxonomy): Eukaryota > Viridiplantae > Streptophyta > Pinopsida > Pinales > Pinaceae > Pinus > Pinus tabuliformis. The sequence goes on along the minus strand of CM062819.1, from coordinate 1,431,540,869 downwards.
TTATTGAGACTATTTATCTTTACACTGTTATCGATGAGACTATTTATCTTTACACTGTTATCAAAGTGACCACGAATAATTTTATACGCTATGCTATACTCTTGGATAAAATGTAATTTTGTTTCTATCATTTTTTTGTTGCAAAACATGCAAGTTTGTTTTTCCCAATCTTATTTAGGGACTCCACAGCTACTAGTTTCACATCTTAGATGACGGGAGCTAGTCCTCAGCTGAGCAATTAAAATTTTAGTTGTTCCCGTGATTGAGGAACTCAAATACCCTTTATCATCATGTTTACACGTTGGGTTAAATTCATTGACATAATATGTTTTTTTTTTTTGCCTGTCTGCTTTGTCCACATGGCAGTCATAAATTTTTCTCACACCCACCTTTTTATCTCCTCCTGAGCGTGAGGTAAATCATGCAAATTTATGTCCCATTTGCCCAACCACTTTTTGTTTTGCTTCATCCATGTCTTTTTCTAGCGATTTAGCTCTTCTTCAACAACCAATTTGGGTCACCAATGCTTATCCATATTTTCAACCTTCTTCAGGTAACTTAGCAAATGAATGATCGTTGAAGCCTCAATTGGAAACATACTAGCCTCCGCTAAAAGGATATCATATGGGACTGTTGATTTGACTTTGAGGTTACTTGTGATTAGGTGTTTTTGAATTATTTCTATTTGTTGCTATTTGTGGCTTGACATATTGTGCCCCCATATTTCGCAACCATAGAGGACAATTGGCACCACTAATAGACCAAAGAGGGTTTTCTTAGTCTTTCATTCCCATAGTTCTACTTGTCTACCCCTATTCTGAAGAAGGTACGAAGCTTTCCACCCTCCTTGCATTCTCTTTGATCTACATGTCTCCCAACTAAACCTACAGTGAAAGTCAATTCCTAAATACTTATACTCCTCTACAACCTCCAAGGGGTTGCCCTCAAAGAGAAAAGTAACATGTTGTTTCTTTCTTTTCAAAGAAAATATCATGACTTTAGTTTTGCTAGTTTTTACTTGCATTCTCACATCTTGACAAAAGAGTTCCAGAGCTTTCAAGTGTTCTATCAAACCTAATGCAGATTTAGCACTAAGAATAAGGCCATCTGCGTATAAAAGTATTTTCACCACATATGTTGTCAGTGGTATGCCTTCTCCTTTAGTATTGTTTATCCACTCTTCAAGCTTATCAATATATAAACCAAACAATGTGGGAGAGAGGACATCCATGTTTGATTTATATGTCACTGCCAAAGCATTTAGACATGCCTTCCTTTGTTTTGATTTTTTGCTCTAACCCGCTCATAAATCTTATGAACAGTTGCCCTATATTCCTTTGGGACCCTTAGTTCTTCCATTTTGTGTCATAGCTTGTCTCTAGGGACAGTATCGAAGGCATTTTTTAAGTCAAAAAAGCAACAAAACGCTTCCCCACCTTGGTTGTCCCAAACTTTTTCAATGAAGTGTCTTATAGTGATGCAATGATCAATGGTAGAATGTTTAGGCCTGAAGCCAACTTGTCCATTTGCTCTATTTCTCCCTTTTTCTACCCATTCGCTGATTTTGCGCTCTAGTATACTACCAAAAAGTTTTCCAGGAAGATGGTTGATCATAATAGTACGGTAGTTAGAAGGGTTATTGATGTCTCTGGTTTTATGAATAGGTATTGAAAAGTTAAATATTCTACAAACATTATAACTTGGTAGTGTCTTAAATGATTTTTTATTATTGATTTCTAAGTAAAGAAATAAAAAATTAAGATTTTCAAAATAATATATAAATTAAATGGTTGGTAAATTTGGATAAACATCAATCATAGAAACATTAAAATACTTTATTAAAATTGAAAAATTCATAAGAATTAACAAAATTATAATTCTATTTAAAATTATTATTATTATTAATGATAAAAAAAATTAAAATATAAATTAAGCATATATACATTTAAAAAAAACATGTAACAATTTTTTTAACCATGAAGATTCACCTCCAATTTGTCATGGTGATTTTTAATCTATAAATAGAATTTGTTACAATATCATGGCTTATCAATACGACAAACCCAAAAACCCATAACTTATTTTATAATTTTTTTGTGAACTAGTGCAAATGATTTTAATTAATAAAATGAAGTATACATTGAGATGAGATTTCTCAATTATTAGTTTTTGTAGCATCGTGTTCTAATCACAAAATTTGGTGGAGAGGCTAGAATACATGAGATCTTCAAAACCCATAAATTGTTTCTGGAAATTCTACCTACAAATGGCTTAAATAGATTATTAGTCAATTTTCAAATATTTCTTAAGTCTAAACTTAGGTAATATGACTAATTAATCAGAATTAATTAAGTCAGGGTGAGAAGTCTCTAGAAACTCACACGGATCTATCTAGAAATAATATGAGCCATCGATTAAGATTTAATATTGGTCATTGGAGACCCAACACGAAGATATAAGAAGGAATCGATGTGGTGATGGAGAATGCACGAGAGTCACTTGGAGAATTTGATTTTCCAAAGTAGCAATAGTCAGTTTCCGAAGAGTTCAAGCTTCATTGAAGCAACAGAGATAGGGGCAGGGGCAATGATCCGAAGGAATTTTTCCAAATCTGGAGAGGCAGCAACAAGAGGGTCGAGTTATTCCCAATGAGGCAACACAGAGGACTACGCAGTTGCACCAGTTTGGTAGTTTGATTTAGTTGAGGAAAAATTTGTTCTCAATTCTAGAGGTCGGGCAGAGGTTTCAGAGTGTCGGAGAGACGATTTCCTCAGCATTGGAAGGCATAACGACTTTATCAGAGACTGGTTGGAGGCTTAACATCATAGACATTACGTAGAGCAGCACAGAGGTTGATGCAGAGGGTCTAGGAGGTCGAGTTTTCTGAAGGCAGGTTGTGTCAGGATTGCTTGTGGAGGAAGGGTAATTCCCTTCAATAATTTTGCCCAAATTTTTCTTGTTGTGGATTTCCAGTTTCAGGCATCTAGATTGCATTCAAATATTCATTGTTGCATAATAATAAAAACCCTCATTGCTGCATCGATTTTCCCAAGTTGGGTTTTTCTAGGGACATTTATCCAAAAATAATGGTGTCTAATTTTATGTGTGTGCTAGTATTTTCTCAGTTTCCAACACTATTTATTTTCTGCATAATTTAATTTGTGAAGGTTGAAGTGTGTTTAATTCGATGTTGTTGTAGCACCTTTAAAACTTGTATCACTAGCCATGGAAACTGTTAGGGATATTTAAACTAAACTTTATGTTTTCACTAGTTTTCGCTTGGGCCTCCATGGAACCTAGCCCAATACCTTGAATCTCATCTGGAATTGTTTATTTTATATTTTTAAAATAGTTGGTTTGGTAGGGTAAGGATTTGAATCTCAAGAGAAGAAGCCTTCAAATCCAAGGGAAGGAATAATGATCTCTCTATAGAGCAATAAGTGTTTATCATACTTTGATAAGCCATTGTTGGATGAAATTAACATGGGGAAACTAGCCAACCCATTCTTTTGGTGCACTCAAGGCATCAATGAACAACCCAATGTAAGGTCTTCAAGTGGGAAGAAGAATTTCAATCAATGTGATTAGAGAGGCATATCAAGAATCTTTCTGCTGACAATGACTCCTATACCTAGCAATAAGACCGTGATCAAGATTAAGCAATTTGCATGAGAGGATATTTAAAAATATCCTCATCAATATGTAGAAGAATTTTAGAGGAAATGGGGTAGGCATAATCCTCATAAGAGATCTAAGCTTCAATTTGTCTGATGTGGAATAAATGAACATGAGGTAAAGATCAAATACAAGCAATCTCGGAAAGAAGATAAATGTAGAGCATCAAACCTACTGAAGAGCACTTGAAGTTGCTCATTATATTGTTTCCCATTGTAATATTGGAGTAACCTAGATTTATTTCGCACTTCATTTGCTTCTTCGAGAAATGCATGGCTATTTTACACAAGTGCAACATGCTACATGACCTTCCAACGAGACTTTTATGAAGATTTAAATGACAATTTAGACGGTGTAGTCTATTTTACAAGTAAATCAAGTCTCAGACCTTCGAGGAATGGCATAGTCAGACTTAAATTGCTTAGATTCCAAGACATTATTCTACATTATGTGCTTTATACTTTGGAGCTCCAAAGGAACTTGTTGCCTCTTGTTTATAGTTAACAACAAGGCCACTCCATTCATATCTTCAATAGCAAAGTTGAAAAAATAAAGACTACCAACAACATGGTCAAGTTATGATAGGAGTGGAGGATGAAAGACTTCTAAACTTTAAAGGGACATCTAATCATGCACAAAATTTTACATACCTCTCTCACTGTAACGAAGGTAAAATGCCATCTAGTATGTCACGGCTTGCTAGAATTTGGACACATTAATTATGACATTCTTGGTTTGATGAAAAACAATGGTGTTTCTATTTTTGCTAGTACTCCTATGAAATTGAAGCATGTGATGCTTGAATCCTTAGAAAGCATAACAAAGAATACTCACGAGAGCTTCAATGGGGGAGCAATACCATACCACGTGCATTCATATTGGGGGATATAATTTGAAGAAAAAATGAATTAATATATTCAACATATAATAGGGGATAAATGGTTTTTATATGTTGTATAAAAAATGTTAATGAAAAAATGGATACCTGCAATATTTAGTGAAAGTAGAGGTTTTTTAAATTGGGAAGGTGTATTGGGTTTGTATTGGTAGGGGGTTCAATAAAGTGTCTTTTCGAGGTATTTTTCAATATGTATTCAAATTAAGGGTATTGTTTAGTGTGCCACAAACACACGTGCTATGTCAGAGGTTCATTGAGTGAAGCCCCTATGACAATCCTTCTATGATTCCACTCTAGAGCATGCAAAAAACTTTGATTGATACATTATGATTTGTGTGGTCATATGCCTATTACATATACTAGTTGCAATAAATATATCATGACTTTCATTGATGATTACACCAATATGTTGGGTATAATTGTTGAACAATAAATTCACAAGCTTTTAAAACTTTCAAAATATTTCATGCATGGATTTAAAATGAAGCTCAATCACATATTGGCTCTCTTCATACCAATAATGGAGTAGAATATACATCTATAGACTTTAAAAAATATCTTCATCAACATGGATTTCATCATCAAACCGTAATTCCATACAATCCTAAATAAGGTGGTGTAACTAAAAACTGAATATGATTATCTTGAATATGGGTAGTTCTGTGATATTTTTCAACAATGTAAAGTTGATGTTATGGGCTGATGTGGTTCTATGTGTAGTATATCTGAAAAACAAGTGTCCATCTCATGTTTTTGGAAATAACACTGCATATGAAATGTGGTATGGCCACATTCCTTTAGTGAGGCATCTAAGGGCCTTTAGTTCTACTTGTTATGCATTAATTCACATTGAGCAAAGAAACAAGCTTGATGATAGGAGTTATAAGTACATATTCTTGGAGCACTGAAATACTAACCATACATATCATCTATATAATAAGGTAAACAAGAAATCCATCATTTCCAAAGATGTAATTTTTCTCGAATCTAACAAACCTGACAAAACTATTGAGCAACAACTTGATCATCGATTCACTCATGTAAAGACATATATTGAGTTTGATGATGTGATTCCACATCTTAAAAGGGCATCCCTATCTTGGATCAATTTTTGGAATCTCTTTTTGAAGCACCATCTCCTCCTCATGAAGAAGTTTGTTATAGCATCGTTTAACACTCCTGTAGACTTGATGCTCTTTTATGGCCCTGGGTAGTCCCTTTTCCCATGCAAATTTGACATTATACTAAAAACTTGTATTTTAAATTCCATATGTGACTCTGCCCACACAAAATCATGTACATATGCAGATCCCATAACACTATACCTGCATATACATTTTTAAATATGAAAGAATGAAATAAAATTCTATTTCGGGCGGGGTTTGCGGGTTTTACCGAGAGCCCACCTACAGGAGCCCATGGCCTAATTGATAACCAATTTGAGATGGTATATATACACCCCTTGGGTAGCCCTAATGGATATGAGAAGAGAGATATCAACATTATACTCTATTTCCCCCATATCAAGTTTGCTTTTCCTATCCCTCCTGCACTCCCAATCTCTAAGAAAACCTTATTTCCTTTGCAGAGATGCTCAACCTCCATATCTAGCATCTTGTTTCACCTAATAGAGAGGTTTCCTTTGTGGCTCAGGCTAGACGAATCCAAAGGAAGGCTTTGTTGGTGCCTTTGGCCTAGATCAGGGTGTATCTATCCTATACTTACTGTTGTTAATCAATAAAGAAGCTCATGTCTTGTTCCCAATATATGTTGTCATCTTATGAATGATAGTATGGTTGTTATATATGATGATATAACATATTCTTATGTATGCACGTTGAATTATCTATTATGTATATGCTTTTGTGATTGATTTGCAGGTCTGCACATCTTGGAGGAAGCAGAGGGTTTGGACCATACAAAAACATCTTCAAATGTAGGACCCTCAGGTATGTATCTGAATCCAACTTTGATAATTCGAATGCTTAGCATGCTTGATTGATTGTTCTTTGTTGATTATTTTATCCTTCTCTATTGAGGCTTTCAACTCTTGCATTAGGGAACTTTTCCCACCAACAAAGTTATATCTACTTCATCGAATTAGGAAGCTATAAATGATGTAGTTTAGAAGATTGAAAGGATGAACCTCGATGTAAATGTCGCACCATATCAATTAGTGGAGAAATGCATATCATATAAGAAAGGTCCACCAAATTGGCTTATCAAATACTTGAAAGTGTTCATTTTGATGAGGTCAGAAAGATAGGAACCAGAGGTTCCACCATACGATATGGAGGTGACATCAATAATTTAGATGCAAGTGATGTAGATGAAATGGATGTTTCATATGATTGTGAATTGAATTTATATACTAACTCTAAACCAACTTCATTTGAAGAAGTTGCTTGTCATGACGAATGGAAATAAAACGTGCAAAAGGAGTATGATGCTCTCATCAAGAATGAGACATGGATGTTGCTAGACTCTCCATTTTGAACCAAACCAATTCGTTGCAACTGGATCTTCATAAACAAGTGTTGAAAATAGCAACAAGAAATGCTAAAAATAAAAATTCTATAAACAACATTGCTACAGATAGCATTTCAGGATATATTCCAACTTTAATTTGTCCTTGAATTAAAATTGAGAATTAAAATTCGAATTTTGTCTCACCAGTTGTTTGAAAAATAATTAATTAATTCATCTTGAGTTAATTAGTTGGAGAAATTCAAACATGAAGTCTTTGTGAAGTCATGCAACAATTATCCTTTTGATTGAGGAAGTTATCCCTCAATTAAGGAGATAAGGATGAGTTGTAATTAACTAGCTCAGTTAACTGAGTTAAGTCTAGTTAAATTAGTTCCAAACAGTTTGAGGAACTAATTGTGAGTTCAGTCAGTTAATGCATGCATGCATGAAACTAGTGTACTCCAGATAACTGAATATTCTCTCATAAATAACTCATGCATGTCAGTTCAGACAAGGACCCAGTTGAGATTAAAGACAGGGACATTGTACTATCAGTTGGAGGAATTTTCCTATAAAGGAAACTCATCCATGTAGAAGGAATAAGGTTCCTTGAGGATTGCGCAGTTCTGACAGGGTGTAGGATCAATGTGAGTGATCAGTCTTCCACTTGGTAACAAGAGGATCACCCAGGAGAAATTGCGCAAGGAAATAGGAGGCTTGGACGGCAGAGGAGAAGGTTTGTGAGAAGCCTTGTTGGCCTGTAAGCATCCAGGAGGATTGTACTGAGAGCTGGTTAGCTGTGAGAGCTAAGGCTTTGTATAATATTGATGTATTTCCACCTTGTATGATAATACAGATAGCGGGGTTTTTAGCTGAGGCTTTCCCCAGACTATTCTTCTATGTTTCATGTGTGATTGAATCTTCTTCTCTGTTATATGTGTTCTGTTTGATCTTGCTCAAAATCGATTAAGTTCCGCAAGTTTGATTGTAGAACTAGATTAAGTATTTTGCTTTAGTACATTGCATAATCAGTTTAATCTACAATGAGAATTTCTACAACAAGTAAAAATTAAATTGATCACTTGAAACACACAAAGAAAGGCTCACGAGAAAAGTATTTTCACAAAAACAAGACATTGATTATGAGGAGAAGTTTTCTCCCACGCAAAAAAAAATAAAAATGGTCACTATCTATACCCTATTTTCCTTGTTACCAAAGAATGGATGGAAAGTTTCTCAAATGGACGTGAAAATTGTTTTATTGAATGGAGAATTAAAAGAGAATGTTTTCATGTCTGGACTAGAAGGTTTTGTTGTGAAGGGACAAGAACAAAAAGTGTGTAAACTCATCAAATTTGTATATGGCCTAAAAAAGTGTTGCAAGCCTAGTATGAAAAATTAATTGAGCATCTTTTGAAATTGAATTTTGAGCACTTTATTCTTGGTGATCCAACTTGGTTTATCAATAAATATAGAAAAATTGTTATATATCTTGTGGTAAATGCATACGATCTATTGATAACAAGGAACAATGAAATCTACATTACATCCATAAAGAAACAATTGAAGAAAGGTTTTGAGATGACAAATTTGGGATATCTTCACTTTTACTTGGGAATCGAATCGACTAAAAATCTAAAGTGGATATTGATCTCCCAAAAGAAGTACAATGGAGAATTTTTAAACATGTTTGAAAAGGCCGAGTGCAATCCTCTCTCTGCTCCAATGGAACAAAATTTGAATTTCACATCAAAAGAAGGGAGTGAATTTGAGGATGCAACCAAGTACAAACAACTTGTAGAAATCCTTATCTACCTCACCACAACCAGACTAGATATTTCATTCATTGTTGGGATTCTTTCCTAATTTTTGAAAAGCCTTATGAAGGACATTAGTCTATTTCCAAAAGAATTCTAAGATACTTGAAGGGAACTCAATACTTTGGACTCAAGTATTCTAATGTAGTTGACTTCAACCTAATTGGATATTCTAATTCAAAATTTGATGGGGATAAATAAAATGGAGTGTCAATTCCAAGCTATCTCATGAGTCTTGGATCAGTAGTCATCTCTTGGAGGTCACACAAATATTTGGTTCCAAATGATTCCACAAAGAGATGGAATATGTGACAACTACAATAGTAACAAAGGAAATTGTGTAGCTCAAGAAAATGCTTGAATATTTGCAAGATAAAAAAGTGAATTCTAGTCCTCTTCTAGTTGAAAATAATTATGAAATCAAAGTTGGCCAAGAATCCCATATTACATGATTGAGTGAAGAATGTCAATACAAAGTAACATATAATTGTACATCATGTAGAGGCCAAGACTATTCATCTAAAACATTATTCCACAAATTAGCAAATTGTGTACATCTTCACCAAAGCGCATTGAAGAGAAAAGTTTGAAAAGTTTATAGAGATGTTTGGAATCACAAGCACCCCTTCGTCTTATGGGGGAATGTTAAACACATAATTATTTGGGGTTATTATTTGTGTACATAATTTAAGGTAGGTGAAATGAAAAGTCTTCTAAAAGATCAATATTTTCTCATGGAATGTGAAGTGAGTAGCCACTTCCTCATGTATATATGAAAGTTTTGAGTTAATGAATAAAATCATCCAAATACATAGAGTTAGACCTCAACCTAACAGGATGTACTTGCATATGTAGAAGATGCAAATAATAGGACTAATCTATAACCACAAATTCATGGCTGCATTTCAAAATGGACACATTTCTAAAGTATACAATTACAATAATTTACCATGTCGATACTTGCTATTTATACCTTACTCAAAACCTTGCTACCGTTTTCTATGGTTGGGGGCATTGAAACCACACTTTCTCTTCCATAAAATTTGATCATAAGAAATTGTTGGAATTATAATTATTGCTCAAAATATACTCTTAAATTAATAAAAAGAAATATAATCTTTGTTGCATATTTCTCCTAGCTTATGTTAACAGTGTTGGACCCGCCAAAATTCAAGGGATCTCCTTAGTAAGAAGTCTCAACTAGACCTCAGACTGTTTGGAGTAGGAGTCCCAATAGTGGGTGGTAATGTAGTGCCTTGACCGCGGTATAGCGCAGAGATAAGTATGATGACTTTGGGTGGAAGTAAGTGTGTGACCTTGCAATGAGTCACGTGAGATGCATGGGGGTTCTAACACACTAAGGGAAAAAAGAAGTGTGCCCCTTAGAAGCCTGTAATAGTACGCAGCTTGAAACGAACACACGAGTGGAATGACATCACAAGCTGGAATGTGGAATAGTCCACTAATCAAAGTGACGGTTAATCCAACAACACGCATTCAATACGATTCATACAATTGCATACAAAGTAGTTCATAAGCAAATGTGTGAGTTAAACAGCATACATTACTAAAGCAACCAGAATAGTCCAACTACAATAACAACATATGCATGAAAGCATGTTGGCTATGTTATTATTATTATAAGTGAAAGTTCCATCCGTACATACACCATTGATGGCCACTAGCCCCAATAGTGGAACATTACAGTCAAGAACACTTGCTCCTCCAAAGAATTTTACTCGCTCTACGTTGTGGAGAAGCCAAGGCTCGTCACAATACTCCCAAGCCTTCTCTAAGCCTAAGCCTAGCCAAAAGCCTGGCTCCCAAAAGCCTATTCTATGGGTTATGAGGTTCTATTTATAACAAAGGGTGGGGTGACCCTTCACATTCCCCCTTTGTGAATATTTGACTCCCCTCATGTCTCTTCAACTTCTTTACAAATAACTTATTACATTACATAGTGACTGTTCACATTCCACCAATGACACTTGGAATTTCACTTACAACATATTTATAAATAATATACATTTTCCACATGTACCCATGTGAGACAAAATAGGCTAGAGACAGCCTAACAAGACAAAACACTATGACTCAGAAGTTTGGGGAAATACCAACTCGGCAACCTCCACTTGATGCTTCTCGATCACATACTGATGCTAATATTGGTACTGTGAGATGATGTCCCCAAACTGCTTGATGGTGTCTTTCTGATAACAAACTCTTGCCTCCATAGCTTCTGGGTATATGGTCTTGGAACCTTTGTCCAACTCATCCTGAAGCATGTGAAACATGGTTTTGACCATAACAGGACCACCTATGTACTTTTTCATGTTTTGTGCACTCAGCTCCAAGTCATCGTTGGTGGCCTCTCGCCTTAGTAGCTCCAGGTACTTGTCTATCTCTAGCTGGACTTGGTTCTTGTGCTTAGCTTCGGTGAGGGAACTGATTGACGAGATCTTGTGCGTTCTTACCATGAAGTCCAAACTCTTATACAACCGTGCATATGAATCTTGTATGTTGCTCAGGAACAAAGCGAGCTACACATAGTTCTGGATCAACATCCAGACCTTTGATTTGTTTAGATCTACCTGCAACTTCATCATCTTTGACAAGTAAAGCGGGGCCCCTTTGTATCGCATTGTCCACTCTTGGGCATGGGTGATGGCAACATGTACGTCCCTGAGAGTTTGGAAAAACCTTTTGCTCCACTGTTGTAAGCCATGCAGATGGACAACCGCCTTATGCACGGTGATGAATCCGTCATAGAGCTTCTGCATGGTAGTCTCAAGTGTTGATACTTCAACAAGTATCGCTTTCCTCATCTCTGCCATTATGGAACCTGCGCTCTACTCTTTGGATTATTTTGCCTCTTGCCTGGATGCCTACAAGTTCTTTTCCATCTGTTCATTCTCGGTTAACAATAACTTGACATTTGAGCTCGTGGCTCCTGCGTAAGCCAAAGTGGCATCAACCATGGCAACTGGATGCTTTTTGACATATGACATTATCATCCTTTCCTTCATGAATGCAAGTGACACGTGATCATCCAGGAAATGATTTCTCCGGACCTCTACAATATTCTTCTGCAACTTGTTAAAAGATAGATTATACACATCCATCACTGAATCATCATCAAGGAGAACAACCTCTCCTTGCTTGCTCGAGACTGGTTATGACACTAGAGGTGGTGGAAACTGAAAGGTGACCTCAGGTGCTCTTGGCATGAGGTCATTATCTTGGTCGTGTGGCTCCTACCCCAACTCCATGTTTGTCACTTCAATCAGTTGCTCAATATGTTGAGCAAGCTCCCGATCCTACATCTTCTCACCCTCTTCTTCAATTGCCAACTGTTATGACTCCTCAACTTATATGGGAGTTGTTTTCTTTGTCATCACGCTTTTCCTTTCTCCTTCCTCCTGTTTTTGCTTCTCTTCCCTCTCTCTCATTCTCATCTCTTGCTCTTCCTTCAACTTCTTCTTTGTTTCCTGTAACTTTCATTTTGCTTCCTCCAGCCTCTGCTTCTCTTTCTTCCTTCGCTCTGCTCTCTTTAGTTGTTTCTCCCTCTTTGCCTCTGTTGCCAAAGCTTCTTTCTCAATGATGGGGTCTACTTCCATCTTATAGCTTTGCTCAGCCTCTGGGTTCTCGACAATATTTCTCTTCCCTTTGTCCTGCACCGGTTTGCTTCTTATTGTTATTGTTGTTGTTGCTTTCCAAGTTGTTTCTGTCGGTAGAGCAGCTTTCCATGTTGTGGCTATCCTCATCGGCTTTTAGAGTTTCGATTCATTGTAACAGTGTCTCCAAGGGTCCTCCTCGTGCTAATGAAATGTCTCGTGGATCCATGGATAGTACAACTTCACACATTGGTTCTTGCTAATACCGTGGGACAACACTTTTACAAGCTAAAACAAGTTAAAATTCCAGTGGTTGTTCAACAAAATGAGTGAGACAATGCTCTCACAGGCTAAAACAAACAAAAGCGACAGAAAAAGCAGCAAAAGACTAGAAAAGCAAGACTTACCCTGAAAAACAACGACGATCGCACCGAAGGTTCCTTGATCTCCTCGGGAATGCTAGAGCTCCAAGATCGAATGTTGAAATGAGCTCTGGTAGTGTCAATTAAATAGATTTGATTGATTTAGGGTTTATGACGCAAAGGCCAAAAATTAAGGAAAAAGCGATACTTAGCCGCAATTTCCAAAATAACTCAAGTGTCTCCTCCAGGCTACTAAAAATAGATCCCTATTTTCTAGGGTTGCTTTTTTCATTTTGCTTTTATTTTTTTATTTTTTAGGAAAAGTTGCCATGCATGGCCCAGAGAGGTTGCCCAGTTCTGGGAAGGACTGGGCAACTCACTAGCTTATGCACTAAGCAAGTTCTGAGGGAGAAGCTTATGTGCAATTTATGGGCTGAGTGACTCTAGGCTGCCTCTTAGGATCTGTGCAATTTCCCAGCTGAAGGCTAGCTATCAGTTGGCTCTACACAGTTTTGAAGCTGAAGGCTTATTGATTTCTTAGACAATGCAATTTACGAGAGCAAGGTTGGTTTCCCTCAAGGATTGTGCAGTTCACTAAGGAGAGCTTGGAACCGGGTTGAGACCAAGTCAAGAGATCGGCTTGTGGGTTAGACAATAAAGCAAGTAAGAAAACACAAGCCAAAATGCCTAAATATGAGGCTCAATCAAAGCACAAGTACCTGGGTCAGTGTGAGATGAGTTGTTGTGATTTAGGAGGGAAGCTCCAAAACAAAGCATAGGCAAAATTTTGGAGGGTGGTTGTAGCCGCTACAACAACTTCCTAAATTGAACATTTAAAAATATGTATATCAATGATTATATCTAATAAGATCCATCTTAACTCCACATCTAACTTTGTATTTATCGTGAACCAAGAGGGACCAAATACCCCAAGGTGAAAACTTTTCCTCAAGATTTTTTTCGGTGCAATAAAAGTTTCCACCTTGAGGGAATTTATTCCTTAGTAGATCCAAAGTTATGATGGATCTAAACCGGTTCTTAATACGCATACACACATATACCGATATGGATCAAATACCGTAAGGTGAAAACTTTTCCTCGGCATTTTTCAATGTTAAAACAATTTCCCCCTCGAGAGCCCAAGCTAATATGGATATACTTTAGTTGTTAATGTGTGTGTCAACTCCATTGAAATGAATTACACAACTCCCTCATACTAAGTTACCCACTTAATGGTTTCTTTACCTACATTAATCATTTATCATCATTTCCCTAGTCCTCGAACACAAGATAAATATTTCTATTACATCATTATTATTTCAATCCAAACTTTCATTATGTCAACATATGAAAAGGAGGATAATTGGATGAAAAATTGGTGGTAGCAATTTTGGGTGCTCCTAAAAAGAAGCTTAAAGGAGAGAAGACATGAATCCTTTGGTGGAGTCAAGCTCTTCCATATGTTAACAGTCTTAATTCTCAGAAGCTTTAATGATGATAGTTTATGACTTCCCAACTACAAGACAAGGTCATTCTTCTTTTATTTCTTCTAATGAATGCATTTAAATGTATTTTTATTTCTTAAAAGAGATTTTATTTTTATTTAAACATTATGAAAAATTTATAGAGCTAAGCTACTTAATTGTTGTTGGAAACTACTATTTATGAGGCAAATTCTAGATCACATATCATATTATTCTCAAATACATCTAGGTCAAAATACTATTATATTGGCATTACTATCAAATTAGTCGGTGAATTATAGCTAAGAAAAGTATCCTAAAATGTTGACTATCCCTACCCAGAAATGAAATGATATAGGGTTTTAATTTCTCTGTTGATCAATAATGAATTGTAGTTAAGAAAAGTATCCTAAAAAGTCGATTATCCTTACCTAAAAATGAAATGATACAGGGTTTAATTTCTCTGAGTAATATATTGATCAACAATAAGCAATTATATTCTTAATGTAGTCCAATGAGCTTTTATTTCCATCCCCGATTAGAGATGAAATGATATAGGATTTTAATTTCTCTGAGTAGTATGTGGATCAACAATTTGGTTAACAATGGGAAATTATATTCTTTCCTACGTGATAGACAAAGTGGAAAAGGTGGAGACCAAAACCTAAAGGTAGGATGATGAGATGGATACACTCAGAAGGCAAATAGAAGAACTGAAGGTGCAAGTCTCTAATTTGGCAAATAATTTAAACGACTCCGCCTACACAAGTATATCATCAATTGCAAACTATCCAAACTTGAATGACCCTGCTCAATTAGAGTAAGTCCAGTCGTAAAAATGAGTTTGTTGTTTATAAGATGAAATGCAAAATTTGATTTGTAAGAGGTCAATTTTATAAAGTATATACTTACAACACTTAATATTTTATTAGTTTGTATCAAGCTCCTCTAGAAAACTTTAATGCCTCTGGAAAACTTTGATGATATGTTAAATGAGTCTATAAAAATAACTATGTAAACCTGATAGCATTCGAGGCCCATATTTATAAGTTAATATAAATTCTCATTCATGTTAAAAGAAAATAAATAATCCTAATGATGTTTCACTTAAATGATAAATAACTTATTACAATCATGGGAATTGGTGATGAATAACGCATAAAAGTATTTTAGCTCTTTGCATTTTTCTATATAGAAATTTATTTGTGTGTTGCTTGAGAATTATGATGCTTAAGCTAATGCTCACTTTTGTCTTTGGTGTTTACATTTGTGCTCATTTTTATCTCGGTGATTTGCTTTAGATTGGATTTTCTCTTGACAAGGTAGCCTGTTAATATCAATGCACTCAATATTATGATAGAAAGTCACGCTACCTGATGGGCCATGGACGAAGCTTATTTCATGAGAATCGTTTGAATTGTTTTTATGGTGGAGGATTTTATTTTAGTTTGGATTTTCTCTTGATAAGGTTGTATGTCAATATCAATGCACTAGGTATTATGATAGAAAGTGACACTACCTGATGAGCTATCATGATGTGACGAAGCTTATTCCATGAGAAACCTTTGAATTGAAATTATTGTCACAGACCATGGAGTAATTCCATGAGATTGATATTATTGTTAAAATCCCCTTAGCATTAAATTATTTATTTTGTAATTATAAAATATTTTAATGTATAAATTTGTGAAATAAGGAAATTATGAACCGATTTAATTAATTTACATAAAGAATATTTAAGTAAAAGTTGTGACATTAAAAATTATAAAAAATTAATTTAATATGATTGATTAAATTAATGTTAATGTAAAAACTTTAAATGAAAAGGCAATTATTATAATATATTTTTTGGAGAGACTAATAAGATTCATAAATTTAAATATTTTAAAGTTTATGAACATTTATATCAATTTAATTAAGGTTATATATTTAAGAATTAGTTAGGTATATTTTTATAAAGGGATTAAGTTTCATAAATTTAAATATTAGTTATGATTTTTCATAAAGAGATTAAAGATGTCACAAAGATTAAAATATTGGCAAGCATAGTTTTTTTAAGATTTAGCAAAATTGATAACTATTAGGACTATATACACAATACTAAGTTTCAAATCTGGTTGACTACTATTATAAGCTATAGGTTAGGTACAATAGCTCACCAACCACACCTAATTGAAAACTCTAACCTTAAACTAGGATTGAGATGTCCCAAATGGGGGGAGTCTACCCTTTCAACCAAGACATGATGGGCCAATTCTTATTGAGAATTTCAATCCAAATAAGAAAAGTGTGAAACTTACTACCCAATCATTAATTAGCTTTACCAATCAATACATGAGTGAATGACCAATTATGTGTAACTCTAGATATAAATTAAGCTTGAGTGCACATTATGGATTTTTCTTTCTTTCTTATAGACATGCAAGTTAAGACAATAAAAATATACATATACTATATAAAATATGAAAATAAATTTGGTCTCTTCATTATAAATGTTTGTATGGGCCAAGACCAACCCCATTTTATTTATGCCTTGATGAATATTATATTTAATATAAGTTCCAAATGGGACTATTTATAATTGAATATAGATGTAGTTTTAGAAATGTCATGTTTAAAGCACTTATTGAAGACTATGGGATAAAAGGGGAAAATATTGAAACACAAAATAGTTATTTTCAATAATAATTTAATAAAGGAATTTCAAATAAATATACTTGATGTCAGTAATAGTTTGATGAGTTGGTGAAAATGGATAGTCTTATAGTTTTCACTAGAGTTCAAGTTCTATCAAGCAATATGTTTGAACTTGTGCTCTAATGTATGTAATAGTGGTTGACGTCACATGCAATTTCTAGATGAATTTGACATAATAAGCACCACTCACTCAAAACTTCTAAGTTGGAAATAAACAATTTTAATGAAACTATTGTTCACCATATTGCAAAATCTTCCATAAACAAACAATATTAAAAATTCCATGTTAAATAAACCTTGTATCATATACTCATTCAAATGAGATAAACGAATCTCAAGCCAATTGATCCAAGTGGATATTGGTGGCCACCGCCTATTCCATCTAGACCCCCCAGTTAGTTTCATCTGTTTCCTTTTTCATTTCAGCATTTACTATTTTTAGCAGTTTTTCGGGTCCTAAACTTCTGGAGTAGTTTTGACCCCCTAAACAGTGTTTTTTTGGGGTCCACGATAGGCCCATAGATATAGGATGGGCTTGCATTGAAACATGTAGTACTCAGAGAGACCTTTCTAACAAGGTATTGTGTGCACCAAACGGAGATAATATGACCAAGTTACGAACCCGAGAAGTTGGCTGCCTAACTAACCCCAATGGGGCCCACAAACTCTTGGTGTTACATCTCCTGGGGTTAGGGTTTTGGTTATTTAGGATTTTCTCATGTTTTCCAATAATAAATAGGCCCTTGAGCCTCATTGTAACACAGTTCAGAGGCATGTAGCCGCCACATCTCTTCTTAGAGATAAGCTACCATCACTCGAGCTATCTTATTTCCATTCTGTTTGTAGGCATAGTTCAATATTTTTCTATTAATGAAATGAAGTGTTTTTCTGCTGCATCTCTATGTTTATGATTATATTTGTAAGTTTTTGCATTCATATTTAAGTTCGAATCAATGGTATTAGAGCGGTCTTCTCTTTCTCTGTTTTTCTTTGCATGTCCCCAACGAGGTCAGGGTATAAGGAGTTAGGGCTTGATCTGGTTGAACCATTGCAAGATCAGCCTTGCAAAACCCGACAACCTCCCATGGCGAAAGAAAATAAAGACGAAGGGGCAGGAGATCCTTTCAAAATGTTGCTCGAGGAATCCCTTGAGCGATAGAGGGACGCGATGATGGATAACTTTGCCTAGTTCCTTCGTCGGCTACCCACAGGTGATGCATCTTCATCCAGCAACCACTCTAGAGACCCTAATCCTTTTAAGGTACAAGTTAACTTCGATATTCCCATATTCGAAGGCTTGATAGATGCAGACACCGTAGATAAATGGTTAAATCTGTTGGAAGGATATTTTCAGTTCATGACTTTTCCAATCGGGAAAATATTACTTTTTCACTTCTCAAAGTCGCCCCACATGTCAAGGACTAGTGGGAAACCTACTGTGAACAAAAGGACGAGAGTGAATCCTCGATGTTTTCAGTCACACCCACTTGGAATTATTTCTGAGACGTCGTCAAGGAACAATATTACCCTGTCGGGAGCTATGAAAACAAATACATAAAGTGGACCATGCTATGACAGGGAAGGGACCAAGATGTGCTAGAGTTCACAAATATTTACCATACCCTTCGCACGAAGCTGCGTATCAAGTATACTGAGCAAAATTTGGTGCTCAATTACCGCGGTTGTCTACATAAGTACATCCAGGACGACATGGAGTTCCTAGACATTTCCCTACTCGGCATGGCGTATTGGTACGCTGTCAAGATTAAGCATAAGTTTAAATAGAAGAAGCAGAACTTTGGATCTGAAAATCCAAAGTAAGGAAAAGGCACCCCCAAACCACATAACAAAGGACTAAGCCAAGGCGAGGCTACCCAGGACAACCCGTCGAAGCTGCAAGCAAAGAAAAACACCACGAAGGCGAAGAAGGACATGGGAAAATGGTGTGAGTTCCATAAGAGCTCCACTCACAATAGAAGTGAGTGTCGGGCCAAGTAGTCACTGGTGGCCAAGCTGAAGTCTTTCGAATTAGATGTAGGTTCTGACTCTGAATCAGAACCTGATAGGGGAACTGACAAAGGGAAGCAGATCATTGATGTGGAGCCTAGTGCCATCATGGCCACCACCAAGATCCAGAAGATTGAGCATGATGATCCAGAGGAGGGGGAACGCCTCTTCCACTCACAGATGTGGGTGAAGGGTTCTCCATCGCAGTTCATTTTCGACAGTGGGAGCCAAAAGAACCTCATTTTAACAGAGGTAGTGAAGCGGCTGGGCCTAAAGACTATAACACATCCACAACTGTACACCATTAGGTGGCTTCACCAAGGATGAGATCTTCATGTCATCTAGTAGTGTCGCCTTCCCTACAGCATCAAGCCCTTCACAGATGAGGTATTGAGTGATGATGCTCCTCTTGAAGTTTGTGATGTATTGTTAGGACAACCATACTTGTGGAAGCGACATGTTTTATACGAGTCTAGACCTTGCTCCATGATTATTACTTTGGATAATAAGTTGTATATGATATTGGAGGTAGCCCCGCCTATCGCCACCTCTTTGATCACTACAAAGAAATGCAATAAGATCATTTCACAGACCAGGAAATTTGTTTTCCTTATGATTCGCTCTCAGGTCAAGAAGAAGGTTGTGGCCACGGCTTCTAGGCAGGGCTCCTCTTTACAACAACAACAAAGAACAAGGCCATGGAGGAGTACAGGGATATTTTTGCCTCACCTATGGGGGTACCTCTACATTTTCAGGTCAAGCACTCCGTCGATATGACCCCGGGCGCACCGCTTCCCAATGGATCGATCTATCGACGCTCTGTTATGGAGAACGATGAGATCAAGAGGTAGATTCAAGAACTATTGCAGAAAGGGCACATCAGGCCAAGCTTATCACCTTGTGGGAGCCCGATTGTATTGCTACAGAAGAAGGATGGGACTTGGATGCTTTGTATTGACTATGGGGCGCTAAACAAGATCATTGTCTAAAATAGGTACACAATCTCACGGATTGATGACCTTTTGGACCATCTCAAAGGGGTCAAATATTTCAGCAATATTGACTTGAAGTCAGGTTATCACCAGGTGCCTATCGAACCCTTCGATGTGTGGAATACTACCTTCAAATCCAAGTAGGGCCTTTTTGAATGGTTGGTCATGCCGTTTGGATTGATGAACGCCCCTACAACCTTCATGAGACTAATGGACGACATCTTGTGACCCTTCACCAATGCATTTTTGGTGGTATATTTAGATGATATCTTGATCTTCAACCAAAGTTGGGAAGAGCACCTCCACCATATTCGACAAGTCCTTCAAACCCTGCGACAACACAACCTATGTGCTAACATGAAGAAATGCACCTTTGGCCTAACCTAGGTTCAATATCTGGGATACATCATTAATGAGCATGGTGTACATGTGGACCCATCCAAGATACAGGTCATTCGGGATTGGCCATCCCCAACCACTCTAATAGAGCTCTGCAGCTTTTTGGGTCTTGCCAATTTCTATCACAGGTTTGTATTGGGGTTCTCTCATATCACTTGGCCTTTAAGTCAAGTCACTAAGGGCAGAGAAAAAACAAAGTTTTTTTGGTTGAAAACCCAACAAAAATCGTTCTTTGAGTTGAAGAATCACCTCTGTTCTGCACCAGTGCTCACATTACCAGACTTGCAACAACCATTTGAGATTGAGGCAGATGCCTCTGACTATGCTATTGGTGTAGTTATTACTCATCATGGGCATGCAATGTCTTACCATAGTGAGACACTTTCAGACACAGTCTGAAAGTACCCCACTTATGACAAAGAAATGTATTCCATTGTGCATGCCTACTGTCAATGGAAGCATTACATTATGGGGAAGGAAATGATCATCCACACAAACCACTGACCTCTACAGTTCATATAGACACAAGGGAAGTTGTAGAATGACCGCCATAAAAAATGTTCCACCTATATGTAACAATTCCATTTGAACATGAAGTATAAGAAGGGAAGCACCAATAACGTCGCCGATTGCCTCAACCGACCACCAGTCATGGCGTTGATCACTGTGCTCAACTCCTATGAGCACGAGACATCGAGGTGGCCGCATCTTTACAAGAGCGATCCAGAATTCGACAACATATACTAGACACTCCTAGAAGGGAAGCAAGTTCCAAATTTTCACCTTCAGGATGCACCGTTATGCCACTTGAGACACATCTGTGTTCCTTCAAGTGAGCGTGCCAAGATGATTTGGGAGGCGCACTACAGTCGGTTTGTTGGACATTTCAGAGTAGAGAAAATAGTGGCGTATTGTAGAAGTATTTTTATTGGCTGAACTTTGTCAGGATGTTGGTAAGTACATTAGATCTCGCACCGCTTGCACCGTTGCCAAACCAACCATCAAGAAGCGAGGCCTGTATACTCCTATACCTACTCCTAGCCGGCCTTGGGAATTTGTCTCCATGGATTACATGGCAGGGCTTCGTTCTACTAAGAATGACAACGATTGCGTTTTCGAGGTTGTCGACAGATTCTCTAAGATGGCCATCATGGCAGCCTGCAAGAAGATTATCACAGTAGATACCACTGCTAAGCTCTTCTTTGAGCAAGTATGGGCACACTTTGGGATCCCATAGTCCATTGCCTCAGATCGGGACAAAAAATTCCTAAGTGCATTTTGGTTAAGTCTCTAGTTGATGCTGGGTACAAAACTTACTATGTCCACGACTTTCATCCCCAAACTGATGACCAAATAGAGGTTGTCAACAGGATGATCGTACACATTCTGTGCATGTACAACTCGAAGCATCCATGCACGTGGGATGAAAGTCTCCCCTATGTCCAAAACAACTACAATAGAGCTCTCCACATCTCAACAAGCCACAACACCTTTCAGGTAGGGTTTGGATTTTAACCATTATGCCCCATTGATGTGGCCATACATTTGCAACCACTCAGGTAGATTCGGCTCATGTTCAGTCCGAAGCTGAAAGGGCTAACAACTTCATTGAGCACATTCAACACATACACCAATAGCTCCATGATATGTTGGACAGAGCCAATGCTAAGTACAAGCAGCACCATGATCAACATCGAGTGGCGCACAAGTTCCAGGTGGGTGACAAAGTTTGGCTACATTTGTAGAAGGAGCTCCTTGTTAGAACCCACCGCAAGCTTTGCTCGCTTCTATATGGGCCATACACCATCGCCAAGGCCTTTGATGACAATTCCTTCGAGCTCAACATCCCACCATTCCTTGGTCTGCACCCAGTGTTCAATGTAGATCGACTTCAACCATACTTCCCACCATTGTTGGACACATCTGACATTGCAGAACAACTCACACCAACAGAGCTCAACCCGGACTGTATGGAATAAGCCACAATTGATCAGATCATGGACACACATAGCAAGAACACTCGCCAACAAAGGATACAATTATATCGAGTTGTCAAAGTAGGCCAAGTCCTTCACCAGGGCAAGTGGTTCACCAGGGACTAGGTTCAACAAAAATTTCCTCACCTCATGGAGGCTTTGCACACAATGGGGACCATTGCTTCCTAAGGGGGAGGAATGATCCAGGTGGATATTGGTGGCCACCCGCCTATTCCACCTAGACCCCCCAGTCAGTTTCATCTGTTTCCTTATTCATTTCAGCATTTACTATTTTTAGTAGTTTTTTGGGTCCTGAACTTCCGAAGCAGTTTTGACCCCCTAAACGGTGTTTTCTTGGAGTCCGCAACAATCTCATAGCCATATGAAAGGGCCTGCGGTGAAACCTATAGTACTCAGCGAGACCTTTCCAACAAGGTATCATACGCGCCAAACAGAGATAATATGACCAAGTTACGACCCTGGGAAGTTGGCTGCCCAACTAACCCCAACAAGGCCCACAAACTCTTGGTGTTACATCTCCTGAGGTTAGGGTTTTGGTCGTTTAGGGTTTTCTCATGTTTTCCAATAATAAATAGGCCCTTGAGCCTCATTGAAACACAATTCAGAGACATGTAGCCGCCACATCTCTTCTTAGAGATAAGCTACGATCGCACGAGCTATCTTATTTCCATTTTGTTTGTAAGCATAGTTCAATATTTTTCTATTAATGAAATGAAGTGTTTTTCTACTGCATTTCTGTGTTTATGATTATATTTGTAAGTTGTTGCGTTCCTGTTTAAGTTCAGATCATCAATTCATTATCTTGACGACACTTGCATTAAAAGTATCATCCATGCTTAAATAATCTATGATTCTCCAATGCCCATAGGGCGTAGAAAAATCGGTGAATGGGTACATTGTTAAGGTACTCCTTGTGTAATGGTCACCAATTTGAAACCCCATGGGTGTTCCACATGTCCAACCCTCAACTTGAGGATACATTGGTTATGGTTGGAATCCACCCCATGTCACGCAAGTATGAGACTTGCCTAGTTGTTGATTGCTCTAGTCATAAAAAATAACAATAACAATAAAAATCTATGTTTCTCCAACAATATTAGTATGTGTCAAAGAAAATGATGATATTTTTCACACAAAAATGATCATCTTAAAGACATATATAATAGAATCAAGCAGTGTAGTTAGGAAAACTTGTCAACTTGAATACCATAATAATAAGGATTATTTATTATCGTATACATCAAAGCATTCGACATTGTAGTCTAATTTATAGTGAAATTATAACTTGTTCCCAAATATTCATTCACATGCATAATCAATCAACCTAGTGACTCAATACATCAAGTCAATTCCCTAGAAATGTTAATTGTCTCTTATGGGAAACCAATTATGTCCCCTTCATATTTGCATACAGAGGATGGATTACATGCATACTAGCAACTCTTTCACTTATCTAATAGGAAAAAAATACTCAAGTTACTTATTAGGAGCTTTGTAATTCCATTATGAATTAATGTTGTTCACTTTCATTTTTACATATGTTGCGACAAAGGACCCTCTTTTATCATATCGATATTGATGTTGAGACAAGCCTCTTGGTAAACATAAGACATCTGAATCATAGATTATTAATCAATCTATACCCCTTGCCTCAACATTGTTACCGGGAAAAGTGTCTATTTAGAACTGCTCTATCCCACTAAGGTGTGACAGCTGCCTTAGAAACAAACAGAGAAAACTACTTTTGTATTTCCTTTATGAATTAAAGATAGAAGGGGATAGAAAGAACCGACCTGTGTCTTGCGCTAGTCCTTTGATCCGATCCCTCTCTTCTTTGACAGCTTCCAGCTACCTGCTCCCTTACTTGCCCAGCTTCACCAAGTTCCTGTAAGATCACAGAGGAAGAAAACTACACAAAGACATGGATCTATATTCATAAACAGCTTAGGATCAGATTTAAGCTAAACATACAAATGTAACAAGCATCAATGATACACAAGCATGTAGGAGAAACTCAAATAGTTTTATTGATATAACAAGAAGATCCAGGAGGAGTTACAACCGATGATTCCTGATCCAGCATCAACCTCCCAGCAAAGAAGCCCCTTCTTCACCTCCAACAAAGCATAAATCACCCAATACTCTGATATCTATCTCAAAACCAACAGCAATTCTTTGCAATGTACAAAATTCCATCCCCCTGGATCTCTGGGATGAGGGATCCATATATAGATGTATGCAAGGAGGATGAGTCAGCTTATGATTTGACTAGTGTCTTCTCTCTGTCAGTTCTTGCTTCCACTTGGAGACTGAGAGCCTCTTACTCATCCTTGGTCGAATTCAGTGAGGCAAGTGTCATTGGAGAAGATTCTGGAAGCTTCCATTGTCTTTCCACCTCGCGGAATGGCACTTCCATTTGTCATTTCCCGCTCAACGCACCCTGATAGTGCATTTAGGTGCGTTGCAACGCACCTAGCTAGTGTATTTAGGTGCTATGCAACACAGCTAGCCAGTGGAGCAGCTGAAATGATCCTGATTTGACTGATTCTGAGCAGTTTCTGGTGGAGAACTTCTGGGAGAAGCTGTAATTTGTTGACCTTGTTCCTTTAGGGGTTGGAACAACACTTTTAGGGACTTAGGAGCCCTTGGTTTATGGACATTTCATGCTTGGTGCTGCAAGGCACAAAAATGTCTATAACAGTTGCCCCCTAAAGTATGAGGCCGTTAATCGGGTGAAATGCTTTATTATGAGGATCCAAAGTTCTTTCAATGCTGGGAGGAGACCTGTAATAAGATACAATACAATACATTATCTTCATACTATTTTTCATGATCTAGCTGAGGCGGGCATTCCCATGCTCAACTTTATAAATTCATTTTCATGTACATAGGACAGACAATCGTCTGAGTGTAGACTGATGATTCTGATAGAGCCATCATCCTTTTGGTAGGATGATTATCTGTGCTGCAATGCTGTACATTTAATGTCTTTATTTTCCTGAATATATATCGCAGCCCGGATGGATGAAACTAGATCCGGGGTCTTCAGTCTCGTCCGATCTTCACTCGAAGTACAAGTCGATCCATGTGAGAAATGTTCTGAAGTCGAACATGGAAAGACATCGCTTGATTACCAGTCAATGATGTAAACTGTTAACAAGCGCGAGAGGAATCACCGATAATGATAATGACCCTCAAGGTACTACAGTACAATTCACGTGGTGTGAATAAAGGACTTGGCGTCGAACACCACGCAAAATCTTTCGGTCAAAGGCCATTGATGTAAACCTGTCGCCGAAAGTGAGAAACTTGCCATTAAGGCATGCAAGCTTCAAAGTACTGAATGGGGTGTTCCTAGATCAACTTCTTGGATAATGAGCTGATGTCGACAAGAAGCGATCCGTCAAAGGAGGGCCTTAATGAATCCCACATCAATGACACGGAACGGAGCAAATGATTTTGATGGAGGTGAAAACAATCTGATGATATACGGTTCAGGATGGCGGTCATGAAAGAATGAAGTATAATGTATGGTAGTGGATGGGACACAGGTGACTTCTCTGGATGACTTCTCTTGAACATGTCGGCGACACTTATGTGATGGATTGGTAGCATTTACCCCAAATGTGGATGGTATGGCGTGACCATGGTGATGTGACCGGTGAATGAAACAACCCAACCCGACTTGGACACGGAGTGGAAGTGTCATGTTCAAGAGCGACTTGCTACCAATAAAGATTCTTTGAGTTTTCTTCCCAATTTTTCCCCAGTCATTGCTGACCAGTACCTCTTTATTTTTGTCAAGCTTGAGGAGGATAACATATGCTTGTTCTATAATTTGCCCTTCGGGCAAACCCATCACTATGTTTTAACGAGCCTAGCGATAGTGAAACTCGTTCTCGTCTAAAGACAAGTTTGTCGCTATTAATCTTTTTAACGAGTTTAACGACAAAGATAACTCAATCCTTTTCATTTTTAGAGAGTCTGAAAAGGTACGTAAAGGTAACTCCAAAATTCCTTTTTCGTCATCTAATCCCTTAAG
Source organism: Pinus tabuliformis (assembly GCA_031772625.1). Classification (NCBI taxonomy): domain Eukaryota; kingdom Viridiplantae; phylum Streptophyta; class Pinopsida; order Pinales; family Pinaceae; genus Pinus; species Pinus tabuliformis. The sequence goes on along the minus strand of CM062819.1, from coordinate 1,431,514,437 downwards.
GCCGAAAAAGTATAAAACAATACAGAAGGGATGAATTTTCGATAGTTTTAACGAGCCGAAGAAAACAAGCGCTCGATCTTTTTGTGCAATAATCCCTCAGGTCCAAAAAGATTAAAATCTAGAGGAGGGATAGCACTTCCTGTCCCTTTAACGAGCTGGAAGGCCAAGGACTCAGCAATCTTTTCATATTTTACGAGTCAGTTGAAAAGAGCTTAAAGGAGACTCGTCTTTTGAGGAACGAGTGATAAAATGGGTAGCAGCTGATTCCAGGTAAGGTTTGGAATTTTCCAATCACGGCAGTGTCACAAGGATGGCTAGTGAAATCACTCTTCGCAGCTGTTCCTCAAAATGGGTAAACAATCAAATGGAGGTGAATGATCGGCCAATGGAAAAGTGGAGGTGACGGTGCAAACACGACCAAGGCTTTAATGGCTGAAGTACTACATTCACGGTGGTTATTTACCAGGGAATAGTTCATTTTTTAACGAGCTTAAACGCGGGTGGAAACATTTGCTCGGTCCGGGTTTATTTTTTAACGAGCTTGAACCTCGCGGTAAACACTGCTCGATTGGATGGTCTTGTTCTGATTTTACCATAAATAGCTTTGTTCTTTCAAAGATCGTACTGTATTTTCAACTGCTTCATCAAACTAGTCAGAAATGAACAATATTTGCTTGAAAAATGAGTTAAAACGCTAATACTTTACTTTGAACTACGTAAAAGTAATTAAAAAGTGTTTTTTACCTCTCATTTTACCATTTCATTTGATCTTGGTTTGTTGGAGCTTTGGAGGTGCTTTTCCCCCTCGATTTTCACCAGTTGATTTCGGGAGATTCTATGGACGATTCTCGGCGCCGTCTGGACTAGGTAGGAGCTAAACCTGGGCTCTTTCATTTCATGGTTTCCATTTTGCATTTTGAGCTTGATTCCTAGCTTTTCTGAGTCCCTGGGGTTTGAGGAACTCGTTCTTCCATCAACGCACCCTCAGTGTATCGAAACCTGCGCTGAATGTTGGCCTGTCTAAAGGCTATCTGGCATTCAACGCACCTAGAAAACTGATGCAGCTGCGTTGGGCGCAGAAAGGGAATTTGATGCACAATTTTTGATGGATTTTTTTTGCCTGTTTCTCACCAAAATCAGGACCTAACTCCTCTCTTGTTTGTTTTTCAGAGGTCTTTGGAGTAAGATGACCCTTACATGGCGAGAACGCGAGCATGAAGAAGAGGACATGGTTGCCCTACATGATCCAGTTACAGTGAACGTGCTGCGGAATTGTGGCTTGCTGAAGTTCTTCCGCATTTCTAGCATGAGACAACAGATCAACTTACTGCAGTATTTGCTCGATGCTTGGGATCCTACCAATCAGGTTTTCCAGATCAGGGGCAAATCTATCCCCTTGATTGCAGTAGACATTTATTTCTTGACTGGCTTGTCAAGGCGGGGTGCCCCCATCTCTTTGTCAAGTTCGGCTCGAGGAGGCGATTCTGTGAGAGATTATGTCCGCCGGTACTGTAGAGAAGGATCTCAGCCGAGTAAAGACGGCAAGATCATCATCCGTGATGTCACTGACAGGTCCCTCAGGACTATTCTGTTTACTTTCGGTAGGATGGCCGGTAGTGCGTCTCTTCATGTAGCTAATCGATCTTATATGCAGCATGCCTTGGAGTGCCTCCAACCGAAGGTGTTCAACTGGTGCGATGCAGTACTTCTTGTGATGAAAGAACAGTTGACCAAGATAAAGAACGAGAGGTTGAAGAACTTTGGGTATGGTTCTATTTTGACCGCCTTTGCCTTGGAGAAGATACCACTGATGCAGCCGCAGTACATTGCACTCGATTTACCTTCTCCTACTGAACCACATATGCAGAGATGGGTTGACCATATGTCTAGGCATGCTGGCCAGTCTCAGATTTCATTTTCTGATACCTTCTTCAGGTGGTTTGATCGTCAGGAGATGGTTTATTCTGAGTATCCATACGCTGGCATGGACTTCCGGGGTGATCCAGATTTAGTACTGCCGGATGGCGAGCAGTGGGGCGCCATTGGTAAAATCTTTGACCATATTGTTGTTTATCGTTTTTTGCTTGTAATGTTCTTGTGCTTTATTCTATCAAGACTTTAATCAAACTCATGTGTACATGCAGATGTTGGTCCCGTTCGTCCAGTAGTTCGCCTGAGAGTACCAGCTGCTGCCCCAGCAGGAGAGGCCGTCGGAAGAGCTGTTCTTCGTGACCTCGATGTGGCCGAGACTCTCACAACTTTGCAGGAGCAGGTTGAGGGCCTCACTCTCGGTATTCCAGATGTGAGGACCGATGAGCTACCTTTACGGTTACAGCGGCATACTACTGGTGTGCCCAGACGATGGACTCGTCTCCTACGCATGATCGCACAGGCTGTGACTTGCTATCACGAGCATCATTAGACTAGGGTGCCCCCTAGCATTTTGAGTTTTTGGGTCATTTGACCGATTTTGTCTTGGTTACAGAACATTATGTGTAAACCATAAACAGTTATATATATTTTTGATTTTCGGAGTTTTATTTTGGTTGAGTTACATGATCCACATGCGAAACATTGATGACGTGCTTCTTTTTATAAATGTTGCAAATGTCTATCTAACACATAGTTTGCTAATGAGTCAGTTAATGTGTTTAAGTTTCTGGAAATATGTTGATACTGAATAAGATCAAATTGTCTTTCCAAAATCTTAACCCTTAGGAACATGCGATAAATAGCTGGGTTTCGGACGGAATATATACCATTGAGTTGTAGTATTACGAGTTGTGAGTCTAGCCTGACAATTAGTCGGCGTATACCATGAGTGATGGCATCAGAGAGAATTTCTATCAACGCGCTATACTCAGCGATGTTATTCGTTGATCGACCAATACATACACCTCTGAAACTTACTAACTCGCCGCTTGGATCAAAAATGGCCCAGGCTGCGGAGGACAGGTTCCGCGAACTACGACTCGCTCCGTCGGCATATCCAACACATGGCTCCAATAGGTTTGACATCTGCAATAAATGTAAAAAGTGGATTACTCAACCAAAACAAACACTTTAGCGAAAACAAAAACATAACAAAAGCATGCTGGTTACCATTACGCATAGTAACGCTTGAGGTACAACCCATTACGGGGTTGTGCCAGTGGAATTCTGTCATAATCCATTAACTCGTAGGCTCCTTTTGCTAACAGTTGTTTAACAATATAGGGGACCATCCATAAAGACTTAAATTTACCTGCTCCCAATTTATCGCATTCTTGGTCGTAAAGCAAGACCAAGTCACCTTCTGAGAAGACACGGGGTTTGACATTTTTGTCGAACTGTGCCTTGACTCGTTTCTTATGGGCTTCGTTAGCCAAAGCGGCGTCACGACGGGTTTCATCCAATTGGATTAATTCCAAGAAACGAGCCTCTTCTTCTGAAGTTCCGGGGAGGAGATCAATTGCGAGTTTGAGAGACGAGATTTCACACTGGATTGGTAAGACTGCTTCTAGGCCATATACTAGTTGGAAGGGTGTGAACCCGGTTTCATTCCTTACCGATGTTCAGTAAGCCCACAAGGCTGAGTACAGGATTAGGTGCCACCTTCTTTTGTGAACACTGATCATCCTCTACAGCATGCGTTTCAGGACCTTGTTGATCGCTTCAACTTGTCCGTTGGCTTGCGGATAATACGGAGTAGAGCTGTCGTGAGACAACCCTAGTTTGGCAGCTAGTTTGACCATCATGTGATTGCGAAAATGCGATCCATGATCTGTGAGTATAGCCTGTGGTACGCCGAATCTGGCGACTACATGATTGAAAAAGAAGAGGGCAGCTGTTTCACCAGTATTATCTAATGTAGGCATCGCCTCGGCCCATTTGGTAAAATAGTCAATTGCGACTATGATATACCCATGCCCCCCGGTCGAGGTGGGGTTACATGTCATGAAATTGATGCCCCATTTGGCAAACGACCCAACAACAACTATTGGCTGTAAAGGTGCGGTTGGTCTTCTGGTTTTGCTATCAAAAATTTGTCAAGCATGGCAACTTCTGACTGCGGTTATGCAATCTTTGAACATTGTTGGCCAAAAGTATCCTGCTCGTAAATTTTTTTTGTGCTGTAGCATATCCAGATTGATGCCCCCCACACGCGCCTAAATGACACTCATTCAAGACTTTTTCGGCCTCCTCATGGGTGAGGCACCTTCTTAGAACTATATCGATACCACGACAGTAAAGTGTATCACCGACGATCATGTAGTCTTTTGCTTGGTATCGAATACGTTTTTGTTCAGAGTGGGAGGTGTTTGGCCTAAATTTTTGTGTTTGGAGATAAATGATTATATCTCCATACCACTCATTGCTTGTAGATATCAAAAACAAACTCTCATCCACGATTGATTCTTCGGATGTTTCATCGTTGGACGACGATGGGAGATCGCATAATAATTCTGCGAAAACTAGAGCTTTCTTTGATTTGGATTTTACAAATTCTAGATCAAACTCTTGTAGGATTGCTATCCATTTTGAGTATTTGCCCCCCAGTAACTGTCGCGACAAAATATAAGTCATGGGGTTGCAATCTGACAGAATGGTAGTTTTCCGAAAGAGGACATAGTGTCGAAATCTCTGTATCGCTTGAACAGCTGCAAGTGATAGCTTTTCAACGTAAGAATATTTGCTTTCTGTATCGTTTAAGTTTTTACTTAAATAATATATAGGATGCTCAATTCCATCGACTTCTTGAACTAAAACCATTGCGATGGTCGTATCTGCTGCAGCCAGATACAGGTTAAAGTCTCTTTGATAATCAGGGGCGTATATTAATGATGCTTTCATAAGGGAATCTTCCAAAGCATCAAAGGAAGCTTGCGCAACCTGATCCCAGACAAAGGGTACCTCCTTTTTCAAAAGACGTGTATAACCTTTTGCAAGTTCGGCGTAATTTGGAATGAACCTCCTCAGAAAGTTTGCTTTCCCTTGGAGTTTCTGAATCTGAAGCAAATTTGAAGGTGGAGGCAAATTTATAATTGCCTGGACCTTACATGGGTCGAGACGAATCCCATCCTTGGAGACTACAAAGCCAAGTAAACGACCAGAACTGACGCAAAATACACATTTGTGTGGATTGAGTCGTATCTTGTAGTGTCGGCAACGTAGAAATATTGCTCTTAAATGTTGCAGATGATCAGTCCGCTTTCGCGAATGAGCTGGAAGGTCGTCGAGGTACAGTTGAACGATGTTTTTGATGTCATGGAAGGCATAATTCATTGCCCTCTGAAACGTCGCCCCTGCGTTCTTTAAACCAAAGGGTAATTTTTGATATGCGAATGTGCCCCACGAACAAATAAATGCAGTCTTTGACTGGTCCTGTGGGCGGATATTTGTTTGATTATACCCGGAGAATCCATCCATGAATGAAAAGATTTCGCATCCGGCGCATTCATCAATTATCTGGTCAATGAAGGGTGTAGGGTAGTTGTCTTTTGGACAAGCTTGATTTACATCCCTATAATCGACGCACACTCTAATTGTCCCTTGTTTTTTCATAACAGGAACAATATTCGATACCCAATCGGTTAGAGGAACAGGGTAGATGAAACCAGCATGGAGAAGTTTTTCAACTTCTGCCTTAATAGCAACGGCTTTCTTGGGGTGCACCTGCCTTAGCCGTTGTCGTACTGGTTTGACATCTGGATACATCTTAATTTCGTGTTCAACGATACTCGAGTCAATGCCTGGCATTTCACTGTATGACCAAGCAAAGACATCTCTGAATTCGCGAAAAAGAGCGTTATATATTTCCAGTTCTGAAGGAGAACAACATTTGCCAACATAAATATTCTCTACAATATCTGTTTTGGTCGAGATATTTATGGCTATAGTCTCTTCAATGTTGGATAAGTTTCGCTCGGAATCCACCGTATTTACAGTATTTGATAGAAAATCAAAGACTGAAGGATGATAAAGGTCATTTTGAGTATCTTCTCCACAATCCGAAAGAAGAGAACGATGGTGGGAATCATTCCATGGTGCTCCTTCAATTACCATTGATTGGACAATTCCTTCGTCGGTGACATGCACTCACGACCAAGGATCTGAAGGAGTACCATTTTCTCTAGACCTATCTATCCAAACGCTTGATGAGCGTTGATTTGGGTTTGCCTCCCATGCTAGAAACATTGATTGCTATAATATTTCCGTTGGGCTTGGGGGCAAAACCACTGCATGATCCATATCGATATCGTTTTCTGAGATCTTTGTAGAAGATATCATGTTGTAGGTTCCTATTGACGCTACTTCCGCCAGATTGATTGGAGGTGGAAGAGCAAAAGTTCCCATTAGTATAGGATCTTTCAGTAGGTCTACTCCGATATTCTGAAGCGAATGGGGGCTTCCATGGATCATGGGAATGCTTCCAGTAACTTGAGAACCATTGGGGAGGAAGTTTTTTTGGTCGACGATTGTAATCCCTCCTTGAAAGGGAAATGCAATCTTTCTAAAATAGGTCGATACAATAGCTGCCATGGCATAAATCCATGGTCTTCCTAGTAGGATGTTGTAATCAAGATTCCCATCGATGACTTCAACATCTATTTCTAACGTTTTCCCTCCTAGTTCAACTTTCAAGTTATTTAGGATACCATATGGGGTATATGTCCTTCCGTCGAATGCTTTTAATGTCGTCGAAGATCGCGACATGGTTGGAGATCCTAAAGTTTTCCAGCAACTCATCAACGTAATGCATGTAGATGCCCCCTCATCAATAATTGTTCGATGAACAGTTTTGTTGAGGGCTTTCACTTGAATAAGGAAAGCTAGTTGAGCTGGTAACTAAGGATCGTATCCTTTATGATTGAAGGATACAAGATCGGAATCCTTTGGGTCAATCCCACCAATGGCTGATAATAAAGCCTGCCTTTGGGATGGGCAATTTTGTAGTACTTCAAGAGTTGACATAGCGGATGGCGATTGGGCCAAATCTTCCACTATGTTATAATGTTGTGCCGCTCTAGCGCGGGGATTAAATGTCGATTTGTGTACTACTCCCTTTGGCGGTTTTATCGTTAATTCAGGAATGGTGGGTGGCACAACTTGTGTCGAAGTTGTTGTCGAACTACTTGGTTGATCTTTATCCTTGTTGTTCGACAGCTATGGATTCCCATAATCTTTGTTCCTTGTCGATATCAAAGCATCATTTTGCTGTTTTGAAACCGACAACATTAGCACTTGAGACGGGGAAGCATTTCCACTTTCAACCAGATTTGTTCCTGGATTTGGAAACGGATCAGTTAATACTGCGGAGGTTTTTGAATTCTTAAAGAATTTTTTAATCTCAGCTTTGTATGGACAGTCTGCGATCCGATGATCCTCATCGCATATAAATCATGGATTTTTTGGTTTCCTATCTCCAGGAGGGTTTGAAGAAGATTTTTCAGGTGATGATTCCTCCTGTTTCTTCTTCTTCCCTTTGCCATTCTTCTTGGTTCCTGGTTGTTTGGTTTCTTTGCCTTTATCTGTCGATACGGCATTTACTTCCGAAGCAAGAAGTTCGTCTTTTGTATTTTGACCTGAAATCTTACGGGCCTTTTTGGATATAGCCTTTGTCGATTTTGTGTCTGTCGTGCCAATCACGCCATCGCCGGCATGAGAGTCATTGTTTGATTTAGGAGGAGGTGGAATTGAGAATTTCGGTCTAGGGGTGTCAGGTATTTTGTCGTAGAGCGTATCGGATTGAGTATAGATCAAGTCCAGATATTGTGCACGAGCGATAACTTGCTCTTCTGTTACGACTCCCCCCTTTGCCACATCTTCTGTGATGGAAGGCAGTAATGACTTGATAAACCATTCAGCTAATAGCTGATCGGGGACGTACGTTTTTACCATCCTACGACGACGTCGCCACTCATGTATATCATCAGATATGTGAGTGGCCGTTGTCTGTTTGAAGTTGGTAAGAAGTTCTGTTCCTGTTTCGTACCTTATTGGTAATTGAAAATGGGTTAAAAAGGTTGTGGCTAAGGTACTAAAGTTGTCGAACGAAGCTCTAGGCAATTCAATATACCATTTTTTCGCTGGACCCGTTAACGTCCTCTGAAAGAGGCGAAGTCTTATCGAATCATCATTTAGGGTGTTTGATGAACACCACAGATGAAAGGTCATCACGTGATTCGATGGATCTTCACCCGGATTTCCATTAAATTTAGGAATATCTGATGGAATTTTATGTGGAATCGCTGGCCACCAAGGGGCGTAAGCAATTGGATCGTTTGTTAACCGATTTAAATCAGGTAACTCTAAGGTTGCCACAAAGGGTAACTGCTGATTCAGGTTAGGTGAAGCATACCCAGGATAAGATGGGATTGCCTGAGCAGTTGGTCTTTGCATACCAGCATAATGCATTTGATGCTGGTATGACTGGTAAGGTTGGTGGACATGACCATTGTAAAATGGTTGATTTTGACTGTTTTGAATGTACGGCTGTCCACTGTTCACAAAGATTTGCTGCTCAGAACCTTGGTATACTTGTTGGAATTGTGGTTGTTGGTATTGCACCAGCCATGGTTGTGAAGCCATGTGCTGTTGCGCTATACTAACCGTTGGACCAAGGTGAGGGGTAATTGTACCCGTCTGGACCTGTGTCGCCCCACTAGTCGGCGATTGTGGTTGAGTCGCAGGGTCAAGGGGTTGTTGCATTACAACCTGAGAAATCTAAGGTTGGCATACAACAGGCAACGTTTGAACTTGTGACACCGTCACAATAGCTGGTGTAGTCGGGATATTCGACATAGGTACGCATTGTTGCATTGAATACACAACTCTTGGTTGTTGAGGTAGTATAGGTACCCAACCACTTGAGGTAATTCCAGTGTAACCTGAATGTTGTTGTGAACTCCCGTATGGATATCCTCCCGGAGGGGATAATGAAAGGGCATACTGCCCCCCATACGGTGGTAATCCGGAACTCAAGGGAATTGTTTGCCCTTGGGGACCAGACTGCCCAAATTGACCTCCAAATGGATCAATTTGTTGAGACTCAACATAAGAGTTTCCAGATATTATTCCGGATGAACAAACAGGAACGGACCATACTGTCGTAATAGCCCCTGAGTGGGCTCCTTCTAGCAGCTGAGAGCTAGTCGGGACAGCTGGTATGCCGGCGAACATTGTCGGAGTGATAGCAGGAAGTTCCGTCGTCGCTGTGTCGGATGACACAGTCCTAGATGTTGACGGTTGTTCAGACATTTGTAGTCTATCCAAAAGATTACCTAGCGATTCTACAGGAGCTTCCGCTGGTGGTAGACTAACTTCTGATGAAGAAGGATATAGAGTGATCCCGACTCCAAAGTGCGTTGGAGTACTTGTTTGAGGATCTTCTACAATTTCTTCAATTGCAATCAGACCAGGTGGAAGGGGAAGACTGTCAGGTCCGTAAAATATTTCTGGTGCCGAAGAAGGTATGGAATCGACAGCGACAGATGTTTGAAGAGCAAGACTCTCCGAACCGGTTGTAGATGGAACTGGTTCGGTAACACAAGTGTTTACTCTCAGACTAGGATCAGTATCACTGTCCCTCTGTGGCTGTTGAACTTCTTCTGTAGAGGCAACGATTCCAGAAATGTTTGGAGTAACCGGAGTCTCTGATGTCGTTGGAACACTTGTTCTAACTTTAATAGGAGATTTGGAACCGGTTAAACGAGTTCGCTTTGTCCGTACTGGTTTCGATTCCAGAGACAAAGACGGTTGACTCGTAAGCCTCCGCGAATGACGGGGTTTCAATTGACTTTCTTCCACGATTGCGGATTACTCGATCAACTAAAATAAAAAGGGGAAGTGTGTTTCCGAATTAAATGAATTTTAGACGCTTTTGACACAACTTGTTTTTTCAGTTTTAAAGAGTCGAGAAAAAACAAAAGATGACTCTAGTCTCCTTCGATTTTTAATGAGCCTGAAGTGACAAGTGCTCAGATGGACCTTTTCCGTTAAGGAGTCTGAAAAGGAACGAAAGGGACTGCTCTGGAGATCTAGGTAGAGGGAGTACCAAACCAATCGCAAAACTGCAGAATACTTTTTACGGTACGGCAGTCAATCTTCCCGAATGTTGTGTTCAGTGCATTGCGATCGATAGGGCGGCAGACACGGCTTCCTATGGATAAAGGATTTAAGCCTATAGGGGTCTACCAATATATACTCGATGGTACGTGGGAGCACAAGTCCGTACTGGCACTTATCGTCTCAAAGTGGAGGAATCACCCAACCATCAGTGAGGACAACAGTTACCAGGCTTTACAACGCCGGAATACGTCTCTAGCCTAGATCTCTAAATGTTGTGCGTTAAGTTCCAAAGCGTCGTTAGATTCATTGAATTTATTTTAAGTTGATCTTTCTTATGAAGTTTGCCTTTTGGGTTCACCACGAGATGTAGATGTAATTCCTAAAATGCAATCTAAAGATGATAAGCAAACTTTTATCTCTTTTCAGCAATGAAAATCCTAGCTACTAGGGGAAAAGAAAGACACAATCTTTTCACAAAGAGAAAAGAGCACACTGTAAATGCACTTTCCTAAATCAAGCCAAACAGACTGTCAATATGCAAATGCACATGTGCATGTATTTGTTTTCGACTTTCTTAATATTGATGCTAAAAAGAAAGTTGATGTACAAATCTGAATTTGCTTTCAAGCGACAAACACAAACAAGCTTCTTTTCGAAATCAAAAGATAAAGACGATTACGACGCTTTACGATTTTGAAATAAATACTTGTTTTTGACACTAGAAAATCACAAATTCAGACCAAAGGCAAAAGTAAAAGTATAGTCAACTATCAACAGCAATCAAACTTTCTCCTATGATCGAAATCGACACTTGCGACAGATCTAAATCAAAGGACGACAGTACGACTATTCTACTATTGCAATGGAAAACTGTAAACGACTCAACAAACACATAAAAACATCTACAATTCTTTTGTACAAAAGAGGCGGAATTACAACAAGGAAAAGGGGTTTTTAAACAGACACATATACTGATCACGGGCTACAAAAGTCAGAGACAAAACTGGAAAGAATGAAGCACAAGAACCTCAGTTGCACAGGGCTAGTCTGATCAGCGCACCTGTAACACAGAGAAACTGGATTGCAGCGCAGGTTGCCCTCACGGGAACTGCGCTGAAATGCAGGAACTCTTCACAGTACCTGCGCTGGGGCAGAAACGAGAATTCTATCCGGGTTCTGGGTCATGGTTTGCAGTTTAGTCTTTGGTTTTTGGCCGAGTAAAAGAAATCAGTAATGCACAATCAGAGGGTAGATCTAAGGAGGGTCTAAGAGCTATCACAAAGGGCAATCAGATCATTTGTGAATCAGCTGTTCAAATCATAAACAGATCCAGTGAATGGATTGAAGTAGCAGATGTCTACTTTGCATTTGTTATGGCAAATGCAGTTCGAATGCTACTTATAAGCTTATGAAACAAACAACAAAAAGATACACAAACAAACTAATTAGACAATCTCCCCAGCGGAGTCGCCATTTTGTTACCGGGAAAAGTGTCTATTTAGAACTGCTCTATCCCACTAAGGTGTGACAACTACCTTAGAAACAAACAGAGAAAACTACTTTTGTATTTCTTTTATGAATTAAAGATAGAAGGGGATAGAAAGAACCAACCTGTGTCTTGCGCTAGTCCTTTGATCCGATCCCTCTCTTCTTTGACAGCTTCCAACTACCTGCTCCCTTACTTGCCCAGCTTCACCAAGTTCCTGTAAGATCACAGAGGAAGAAAACTACACAAAGACATGGATCTATATTCATAAACAACTTAGGATCAGATTTAAGCTAAACATACAAATGTACCAAGCATCAATGATACACAAGCATGTAGGAGAAACTCAAATAGTTTTATTGATATAACAAGAAGATGTAGGAGGAATAACAACCGATGATTCCTGATCCAGCATCAACCTCCCAGCAAAGAAGCCCCTTCTTCACCTCCAACAAAGCATAAATCACCCAATACTCTGATATCTATCTCAAAACCAACAGCAATTCTTTGCAATGTACAAAATTCCAGCCCCCTAAATCTCTGGGATGAGGGATCCATATATAGATGTATGCAAGGAGGATGAGTCAGCTTATGATTTGACTAGTTTCTTCTCTCTGTCAGTTCTTGCTTCCACTTGGAGACTGAGAGCCTCTTACTCATCCTTGGTCGAATTCAGTGAGGCAAGTGTCATTGGAGAAGATTCTGGAAGCTTCCATTGTCTTTCCACCTCGCGGAATGGCACTGCCATTTGTCATTTCCTGCTCAATGCACCCTGATAGTGCATTTAGGTGCGTTGCAATGCACCTAGCTAGTGTATTTAGGTGCTATGCAACGCAGCTAGCCAGTGGAGCAGCTGAAATGATCCTGATTTGACTGATTCTGAGCAGTTTCTGGTGGAGAACTTCTGGGAGAAGCTGTAATTTGTTGACCTTGTTCCTTTAGGGGTTGGAACAACACTTTTAGGGACTTAGGAGCCCTTGGTTTATGGACATTTCATGCTTGGTGCTGCAAGGCACAAAAATGTCTATAACAAACATTAACATGCAAGTGCAAATAGACATGTGCACTTGATGCACTTGTCCAAGATTACTTGATTACTTTGGTGAATGATTCTAGCATCTTCTCTAACTTGTACATCTCCTCTAATAAAATATTAAATGCAATATGAGCAACATTAAGATTTTGAGCATTTCTCATTATATATGACAAACTTTGTGACCAACCTTCTACCCTTTATGTATGGTCCAAATGTTGCCTATCATCCTTTATAGCATTTGTGTGTGTACCCCATAAACTTTGTTCCTTTGAAATCTCTCTTTATTTTTCCTTGTATCAATATTTTGATGTCTCTAATTATGTTTGTGTCATTTGCTTGTTCATGACATTGTCTTCTTTATTCTTCTCTCTTTGCTTCAATGATTTGCTTCATCATTGTTATCAAAATGCAATGTCTTTTTCATGTATCATTCTTCTTTATTCACTACTATAATGCACACCTATAACATCCCTTTTCATGTCCCTACCTTTTGTATTTATTTCTATCATTTTCCCAAGTTTTAAGGGAACAAAAATAGATGTTATATAGGAGCATTTTGTTTTTCATCTCTTTTGCATGCATCGTACGGCTATCACGCATTTATCATATGTATACACACATGCCATTTATGTTCACCCATCACTTTTTGGATCCTTATGATAACTTTGCAATGACTATTAATGAAATTGATTTTCACTACGATACTTTACTTTCAATTTTGTACATTGTGTTCTTTATGCAATATTGTATGTTATTTCATTTTATTCTTGACCTTGTCTAGATAAAACTTACTACTTGACCTACTACCCAACTAGGAAGAGATAAGATAATTATGACTTTATCATAATATAAAATCATAATTATTTATCAAAATAAATAAATATATGTATCTAGATTCACCATTAATACAACATTTCTACCCATTAAGCAATATAATTCAACTTTCAATGAGTATGGGTCAAAAATTCCTTTTGTGTTGATTAGTATTTATTAAGAAAGCACAAACATCCTAATATAAACATTAAACATAAGAAATGTAAATAAAACTAGTTTATCCAACTCAACTACTATTTGTATGGTTCTTAGTTTTAAATGTAACATATATAGGAATGTAATAGAAATCAAATAGAATTTTATAGTTTACACTCACCTACTTGAAGAGCACGAGCGTGGAAGTGTGAACTTCAACACAATTTTATGTGTGTATTATTTGTTTAAGCCCACTGCATCTCCAAACTATAGACTCCATGGGCATGGTCTTTGAGGGAGGCAGGCTCTGGATCACTGAATTTGTTGACCTATTTTTAGGCAAAATAAGGTTAAGTCCTCCAACCCCTCAAAGGGTTTCCTAAATACATTATTATATAACATTCAAAATGAATATCCTAGAAAATCTAGTAATGTACAAATGGTAAAAAACCTAACGTTATTAATTTTTTTTTTTTTTTAAATATTGTACATTATTCAAAATGGAATAAATATATATCTTTGAGCAACTACTCTCCTTCACAAATTCCCTTAATAAGAGGCGAAATGCTCACTTTTTTTTAATAATATGAAGTACAAAATCTAAAAAAGGAAAATGTAGCGTACAACATAAATCTTGATGCAAGGGCATTGGTTAAAAAATTTGAATTGAATTTGAAAAAGTCAAAAAAGTCTTGATGCAAGGGCATTGGTTAAAAAATTTGAATTGACTTTGAAAAAGTCAAAAAGTCTTTACCAAAAGAGTTGGTTCCCTAAAATCTCATTATAGGCTCAAAGGCAGCGCCTTCTTTGTCATCAGGAACAGTTTTTTCAGCTGGTCTGTTATGACCCCTCATGTTTATAGCTTATTATATTTTCTTAATATAATTTACATCGTGATTTTCTCTCTGAAAAAAGATTAGGATGAATAAGTTTGAAATTGCCCTGTTTTTAGTAAATTATTAGATTTAGCTTAAATAAGCTCAAAATATGATTTTAAGTCCAAATGGGCTCATTCGATCCTATCTCTATGGATTTGAACAAACCTGCAAATGTAATTGACTCAGAATTTGAGTCAATGGAAAGTAAAATTTGTGTTACTGAGAAAGTTGCAGAAATTGATGTTTGTGTATAACTCTCATAATCCCTGTAAAATTGTTCCTCTAATCTTTTTTAAAAGTGCGAAGAATTTATATATGCATTGATCGGTTATATTATGCCCAGTGTTTCCCTGGCATAATCGAGTTCGAGATATTTGAAGTCTCTGTGTGAACCAACGGGAGAGAGAGCAACCCTTTTTGCCTTATTCATTTCTGGGGCCTTCGAGCTATCTAAGTGGTTATAATGTGTGTAAACTTGCAAAGGTTCAGTTGGTTGAAGAAACTGTTTTTCCCATTTATTCCTGTCTCTGTCTCAGCCTTCTGGCTATCATACATTTCTTCAAGTATCAAGAATATCCCTCCTCGCAGGCCTATCCGAGACTAAAGTTGTCACCCTTTTCTCCGTTAACTGCCATCTCGGTCTCCGGACCTCGGAAGTGCAGAAAAATTGTGAAGGAAAAATACCACCGAGGAGCAAGACCAGTCAATTAACCGGGGCGAGAGACAAAGAAAATTGCCATCAATTGTCGTCCTGATCTCGGTCTCGGGATCTTGGGTGGTGGAAAGAGTTAGAGAGGAGGCCACGAGGTAAAACGTCGAGCCGAGATAGATTAGCGCCTTTATAGTGGGCCTTGAACATAGCTTTGGTTATATGCACTGTTTCTCCTGTGCTCAGTCCCAACATATATATTGGGGTTTAAAGTGTTTTTTTGGGGTTTTGCTTTCAATTGAGCTAAGAGGTTTATTTTACAGCCCATTGTGATGTGTGGTTACGCTTCATCAAAATTGAAATTTTGTTCATGTCGGCCCAAATAAAAATGTTAAAAAATCTATAAAAAAAATAACTATATAACACATTTAAATAATGTTAGCTCATAAAAAAAAATTGCACATGAAAAAATTGGATCCCTCGCGGCTCATGTTAGATCCGTATTTAAGATGGATCTTATAACTATTCAAGCCAGCACTAGGGCACATGCACACAACAAAAATGAGTTTCGCCATGCACCAATTCCTAACCCTAGAAGAGAATAAGCAAAAAGCATGGAGACCCAAAAAACTAAGTAGGAATTTCAACTTCCTATAGCCACAACTTTTGCATGCAAATTCCATTTTCAATTTATGATAAACCATTGGAAAGATACTAAATATCTACACCACATGAAAATCCATCTTGATCTCTTTATTTTGTTTTGGACCCCCTAAAATGTTAAGAAAGGCCCAAGATAAGCACTAGAAGTACAAACCTCTAATGTAGTACATGTTCGAAAAAAGTCCCAAACAACTTAGACGAACACATATCACAAAATTTTTGTGATGATGAGTAGCTATCATGGGCTAGCAAAACATGCCAAGTGATAGATGGATTGAGCTAGATATGTGTCTTTAGATAACTATTGGACTAACAACTGCACCTCTAAGAATCAATCACATGGACTAACCACCACCATGGAAACGTAGGACTAAATGCTGACTCAAGGTAATGTCATGGGTTCCAAAATTTATTGAACCCTATAGGTTTTGGTGTAATAGAAAACCTAAACATGGTATCAAAGCCTTCATTGAGGTTTGATTCTCGTGAGTTATGCTTAGGGGAGCGGGGTGGCAGGGAGATGGGTGGTGTTGGACTAACCACCACACATCTAAGATCTATTTATGCAAGATCCCAGAGGTGTGGCAGTGAGTCTAATACCCCCCCTCCGATGTAACTGGGGGGCATCAAACTTGGGCCAAGGCTATGATACCATGTTAAGGTTTTCCATTACAACAAAACTCATAGGATTTAGTAAACTTCCAAACCCATACCATTACCTTGAGTGGGCAGTTAGTTTCATGTTCCCATGGTGGTAGTTAACCCACGTGATCAATTCCCAAAGGCGTGTCAGTTAATACAACATCTTCTTCTTCTTTTTAAATACATAAATCATCATCCAAACATGACCATTCCTCTAAGGTGAGGACATTTATTGGTGCACCACGAATAATGGAAATTTATGGTTCCTTCTTACGGCTGATGGTTTCCTTATTTAAAAAAAAAAGGTGTTGGACTAACGGTTTCACCTCTTAAAATCGATCACATGGACTGAGCACCACCATGGGAACATGGGACTAACTTCCCACTCAAGGTTGTTGAAATTCCTTGTACCCCAGATACGGTCTACATCTAGACTTGATCATAAACACACTAAAGATACTCAACTAACAACACTTTTCACCATAGAAATATAACAACAATGAAATCAATAACAATACACAGGTTTTATGAGCCCAAAACTCGTTTCTTATTTGTCCATTGACATTAAAACATTAGGGCTCTCGTAACAGGGATCATGGCCCTTTATCAAACCTAATACAACTAGTATACATAGTATGCAAGAAAATGAAATTAGGGCTTGAGGTTTGATCCTTCAAACCCTCAATTTTCCCATCACGACAAGAAAAAAAGGTTTACCTTACTTGTTGTATCAGTGCTTTTCCTCTAGGCCTTTCTATCCTCTTTGCCCTTGATATACCTAGTTGTCCTTTGCCTCCAAAAGTCACACAATAATCAAATCCTTTGGTCATTGTCCTCTTTCTACCCACCTAGCACACTCTTCTTAATCAACTACTCGTGATCTTGGGCTACTCTTTTATCCCTCAACCCTCAACCTTCAAACTTGTTTTTCGTGGTTCCTTTAATGAACAGACTTCATGATCATCTAAAAAAACCTCTTACATAGAACAATAACCTTCTTTTCTTGCCTTGTTGAACTCTCCACAGGCCTGAGACACTTCCACATGTTTTGGCCACCACTCTGAGGTTTCTTGGCCACTACTCCTAGGGTTGTAAGGCCTCTTGGTCCCCCTTCTTCTAGGCTTGTGACCAACCTCAAAAACCCTCACTTCATGCAGCCCTAGCTCCAGGACACTTCTTTACATATGATCTTCTTCTAAACACATATGGTGACCCTCTTAAGGGCCTGGCTGACATCCTTTACCCCTTGGTCCTGCCTATTCATCAGCTTGAGGCCTCACGACCTCCTTTTATTCTTCTTATGACCCTCTCTACCCTCCTTATGTTCATAAAACCGAGGGTTAATAGCCTTATTTCTCTGTCTGTGATAGATCCAAGGCCTCCTACATTCTTCTAGGGCTTTGACCCCCCTTTTCTAGTTCAAAATAAAGACCAGGCCTCCTCCTAGAGCATAAGCAGAACCTCGACCTTCACTAAGCAAGACATAAACATATGGGCATACCAGGATTACAAACTCGAAAACCTCCCTTCTTTTATACATCAGATCATATCCTCCTCGTCCAATAATAGGTAACTCAACCTACTTCTATAGGGTAGAATCCTTCTCCCAAAACAAGAAACAAACCATACAATTCATCTTTCTCCTAGTTGTAGATTCTTCTTAAGGATCTCAACTCTCTCTTAGGCTTGTTGTTTAACACAAGAATGAGAATGCTATGATGTGGGACCTTTCCGTTTTGCCCCTTTATTATACTTTTCCTTTAGGGCTTCTTAGGAAAAGCCATCGATCCTTTAGGGTTTTTATCACTTACCCTTTAATCATTAAATTAGAACAAACAATTAATTGTCTTAGGTCCAAACCCACATCTTTGGGTCAAAACCCCAACTACATGCGTAAGTTTCCCAACCAACTAAATTTTGGTGGGTTTTCACCAATCAGAAATACCTTTCAAGCTACCCAAATTCCAATACTACCTCTTAGTGAGGAAGTTGTTTCCTTTACAACTTGAAATTCTAGTTCCATGACCTTCCTTACATGCCCACAACTGTCCTTTCATGAGGCATGACTTTCCTTGCATGGTCATATCTATCCTCGCATGTGCCACATCTTCTTTTGTACTTTTCCAAGCTTTATCTTACATGGCACATGATTGTCCTCGCATCCAGGATGACTTTTCCTTGCACTATCATGAGTGTTCTCATATGGTCCATGATTGTCCTTGCAAAGGCTAAAAACTCCACTCTCTCTTGAACCTAAAGGTTTGACTTCCATTGGACAACTAACATTCCTTCACAGTCGCCCTCTGGAGCTAGACTCCCTCTGAGTCTACACAACCTCCATTGGCTCACTCTGCTTTCCCTTCCAGAAAGTGTTGCTTTTGAACTTCTGTTCTTCTAAACTTAGACCCGAGTTGCGGTCGAACATTGGGTCTAATCAACTCTAGACCATCGCAACTCAACTATGCACGAGTCCCCATCTCCCTGGTTCAAATACCTCATTTGCACATGACCCCTTTGCCAGATGTGCAACTTTGCAACCCAATGAAGATAAAATCTCACAATCAACCTCCCATCCACATGGAACCATCTCATCCACGCTTAAGAACCTTCTTTGCAAAACCTTTTACTCCATGTCCAACAGTTTCACAACTCCCTCTTAAGTTGCTTCATGTGCACACTCTGAACCACATGCTCTTCGAAGTAGCTTTGGTTCCATCAACTCTGATACTATGTTAATTTTTCATGGGCCCTAGATCTAGTCTATGATTTATCTAGTAGATAAACAAACTAGGAACCCTTAACTATCAACTTAACACAATAGAATCAAACAAAAGAGAAATCAATAATGATACACAATTTTTATGAGCCCAAAAATCGTTTTTGAATTTTCTATTAATAAGAAAACATTAGGGATCTCGTACCAATGATCATTGCCCTTTATGAAACTTGATACAACTAGTATACAAAAAAATACAATTAGGGCTTGAGGTCTGATCCTTCAAATCCATAATATGCCCATCATAACAAGAAAAAAATGGCTTGACTTGATTTAATAGTCCTTTTCCTCCAACCCTTTCTACCCTCTTTTCCCTTAATGTATTTGATTGTCCTTTTCCTCCAAAAGTCACACAATATCATATCCTTTGGTAATTTTCCTCTTGCTACCCACCTAACAGACTTTTCTTAATCAACTACTTGTGGTCTTGGTCTTCTCCTTTGGCTCTCAACCCTCAACCTTCAAATTTCTTGTTCACAACTCCTTTAATGAACAAACTTCATGATCATCTCAACCAACCTAGTACATAAAACAATAACCTTCTTTGATTTCCACATTGGCCTCTCCATAAGCCTGAGACACTTCCACACATTTTAGCCACCAACCTGAGGTTTCTCGACCACTGCTCCTAGGGTTCTGAGGCCTCTCACCTGCCCTTCTTCTAGGCCTACGACCTACCTCAGAAACCCAACTGCTTGCGACCCTAGCTCTAGGACACTTCTCTGCCTACGACCTCCTTCTAAACACTTACGGTGACCTTCTTAAGGGCTTGGCTAGCCTCCTTTACCCCTCGGTCCTGTTTGTTCATTAGCTTGAGGCCTCACGACCTCCTTCTATTCTTGCTGTGACTCTCTCTCTATACTTCAAACCTCCTCGTGTTCATAAAATTGATAGCTAACAACCCTATTTCTCTGCCTATGATAGATTTGAGGCCTCATGCCTCCTTCTATTCTTCCTGTGACTCTCTCTCTATACTTCAACCCTCCTTGTGTTCATAAAATTGATAGCTAACAACCCTATTTCTCTCCCTATGATAGATTTGAGGCCTCATGCCTCCTTCTAGGGTTTCAATGCCCATTTCTAGAGAATAATAGAGATTAGGCGTCCTCCTAGGGCACAACAGAACCTTAGCCCTCTCTGAGCAAGACAAAAACATATGGGCAGACCAGGATTGCAAACTCGACAACCTCCATTCTTTTATACAACAGACCATATCATCCTCGTCTAGCAGTATGTAACTTGACCTACTTCCATAGGGTAGAACACTTCTCCCAAAACAAAAAGCATACCATACAATTCATCTTTCTCCTAGCTGTGTATTCTTCTTGAGGATCTCAACTCTCTCTTAGGCTTGTTGTTCAACACAAGAATGAGATTGTGATGATGTGAGACATCTCCATTAGTCTCCTCTTATTTATACTTTTACCTTAGGGTTTATTAGTTAAAAACCTAGATCCTTTAGGGTTTTTGTCACTTACCCTTTAATCATTAAATTAGAATAAACATTTAATTGCCTTGGGTCCAAACTCACATCTTTGGGTCAAAACCCCAACTACTTGGGTAAATTTCCCAACCAACTAGATTTTGGTGGGTTTTCGCCACTTGAAAATACCTTCCTAGCTACCCACATTCCAACAAAGGCAATGTTACATGTTTGGAAGTTTACTAAAGCCTGCAAGTTTTGGTTCAATGGCAAACCTCAATATGGTATCAGAGGCTTGGCGCAAGTTTGATTCCCTCGAGTTACGTTGAAGGGGAGGTGTTGGAATAACCACCACACCTCTAGGAATCGATCATGTGGACTGACCGCCACCATGGGAACATGGGACTAACTTCCCACTTAAGGTAAGTTACGGTTTCATAAGTTTACTAAAGCCTTTGAGTTTTGGTGTAATGGAAAACCTCAATAATAACATTAGATCCCTTTGATAATGAACTCATTTTCAATATTTTTTTAATAGTATTTTTACTAGAACATATTGCTCCATCATCTAATTTGATTTCTCCTTATACCATTGAAAATATATTGATAAACATTACAACTTTCTTGTTATACATTTTTCTAATCCCCATATATTTGAAGATGTTTGGCGGGGAATGAAATGGAATATTTTAACCCAAAAAAAGACATATTTTTTAAATAACTTTTCACCTTGGCCTTGGAAAGGATCACTCCTTATAACAATTGAAAGTTAATAATGAGGGATACAACTTTAAAGTTATTCAAATTTTCTAATTTCTAACATATTTGTGTATATTTTCAACCAAAAAGGAAAATGGCATTGTCAAAAGATTCTTTTATTATTATTATTAATTTTGAAAACCAATACAAATAAATTGGGAATTAGAAAATGTGTATAACATGAAAGTTGTATCCCTCAACAAGGTTACACTAGAATTGCTCCATTCTAATATTGACGTGAAAAGTTATGCCAATATGAAAATATCCCCCCCCTCCAAAAAAATGTGTTTTATTATGCAATTGTTTTCAATCTATGTAAAATTATAGAAAGCTTATAACAACAAAGTTATGGAGTTCCAAAATACCTTTCCAATCTTCCAAAGAGTCCTTAATTTTGAGTTCATAGTAAGAAATTATTATAAAATCACTAAAACTAGTGTAAAAAAGCAGTTCTTATGAAAGGGGTATAATGCTATAATATTTCTATCTTAATCAATCAACTTCCCAAATCCATAACTTCTTTATCATAGCTCAAAATCACAACCTTGATATGTGCTAGAGAGCTTAGAAGGAGATCTATAGAGTGAAGGGACTTATAACGTTAGTCAAGTAGTTTTGGACCCCCAGGACCACTCTAAAAGGCCAATTCTATAGGTTTTATTTTTTACTTGAAATTGTATAATTTGCGAGCTTTTGAATCCCTTTTAAAAAAAAAGGGAGTTCAATTCTTAATTGATCAATCAACTTGTTGGAGATGTAACTTTTATTATCATAACTCAAAACTATGAGCAATAATTCACATTAGAAATATTAGAATGAAATATGCAATTGATGACATTAGAAATGTTGTTCCTAGTGTTCTAGGTCCTAAAACACAACACATTAATCACATATTTTGGTTTTTTAACCAAAATTGCAAAATTTGGAAGCTACCAATTCTTATCTAAAATGATGCAAATGACCTTTTAAATGATTTGAATGGTTATTTGTATTAATGGAAAATAGGGCAATGGTTCAACTCATTAAGGAACAATCTAACACTACTATAGGCTAAAGCTTCACTAAGTTGGATCCCTATAGCCTCAAACTCGTAGGATAACGTTTTTTGCTAGCACACATCATATTTTTGTATCATTTGTGTATCATCTTTGCATCATATTTATGTCATAATTGTTGGGTCATGCAATAGGTATAAATTTACCCTTGATTACATTATCTTTTTCCTCCTTTTTATGCATTTGTGCCATGATGTAATAATGTTTTGATAGAATTTTGATAGAAAGTGAAAGAAACCGCCTTTGATATGATTTGGCTGTCAAAACTAACTTTCGTTGCTTTTTATGTAGAGATTAGCGAATGGGACAATTGTTGTTCAATCTATTGAAGAACAAAGGCTAAACAAGGAGAAAAGAGCGCGTCTTATGCGGTCAAGTTGAGAAGTGAATCGGAAGGATCAGCGTAGGATGAAAGATTGTTTTGATAATAGCATTTGGTCGCGAATTCCTCAGGATCTCCTGATCCTGAGGAATCGTAGTTATCTCTTTTCCTCTTTGACTATAAGAGGGGAAAAACGAATAGAATAGAGCAACTTTTGCCTTTTTACTTTGGTTGTAATTTTAAGAGACAAAGTGTTATTTTGAAGAACACATCGTTACTGTAATGACATTCGGAGTTAATGAGTAATATATAATTCGTGTTTCTGTTTGCTCACGATATTCTGAGTAACTAGGTAGTAATCACTGGCGGCTTGGGCCCGGTCACTGGTGGATTTCACTGCTTTTCCCTGTGATATATTTTTACCTTTTTACTACAAGTCTAATTGCTTTTATTGTTCCAAGTGTAGAGGCCATTAGATTTGGAATATTTCTGAATTGGAGGGAGGAAGTATGGTGGAGGAGCTAGGGTTTGGAGATGTGCGGGGTTCAGGGCCGGGGGCCTAGGGCTCTGCAGGTGGAGGGCAAGGGGTCTGTGTGCAAGACAGGGAGGCGTACGGGAATGGGGACCAGGGCAGCCGTGGGACAGCTAGTGGCATGAGCAAAGAACAGACGAGGATAGCTGGAGGGTCCGTCGTCGGAAACTTCTGGGAACAAGGCAACCGTCTGATGCCTGCGTTCAGATAATGGCAGCCAGAGGTTTTACGGGGTTAGGAAACTTGTTAAGCTGCGCTGCCGCCTCCCCTGAGCAGCACGCGACTGTTAACAGCACGGTGAGAGGAAGCAGGAACGGGAAGCATTCACCTTGGGGATCTCAGCAGTTACCAGGCTCAAAACAGTTAAAAAAATGGTCAAACCCTGTGATGCTGTCGATTTAGATCCCGAACCTGGAGACATTTTGTCAATTTGGGGCTTGGAGGTTACAGATCAGAACATAGAAAAATATATTCGTCCAGCTGGACGCTCTGGGAAGGAGAAAGCAGGCTCGGAGTTGGCCTGGAAGCAAAAGAAAACCCTAGGCTTGCTGGAGGAGAGTTTAGGGCTAGCGTTTCTGAGCGGCCAGAAAGATTCAGCTCTTTTTCTTAACCAGGGGGCGGCGTTTCAGTCGGCTACGGCACAGGAAGCGGAGGCAGCGAACCCCCCTCATGTAAGTTCTGATATTCCACATCCTCTTAGTCAATTTTACTCTGGGGGGCTTGAGGACATAATTATTAGCTGTGGGTTGAGGAATCCGGAGAAGAGAAGACCAGGGTTTGGGCCAGAGGTAGATCTAGGGTTTGCTGAGGCGGATCAGCCACTGGCTTCAGGGCAGGAGCAGAACTTTCAGGGTCCAAGAAAACCCAGCGAGCATAATCATTTATCTCGGGTCGGTGATTCGGGGTTTGAAGGGGGATCGGGTTTAAGGGATGAGGCCGCAGCCCTCGGAAGGGTTCTTGGTCAAGGGGGAAAGGAAGGAAGAGTAGTAATCTCAGCGGCTATAGAGGAAGGGATCGATAGCGGGACAATAGAAGGGAGGGAGGGAGGAGGAAGCCGAATTACTATAGCAGGGAGGAGTGCCAGCACACCACAGGAAGGCTTAGCAAATGTTGAAGCAGCCACACAACACAGGGAGGAAGGGCCAAGCAAGAGGCAGATGGGGGAGAAGAGGAAAAAGCCGAAAATAATTAAGAAGAAGGAGGTAGTTGCAAATTTGGTCCTGGGTATGGATGTAAATATTGATGAAGCCATTGAAGTGGTTGATCTTACGCTGGTTGGAAGGGCAAGGGGAAAGAAATATTCAGCCCAGTTCATTTAGGAATGGGCTTTACAGCAATGGAAATCGGCACCCGATAAGGAGTTCCAGGTAACATCAATGGTGAAAGGTTGGTTTATGGTGAAATTTGAGAAGAAAGAAGCAATGGACTGGGTTTTAGAGAGGAATTGGGCTTTCGGAAAACACCCAGTATTGTTTAAAAGATGGAACCCTCTGTTTGACGTGTAGAGAGAGAAGGTGGACGAGATCCCAGTATGGGTTCGTATGCCTGGGCTCCCACCATTCCTGTGGGTGGAATCGGTTTTTAAAGCAATCGGGAACCATCTGGGTAAATACCTGGAAATAGACATGTCTTTCGTATAGACGAGGGAGAAGGTGATGGCACGGATCTTGGTAAGGTTGACACCGCGGGCTGGTTTAGCGGAAGAGATCAAGCTACAGTATAAGGAGTTCAATTATGTTCAGCAGCTAGATTATGAACACTTGCCCTTTCGCTGCCATAGGTGTCATGTTTATGGACACTTGGCAAAGGAATGCCCACTAGGTTATAGACGACGAAGGAAGCAGAGGAAGGTCGATCCTAGAATGAATGGGATGGAGGAGACAAAGGAACATTAGACGAAGAAGGACATGGGGACAGACCTTATGGATATTGATTGGCCTCAGGAGGGTGTAGCTGATGGCTCGAAGACTCAGGAAGATCATTTTCCTAGAAATCTATCAGCTTAGCCGCAAGAAAAGGAAGAGCAGGCCCCGACTCCTTCAGAGGCATATGTTGATCTCTGCTCCGCCGATATTGAGGGGAACACAATGATGAAATAGGCCATCTTTATAAATCAGGTTTGCAACAAGATATGGGCGGTTGGAGGATAGAGGACGAGGACCAGGGCAAGATCCATGTGTCGGATCATCCACCATATACATAACTTTATATTGCTGTCTCCCTGTCTTTATAACAGACAACGATTTTGTTTTTGCTTTTATATATACATGCTCTAGACAGTTACTTTTACTTGCATTTATTTTCAGACTTATATTTTTGTTTGTCTTTCCTGTTTGGGCTGTTTTCCTCTCTGAGGAGGCCCAAGATGACACAAAAACTGTTTCTGGTTTCTGAACCTATGGACATACTTGTTTTTTCTTGATATGAACTGATCAAAGGGGTTGTTTTCCTTTTAAAGAGGAGGCCTGTACATCAGATCAGTGTCTTATCTTCAGGATTTTGATAGATGACAGTATATCTTTCATCTTGTGAGCTCTATGATCTGAAAATCATACAGCTAAAAAAGAATGCTTAACGCATATACTATGTAACTTTTTATTTCGGTTAATAAAAAGTTCGATTTTTTCTTTGGAAAAAAAGTCTATTTTCTTTGTTTTATAGTTTTATGATTGATCTACTTGATATATAAATCATCGGTGTTGATTTTGTGCATTCCGCGCATTATTTCTTATTTCTGTTGATTGGTTTCATTTATTTATGTCATAGATTGATTCAATTATTAGATAAGAGTTATTTCCTGTTAATTGAGAGCTAGAGTATTATTGGTTAGATCAAGTGTATTACTATTATGCAGAAGTTTCTATTCAGCTGAAAGAGCTCTGTTACCACTACAGTGCACTCGGTTGATGTGCTTATGGCCTGTAATTGCAATTAGAGCTTTTTGATTGAGATTAAGTTTTGATGCTTGAATAGTTTAATTTCTTTGAAGTTACAAGTTTGGTAGTTTATGGTTTGATCCGTTTACTCTTGTATTGAAATCAATAAGTTATCTTAAAGCATTACTTTCTGTAGATACAACAATTTCCATCACCTGCACATACTATGTACACTCTTGAAACAAAAAGACTTACCTAGGTCGATAATTAATGTGAGGCATTTAGGAGTTCTAAAAGACATCTTATATGTGCGCAACATTTTGGCGTTGTTGCCGGGGAGAGTGTTTCTATTTCACAAAAGGTTATGTATGTTTGATATTTGTTTGTTGTGAAAGAATTGGGTATTAAACAACAGGTAAGAACCTGCGTACGAGCAAGTAAAGTGCTTGCTCCTTTGCCTGCTTTTCAGTACAATTGCGTAGTTTGATGTTCGTTTGCTGTGAAAGAATTGGTTATTAAAAACGGAAGGTAAGAACCTGCATACGAGCAAGTAAAGTGCTTGCTCCTTTGACCGCTTTTCAGCAAAGTTGCATAGGAATTGAAGTAGAAATAAATGTTTGTATTTCTATATGAATGAAAAAGAAGAAAAGAGTAGAAAAAGATATAATTCCTCCGCCCAGATTTGAAAGATATAATGGATCGGTGACCCTTGGACGATCAACCTTCATTGACGAAATCATAAGAAAAGCTGAGTCTCAGTCATCAGTAGGACCCCAAACCATTTCTATAAGAAATCCTACTGTAACCCTTTAGGCCGCAGGATCACCATCTGTAGTTGACGCTGAGATTCACAACAAGACTGAAGGGTCTGAACAGAGTTTTTAGAACACTGAAAATTTACAGCCTAGCCCTTTACAAGAAGGGAATTCTTGCAATCTTCGTGAAGGAGAAGGAGAAACAGGTAGTGCTGAAAAGATTAAATCATCAGAACCCAAATCTCCTGAAGTAGTGGTTGAACAGAGGACACCCAGTATTCTGGACCAAGGTAGTGCTATTAAAATCATTCTAAAAGTCTCTTCTAAACCCCCCAAGAACAAATCTCCAGCTCCGGAAATCCCTGAAGGATATTGGCACATTTTTGACCAAATGGCTCATAATCAGCAATAGCCTCAGACCTCTACATTACAATACCCTATTGTTGATACAACTGTCAATGCTCCCATGAAAGCTATTCCATTACAAAATATTCCTACCTTTCATGGGCTAACTTCAGAGGATCCTGATGCATTCCTTTTCGAATTTGATGTTTTATGTAGGGGATATGATTACACTACCGACCCCCAAAAGCTGAAACTATTCCCCTCTACTCTGAAGGGAGTAGCTTTGCGTTGGTTTATGGGGCTTGGTGGAGGTACCATTACTGACTGGGACCAAATGAAAACAACCTTTCTAAAAAAATACCAAGATTATTGCCAAACTAGAGAACTGAAGGATGAAATCTTTCAAATGGTAGCTAAGACTAATGAGACTCTTGAAGAATATGTAGAACATTTTCAATATAATCTGCAAAGATCTCCTTATGCAAATTTGCCTCCTGAAGTTCTTAAAACTACGATGATCAAAGGTATGAAAGACCAATGGGTAGAAACACTGAATTTAATGGGGAAGGGTGATATTTATCAAGAGGATTATGACGATATTATACAATTGTGCATCAGGTGCTCCAGAGGCAGTACAAGGCTGAAACCAACTGGACGTGATGCGATCACCAGAGACAGCAAAGCCTCAGGAGGAAGCATTACACGAGTTGAAATCAAAAATCTGCTAGAAGATTTCAAGACTGATATCTTGGGGACCCTGACGACACAATTGGATATCATGCAAGCCAAACAAAAGCAGGCCAAAGCAGAACAAAATCTGGCTATTTTTTGTCCACGTTGTAGAAAGAAACACAATCATAGAGAATGTCTGTTAGATATGATACAAACATGCGCCATTTGCACTAAGGATCATGCTACGGAAAGTTGTCCATCGCTTCCTGGATTAAAAGCAGTTTTCAAGGAAGCAGAAGAGGAAGTGGAACCAGTATATCTGCTGAACTAGCGCTGTCAATGGCAAGCACGTCCGACAGGTATGCCTACAGAACCATCTTCGTTCTTTCCTTCTTCGCAATTTAATTCTCAACAATATTCAGGGGCAGCATGGAAAAACCAGCCACCTTTCTCTACTTGGCCACC
Organism: Pinus tabuliformis; assembly: GCA_031772625.1. Classification (NCBI taxonomy): domain Eukaryota; kingdom Viridiplantae; phylum Streptophyta; class Pinopsida; order Pinales; family Pinaceae; genus Pinus; species Pinus tabuliformis. Next base: position 1,431,486,084 of record CM062819.1, on the reverse strand, counting down.
TCAAGCATTTTCTATGCCACCATGGCCCAACCAATCAAATCCAAACAATAATTGGCCAAATTCCTCTTACCCTCCACCATTTTGGCAGAACACCCCCTATTCCTCTCAATGGTCTCCTTCTACCTCACAAAATCAGAACTGGCAACCAAATTGGCAACGATCCACAAACCAGCCCATGGGAATAGTTCCTTTGCCTCAACCAACCTTACCAGCACCTTACACGTTGCAGCAAAATCCTCAACCTAATATACGACCACAACTCCCAGCTCAACCAAATCCAAATCCTAACAACAAACCGATCTAGTCAGTACAAATTATTGAGAGTCTGGATCCTGAAGTTGAGTCGAGAGAATGTAATGAACTTAAGTTAAGATCTAGATGCGTAATTGCTCCAGATGAGGACAAAAATCTGCAACCTGAGGTTAAAGAAACGCATCTGAATAAGCCTTCCACTATAAATGACCAGCAAACAAAACATGGAGAAGATACAGTCAGGCAGAAAGATCTCGAACAAATCATAATTACTTCTCCCCCGTTCCCAGAAAGATTGATAATACCTCGACCAATTGAATATCCTGACTTTGATCTTCTAGGTGAACTCAAAAATCTCTGTATAAAAATACCCCTCCTCTAGGCCATTCAAGATATTCCGATATATGCTAAAACCATTAAAGAGTTTTGTGCAAAGAAGTCTGTGAGGAAAGCAAAATAACACCAACTGTCCATGTCGTCGGAACTTTGTCTGATTTATTACTAGGCAAAGAGACACCTATAAAATATGAAGACCCGGGGAATCCCATTGTCACAGTCCAAATAAATGGCCGCTCTTTTCCCAATGCTTTAGTTGACTTAGGGGCAGCCATTAACATTCTTACAACAGAAACTTGCGAAGTGCTTGGCATCATATCCTTAGAACTAACCACTACCTTGCTGACTGTTCAGTCGTTAAGCCAGAAGGAACATTACAAGATGTGATGGTTTTTGTGGACTCTTGGGAATATCCAGCAGATTTTTTGATTATCACACTACAAGAAAAAAGGACATTGGTGAGGGGCGAAAAATGTCACCATAAGCTCATTGGTGACGGTCAAAAGAGCCTTCGTCACCAAAAACTGAACGTCACCAAAAATGGCGTCACCAAAAGTATAGGTGTTGTAGTGACATTCAAAGTTCGTCACCAATAATGATTTATAATGATGGATAGTGACCGTCACCATTTCATATGAGCAATGGTGACAAACCATAGCCTCCATCACAAAAAACTGAATGTCACCAAAGGTGGCGTCGCCAAAAGTATAGGTGTTATAGTGACATTCAAAGTCCGTCACCAATAATGATTTATAATGACAGATAGCGACCGTCACCATTTCATATGAGCAATGGTGACGAACCATAGCCTCCATCACAAAAAATTGAACGTCACCAAAGGTGGCGTCACCAAAAGTATAGGTGTTATGGTGACATTAAAGGTCCATCACGAATATTGATTATAATGACGGATAGTGACCATCACCATTTCATATGAACAACAACGATTTATTGTGATGGATCTTTCATGGTCGTCACTATTGGTGCATATATATGGTGACGTTCATTGACCCTCACCAAAATCCGCATTGCAATAAGTATAGGTGTTGTGGTGACATTTAAGGTCCGTCACGAATAATGACTATAATGACGGACATCGACCGTCACCATTTCATATCAACAAGAATGATTTATGGTTACAGACATTTGAGGTGCGTCACTATTGATGCATATAAATGGTCACGTTCATCTACCGTCACTATTTCATATTCTGGTGACAGTTGAAAAATGTGACCAAAGCTCATTGGTGATGGTCAAAAGCTCATTCCATATGGATCATGTCAGGGCACGATGGAGTCGAACCACCAACCTCTTGCTTGTAAAGTAGGTGCTCTTCCATTGAGCTATCACCCTTTAAAGAATTAGACTTTTAGAATTAGACCTTGAAACTTCATAAATTGTAAATTCTACAACTTTCAATAAATAAAAGTCTCGACAATATTTTACTAAACAAGAAAAGAAACATCGAAGCTGCAAGTCCCTACCTAATGGTTATGGAAGTTATGAAAAGTGGGTGGAGGGAAAAATAATTATGTATAAGAGAATCAATATGTTCAGTTGAATACTCAATTCGAAGTGAAAGTCTAAAGACATTTATAATCTATAGATGACCTATAACTAGAAAATGCACCAAATATTGCAAAGGAAATGTCATATGTTGATAACATATGGAAGAAGAACATTGATGAAGACAGATGTAGATGCAATATGTTATAGGTTGAGTGAAAGAAAAATCTGAATGTTGTTGTTGTTTGGTATTTCGATATCTGAATGATATCTAAACTTATGTGCAAATGTAACACGGATCTCCGGAAACCATGAATGACATATGATAAATATATATATATATATATATATATATATATATATATATATATATATATATATAGATATATATATATCCATATCCCCTTTACATAAACCAACATGCAATTTGTAATTTCACAAGTCCACACTCAAAACATGACAACAACCAACAAATAAAAGAAATTGACTTAGACAGAAAGTAATCGCTTCACCTTCATTCTTGAGCTGCTTCTGTTTATTTGAATTTGACTCATGACATTCTTTATCTGACAAGGAATCAAAATCATCACTAGTATTAAATTCATCCAACACGGACTTTGGATATCCCACTAACATCTGCGTTTTTGTTGCCATGCCTGAAAACCATGGAGTTTCCTGTTGATAGTAGAATAAGATGTGTGACTTCTGCTCAAGAACAAATTCCTTATTAACCATTGTTACTTGACAAAAACCAAAGAGACAATACAATATCAGCATACACAAAATCCCCTACTGAAATATAATCATAACTTAGCAAAGAAGTCTAAAAGATGTTCTTAATTAATAAACTTTGTATTTGGAAATATTGTTTCTTTAGATTTAAAAAAGACTATGTTGTACAACACTTTTGTCTATTTATCTAGGCAATTATATCATAGCATATGTCACACAGTAGCAATCTACAATACCTAAAGTAAAAAGACAAATTTGCTCAAGAAAATAGATTTATAAAAGAGATTTGAAAACTATAAGTTTGTCATCAAATCTTTACTTAATTTAACAACAAACTAGTTGGAGTTTGAAAATCAAAATCATTCATAGGAAATGAATAGGACAATGGCCAAAGTCATTATTCATACAAATAAAGCTAGAGTCACTATTTCCATTGCAGATAACTGAAATTTGGGCAGTGGTCTAACAATTAGAGCTTATTTTCTGGGAAAATTCGTCAATACCATCATTTTTTTCCACGATTTGTTGTGTCTCTAGATCCAGATCAGATAACTTGCCATTCTCAAGTTCTACCTTTCAAGTACTGATTTTTGGCTCACCCTTTAAAGCACAATTTTAGCACTCCATTTTATTTTGTTTTGTCAAGAGAATTGGCAGGACCTTCCCATCCTCTGTTTTAAATAATCAATAACCATTCATCAATGATATAAAGAATAACAGATACACAACAAAGGCCAAAGATGTTCTTGTTGTATACCTATGTTCTAGGACTCATCTGACCTTATTGGTGCAAAGAGCTCACCCTGAAAAAATAACATCCACATGGAATTTATAATTTTTTTAAAAATTAAGCTCCAAGTAAACCAATCAAAATATGAACATCCTTTTAATCAATAAAATCTATGACTTAAAATAAAAGTGGCCTAGAATTGAATGTTATATCAACCATGTCAAGTAACTAACATCAGGTGAGAAATACAATCCATGCATATTGGATTAGTGAAATAATTGATCTGGTAAAGCTCAAAAATAGATGACTTAGAGCTAAGAAACAAAAATAAATGACTTAGAACTAAGGCATGAGGTTGCCCTTTCAACCCTGTCATTAAATAACTCTTCTTTATGTCACTTACCATTAAACTTTTTTTGATACCAAGTGGAAGTGGTATTGTAACATTAACCTCTGATAGTCTGTTTCCATGACTACTTCTCAAGATCCGCTCCATTACCAACATTTGGGGATAGATAAGATACATGCAAAAACCATCAACATGAAAATAAAATCTACATCCTTGTAAAAAAATGGGAGGAAAAAAAAATCCACAAATTGAAACAGACTGTAGGATACCTCATTCCTGCAACATGATTATCTTGTCATGAACAATAAAAAAATAAATCAGGAGAAATGTAATTTTTGCCACATTTTGACAATGAAATCTTTTGCATATTCTATGAACAATTGATGAAAAAAGTTAGCTAAAGCTTGTCAGCATCAGGATTATAGTAAAACATAAAGGAACTGCTCCAACACATATATAATCCTAAACATAAGTATCTATACATATAAGTATTTATTGAGGACATTGTATTTTGTGAAAATATGGAAGTCAAATCTTTGAAATAACACAATTTATGGTACCACTGCCTTATGAAGTCCATTCATTCGAGTATTTACGAAGTCCATTCAGGAATTTATTCAAAGTTCAAAGTTCAAACAATTAACATGTAGCCTAAAAAAACTCAGATTTGAAAAGGAGATAACCCAAAGATGTAGATTATATATCTCACATTTATATATCCTAATTTCCAGACATTGAAATGACACTTTTTAGCATACTATTGTGAATTTAGCCCAAAATGCTAGAAAAAAATATTGATGGTTATTTTGCTAATATAGAAGTTTTATACATGCATTTATTTAAACAGTTAGCTTGCAATGTCAAACATATCTAAGGATGCACACAATACGTTGCATCTTTAGCGTTGGTGTGTGAACTTGAGACAACGAAGTCCAACATTAACAGTTTGCCTACAATATGCACTAGCAGAATAGGTGAACAATAGTATTGTAGGTATGTGTTATGAATATATGTATTGCAGACCAATAAGAGTATGGTTGGAACATTCATGTCCAACCCTTCCAATTTTGCCTATAATTTTCATTGGTCTAATAGGTGAACAATAGAACTGTAGGTGTGCATTCTGTATCACTTACCTAAATCCAACACCTTTAACATAGAAATTTCAAAGAATATGTCCAGAACTGATAGGTAATTTGCAAAATGAAAGAGTTGGCTTGATCGTTTATGGAGAAGACTAGATTCTTACATTGTTCAATGTAAATTCATGACACTTTTCCAAGCTTAGTGGAACAAAAAGGAACCAAGCTAGAAGGTTATTTAAAGAATCCTTACTTAGCTAGGGTAAAATGTTAGCCCTTTTTTGTCAAAAAGCATAAATGTAAAAACATTAAGAAATTTAATGAAGAGACTATAGAAATGTTCTTATCAAACCACTAATGTAAACAAAGCTAAGAAATATTGCTTTGTAGAAGATATATTCATGGTCAAATTAACAAGAAAGTGACCTTTTAGCATAGTTAATGCACTAGTGATCATGTCGTAGTGTCCCAGGGCATGCTAGGGACTATAGGGAGTGCTCATGTACATCTAGAGAAGAGGTGGGCAGACATTGAGCTTTAGTCAGGAGGACTACAAGCAATGAGGGGCAGATACTTGAGGTACCCACCTCTTGGATTATACCTTGTTACGGGAGCCCCAAAATAGAGAGTAGCAGGACTCACGGATGTGGGTAGAGACGAATGCGGATGAAGCAGCAGAGAGTGCTATAGTGCAGGAGTCCCCGGGCAGCGCGAGGCTAGCAGGCTACAATAGTGTGAGCCCTAGTTGCGGTCACAAAGGAGCCCTAGCTGCAGTCATGAAGGGAGACCTAGACGCAGTCTTGAAGGAGCTCTAGCCACAATCGAAAAGGAAGCCCTAGCTACAGTAAAAGGCAGCCCTAACTGCAGTCAAAAGGAGGCTTAGCCACAACAAGAGAGAGGCCTAAGACATAGCCTAGAGAGAGGCCTAAGATGTAGTGAAGAGAGGCATAAAGACGCAATCAAGAGAGGCCAGATATGCAGAAAAAGGAAGGCTCTTATCCATAGCAAAGGAGGCCTTAATTCGTAGCAAGAGGGAGGCCCTTATTAGCCATCAAGAAGAAGCATATAGCCGTAGTCAAGGAAGGTCTAAAGCAACACTTAGAGAGGCCCTAGACACAGTCAAAGGGAGGCCCTAGCCACTGCAATAAGGATCCATAAGACAGTAAGAAAGAAGCCCTAGAAGCAACGTGGAAGTCTTATGTTTTGTTGTAGGTACAACGTGTGAAAGAGAGGTTGTTTTGAGTGTTGTTCTTGGGTGCTCTTATAGGGAGAAGGGCCGAAGTTTGAAGTTTAAGATCACAACAAGAAGAGGCATTCAATGTGGGTTAAATAGGGTTGTTCTGTAGCTATTCTAGGAAGACTGAAGGGTTGAAAAGAGGCCGAGTATCTTGCTTGAAGCTTCAACTAAAGGATGAAACTCAACTAAAGGATGACTTAGCTTAATAAAGTTCATGATGGCCTTTTACAATCATATACTTATGAGTGAACCCAACTCTTATTATTAGGACTTATCCTAGTGTCCTCATAGGTGGGATATAGAGGACCAATACGATATTCCTTTCTCCATTGCATTCCTCCCACCTTGAAAATCAAAAGGGGACATAATGAATTTCATATACACATACTTAATAGATATATATTCCCAATCTCTTGCCATCTACTAGTTGCACCTGCTTGAGCTAGGCTCAAGCAATTAGTCAATCCAGAGCATGCATATCCCTACTTATTCTCCACATGCCTCTGGGTGGATCTCTCTATCCCTATAGTGCCAGTAAAAGGGTTTGGGTATGGTAAGGGCTGCTAGCTAGTTTTTTGAACCTTTGTATTTACATCTATTTTCGCCTAGCCTTACCCTACTCTCATCTCTATGTATTCTCAAATTAAACCAACTACACAATCGGAAACTTTGTTCTTGTGTGGTATCTCAAAATACTTTTCAAACATAAAATTACAACATACTATCACAAGGAGACTAATCATGGTTTAACAGATCAAACTTGACATCTTACATTAACAATTTCCTTTTACGTGATGCCAGTCTTTTGCCCAGGCCTTGGAACCATGCCTAAAGGGGTGTACTACATGACCGGGGGTTTGCACTACCAGTAAACTTAATTATAACTAATTATGAGAACAAGATAGCATTGTTTATATACCAGATTTCTTAAATTAAAGATTAGCTTCCTGTATGAATTACAGTGCACTGATAGAAACAGAGATAGTTTCCAACAAAAAGCACCCAAAAAAGCAGCAAAAGTCATAGGAGACACTTATTTCGCTTCTTCGGTGCTGGTCTTTGAAGACCTCCACCACCATCATCACTTCCACATTCATCCTCCTACACCTCAAGAGTTGCAGGTACCACTTTGCCCCTGTTTCTTGAAATCTCTCTGATAGGAGTCTCTGCAGCCTTCTCAGAACAAGGAATCATAAGTGGATTGGTTCTGTGAGGCATCAACTCCTCACCATTTTCAACAACTTCCATCATCAAATTCCAATATATAAAATCAAACCGAAAAACAAATTGGCTATAAGAAGCTTCTCCAGATGCCATTTCTGTAGATCTGGGAGCATTTTTGGGGACAAAAAAATGTTTTCCATTTTCATCGACATGTATTTCAACTCTACCATCCTTTACCAGAAATGATAACGCAAAGATGTTTTCTACTATCTGGGAAATGATATTCTATTCAGAACCATATTCTCTAATCCGGCTTGCTTCTTTTTTCACAAAATGTTAAATATGCTTGCCATATTCTTGTCTGTTTCTGATTTTTCATCTTCCATGGACTCTTTCACTACTTCAGGTTGAGTGCTTTCTGTCGACTTAGTCTGTTTTCTCTGTTCTATAGTTTTCCTTTGCTTGGTTTCATTATCCATTGGTCCAAGCATAGTGAAAATTCCTGCCACATGCTGGAAAACAGAAGTAGCTAAAATCCCAATATTTCTCCATGATATTTGGGTTTGATCATCATTTCCTTCCAAAGACCTGCTTCCATATGCCTGGTCACTATAGTTTCTTAGAATATCACTACTAATAAAATCAACTGGAGTATCACCATCATTGTTTTGTGATCTGTTAACAGTAGTGAGGAGTGTGGATGTGAGATCAAAGAGTGTATCAACATCTGTAACCGGCTCATGAGGTCTCTAAACAAAATTGTGCAAGCTTTCCACTTTGCTAATTATAACCTCAAATTTGTTAGATTCTGATTTTAAAATATTTTCTCTCTCCTCAGCAATCAAAGTCTTGAGGGGATGATAATGGTACCTTAATATACAGTGTTGCACCATACTCTGATTGTTACCACTGCATGCAATAGCATCTTCTTTCTCTCTCAGGGGCTTATTGTGGCCTTGTTGTGATCCTTTTACCCCACGAGAGGAATCTTCCAGTGTCTGACTCAATGTTTCTTCCTCTTTAACTCTAGCTTGGGTACCAAGCCTTCTACCCATCCTTTCTATCACCTACTTTTGGAGTTGATAGAAATGAAAATATTCAACCAAAGCTGGAAGGAAGGGCTTGAAATTGAGATTTCTGATTGAAGAACTGTCGTGAAATGGAAAGAGAGCAAGAAAATATTTTTGTGTTGCATTGAAATGAGGGAGGGCAGGGAGTTGTGATTTCCCCTACCCTAAGAAGTCTGCTTTGTAATAGAAGAGGGATGAATGCCCACTACAGTGGATATAAATTCCCAAGACATACGCATTGTCGAATTAAATGCGTAGGTGCAGTGTGCAAATTAAGCCTGAGGATTGGGAGAAGTGACACATGTGGGAGAGTGGCCATATTATTGAAGAATTGTTTACATTGAGGAAGGACAACATTTGAATATGGTAAGAATGTCAATTCTAACATGGAGAGTTCCCAACACCACTTTCTCATCTACATGAGGGAGTTTATAATTTTTATATCTTTGTCTCAGTCCCATGGTAAATATATTAGTGTGAGGATCCACTGTTTCATGATCCATATGTTGGATGCTTTGGTGAACTTGAGCTTTATAAGGAAATCTCTTTGTATATCCATAACGTCTCACAAATTTATTTGTACAATTATTGTCTTGCAACAGTTTTTATTGATGATAAATTGCTTGGTAATGTACACATGCATAGAAGAGTGCAACTGATGGCATGGATACTCGGCCTTTCAGGTCGAAATAGCCACCTCTAAAGATAATATTTGGAATATCCTTTGAGCCTTTCTTTGAGATGGCATCCAATAAGTTGGAGTGAAAACATCAAGGAACTCTATATTTTCACATATTCCAGCTGAATCGCCAAACATGCAAGAGAAACTAAAACCAGAGGTTATATAAGTAATAGCCCCAGTGTATGGGAAATCCAGGGTTTTAGAGGAATATTTCCGAATTTAATAATTGGATGAGGATGAATATTTATGTTACACTATGTGTTGTTATTGATATGTTTGGATGTTTTGGGTGAACACTTGGCCCATCTTCAAGAACATCCAATAACGTTCGAGTCCAAGACAAATTTAAAGAGATCATTTATCAAATTAGTTGTCCAGCTATGTAAGACAATCAAGTTTTGGAAGAGATACATTGTAGTACTATCAAAGTAGATTGTGGACCATGTTAGAAAATGGATCAAAACGTTTTTCAAAATGTCTGCTAAAATTTGACATTTAGCATTGTCTTAGCATTTTCTTATCAACTTTCATGTAGGCAAAAAGTGACAGGAGAATCTTGCACAATAATGGTGGCAACTAGAATGAGAAACACAATGAATTAGTAAAATGGAATCTGTTGCTATGATGACACATGGGAAGATACTTATTACTCTCAACGTGGTTGTACATGAAAAATAGTTTTTTCCTTTGAGTATAGTTGATGTATCGTAATGTAGCGGTTGTTTCCCTGCTGCAATTAAACAAATATATATCCATCTCAAGGTGAAATAATAGCACCAGTATATCTTCGAATGATATGGGCTATGTGTTGTGCTCAACATCTAGGAAAGTCTCTATCGGTCATAGTGCGATGAAGCGATGGGTTTGGGTTTCCGTGCCCATGCTGTCAAAGTATATCGATACAAGTGATGAAAAAACATATGTTCAATTCCCTGGAACATATCTTATTTTCATTACTTGTCCAGGATAAATCCAGGATGATAGTTGGGAAACGTAATCAAAAGAAAATAAATATGTAGTTTATTTAAACAAATGTGGAATGAGCGGAAAACATATGCACCAAATTACAAAATGCGAAAGTCAAAGTTCTTTTTAAAAGTTTTAAACTAAAAAAAATTGAAACAGTTGCCAGGAAGTTTAACGAATGCAACTGCCCAGCACTCATCCAATGTCCATTCGAGGAGGGTCGAAGCCATCCATCAATATGAAGAGATCTATAAAAGTAAACATGGACTTTGAAGAAGGGATCCCTGATTTTTCATACCCAAATGTTGCCCCATTATTGAGCAAGGGCCTGACGAGTTAGTGAGGGTTTCCATTTTGTTTTTGTTTCAATCTATTTTCATGCTTAGATTTTTGCTAATAGGTGGACCTTAATATACGACACTGCACCATACTTTGATTGTTACCACTGCATGCGGTAGCATCTTCGTTCTCTCTCGGGGGCTTACTGTGGCCTTGTTGTGATCCTTTTACCCCATGAGAGGAATCTTGCAATGTCTAACTCAATGTTTCTTCCTCTTTAACTCTATCTCGGGTACCAAGATTTCTACCCATCCCTTCTATCACCTGCTTTTGGAGTTGAGAGCAATGCAGAAATTCAACCAAAGCTAGAAGGGAGGGCTTGAAATCTATGTTACTAGAAACCAGAAAGGGGAAACGAAACGAGAAACGTCAACGAGACGAGAAACGGAGTTTGGAGATTTCAAATTCAAGAAACGAGGAGAGATAAAAACAAGACAAATATGAAACATACAACCAAGCATTTGTTTCACATTCAAGAAATGAGGAGAGAGAAAAAGCAAGAAAAATATGAAACATAAAACCAAGCATTCATCATTAACATTCTCGAATACTATGGTTCATAGGTAGTTGCTCATAGACTTTAGCTACTCACATTGGCCATTCCTTAATACTTATAGTGATCAACAAAGCTTCCATTTCTCACATAAGCCATTCTTGAATACCCATGTTTGATCATCTAGGCTGGAAAATACAATAATGAAGAAACACTTGGCACCAAATTCAATTTTGATTTAGCCTTTGCATTTTCCGGATGAGTACATGATCCCACATACATTGTATATATTCTTGGATGTAACATGAGAAGACCTCAAATTTGGGATCTATTGTATCATTTTCCACACAGTTATTGGGTTATTGTTTTCATGGTTGGGTAACAAGATGGTGGAGATTGAGTTGATCTCCATTGGATATAGGGCCAAAAATAGAGGGTTGTCTCAAACTATTGCCACTTGCAGAACCATAAATACTACAACACGTGTATTAAATTGCTAGTTTGTTAGAAAAAAAAATTAACTAAATTATTTAACTACTAATTTATAAAAATATATATAAAATATCTATACACATTACTAATTTATAAAAGAGATTTATCCCTTTAGGGTGTTGGCATATCCGAAATTATGATGGATCTAGGCTAGTATATATTATTTACCATAATTATTGTTAAAGTGTATAATGGTTATCTCATATTTGTATTTGCATTGATTAGATGATTATTATATGTAGTCATGTTTTATATTAATTATTTTAGTCCATCATATATATGGTTTTGTATAGAGCCCCAAGGGTTAGCTCAGTTGGTCAAACACCGTGCCTTGCCATCGAGAGGTCACAGGGTCGAATCCACCCAAAGCCCTTGGGGTCAGGTCTTAAAAAATATTGTGTCCCAATGTTTATATAAAATAATTAATTAACTAGAAAAATTAACTAAATTATTTAACTGCTAATTTATAAAAATATATATAAAAAACCTTATACATTTAAATTTATAATTTTATATAAAAATACACATTTTAAATATTAGATACAATCACTGAATCCACTTTTAAATAAACACAACACAAAAACAACAAACAAAAAAATTGTAAAAACTTAACCATACACTGCTACACATCAATGGCTACAATTAAAAAAATAACACAACTTTAACTAATAAAATTCCTAAATAGGCAACGTTGTTAAAGATATATTAAGAACTATTGTAAGGTGTTGTCACTAGGGAGAACACCCAACCTATTTGCAACAAACCTGTTCCGTTAGCACCTAAGCTATATATGGTTGACTTCTAACCATAGACTATGAAAATGCCTTCAAAAACTATCCAGAAAACCAATGATTTTTATGATTCATGTCGACGTCCAATCGGGAAGAGATCCATATTGCAAATGAACCAGATTAACGTTTTCCATAAAATAGTTTCAAGAAACGAACCGTTTTTGGAAAACCCAGTTTCTTGCATTAAAAAATGAAAACTACCGTATAAAACACCGTTTTCGTACCGTTCCATTTTTTATACGGTTTTTTTTTTTTTTCAGAAACGAATACTTCCGTTCCGTTTCTGGTAACATTTTTTATATGGTTTTTTAAACGAAGACTTCCATTCCGTTTCTGGTAAAAGAGTTGAAATTGAGATTTCTGATTAAGAACTGCCATGAAATGGAAAGAGAGCAAGAAAATCTTTTCGTGTTGCATTGAAATGAGGGAGGGCAGGGAGTTACCCTGAGAAGTCTACGTTGTTGTTTTTTCCGCTATTTTCCTGGTGTGGTATACTACCAAACTACTATTTTTGTAATTTATGGTGTGGTATACTACCAAAATACTAAAAGAGTTCACCATATATTTAATATAAATTTCATTGCCAATATCGTAATTGTGGGGCTAGTTCATTTGAAGCTAAATTCTTGAAAAACAAAACCTAAATAACCTAATTGCAGGTGAAAAATTTGGTAGATTGTTTGAAGCAATTAAAATCGAGGAAGGAATTAAAGGAAAGAAAGGGTACCTGTGCAAGTATTTTCTTGGGCTCTTGAAAGAAGACCAAAGCTTCTGATCCTTCCATCGTGGTCCAAATTTGCCCAGCAAAAATAGATCCATGTTTTGTGAGCAAGCCATTGAAGAGATCCTCCTCAATCTTATTTCTCAACGTATCCAAATTCAACCATGAAAAAATAACTGCTAGTGAATTACTGCAACATTTCATGTGAAAATATAAAACAAATTTGCAAATCAATTCTAAGAATGGCCATCAATCTAGAAATCCTAAAAATTGATCCAACCGCCTGTACCTGTTTCTATATAGCCTCAGATCAGATTGTACTGTGCCCATGGTCTTTCCTTTTTTTTTCAACTACTCAACCTACATTTCATGTGAAAATATAAAACAAATTGCAAATCAATTCTAAGAATGACCATCGATCTAGAAACCCTAAAGATTGATCTAGCAACCTGTACCTATTTCCATATAGCCACAGATCAGATTGTAGTGTGCCCATGGTCTTTCCTTTTTTTTAACTACTCAACATTCATTCGAATACACTAAGGCGGGGAAGAAAACTTGTTTTGGTCTTCTTCTTTTTTCGACTACTCAATATTCATTCAAATACACTAAGGCGGGGAAGAAAACGCGACATAATGGTATTTCCTCTTTTTTCAACTACTCAACATTCATTCGAATACACTAAGGCAGGGAAGAAAATGCGGTTTTTTTCAACTACTCAACATTCATTCGAATACACTAAGGCGGGAAAGAAAACGGGGCAGAAATTAAATTTTTAATTGGGATGATCATTAAATTTTTTAATTATAATTATTTATTTTTTTTACAAATTTTAAAAACATTATATTTTATGAATATATCAAAATGTATGGAATGTATATTTTCTTATCTTATTGTATACTCATTTCAAAATATTATATTTTTTATTTTTCAAAATTACAAAATAATTAACCATGTTGTAAGTTGTAGTTTTAAACAAATTCAGATTTGGATTTTATATAATCAAACAAAAACACTATAAATATTTTTTGTTAATGTTTAATTATCTAATACTAATATTATGGGTTTCCATGTTATTTAAGCAAATGAGATTTGGTTTTATAATTATTATGTCAAACTCTAAAGCTAAAAATTAACTTTTAACAATGTAATCTTTTATAACCAATTTGGATGTAGTTCATTGTTATGGCAGTAAAAAATGAATCTCATGAGTCAATTTGGATGTAGTTCATTGTGATGGTAGTAAAAAATGAATCTCATGAGCCTGGTCCCACCCACACATTGGTATAGTTCCACCCAAGGAACCATTGATATTTCTCCATGAATCGTAATATTGTACCAAGAAGCACCATAATGTATAGTATTTCTATTTCCCACAATTGAAAAAGCATGATAAATCATTCTACATGAGCATTTTGCTTCTGTATTGTTGAACTAAACATGGCAAGACTTTCCTGTGGAAACAAGAATTTCTGAAACCCTCATCCCCCCTATCACAATATATCTTAGAATCCGTCATGTTGGAGTGTAGTATCCCTAGTAAGCATATAGGAGTGTAGGGGAGCACAATCTCAAAGTCAATGGGAAGCAAGGGTAAAGATTTGTGCATCTAAGAGGGATACCTCGATTACATAGATGTGGTTTTCTAAGCTTTTGCAATAACCAAATGTATATTTGAGGGGGAATTCAGCCAAAAAAAAATACTTGACTGAATTTTCATACACAAGGGTTGATTCTATTTAGAATTTTGATACTTTGTGTTTACTCACTTTAATGTCATTAAATATAACTAATAATTTGCAATTCCTTGTCTCATTTCATCTCATTTTATTTCAATTGTGAAGTGACTAAGCCTTGAACCCCAAATCCTCATAGCTAAGATTTACAAAGTATGCATTGCCTCATTTCCTCTCATTTTGCTTCAGTTAAATGGAGCAACTATGCCTTAGCCCCAAACCCACACAAGTAAGCTTTGCACACTACAAAATCCTCTCTATCCGTGATATTGCACTTGGTTTAGATATACTTTTCTTAGAAGAGAAGCAATGTCTCACTAAATACCTTACATGTTAACTTATCATCTGATCTCATTACATTTTCCAAGCATTGAGGACATTAATAAAATTTCAAAATTCAATTTCACACTCATTTGATGTAATCACCATGTTCCATCAATTTCAGGTAAACTCTACAAATAAATGTAAGTAATTATTTTGATTTTTTTCATTGATTCTAAATTAGCAAGTGAGAAAATTGCAGATGCATCTTTATTTTTAAAGTACAATCATCCAAAAAAACTCATCAAAGACTAAAGATAGGTTAAAACCTTTATGGAGTGAAAAATATTGTTGGTATCCTCCAGAATAACACTACTTTCAGAAGTTGGGTTCAGATTTGACCACAAATGCAAGAACCAAAGTGAGAAGCTTATTTTAAAGTTTTTATAACATGATATATTATAAAAAAAAATTAAGAAGCACACAATACAAAAAAGTTTTGTATCTAGTATCATTCTAGATAGAGAAAAGTACTCGTTAGGCTATCTATGACATGAGTAAGAATTGCTACCCACCTACTTTCAAAATCATCATGGACATTTAAATATTAAAAAAGGAATTGATTAGGCTACCTATGACTAAATAAGAGTTATTCCCCACCTTTCCAAACTATCATGTACATTTAAGCTATCATATTTTATCAACATCCTTTCTATGATGCAACACGTTACAACTTTCCATTATATTTATGCATTATATGAGTTGATGTACTTGTAAGGTGCATAAATTCCAAAATAATTGTCCAAATACCCATGTTTCCACTAAATTAATTGTTTAAGTAAGAGACATGTTCTATTGTAGGAAGCATGCATCAATCAAACACTACTCTGCTCATAGTTTACAAACCCAACCAATTTTTCATACACAAAAACATTCAAGACTAATCCATAATAACAAACAATGCTCAAAACAATATTCTTCATCAAATATCTACCACTGCATAAACAATGAGGAGATAAGAAACACATAGAATATGCGATCAACCAGGGCCAAAACCTCTCCAACATGAGAGGAAAACCCAAACAAGATCTTCTTCTTATATAGACTTCAATTGACGAATACCAAGACCATGGCCTAGACCCTTGACTCAATGACCTCTCCAAGACCAAGTCACAAGCCTCCTTGATTCAACTTCCTTATTTTTCCTTGAGTCAACAATGATCAGGCTTCTTCCTTCAATAGCTCGACTATCCTTCAAATTCTAGTTCCATGGATCAGATCTGTAGTTCTTGGCCCTCTTGCATAAACCCTAGAACGTGTGGTTGACCAACCTTTTGAACCTTGATCTTCTTCGCTTGGATGGTATGAACTCTTATTATAATTCGGCGTGTAACCTTGCTTATCTTCTTCCTTGATTCGACTTCTTGGACAACAACAAGATCTTCGACCTTTTCTGTAGTAGATAGTTCTTCCTTCCTTCGCACATGTGGATCTATTAGCCCTAAAACAGACCCATAAACAACACCAAAATCTTCTCTCTTTGTTTCCTTCTCTTGGTTGGTTATCTTCGCACTTCTTATTATAGACTTACTTGACCAAATTTGCTTGTCCACAAATGGAGGATGATCTGCCCTATATATAGTGTTTTGTCCATCAAAAACACGTGCTAGGAAGTGTTAAGGAGTGCTAGGGGAACACAAGGGAGCAATAGGTGAAAATAATGCATGCAAATGAACGATTAAGATTTTGTGACAGGAAGTGTTAGTGAGTTCCAGGTGTGCTAAGGAGGGAGTGATAAGGTATGCTAGGCAATGTTAAGGCATATTAGAAGACAGGGAATCATGCCAAGATGTGTCAAGTGCTAGGGTGTGCCAATGCATGCCACGGAGTGTTATGGAGTGCTAGGGAAACATAAGGGAGCACTAGCTTCAAATGCATGGAAATGAATGACTAAGAGTGTGTGACAAGGAGTGTTAGCGAGTTCTAGGTGTGCTAAGGAGGGGACAACAAGGTATGTTAGGTGGTGGCAAGAAATGCTAGAGTGTTAGGGCGACATGCTAGGGTATGCCAATGCGTGTCAGGGAGTGAGACATAAACACAAAGGAAAACTAGTTCAAAATGCATGGAAATGAACAAATAAGAGTGTATGATAGGGAGTGCTAGTGAATTCCAAGTGTGCTTAGGAGGGAGTGACAAAGTTATATGCTAGGTAGTTCCAAGGCATGCAAGAGTGCCATGACATGTCAAGGAGTGGTACAATATGATAGGGAGTGCTAAAGCATGCCATGACATGTAGGGAATGCCAACATGTGCCACATAGTGCCAAGGGATTGTTAGACATGCCAAGTGCTATGCCATGTCAAGATGTAAACTATGTTGCTTAGTTGTTTTATGGCCATGGTTAGACATGAGCCTTGACTTGGTAAATTCTTAAGTGAGATGAGCTAAGATTGGGCATGAGTAGCCTAAGATGAGTTATAGTCCATTCTTAGGTGAACAAGGGATAGTATAGTTGTAGTAACTATAACTTGGTCAAGATGTTGTAGTCAAGGTAGGACTTGGTTGGTTCCCAAGTATTGAAACCAATAAGGGTAGTTATGAGGGCATGATAGCTAAGGAGTGCCAGGGCATGCCAAGAAATGAAAAGACATGATAACAAATGCCAGACAATGTCAATGCATGTCGAGGAGTGTTGGGGAGTGTGAGGGCATCACAAGGGAGAAATAGGTCAAAGTGGATGGAAACAAATGAATAAGAGTGTCTTCCAGGTGTGCCAAGGACAAACTATATTAGGATAATTTCATAATAGGACTTGCAATAGGTAAGCCTACGATTATGATAAGGGGATGGAAAAAGAAACTTTAGACAAAGGGAGACTTTTGTCTAGGGACAACACTATTTTCTCAATGACTTGGTTGGGTTCCAAAGTCACAAAAAAAGTAAGCCTATCTATGAGGGCATGACAACTAGGGAGTGCCAAGGTGTGCAAGGAATGCCAAGAAGTGAAAACAGATGCTAGAAAGTTCCAAGGCATGTTAGTCATTCCAGGACATGCCAAGTGCTAAGGCATGCCAAGAGGTGTCAGGTGCTAGGGTGTGGCGCCAACGCATGCTAGGGAGTGCCAGGGAAACACAAGGGAGGACTAATTTCAATTGCATGTCAATGAATGAATAAGAGTGTGCGATAGGGAGTGTTAGCAAGTTCTGGGTGTGCTAAGGAGGAATTGACTAGGTATGTTAGGTAGTGTCAGGGAAACACAAGGAAGGACTAGTTTCAATTGCATGGAAATGAATGAATAATAGTGTATGATAGGGAGTGTTAGCAAGTTTTGGGTGTGCTAAGGAGGCATCTTTGGACAAATTTTGGTAGGGTTTGGAGAAAGTTTAGTGTTTTGGTGCAGACATGCAATTTTTTGGCAATTTTTTGTCTAGCAGCACATCGAGCTCACGATTTACTTCTTCCTCAGGGCTCCAAATGATGTAAAATCAGCATTTTTGGAAAGCTTATGACCCCATCTCAAACCCCATTTGCCCACTTTCCTAGTCTGGGGCTCAGGTTTTGAGAAATTTGCAAAAAAGAGGCCAAAAATCACCTTTCTGCCCCTCTCTTTCCATTTCGTTGCGCACTTGGAGACACCTTGGGAGAATGGCCATATCTCAGCCAAAAATTGGTCATTTTGAGTGAAACAATACTCTAAAGACATCTACACTCTCCCAGATTTCCAGAAAAGGCTTTCAATCTGGATTTGGACTTTAGAAAGGCACTCAAAAATGGCCTCCAACAGCTCGCTGTACACCTGGAAATTTCTGAGATTTTTGTAAAATTTTCACTGTGTAATTTTTTGTAATTCCTAGTTTGACTCTGGTAAAAGTCAAAAGGGTGAAGTAGATGAATGTGAGGGGTAAAAGTAAATGTAAATAATGGGTGGTTAGTATTTATAAATTCTTTTGATCTAAATTTTACCTCATTTATGAGAGAGGTTGGAGTCAAAGTTAATTGTAGAAGTCGTTTTTAACTTCCCTAGACATTAGGGTTTGGTTAGAACACCTCATGGAACAGTTCCTAGAGTCATTGATTCAACCCCTAAGAGTGGGGAGATGTTGTTTTGGTCTTTATGTATCAGTTTCGTAGTGATAGAACGGGTTGGATTTCAGAGGAGAGAATTATTGTAGCTTATACTTGGACATTTTCTGGAAATCAAAGGACACAATTTGCAACTATTATCTAGGAATTCATGTGCAGTAAGTTTGTGATGTTATTTTTTCTCTGTTATAGCTTTATATGAAAGATTTTAATTTTCTCTTTCCATTCATAAATTATTCAATGGTTTTCCTTACATTTTATAAACAAAATTCTTTGCATAAAGTTCTGTTTTGATGGAAAAATCATTATGTGTTACTTTTTTTCTTGTTTAATGAATTCATGTTTCATGCTCATTAATACCTTTCGCTTCTTCTAAAAACTACACTACACCGAAAAACCTTAAGATCCATCACAAAAGTAATGCTACCTTTCTCCTTTTTGTATTTTTTGTTGTAACCCTTTGATCCTCTGACCTAGCTACTTGGTTTTTCTCCCTTATCCAGCAAGAAAACCCTAAATTTTCCAAAACCCACTTGAACCTAGCTATCTAGCCTAAAATCCTTTACATTCTAGTCATCTCTTTGTTGTGATTTCATAGAGAGAGCCCTCTATGGTTTGGTAGGACTAGCTACCAAAATAAAAGCTTGGTCTATGATTACGTCCGTCGATCTCCTCATCAACCTGGGACATTGTGGAGGATAACAGAGGGCATGAAAACTAGGGAGTGCCAAGGTGTTCTAGTGAATGTAATGTTCCCAAGTCATGGAAAAATGTAATTCTAGTTGTAAGGTCATGACTGCCAAGGTGTGTTAGGGAATGCTAACATGTGCCAGATAGTACGAAGACATGTGAAACAAGATAAGACGTGCCAAGTGTGAAGGCATGCCAAGATGTACAAGGGTGTGACAATGCATGCCAGGGACTGACAAGGGAACAAAAGGGAGGAACAAGTTAAACTACAAGTAAATGAGCACATAATAGGGTTAATAAGTCATAAATTTACCTTTTCCATGAGGGTAATGCTAGGAAAACCAACACTAGGTGCCAAGTGCCAAGTGTCAATGCATTCTAAGTGCCAAATCTTCCTCCGTTTCTTCTCATCTAGTTTCCAATAATTGAGCTCAAATAACTTTAATATTAAACCATGCCAAATCATACCAAGTCATCTCAACGCATGCCAAACATTCTAATACTTGCCAAGTGCCAAGTGCCAATATGCGTCAGGGAGTGTGATGCATGCTATGAAGTGGAAGAGCATATCGAAGAGTGCTAAGGTGTGCTATAGAGTGCTAATGCATGCTGAGGAGTGTTAGGGAGTACTAGGACAACACAAGGGAGAAATAGGTCAAAATGCATGGAAGTGAATGAATATAAGGGTGCGTCGGGGAGTGTTAATGAGTGCTAGTTGTCACGCCAAGGGGGGAGTGACAAGGTATGCTAAGCACGGGTAAGGCACACCAGGTAATATCAGGGAATGTCAAGAAGTGTGCTAGGTATTTTCAGGGTGTGCTAGCATGTGCCAAATAGTGCCAAGGCATTCCAGGTGCTAATACATGCTAGGATGTGCATGGTGCCATGGTATGCCAATATGCGTCAAGGAGTTTCAAGGCGACAAAAGGAATAAACAAGCTAAAATGCAAGGAAATGAACACATAAGAGGGTTAATAAGTCGGGACTTATCTTTTTCAAAAGAGGCATGCTAGGCACACTTATAATATGTTCCAATACATGCCAAGTGCCAATGTGTGCCAAGTTCTAATGTTTTTCAATGCAATATTTTGCCAAGGTGTTCCAGGGCATGCCAACACATGATAGGGGAGTGCTATGCTATGCTAGGGCATGCCAACATGTGCTTGGGCATCCTACTCATGGCAAGATGTTCTAGGTACAAGGATGTTCCAAGACATGCGAGGTGCCAAGGAATGTTAGTGTATTGTTCCAAATCATGTTAAGGTGTGCCATGAGTGTTGAGGAGTGCTAGGTTTCTCTCATTAATAGAATTGATAGAGCTTGATTATGTATTAAATAATATAGTTCCTACACACACTAGTGGAACTTTATTTAAGGGAAATTTGCTAAATAATAAACCTAATAGAGATGAATCATGTGTTGACTCATAGGAAAACTATATTCTTATGACTTGAGGGAAATGATACACACTAATTAATTCTTAACAAATTGACTGACTATTATAACCACTATGACCTTGGACACATGATAAAAAAGACTCCACAACAATGGTCTTAAATCATTATCTTTTGACAAAAAATATAGTAACAAGTACATAACTTCATCAAAAACTCATTGGAATGATCAATGATGATGAACATTTTTTTACCGTCACCAAAAGCAACCAAAAAGAGCATTGGTGAGGTTCAATAAAATATCGTCACTAGAAATGTCATCAAAAAGAGAATTAGTGATGGGCCTTTAACGATCCTCACCAAAAGTGTCACCAAAAAAAAAATTAGTGACGGGCCTTTAACGACCCTCACCAAAAGTGTCATTGAAAATGGATTTGGCGACAAACCTTAAAGGACCATCACTATATACACTTACAACAACGATTTTTTAAAGACCGTCACCATATGCGACATTGGTGACGGACCTTAAAGGTCCATCACAGGCATGAAGCATCATAAAAACCTCATTGGAATGATCAATGATGACGAACATTTATTGACCGTCACCAAAAGTAACCAAAAAGATCACTGGTGACGGTCAATAAAATATCGTCACTAGAAGTGTCACCAAAGAGAGAATTAGTGATGGCCCTCACCAAAAGTGTCACCAAAGAGAGAATTAGTGATGTGATGTGCCTTTAACGACCCTCACCAAAAGTGTCATTGAAAATGGCTTTGGTGACAAACCTTAAAAGACCATCACTATATACACTTACACCAATGCTTTTTTAAAGACCGTCACCATATGTCACATTGGTGATGGACCTTAAAGGTCCGTCACAGGCATGACCCTCACCAATGACCCTTTTTCTTGCAGTGTCAACCCCAGAAATCAGCTAGATGGACATCCCTTAATACTGGGAAGGCCTTGGCTAGCAACAACTGATGCTTATATAGGCTGCTGAATAGGCAGTATGACCATAACCAGAGGAAATGCTATTAAGAATCTAGCTTTATACCCTCCTGCTCAGCCAAGCCTGACCATTGTAAAAACTTGGAAACAACCAGCAGCATATTTAAAAGAAAATATTCATTCACTGTTGACTGTGGCAGATGCACTTGAATTAAAAAATCAAACAAAAGATGATGTCATTAACACCTTTATCAATCACCTTGCTGTAGTGTCTAATTTGAGATGTCACATGATTGAAGCAGTCCTTGACAATGAGATTGAAGAATATTCCTTGAGAGACATCAATGACCAACTGATACCAACAACCACTGTCTATAATAGCAAGCCTATTGAAATCGAGCAAGGGAAAATCCTAAACATTAACAGTAATCTGAGTAATGACCAGCAACAGAAACTTATCCAAGTCCTTAGGAAATATAAAGGGGCTTTTGCATGGGATTACCCAGACATGAAAGGGATTGACCCTCAGTTATGCATGCACCACATCTACACTGAAAAAGATGCAAGACCCATTCAAGAACTGCAGCGTATATTAAATCTTCATCTAAAGGATATTGTGAAAGAAGAGATTCAAAAACTATTAGATGTGAATTTTATTTATCCTATATCTGACAGTAAATGGGTTTCTCCATTAGTAGTTGTCCCCAAAAAGAATGGAAAATGGCAGATATGCGTTGACTATAGAGAACTCAACAAAGCAACACAAAAAGACCATTTTCCCCTTCCATTTATCGACTAGGTCCTTGATACACTGGCAGGAAAGAAATTCTTCTCTTTCCTGGATGGCTTCAGTGGCTACAACCAAATTCAAATTGCCCCTAAAGACCAGGATAAAACTACTTTCACCTGCCCTTGGGGAACATTCGCTTACAGGGTATTGCCTTTTGGATTGTGCAACGCACCTGCTACATTCCAAAGAGCCATACTCAGTATTTTTGCAGACTTGATAAATGAAGGATTGGAGGTGTACATGGATGATTTCACACCCTATGGGGATGACTTTGATTAGGCATTACAAACACTGGAGAAAGTCCTAGAACGGTGTATTGCTACTAGGCTATGCTTAAGTCATGAGAAGTGTCATATGATGATGACAGAGGGCCTGATTCTGGGTCATTACATTTCAACAACTGGAATTCAGGTAGATCCAGCAAAGATACAGGTAATCCTCTTATTAGCTACTCCTTGCACTCAAACAGAGGTACGTAGTTTTTTGGGATTTGCTGGATATTATCATAGATTTATAAAGAACTTTTCACAAATTGCTGCACCTTTATATGCCTTGATAGGAAATGTTGATTTTATATGGACTGATAAATGTGACACTGCTTTCACAGATCTGAAACGGTTAGTATCGATAACACCAGTATTACGAGGCCCGAATTGGGATATACCTTTCCAGATTTCATCAGATGCATCAGATACAACCATTGGAGTTGTTCTTGGCCAAGAAGAAGACAAGAAACCTTACACTATATATTACATCAACAAAAACCTTACTCCTGCTGAGTTGAATTATATAGTAACAGAAAAGGAGTTTCTAGCTGTTATTTATGCTATAAACAAATTTAGACACTATATAATTGGATATCCTGTATTTTTGTATACTGATCACTCTACCATTAAATATTTAGCCAACAAACCAATTACAAATGGAAGAGTGACTTGTTGGTTACTACTTTTGTAGGAATTTGACATAACTATAAGGGATTGACCAGGGAAGGAGAACCTCGTGGCAGACTTCCTCTCCTGAGTGCCAAGAACAGATGATATAGTGGTGGTAGATGATCAGTTCTCGGATGAACATTTGTTTGCTGTGGCCGTAAAAATGCCATGGTATGCAGATGTAGCAAATTACTTAGCAGTGGGAAAATTGCCCAAACATTTGACACCTAGAGAAAGGAAATTGATTGTTCAGCATAGCACTCGTTTCTCCTGGATTGGAGGATACCTTTTCCACACGAGATCTGATATGCACATCCACAGGTGCATCAGGGAGGACGAAATTTATGATATCTTAAAAGCTTGCCATGATGGACCTTGCAGTGGACACTTTGCAGACCGCAGAACTAGACATAAAATTCTACATATGGGCTACTATTGGCCCACTATTTTTAAATATGCTAAGAAATTTGTCCAGGCATGTGATAGTTTCCAAAGGATGGGCCGCCCTGGCCAATATGATGAAATGCCCCTGCATCCACAGCTAGTGATAGAACCCTTTGAGCGTTGGGCATTAGATTTCATTGGGCCGTTCAAACCACCATCCAACCAGAAATCGTATATATTGGTTGCAACAGATTACGTAACTAAGTGGGTGGAAATAGTAGCATTGCCAAGAGAAACAAAGGAAACCGTTATTAACTTTCTTTTTGAAATTTTTGTGCGGTATGGCTTACCCAGAGAAGTAATTACTGATGGGGGACCACAATTCGTGGGTCACAAGATTGCTGCTACATTGAGAAATCATCATATCACACACAAAATTACTTCTCCGTATCACCCGCAGGTGAACGGGCAGGTGGAGAGCACCAATAAAGTTATCGAAGCTATTCTAACAAAGACAGTTTCATCACATCGACGAGACTGGGCTGCTCGACTACTAGAGGCCTTGTGGGCGTATCGCACAACTTGGAGAAACACTACTGGATACTCTCCGTATCAACTGGTATTTGGTAAAGAACCCATTTTTCCCATAGAATTTGAAATACAAACACTAAGGACAACCCAAGAAGTGGGACTGGATTTAACCGAAGCCCAAGTTAACAGGTTACAGTAGATGAATGAATTAGATGAAGCTCGGCTACTGGCTCTACAACATACGACACTTATTCAACAACAAAGAGCCAAATGGCATGATGCCCTGATTAAGAAAAAGACATTTCATGAGGGCGACTGGGCACTCCTTTATGATTCCAGGTTTCACGACTTCCCTGGAAAACTGCAGACTAGGTGGTTAGGCCCCTATGAAATAAAGCAAGTACACGACAATGGCACTCTTATGTTGACCACCATTGATGGGTTTGGTTCTTCTTTTAAAGCGAATGGGCATCAGGTGCGCCTCTACCAAAAACCACTTACCAGAGAATCTTTCTACCAGCAGATACGTGAGGACCCCACCATGCAAGTTTTAGCTGCAGAAGGCAATCCTTCGGCAGCTTCATCTTTATAAAATTTATTTCTTCTCTGTAAAATATGTAAATATGATTGCTGATTTGATTTTATTTTCTTTTTCTTTTTCTCTGCTTGTTTTGTTGTTCAGTTAATTGAACAGCTGCTATTCAATCTAATTGAACAACACTTTCTTTTTGGCTTGTTTTGTTGTTCAATCTATTGAACAACCGTTGTTCAATCCAATTGAACAACACTTTCTTTTTGGCATGATTTTGTTGTTCAATTAAATGAACAACTATTGTTCAATCTATTGAATAGCCGTTGTTCAATCCAATTGAAAAACACTTTCTTTTTGGTGTGATTTTGCTGTTCAATTAAATGAACAACTGTTGTTCAATTAATTGAACAGCTGCTATTCAATCCAATTGAACAACAATTTCTTTTTGGCGTGATTTTGCTGTTCAATTAAATGAATAGTTGTTGTTCAATCTATTGAACAGTCGCTGTTTAATTGAACAACACTTTTTTTTTGGTGTGATTTTGTTGTTCAATTAATTGAACAGTTGCTGTTCAATTTATTGAACAGCCGTTGTTCAATCCAATTGAACAACACTTTTTTGGCGTGTTTTGCTGTTCATTCAATTGAACAACTACTGTTCAAACAATTGAACAACACTTTTACATCCCCAATGCATGCTTTGTTGTTCCTTTGATTGAACAACAATCATTCATTCAAATGAACAACTACTCAATCCCAATTGAACAACACTTTTTCTCTTTGCGGTTATTGCTATTCAAATGATTGAACAACACTTTTTGCATATCTCTGTTGTTCAATTCATTGAACAACTACTGTTCAATTCCAATTGAACAGCAAAATTTTCTTTTGTGTGATTGTTTTTCGCTTATCTGAATGATTGTTGTTCACTCAAACGCTCAGCCCCATTTTTCTTTTGTTTTTCATTTTGTTTTATTTTCATGGCATGAATTACACTACTTTTATCAGGACAAGAATTTATGGATTTTGTTGAAGGGAGTTAATACCATTAATGTTATGATATTTAACAAGGCAACTTCTTGCTGATAGATTCTTTTCAAGAAAGGGACACAATTATTTATATACCGCTTTGCTGCATAGCTTTTTGTTGTACTTGATATTGAAGGTCATCTTAATACCATGTTGGTTCCACCCTTCCTGGTTATAAGCTTCTCTGTCTTTAATAAATAAGACTGTGGGTATACCGTTTTATTGACATGTTAAACTTCTTCCACCATCCCTGCTCTTAAGAAGTATTGAGCCTCCCTCTATTTATCATAAAAATGTGTAATAATAGCAAAATTTTGTTTTCAGATGGAGGGTAGGGGGTCTCATTTACGAGCCAGCCTACCATGTTCATAAGGTTGTAGCAAAGTGACATTACCACTATGGCCACCACACTAGGGTTATGATCCATTGGATAGCTAGAATATCCTTGGAACATGAGGTCTCATCATGAGCCGACCTGATCACTTTTTCTACATCCTAGTGAATGACAGTGTGGTCATCTGGTTAGCATGCTAGCACACTGATCTCCTCTGTAGAACAACACTGTAACTCTCCATTTATAAATTGAGGATCTTGGCTCATATGGGTTAAAAAGAAACCCTGCTGAGGCTATGGACGCCTGCTAGCAGCAGAGGCTCTGCTTATGGTATTGAAGTTATATCTTATCGTCAATTATTACTATAATACCCTCTTCTTATTCTTTCTTTTTATTGGAGAAGTTATTTCCTTAATTTTTCCCCATTTTGAACCTTTACGCATGAGATATTGTTTTTCGATCAATCGCATCATTCTCGGCTAGAATACCGTCAGCAGAGCATCTTTTTGGCACATTGTTGTCCTTTTCTTTCTCGCATAACTTATCATCAATCCAAGCGTCTTATCTTTTATTCATAACTATCTTTACACACTCCGCTCTCATTATAACCATACCTCTTGCCGTCCTATCATTTATATGTGTACTCTATTTCATTTAATGTTGTATTGTTCTTCCCCTTGCCTTGCCGTCAGAACAGCCCTTTCCCTGTCTACTCGGTCATAGGTGACCTCTCTTTTTAGGGAGGGGGAGGATTCCCATTACACCTTTGCATGCATTGTATTTATTCCGCTTACTAGACTTGATATGTTGCTATGATATCCCATGATCAAATGGCATGTGGCAGTATGATAGTCTTAGAGTTAATATCATTAATTATCATGGAAATTCCACTTGACATTATGGAATTTAGTTGTTATGTCTACTTGTTGTTCTATTTTACCAAAGCAATTGTTGTTCTCTGCTGCGTTTTTGCTGTGTTAATCTTTGAAAATTGTAGAATGAATATTGGAAGAATTCGAGCATTATGGGTGGAAAATCGGTTCACCGAGAACCCTTGGTGTTGGAAATTTCTGACAGAGCCAAGGAAATTCTGGTGCGCGCAGGATGGATTTCATATTTCACCAAGCTTCATGCCCCTAGCAGTGAAATCGCTCTTGAATTTTTACAGCACTTACAAAATGGGCAGTCCATAGTAAAAGGTGTAAGAATAACAGTATTGGAAGTTGTGATAGCTGAGGTTTCTGGGTTGTCGGTAGAAGGAGCAACATGGCTAGAAAAACATGTAATGTTGCATGACGCAGTGGAGATTTTCAAAGACGCAGGTGAAGATCTAACCCGAAAAGGCAAGGGCATTCAACCATCCTCTCTGGGAGAACCATGGTGCAAATTGGCGAGTTTCGTCCAACAATACATTACTTGTGATGGTCGATGGGATGTGGTAAAACCATGACAACTTAAACTTTTAGCCATTTTAAAGCAAAAGCTTACTGTCAATTTGCCATTTTTCTTAAATTCATTGTTGCATGATATAGCTGATAGAGTAAGATGGGCTAAACATCCTGATACTGTAGTCAGTCATCATGGGTTGATCAGATTGATTGTTAGTCATAGTCTTGCTCAACAAGATTTAACTTGGGATAATTTTATAGCTCCACCAGAGATTAGGCCAGACCCTGTAGTCCAAAATTATGCAACCTTGGAAATTGAACAACAGAACCCTGTTCCGAAGAGGAAAAGAACTGCTCGTACAGTAACAAGACCTACTAAGTGCAGGCGTTCTGTGAAGTTGAATCCATTTCAAAGGACTTTTGTAGATCCTCAGGGTAGTGCCGAGCACTCGGCAGAGCCATCTAGTCCAAATGATGTACATGACTCTGAACCTAAACAGGAGGAAGAATGCAATTTTGAACCAGAACAGGAGGAAGAACATGATTTTGACCCAGAACAAAGGAAGGCACAATACTTTTCTCAAGATTATGGTGAACTAGAAAATGAAGCAGGGCCTTCTCAAACACCATCTATGAGCCCTCAAGATGATTTCTTGCAAGAATTTGAGGAAGGGATGGCCCAGGTTCTTGCAAATTTGAATGCATATATACAACTTGAAGGATTACTCGACCAAAGCCTGAACAAGTCTCAATCCACAAAGGATTCTAGTCACACAGAAATTTTGCCTTCCCCAGAAGCTGCAGACCGGGTTGAGGAAGTGGACACAGAAATAATTCATGAATCTGATAACCAGTCAGGTGACACGGTTATAGTGGAACATAGCCAAGACGAGCACCAAGATCCCTCAGACACAAAGGGTATTGATAAACCTGTTCCTATAGAGGATGCTTCTTAGAAGAAGCAAGTGGTTGAAATAAAGTTAAGAAAGTTGAAGAAGAAATACCAGAAGCTTCAGAAGATGGTTAAGTGGCTGCGTTGGAAATTAAAAGAAGCTGCAAATGGGGAAGCTCCGAGCATTATTCCTGAGTTAGTCACTGTGGCCGCACAGATAGAAGTATGTGAAGGTAAGGCAATAGGAACCTAGACTGAATCTATTTCTACTCAGACGGTAGCCACACAAACAAGATTTCATATAGATTTGATAGATATGGCTATTCAGACGGAGGGTTTATCCTCTCACAACAAAAGCACCCAGACAAAAGAAATATTCAATGATGCTCCATCAAGCAGTGATCCTATTCTTCTAGAGTTACAGGAGGAGCTGGTACAGGCCCAACTTGCTTTAGCGCAATGTAAGAAGGAGACGGTTCCTCTGCAAAAGTACCAGGAGCTGCAGAAGCAATTCAATGATTTGACCATAACTGAGGATGAAACTTTTGCTAAGTCAAGGCAAGAGGAAGAAAAGCTGAGGAAAGTAAAAGCCAAGCTAGATAAGGTTGTGGGTCAGATTGATGCTATTTTCTCTTTATATTTTGATGTCTTATCTTGCAGATCTCCTGCTACAAACTATGCTCTATTTTTGTTGGAAAGATATTTACTGTTGAAGATTAAAGCTGTTAAGGCCAGCAAGTCAGTTGAATTGAAGACAACCAAAGAATTCATAAAATGCTGTAAGGAGCATGGGATAAAAGTCCAATGTCTTCTCTGTGAACTTTATTTGCATAATTTTTTATTAGATGGGGAAGTGGATAACAATCCTAGCCCTTCTGTTGGGGACATTCAGTTCTAGGCCTTCATTTCCTTCGCAGTGAACCAACTTAAGTGGTCCAGGGCCTATAACACCTTTCAAAGGAAAGAACATGGACTGGATTTGTGGGTAAGGGGTGAGCCTACTCAACCCTTGCATTTTTTTTTTTAGATACAAGAGGTTCATGAAACAGGAGGGAGTAATTAAGAATCTAGGGCCTATACATAAAGAAATTGTGCAAGCAGGAAGGGCGTATTTCTTATCCATACAGGAAAGGTCCTTACTTGCATCCAAACAGAGATGGATAGTCTCCACCAATAGTGTCAAGAATAGAGAACCGTTTGGCTACAGGAATTTTAAAGCTGCCGCAGGCCGTTTTGTCACATACAGTAATATTATCTTGAGGGAAGGACCACATTGGCTAGGATGTCGATTTAGGAGCCCTGTTATTTGGTACCCTCCTGAAGGATACTGTTTTGATTATGAGCTGTCTAACGGTCATGAAGGGATAGCCTTTGCAAATTTAATACAAAAGCACGGTTTAGGTTGTATAAGGAAGAAGTCTTTCCTGCTTACTCGTTAACTGCATTACATAATAACTACTTATTTTCATGAGGACATGAAACAAGGTAAGCAGGGGAGTATGTTGGGCCATGCAACAGGTATAAATTTACCCTTGATTACATTATCTTTTTCCTCCTTTTTACACATTTGTGCCATGATGTAATAAAGTTTTGATATAATTTCGATAGAAAGTGAATGAAACCGCCTTTGATATGATTTGGCTATCAAAACTAACTTTCGTTGCTTTTTATGCAGAGATTAGCGAATGGGACAATTGTTGTTCAATCTATTGAACAACAAAGGCTAAACAAGGAGAAAAGAGTGCGTCTTGTGCGGTCAAGTTGAGAAGTGAATCAGAAGGATCAACGCAGGACAGAAGATTGTTCTGATAATAGAATTTGGTCGTGAATTCCTCAGGATCTCTTGATCTTGAGGAATCACAATTATCTCTTTTCCTCTTTGACTATAAGAGGGGAAAAACGAATAGAATAGAGCAACTTTTGCCTTTTTACTTCGGTTGTAATTTTAAGAGACAGAGCATTATTATGAAGAACACATCGTTA
Organism: Pinus tabuliformis; assembly: GCA_031772625.1. Classification (NCBI taxonomy): domain Eukaryota; kingdom Viridiplantae; phylum Streptophyta; class Pinopsida; order Pinales; family Pinaceae; genus Pinus; species Pinus tabuliformis. The sequence continues at coordinate 1,431,455,228 of CM062819.1, read as the reverse complement.
CTGTAATGACATTCGGAGTTAATGAGTAATATATAATTCGTGTTTCTGTTTTCTCGCGATATTCTGAGTAACTAGGCAGTAATCACTGGCAGCGTGGGCTTGGTCACTTGTGGATTTCACTGCTTTTCCCTGTGATATGCTTTTACCTTTTTACTGTAAGTCTAATTGATTTTTTTATAGTTTTACGATTGATCTACTTGATATATAAATCACCAGTGTTGAGTTTGTGCATTCCACGCATTATTTCTTATTTCTATTGATTGGTTTCATTTATTTATGTCGTAGATTGATTCAATTATTAGATAAGAGTTATTTCCTGTTAATTGAGAGCCAGAGTATTATCGGTTAGATAAGGTGTATTACTGTTATGCAGAAGTTTCTGTTCAGCTAAAAGAACTCTGTTACTGCTACAGTGCACTCGGTTGATGTGCTTATGGCCTGTAATTGCAATTAGGGCTTTTTTATTGAGATTGAGTATTGATGTTTGAATAATTTAATTTCTTTGAAGTTACAAGTTTGGTAGTTTATGGTTTGATCCATTTACTCTTTTATTGAAATCAAATAAGTTATCTTAAAGCATTACTTTATGTAGATACAACGATTTCCATCACCTGCACATACTGTGTACACCCTTGAAACAAAAAGACTTACCCAGGTCGATAATTAATGTGAGGCATTTAGGAGTTCTAAAAGACATCTTATATGCGCCCAACAATAATCATGATTCTTGAAATATTAAACATGTGAAATTATTCATGTGTTAAGAGTGCATTATGTTGCATCATAATGAGTCATGGATGCATCATCTTGGTGTCGCTTGTGCATCACATGAATCAAGGATGGTAAAGACATTATCCCAATGTTCTACAAAATTCATCCTAAGCAATTACATACCTAAGTTAATAGTTAGTATTAGTATATTTACATAGTTGAATGTAAATGTTTGAAGAAGTATATTGTGAGTGCCACTAAGTTGGGGCCGCACCTTCTAAGTGGTTTCCTATGACAAGAAAATTTTGCATACTATTCATCTCCGAGCAAGTTTTATAGTATGTCTAGTTAAGATGTGGATCCAAGATTTTACTAATTCACCCCTTCCCAACATATTTGTCTAATGAAATGTAGGTATTGAAATGGAAGTGGAATGTGGGAATACTAGACTAATGTCATAGCACATATATAAAAGAATTTTCTACATCCTTAAAAATGTTAGGGACATGGACTTTATCTCTAATTAAAGAAAATTTTCTACAGGGAGACATCTTGTGAAAAAGGTGTGGTACGTGTTGTACTCACTACAACACCACCCTAAAATTTTATTAAATTTTGGGTGCCCCTCTTGCTTTTCAAGGTTGAGCACATATGTTTATAACTTGAATCGGTTGGATTGTTCCAAGATCCAACTGTCATTAAACCCTATGGCTGCTCATAGCGTACATCTGACATCATTCATCATTGGTCCTTGGAATGCATTAGGGTTTGTGATGTAATTATTTTAACAATGTCTCCTTAAGCTCCACATTGCCCATGTTATCCAAATTATGGACGTACTCCTAGTCACCGGCCATATTACATCTCCACACCCATCCCTTAGTTTGTAGCCTCGACCTTGATTCATATTGCTTACGATTAATAAATTCATTAAAGTGTTTGAGTTTTGAATTGTTTTCGAATTTAACTATATCTTATCCCATCAATGCAATTTATACAATTTATGACACTTTAATTTTGACTTTATATTTATATCATTACATATATATTCCTCAAGTGTATTTGTTTTATTTGCATGCCTTCACATGGAAGGCGTTATTATTTATTATTGGAAACTAAATAAAATTGCTTTTATTTCATTTTATTTCTAAGAAGCTAAGTGAAGTGGCTTGCATACACATTAACAGATGCAGGGGCATACATTAAAGAAATGCACTGAAATGACACCACTCAAGTCTTACGAAGGAAGTTTAATTCTTCCATGTGAACTTCACGTTGTTTTCCAAAGCATGGTATCATTTGTTGAAAATACAATTCCAAGGATAAAGCTAAAGTTTCCAAGAGCACGATATTCAATATGTTATTTTATGGTGGTCGTTGGGATTAAAATTATGCACCTACACATCTTTTGATAAATGAAATGGAGGCCTGGGTTAACTTTATAATTGGTATTAACCAGACAGACGTGCACATAATTCAGAGGCCCTTAAACATAACCATTTCATAGACCATATAAGTCATGTTTCAAGAAGGGCTCATTAAAGAAACTTGACAAACGCGAGCTTTAGTTTTATTGAGAAGGCATTCACCCCATGCGATGATGTAATTGAAGCTTGGCCCCAATGCAACACTACGTATTTCAATTGTGCAAAATAACCATACGGGGAAACTAAGTGATTGCGCGCAGGGAATATGGTATCGATTAGAGGAGTCACATATGTTGTGAGTTGGTTATGCGATGTTAGCAATTAATCTTGGAAAAATAGAGAAGACAAAGTATGAATTCACACATAAAACACGAGTTGCGGCTCTTCTATTGATCACACAAAACATGATGCTTACAATGAACTCGGTGAAGGGTATTATCCTTTTCCAACTAGTGACTTGCCAAAAATATTTTGACATGCAACTACATGCAATGACACACTAGAAGTCATCTATCACTTGACTTGACTCAACACTCGAACACTCAATCACTCAATCACTCATTTAATTGACTTTCTAAGTTTTAGCTAACTCCACATGCGGGAGTAATTACAATTTCTAACACTCCCCCTTAATTACGACCGTATGACTCAACATGACTCAACTATGCCTGCTAGGCTTACAATAGAAATTGACTCAATTATCACTCAAACATGCCTGTTGGTCTATGTCTCAGCTAGGCTTACAATGACTCAAGACTTTCACAATTTTGCATTTTCTTTTTCTCTTCTTCCAAATTTTAAATCCTCGAAATTGCTTCATTCTTTGTTGCGCTTTCTTATTGTAGGCTCCATATTCCTTTACTTCTTGTTGTTGCAATTTTTCTGACTTTTCTTGAATTTGTGTTGAAACACACTCTCATCTTGTCTACTACACCTCCCCCTTCAAACATTTGTTCAACCATGGATTGTTGCCATAACATTGTATCTTCAAAATTGGTTTCAATGCATTCATCTGTCTTCCATATCATTCTTTTCACTTTCATCATCATGTATTGCTGCTTTTTTCTTGTAATCTGCATACTCAAGATCATTATTCACCATTTCACTCAATTCTTTTATTCCAGCGGCTGCTTTAAGACTCGTTTCAATTTGTTCTATTGGTTTCTGAATTCATTCTTCAATGAATTTCAAATCTGCATCAAATTTATTAACAATCTTGCTTTCGACTTCTGCTCCCATGCTATTTTGAATACCTGCATATTAAAAAAACAATCTTAAAAACATCTTTAATATGACTATCTTCAGTGAGAGCTTCTTGCTCTACATCTGCCTTCTTTTCAACTGCATGGAGGTTGTCTTCCACTGTTATGTTGTTAATGGCTATTCTCATAAAAAACTCTTCAATCACTTTATCATGTTCTTGAGCATCAACTGCTGCTATATGACATACTGCTTCATGATCAGTTCCAACTGCTTCATATCTTGCTGCTATAGTGGCAGCTTCAACCTTCAATGTTTCATCAAAAATTGCACTTACCATATTGTCACAATCAATCCATGTTTCAAAAAAGAAACTACACATATCATCAATATAATGTTCATCTACACTATGGTGGGATATCTGAGTTTGCATGTGCTCATTGTCAATTTCATTGACAATTTCAACTTCACCAAATCCATCAACTGCGGCTAGATTCACCAATTTACATCTCATTTTGTAGTCATCATCCACATGTGTCTCACCACAGTGGGATTTACCATCTGTATCATCCACGTTACAGTGGAGTCTTTGAGCATTTATATGCTCTTGCTTTGTTTCACACATAGAGGCTGTTGCTTGTCTCTCTGCAATCTTTGTTGCATTTTCTTCTTCCATATGCATGCTTGCATAATTAGTTTCAATTTTATGATCTTGACAACCATCATCCGCTTTTGAGTGGAATTCTCCAAACATTGTTTTCCTCTCAGAGTCTTGCTCATCTATGCTCAGATCTTTGCTTGTGACATAACCTGTTGTTGCATGTCACTCCCCCTTGCACCAAACTCTGCTTTCAAGAACTTCAATGCTTCCTTGGAAGTTGTAGCTTTTGCTACCTTGCACAAACACTTCTCATCCAATGCATGTTTTATAAAATTAAATGCTAAAGCATCACATACTTCATCATATGGGTTATTAGCCCTGTACTCAATTAACTCTTTAGCTCTAAGAAAAGTCGGCATCTTGATAACCCAATGATCAAAATATTTACCTGTAAATATAGGAGGTGGTAGCAAATTAGAGCTACACCAATCACTCTCAATTTCTTTTTTGTCTTCTGCTAGACTTTTAAGTTCTTCGGCTACGGCCTGAACCTCTCTAACCATGGCAACAATCTTTGCCTCTTCTTTTCGATTCCTTTTCTTAGTCTTCCTTCCATTGTTCCTTTTCTGTATCACTGAGAGCTTGTTTTTCTGCGTCATTCTTAAGTCTTGAAAACCCAAATTGGACATAATCCCAAACATCATGTGCCGGCAACGTGGTCGCCATCTTAATGGCCCACACATCATAATCTTTCCCTGTAAACAGTAGGAATTGGGGCTGGAAATTCGAGAAAGCCATCTTTTTACATAAAACTTCTCTTCAAAAAACGTTAAATTTCTCCTCTGTAAAACCCTTTTTAAAAAAATACCCCTTTCAATAAAACCCTAAAATTTTTTAAAACTTAAAGAAAAACACTTTTTCCAAAAAAAACCCTTTTGAAAAAACTCTTAATTATTTTTTTATATATAAAAAAAAATTCTTTAAAAAATTCTTTACATATAGAAAAAACAAAACCTTTAATTTTCAAATGCGCACGAGAATGTCTTGCACACATGGATTTTAAAAAATATATCTCCTTGTCATTTCTTGATATCTTGTCCACGCACTTTCTGGTTGACTTCTCGTGCCTTCCTTTGACCTGGTACGCTAACTTCTTTGCAAACTTGGCTTCGGTGGCTAACTCGGCACCGACTTTTGATGACTGCTATATTTCCCTTTAAAACAATCTTTTGAATTTTTTTCGGATCTCTTCTCTGCATGCTCGCTTCGGATTCCGATGCGGATGCAGTGATTGTGGTTGACGCACTTACGGTTTCAGCTGGCGGTGTCTAGGGCTGCGACCCTCCCTCTATTCAGAATAATTTGACAAGCTACGACTTGTTGCTCAACAACTGACATGCTACGACTTATCGCTCAACGACTACGCTGAAACTTTCGACCCAATTTGACAAGCTACGACTTGTTGCTCAACAACTTTGTTGACATGCTACGACTTATCGCTCAACGACTACGCTGAAACTTTCGACCCAATTTGACAAGCTACGACTTGTTGCTCAACAACTGACATGCTACGACTTATCGCTCAACGACTACTCTGAAACTTTCGACCCTTTACTTGAGAATCTGCACGTTGCCGCTACAGAATTTCTGATGGTTATTTTCTGGTTTTGATGCTAATTTTTTGGAAAGGTCAAGGAGACAAAGCATAAATAAACACATAAAATATGAGCTGTGGCTTTTCTATTGATCACACAAAACATGATGCTTACAATGAATTTGGTGAAGGGTATTTATCATTTTCCAATTAGCCACTTGCTTCAAATATCTTGACATGCAACCACGCACACACTAAAAGTCATCTATCACTTAACTTGACTCAATCACTCATTTAACTGACTTTCTAAGTTTTAGGTAACTCCACATGCGAGAGTAATTACTATTTCTAACAACCAAAACCCTTCCAACCAAAACCCTATAAAACTCTTTGGTAGAATGTGATGACAAGGTGGCGTTGCACATTATTATGCCATAGAAATTTGACCACGTTGTGTTGTCTCCGTGATTGCAAACTTATCGGCGCATGAAGAATTGCCAAATGTCGAAGGCGTTGTATTGCATTCTCAAGAAACAAGGGAAACCTATGACCCACGTTGTGTTGTCTCCGTGATTGCAAACTTATCGGCGCATGAAGAATTGCCAAATGTCGAAGGCCTTGTATTGCATTCTCAAGAAACAAGGGAAACCAAACAAAATGCAAGTTACAAAAGCTTTCTGCAGTGCAATAATGTGACCACACATGACCTCAGCTTGGGCAAAGTTATGAGGCAATACAAACACATGAATAGTGCACGAGCATATGTATTAGCATCGCCATGAATTGGGACGTAAGTCCGGGTTGCGTTGGAACTGTACATCACAAATGCATTATCAAAGCATGCTCTAATAATAAGAGAGGTTAAGTATGTCTTACGTCATTTCAAGACATAATCATTACAACCCACAAGCGATAAAAAAAAATTGGTGTTGTTTGACACATAGGGGATACTAAAATGAATTGATATAATATTTTATTGTTTTATGGGATTATTAGTTTTTTGTTTTTCATCTTTTGTGATTCAATCTTTTTCTTATTCAAATTGATGATATTAATGATGAGTTGGCCCAACCTTCTCATAATCTCCTTGTTGAAAAGACAATGCCAAGGCACTGATGCTAACATATTCCCATAACTTTCTTTGATGTCTTTGAACGCATCACATTCCAAAATGACAAATGAAATGTTTTTCCGATTCCACTACCCCAGACATGCAAAATGTGCACACCCGTTCTTTCCAAACTTCTTTGGGTCTTTTCCATCATCTTGTTTCACATTGAAATTGATGCAAGTTGGTTCTTAGTTGAGCAATAAGAACCTTTGACCTGCATAGAATGCTAGCTCAAATGTACTCTTTTTGTTGGAGATAGCATCTAGGGTTGAATTTCTCAACGTAGTACTTCTTCTTTCTACCCAACTCTTTTCCCCATACACGTTTACAAACTTCTCCATAACAAAATTCATTAGCTCCTTGCTATTTGTGGGACAAACATTGAAGTAGATATTCCATTTTTGCATCCATGTGTAGTTTTGCCTCATCTATGTTTTCTTTCTTTCACTCATGCTTTCATTGAAAATAACATTAGGCCATCTACCTACTCCCATTTGCTCAATTCTTTTTAGATCTCTTATGAGTTGTACCATAGCAATTGCTTTGATGAGAGTTGCTCTTGTTTCACTCAACATTATCTCATAAGGAACCAAACTTTTCATTTTGAACTTGCTCATGATTAAGCGTTTTTGGATTTTCTCAATTTGTTTCCATTTTGAGACGGGGTTGTTGCTAGCCCACAATTCACACCCATGTAGCATCAATGGACAAACTAGGAGTCCAAAAAGCAATTCAATCATTTTCCAATCCCATAAGTCTACCTCTCTACATCTGTTTTGAAGAACATATAATGCTTTCTACCATCCTAAAATTCTCTTCTTTTTGCAGTCCTCCCAATTAAGCTTGTTGTTGAAATCAATCCCGAGGTACTTATACTCATTTACTTCTTCAAGAATGTTGCCTTCAAAGAAGAACATATCTTGGCTTTGCTTCCTTTTATTGGAGAAATTCATTATTTTGGTCTTGTTAGTATTGACTTGCCTCTACACTGCTCTACAAAAATGCTCAAGAAAATATAGGTGCATCTGTAACCTATGGGTCGATTTAGCGATCAATACAAGATTATTAGCATATAAAATAAGCTTTATCACAAACTCTCCCAACCGAACACCATCTCCACCTTGCATATTTAACCACTCTTCTAGTTTATCAATATGTAAACCAAAAAGAGTAAGGGATAAAGTGCAGCCTTGCTTGACTCCAATTTCACTTCTAAAGCTTTCTGAAATGCCCATTAAAGTTCTAATTTTGGCTTTCACCTCTTCATAAAGCCTATGGACAATGGCTCTATATTGCGAAGGAATTTCAAGTTCTTCCATTCTACGCCACAAATTATCTCTAGGGACTGTGTCAAATGCCTTTTTGAAGTCAACAAAGCAACAAAATACTTTTTCGTTCCCCCAAACCTTTTCAATAATGTGTCTCAGCGTGATACCATGGTCCATTGTAGAATGTTTCTTCCTAAACCTCGCTTGTCCTTTTGCCCTCCTATATTTTACTTCTGCCCACCCACTTATTCTATTTTCTACCATGCTGCTGAAAATCTTTGTAAACACATGATTGATCATAATGGTTATATAATTGAAAGGATTATTAGTGTATCCACTTTTAGAAAGGGGTATTGCTAACTAGTTGTCCAGTCTCTTGGGAATCCTTGTCGAATGATGTTGTTGAATATTTCCATGATTTGAGGTGCAAGAGTGTTCATTCCCCATTTTAGATACTCTGCTTGAAGTTCAACCAACTCCTTTGCCTTTCCTAACGTGAAAATATTTGTAGTTGCGTTGATCCTGGGGGGAGGCTCAGCGTTTTATTTTTTCTCATAGAGTTGTCTTACATATTCAAACCATTGATTGATTGTGATATTATTTTTGATTTGTTTCTTCCTTGGTTGAAGTTCTTGCCATAAAAGCTTTGGGTTATTCTTGCCTAGATATATTAACTCTTCTCGTCTTGTTTGCATGAACTCATATTTTTTCCTTTTTAAAATCTGCTTATATAACTTTACAATCATCTTCTCCTTGCCTACGTTTTTCAAGGTTCTACTTGCCATTTTACATTCATCATCAAACAAAGGATTTATAGGAAAACAATTTGATTCTGATTCCCTATTTTTTGGTTTTTTGCACTTCTGAAGTGCACTTTGAATTATATTTGTTAACTCATGACTGTTGAAGCTTTGGAAACTGGTTTTCTCCTTTTGAATTAATGTCCCTAGCATTATCTTGAAGATAGTACAATTTTCTTGTGTTGGAAGAATTTTTCCCCTTGATAGTGATTTCCAAGAACATTGGGTTTTCCTCCTATGTTGTGTTTCTTATAACCATGATAATTTTACATAGATTGGGTCATTCTCTGATTTTAAGTCCCAAATATGCTCTCCAATCTTAACTTTGTCTATCTTTTCTATTAAACATTGTGAACAAATCACATAGTCAACGACACTTGCCCCATTGTATGGGTTGCAAGTGAAGTTACCAAACCATTTCCATCTATCTGGACCATTGCAAATAATTAAGTTGAAAGCACCAGACAATGTAAGCAACTCCTCTCCAAAATGATTTCTAAATTTGTTATCTTCTAGACATCTCAACCATTGGGGATTCTCCTCTTCAATGAGCCAAATAGGATTGTGATCCTCTTTGCAACAAAGAATATTAGTTTGTTGATTTGATGTTCTAGCGTTGAAATCTCCCACTAAAAGAACTTCTCTTTGCTGAGAATACACAACAATAATCTTGCTTTAAGGTTGCATACCGATCCTTGTTGTGTAGCCCCTTATTTTTGTAAGTGTTTGAGACTTGAGGGGCAAAATAGCATGTTGCAGTTCTTATGTGATTCTCATTCTCTGGTATTTTGAACCATAAATATTGTTTATTTGCATCTTTTTTCATTAATTGAATGTGACGACTTCTTTTTCTTTCACTAAAACAAGTATTCCCCCATACCCTTTGCCATTTTATGTTGCCTTGTTTCAAACTGCTAACTTCAAATAACCATCATGTTCATGAGTTTCCGTGAGACAAATTATGTCTCTACCTTCCACAATAGGCCCTACTAGGAGGCAAAGATGTGTTAAATAAGCAAAGCCATGTCTCATTGGCCCATAACGCAATTCCATGGGGTAGTCCTGGCCACCCTTGATCCCTGTAGATGCACCATGTGCCCACCCCATATACTCTCATTATGATAGCACTTGGCGCATCCATAGGCTATTGATTCACCTTATGGATGCACAATGCACCCAAGTAGAGTCTATAAACTATGCAAAATTGAAAATGTTGAAGGAGCATATATGAGATTACATCTAAAGATTGAGCTTACCACTAGGGAAGATCCATTCAAAGTGTGTGCATAGTAGTAGCAATACTATGAAAGTTGCTCAACAAACAAATTGGAATGATGTGATGGTTATAAGCTCGTGAGACCAAGGAAGATACAGGTTCATTTAAAAGTCACAACTCCGAGAACAATCAAATTTGAGTTATCAAAGATTGTGCGAAGGAATGTATGCAAATGATGCATTTAAGAGTGCAATGAAAATATGGTAAATTAACGATGGAAGAATGTGTATTATATGGCATTTAGCAAGTCGAAATAACCGTCGCACTTGGGAAGAGGATATTAATGTTGGAGGGGTCCAGAGGCATAGATAATACATTGAAAACATGTTGAAGTGGGACACCTTAGAATCGAAAGTGCAACCATGTGCCATGAAGACCAAGCATTTGGAAAATAATATAGAGTTGTACATGAGCCATAAAATTAGCAGCATTGATAACTATGCCACAAACGTGAAAGAAAATGAGATGAGCAATTTGTTACATCAATATTATAGGGGCTATGAATTTTTCCTTGCTTTTCAATGTCAATTATCTTAATCAATTATGGTTTATGATAAATTACTTCTTATCCTATTAGGAACATTTTTTTATTTATTCTAATTTGTTGCTATGTGTCTACAGGATTGGGATTGCGATGTCGTGGAAGCGTGGATAGAGTTGGTGATAATTGTTGAATAGTCAACCCAAAGCCAAAGTGACTTTGGAAATAACAAAGACATGGTCAAGTTACCACCTCTAAAGCACAATGAATTTCTTATTATTATTATTATTTTGTCACCAATGACAAAATATTGAACCATGGGAAAAGACAAAAGAAGAAAAACCAAAAGTCACTTGGAAGCCCAAAGATCACTTAGAAGTCAAAGAGCCATCTGGAAGTTGAAGGGTCATGAGGGAAGACCAAGAGTCATAGGGGAAGGTGAAAGGTCACCTCTCGACTTCTATAAATGTACTCTCATTCTACATACAAAAGGACTTTTAGCACTTGAGCTAGGCTAGACATAGGATTGCCATTTTGTGCTTGAGGAGTTAAAAGCCTTGGCTCTTGGTAGCTTATAGGTGGAGGGAATGTGAGGCTAGTGTGATGTCATGAAGATGGTATGAACTGCTCTCATCTCACTATTGGGTTTTGATGAGCTTGTTTACATGTACTTGAATTTGCGACAATGTTAATGAGAAGCTTCATTTTCTACATTGATTCCCATACATGTTAATGGCATTTGTAATGGTTATTCATACTCTTGTTGTTTATGTATGCAGTTTACACATTTATTTCATGTTTATGAACTATTTCATTTCATGCTGCTAGTATGTAGGCTTTGAATCTTTGCTTTCAATTCCATGTTAATGTTGGGGATTAATTGTGAATTACTTTTCTTTTTGTTTCTAACATTCTTTCACTTGTGTATGTCTTAATCAGTCTCAACTATTTGATTCTTCCTTAGGCATACTTCTTCTCATTATGTTGTTGTTATGTTCTTGTATCATGTTCTTCAAGTCATCAATGGAGAGTTGATTTTGTTACCATGTTTCAGACATAATCCACTTAAACTCACACTTATCTCTACAATTGATTTCCAAGAGCAAAACATACACATACAATGGCAGCCGAGCCTACTTTCCAGATGGGGCTCCTACACCAAACAATGTAAGGTCTGGTTGGGACTTCACATTGGGTAGACCCCCTGTATGTTGGTGGTTTCCAACACTGTCAACAACATTCAATATGCTACTCTATATATTAAAGAATAAATTGAAGAATTACTAGGATAACGTGTTGGTGAAGGTAAGATCCAAAGACATAGACCGAAGATGAGGAAGTGTTAAGGGGGGAGGTAGTTTCAAAGAAGCACAATATTGTTGTTAGAATGTAGTTGATGATACAAAACTAGATCTACAAGAGAGGGAAAATGGGGTGGGCGTGAAATCTAAAAAAATCCCTATAATATTGCTAAAATATGGTACACTTGGTGGACATTGAGCCAGTAGAACCAATATTGAATATAATAAGCAATAGTTGGACATTTTTATGGGTTTCACACTAAGAGAGGTTTGGGTGGGGACTATACTAGAATGGAATCAAATCTAAGTTAGATGATGCGTTGGGTGGGAGAGTGGTATCCAAGAAACACAATTCTATTGAATGTTTGGAAGGATCTAAGCTAAAGAACCAAATTCAAGTGGAAGGTATACCTAGATGAAAACCTCTGATACACAATGATGATGAGCAAAATAGAGTTTACAATTAAACACAACAACAATAAGAAATGAATGTGATATAAGAACTAATTGCCAAAATTTATTCATCTCATGAAAGGTGTCTTTGTTGTTTTATAAATTGTCCATAAATTAACTATTTAACTAGTTGCATGTGGTTCAAAGGATACAAGAAAAAATAAACTAAGTGCCCATTGGATTTCATATGCAAGCAACTCAAAGGTCAAAATATGCAACTAACTACACATGAAATATGATAAGTATATGGAAATTCCATCTTAAGAGTGATGCAGTGGTTGAAGCACATCCTTAACGGGGGTCACCACTGATGAGGCATCCTTGTTGGGAGGTGTGCCCTCATGTACACACATGAAATTGACAAGTATAAGAGAAAGGAATACACATTAAAAGAAATGACAAATTACACGAACCAATATAAGGGATTAAATCTTGGTTTTTGTGTGGGGTAACAAAATAATATTACCTTATCAACAAAGAGTCATGTTAATATATATTTTTAAAATTTAAAGTTGTGACCTTGCTAGGTTTGTATGATCATCAACTACATGTATCACTAGGAATATACCTGGCTAACATGTTTTTAAAAAGCCAAGCCAAGCACTTTCAACAATGCAACATGTCAGAGTACTAACATCACCATAGGCGATATTGCATCATCACCACATATATGCAAATTCAACCTAAAAATCTAGCACTTCAACATCAAATAAACAAACACTTCAAAGCATTGAACAAGTATGCCCTAAGAAAGGTATTGATGTCATTACCTTATAGTATAGCATAAAGTTTAAAGATTGCGTTGATGTTGTTTTCTACATCAAACTTCTAAATTTTTAGAATTATTTCAATATCATTGCATGTACGTTGAATTCAAGTATTATCATGCCATAATGTTGAACAAAATCCATGCATAATCAATATTGTTTTTCTTGATATTATGTTATGAGCATCACTATCTAGTAATAATTGTACAATGCCCATGCATAAAACATAATGTTGTTATTGAAATTGTGCTTTAAAAGTAGTATTGTGGCACATTGTAGGATATCATGAAGACTTGGATATTACTTAAAAATTATTGTCTACATTTAACATTTTAATTTTTAATAACATTTCACCCATGAGGTGTAGATCAATTGGTTCGTGTGGGGCTTAGACCCCACCAGGTCACAAGTTCAAATCTCATAGGTAGGAGTTGAGCATGAGAGCCACCTTTGAGAGAATTAAACTATCCCAAGGGGCATCCAAGCTCCACCGTCTTGGTGATAGCAACGCACTAGTAAGCAATTGTTCTTCCATCCAACATTGGGGTTGGGCTCACTCTAGTCTAAAAATGTAGTCAAAGGAACTTAGCTCAAGTGGTATGCCACACATTTCGTGTCCCCAGCTGTGTGGGTTCAAGTCTCTTGAGACATGCTATAAGTTGGCCCTTGTGGCATTTATGAAATTGTTGTTCCACCTAGTGAAATAATGGCCACCATATGTACGAAGTTACTGATTCCACTAAGTGGAATGTACTCATTTCTGTTAAATAAATTGAATAACATTTCAATATTGGTAATAGGTAGCGAACTTCAAAGTTGTATATATAAGCTAATATGTGAGCATGAGAGACATTTCAATTGTTTGATATATATATATATATATATATATATCTTACCCGGGTTTACATTGAAGTAGTGTTTACATTGAATTTTATTATTATTTTTAAATTTCACGTGTGAACTTAGTTTTGAGTGAGATATTACTAGATGACATCAACAAAGCTCTATGTTTGATATGGACACAATTCCAAGTGTATCTATGATTCAAATTCACTAGGTCTACAATGGTTGTGACACCATCAAGTCACTATAGTGAGTAATATATTGTTAAATATATTTTATCCTTGTTAAATTTAAGATTTAAATCTACACTAACAATTTAATTGTGTACCAAAACATAAATCATTCAAAGTATATGCATATTTTCTTGAGTAATGTGAAAGCCATAGAATTAATAAAATAATAATAATAATTAAGTATTAATAGGTTTTCCCTTGACTAATATGTAGAATATGGATGTCTTAATCTACTTTCAAGCTTATTAACTCATTATATATAGATTTATAAATTTAATATTTTTAAATGAAATGGGAACTGAGATATTATTAATAATATTTTATTAATTTTTAAGTTTCATGATTCAATGACCAAATATTTTATTATTTTTTAAATCTCATGATTCAATGACCAACTAACATCAATAGAACTCTAACTTGATGTGGAAACAACTCCAAGTATCTCCATGCTTTAGATCTATCAAAACAATGAGGGTTCTTGCACCATCAAATGACTACATAAAATATGCAAATATATTGTTAAATGTTTCTTTGGAAATTCAATTTTAGACTTTAATCTATATTAAATTCAAATTTATAGTAAAATTTGAATTATTCTTCATCCACAAAGATAACATGTCAAGGGGCATTCCAATATTTTTAGTATCTAATATCACTTATACCTATTAATGTGTATAATATTGCTAATACTAATTCACTTTTGTTAATATTTGATTCAAAGCCACACAATAATTTTCACTTTCCCTTAAATATTATGTGCATGGCAATACAACAAAGATGTTTTAACAAAGATGTTTCGTCCATAAAAGATAACATATTAAGAGACTTTCATCCACAAAGATAGCATATTAAGAGACTTTCTAATATTGTTAGTATCCAATATCACTTATACCTATTATATACTAAATATCACTTATACCTATTAATGTATATAATATTGCTAATACTAATTCACTTTTGTTAATATTTGATTCGAAGCCACACAATAATTTTCACTTTCCCTTCACTACTATGTGCATGGCTATACAACAAAGATGTTTTAACCGTTGATAAAATTATTTTCTTTGATTTAATTGTTAAATAGTATTGTCTTTTAATGTCACTTATCCATTCCAAATGGAATTACACGTCTTTTACACTAGATTATAAAAATTAAATTAAATTTTTCATTTTTTAATTTAGATGTATAAACAAAAATGTTACAGTGAATTGTAAAATGCATCTCGTTGTCTTGGTGAAATCAACCAACAATTTTTTTTGTTTCATCCCAAGAGGCCAATAAAAAATTGCCCTTAAGCATCTTGAGTCTTGACCACATTCTGTTATGCTGAACTTATTGATTTAACTTGTCTAAAATTCAATATCCATGCCCTCTACCGACTGCACCTTTTGTAAGCATGCAACTGATAGTCAGGTTCACTCTCGTGCATTAAGAAGCTCGATCTTCATACGTGTTAAAAACAGTAAGACAAAATTTGAATTTGATCTTAACGAGAGGTACCGTCCATCCATATTGAACATCTCTCTCAAACAAAGATATAAAATCGCTACCAGCAGCCTTTAGTCATAGCCCTTTGAAGTAACGGAGATGATCTTCAAATATTTCAGCTTGTCTTATCTTTTTAACTGATCCATCATCTTCTACCTGCAAAATATCCCCGACTCACTTTTATCCCAGGAAATGAGTGCCAACAAGATAAGTGATGATATTCTCGGATGCAAAAACATAAAATTTCTCACAAAATTTTTCTTACCCAGTATTCTGGTGGTCGTGATTTCAAGTTGTAACATGATGCCATACTCATACAGTACGCTCCTGCATCATGAATTACTAATCCTGCTCCCTGTAAAAGGCTAAGCCAGCAGAGTTATACTTCTGTAAATGTTTCTCAAAATAATAATCAAGAAATATGAAGTACTTATTACTTGCAGAGCAATCATTTCCCTGAGATCAGAAGAAATAACACCATATACATTCAGCAATCAGGACCCACCTTCACTGGAGTTGGCAGTTCCCTATCTTTTCCTAAAAAGTCCGCAGACTCGCAGACAGGGCCAACAACATCAAAAGTTGAAATTTGTGAATCCGGCAAAGGTGGAGAAACTAGCTCAATATGCTGTTGAAACAAAACAAATTAGCTGACAATATCCTGGAGCCAGGGGAAGTAGAACGGAGTGCAAAATAAGTTATGAAAAGTTCCTAATTGCAAGAATATCTAAACTTGCATGCAGTCAACAGTCTTTGGTTTAAAAAAAAATACCACAGACAGATGACACTGAGTTTTGAAACATCTGAGAAATCACTATCTAGCTTAGTGAATCATATTCCATAAAATTAATTTCTATCAAAAAAATCTGAGCAAGGCACCGACTTGGTAAGCTCCATATAAGCTAGGACGAATCAGTTCTGCCATGCTGCCATCAATGACAATGAAGTTCTTGTTACCATTTGACTTAACCCCGATAACTCGGTTCACAAGAGCACAGGTGTTTGCAACAAGGGACCTCCCAGGTTCAACAATAAGTGTAACATTTTGAGACGAGACTAATTCCCGCACCTGAAAGAAATGCCAAATAGTCTGGATCAGATACATCTAGAAAAATACAAGGAAACAGAGACTGTAATAGACACTGTTTAGCTAGTTAAATCTGTATGATATCAACGCAATCTGTAGAAAGTGTTTTTAAATATGTTTTGAATTTGACAAGAATCTTACAGTATTAATAAGATCCATTGGTGTAGGCAGTGTTGCACCAGAGTGGCTGTAATCAATTCCCAAACCTCCTCCAATGTTTAAATATTTAATATCAAAGCCTTCGGCTCGTATTTGATCAATGAACTGGACCATTGAAGTTGTTGCCTCCCTAAAAACGTCAACCTGCAGAAAACTACACAATGTAAAGACGGAAATTCAAGCAAATAAACTGTAATTTAATATCTACTGCGCTGAAACAAAATAACAATTAACAAGGCACTTTATCACATGCCCTGAAACGTAAGAAATAAAGCAGTATGCCATTTTTCACAGTGCCAATGTCAACATCAGATGCTATGTAAAGCAGTATGCCATTTTTCACAGTGCCAATGTCAACATCAGATGCTATGTTTAGATGCGGTTTCAAAATCAGCATAGCAGTAAACCAAACTCTAATGCAATTTTTCACCCACTTAGATTATCTGACCACGCCCATTTGCATTACTTGAAAGGATAATATAACCCACCTTCAGATTATAAACTATTAAAATTAGGCATATCGTGTTTGCCTTCAAAAAGAGAATCTTACGTTGTTTTGATGCTCAATTATGTCAAAACTCTTCAATATCATCCACTGCAGAATATTACACTCAAACATTAATTCCTACAAGTATTGTTTCATGAGACGTTTTATCGTCTTAGTGAATATACAGAATATTGCCCGTTGGCAATGTCAGGAAATATGAAAAAATGATTGGAAACTGAGAAAAATAATTAAAATAACCATAAAAAGTAAGAATACTTTCTGTAAAGATCACAACATCTAGATCTTAGCATCAAGTTAAGTAGACAATGAGATAATCATAAAGAGTAAGAATACTTTCTAAAAAATCACATCATCTAGATCTTGGCATCAAGTAGGGAATAAATATCTAAAAATAAAAGTAAAAATAATATTTAGGTCAAACCTAAATATTAAAATCAATAAAACAATTAATAAAATCAATATATTAATATAATAAAATAAAATTAATATTTGAGTCAAACTTAAATAATTAAAACAATTAATTCTAAAAACTTAAAAATAATAAATGATCAAACTTATATATATTAATTAATTAAATTAAATAAATAAACCAACAATGAAGAAAATAAATTAATCATTTAGTTTATTAGTAGTCAAGATAAAAATACAAATAAATAATAAAAATTAAGAAATTAGAAATATATCTATATATATAGATGAAATAAATAAAAACTTAAGAAAAAATGGTAGGGATCCAACAAGTGCTAATTTTCCAGCCATCATCTTTATTCAGATTGCTTGGCCTCCTTTCAATCTCCATAGCTTCCCCAAACTTGCAGTCATAAAACTGATCTATCTTAGTAATGACTCGGACGTCTTCAATGCGGATATGGCGTTTTCTCTTTTCTGCATGTTCTGCGAACGCTGAGCGGATCCTCCCATGTTTGATGTTTGCCACATGTTCTTGAATCCTTTGATTTATTGAGCGGCCAATTTCATCAACAAATTGGAAAATAATAATTTTTCCAATTTTTTAAACATCTAAGGCAGCAACAATATCAAACAAACACATTGCTACACAAAAATGAAAATAAAACTGATATATAAAATGTATAAGATATCCAGTAGTACAATACACATCGATACTAGAATATGATTAATTTGCCTTGAGTCATAAGCAGTGAAACACAACCCTTATAAGACCCTTCAAGGCTCATGGGTCTTGACAAGTCATATGCTGAAACGAGTCACTCTCATCAAACCCACGCATAAGACCCTTACCCGCGCTGACTCGCAAAAGCCCCGTTGCAAACTCGTATGGACCCATATAAGACCCGTCCCTGGCAGCGAATTTCAATTTCTTTTTTATTTTTCTGTTTTTTTAGATCAAGGGAAGGGAAAGGGAAAATGGAGGGAGTCTGTGTTTTGTTGAGTCTTATACGAGTCATTCATGATTCTGATACAAATCACTGAGTCAATATCTAGACGAGTTGTATACGAGTACGAGTCGTGCAACATTGGTCGTAAGTAGAAAATCACATTCACATGTATCTTTTGAGATGAATCATCACGAGATATCTAAATACTACAATGATAATGAACTAAGGAATCAATAATTCCCTCTACCTTTTTTATGGGAAAATGTCACCTCTCTGGAAACAGTCAATCAACGTGTTGATGTTGAACTTAAGATGGAAGGTAAAACTATCGAATCTGAGGTAGAACATGTTGGGGCTAAGATAAAAGCAGAAATGGGATATCTTTTGACACTTCCCCTATCTGCTTGTGTCTATATAGGTGGTGGTTGCAATACACTCTCAATTTCCTCCTCCAAATGTGTCTCTATTGGAAGTGAAACATCATCCTCCAATTCCCTCTCCTCCAACACCTTGGCATCATGCTCCAACCACTCTAAGTGCCTCCTCCATGACAGTGAAACATCATCCTCCAATTCCCTCTCCTCCAACACCTTGGCATCATGCTCCAACCACTCTAAGTGCCTCCTCCATGACAGGCCTCTCAGTATCCAACTCCATGGACTTGTGGTGTCAATCATATCCAATGAAATGGCATCTGCCTCAGGTGTTTTATCAATTTGATTCACCCACAACCTAAGAATGTGGGAGACATAAACCATGCATTAAGGTAGTGGAAATCTAACCTATATGAGGGTCATTTTGTAATTAAATGATAATAACCCATGTGCATAAATTAAATTCATGAAATTATCAAAAATTAAAATTTTAATTTGAGCATTTCTAACTTGTTATTTCAACTCTGGTCGAGCAATTGAATGGCAAGTTTATGTAATTCTGGGAATCTTAGTTTCTGTAACTCTGGGAATTAAATATATTTCCATTGAGTAACAAACAGATAGAAAGGAAACACATTCAAATTTGAAAGTTTGAAACAAATTGTACTTGGCATCCTAGTGGTCCTATCTTAGACAGTGATATCATAACCAAATGTCCTAGTGGCCAACCTATATATAGATCAAGTAACAAATAGATAGAAAGGAAAAACATTCAAATTTGAAAATTTGAAACAAATTGAACTTGAAGTTTACCTAGCATCCTAGTGGCCCTATCTTGGACAGTGATATCATAACCAAATGACCCAGTGACTAGCTTATACTATGAAAATTTTATCACAGTTAATCTGGTAATTATTCTCCTATATTTTAGAATATTTGTCCCAACAAATTAATTTATTGCAAATATCCAATAAGAAAACAACTACAAATTTCACCAAATAATAAATCACAGGAATTGAGAAAACATCACCCATAAAATGGACATCAATATTTTTGGACAAAGTGTCCCTGGGAAAACTCCTGAGTGGGGAAAACCAATTCTATAGATGAGGGTTTATATTATTAATTCTTCAGCAAATCTGTAATTGAAATAATACATAAACTGCTTGTCGTAAATTAGCAAAGCACCAGTTAATTATTTCCTTCTCTTCTGCAAGCAACTTCAACCACCTGGAAGCCATTCGGCTCCACTGAATCAATCCAGCCCACTTGTACAACCCATAATCGACCCACACGTGTGGACTGGAGAATAACTTGACCTCCACTAGTAACTTGCACTCCCTAGTAGAATAATCCATCCTCAACTAGAAATTCCATCTCTCTGGCAAATCCGACTTTTCTCCTACAAATCGATCACTCTAGAAAATTCGTTCTTCCTCAAACAACTCGACCTCTTTTTGTCAAATCGGCCTCTCTGTCAATTCACACCACCTGGAGAAAAGTCGGGCCTTTGCAGAATAATTTGAATTGGAAATCACAGTGAAGAAGTTCTCTCTGGCAAATCAATCTCAATCACTGCCAAACCCTATTGTTAGTGTCTTCCAAGCTATCACTATGCCCTTGCTCTCTCGAAATTATCTCCAAGAGCCCCATCGATTTCCTCTTATAATTATCTTGTTGGCGAATCAATGGCCACTATCTGATCACAATCAATGGCTAAAATCATCTTGACCCCATCAAGTCACTTTTCTAGAAGTCACTAGAGAGAAATCGATTTGTCTCAATTAATACTAATTAATTAACTCATTTCTCTAAGAATTAAGAAAATAATTAAAATTGGTTAATTAAATCTAATTAAGACATTTTCCCTTAATAAAATAAACTAGATTTGGAGATAATTAATCCACTTGTGTTCCTAGCCTCGTAGTCACCACTTGAAACCAAAACATCTATCCGAGCTACACAAACTAACACTCCCTGCTAGCAAAGAAGGTATTCTGCACAACACCCAACTTGTCTTTGCAAAAAATGAATCTTGCGTTTCCCAAGGCCTTCGTCAAGATGTCTACTACCTGTTGATCTGCAGGTACATGTCGTAGCTGGATTGTCTCGCGTTGTACACATTCCCCAATGAAATGATAACTGATGTCTATATGTTTAGACCTGTCATGAAACATTAGATTCTTAGATAGCCTGATGCAACTTTGATTGTTGCAGTGCATCACTGTCATCTCCACCCTCTGACCAAACAAGGCTACTAACAATTTCCGAAGCCAAATGGCCTCGCATGTCACCACACTAGCTGCTATGTACTTTGCCTTTGTAGAGCTTAGTGCCACAAACTTCTGCTTCTTGCTATACCAAGAGACAACTCTCGATCCCATGCTAAAGCGACACCCTAAAGTTTTCTTTTTGTCCACTGTACTACTTGCGCAGTCTACATTAGTATATCCCATCACTATGATACCATCACCTCGAGTATATTTGATCCCATACTGGATTGTACCTTGCAAACACCACAACACAAGCTTCGTTGTTGTCCAGTGCACTCTCTTCAGTTCAACCATGAAATGACTAAGAGAGTTAACTATGAAAAATATATCTAGCCTAGTGTGGACCAAATACATAAGAAATCCAATCAACTGCCTGCAGAGCGTGGAGTCCACATCCTTCTCCCTGGATGTATACCTTCCTCCAATTGGTTATCATGGGTGTAGACATGGCTTTGCAATCTTCCATCCCGAACCTCCTCAAAATCTCGATGCAGTATTTCCCTTTCCCAAGGAAAATCTCTCCATCTGTCTACCACACCTCCATGCCTAGAAAGTAGTGCATAAGCCCCAAGTCTTTCATCTCAAACTCTACTGCTAGATCCCTCTTACACTCTTCTATGAGCCCCAATGAACCTGTCAAGAACAAGTCGTCCACATATAGGACAATAATGAGTACCTCACCCCCAACCATCAAGTAGTAGAGTTTGCATCCACCTCACTCTTTACGAAGCCCATCCCCTGCAAGTATCTATCTATGCAGTCATACCACGCCTTGGGAGCTTGCTTGAGCTTGTATAAAGCTCTCTTCAATCTACACACATGGGTCTCTCTGTTGTGTGCTACAAATCCTTCTGGTTGTTCAATGTACACTTCCTCCTCCAACTCGCCATTGAGGAACGTCGTCTTGACATCCCATCTGTTCTACTAGTGAGATCATGACCCTAAAGAAGTATACTTGGCCATAGGAGCGAATGTCTCCTCATAGTTTATTCCCTCCTTTTGATAGAACCCCTTGGCCACAAACCTCACCTTGTATTTCTCGATGCTACCATTTGCACCTTGTTTGATCTTATAGAACCAACATGATCCAACTACTACCCTATCTATCGGTCTAGGCACCACCTCCCAAACATCGTTATACATGATCGAGAAGTACTCAACCACTGCTTCTTGCCACACCTGCTATTGTGCAGCCTCCTAATAGTTGGTAGGCTTGCTATCCACGATCTAACTCACCAATGCCATGTAGCTACTGTACCTATTTAGTTATCTCCGCTCTCTTTTGCCCATCCTAGGAGTCCTTGCAAACTCCTAAGCATCCCCAAGTTTTCGTTGAACCTCTTAGTTACTTCAGCCAATTGTAGAGGGTGGAATTTGAACTTCCACGTCCTCCCGAAGCATCTCACGGATCTGTTGCATCTGTTGCTACATACTCTGCAAACTCTGAGGAACACATGTACCTAAGCTAGTGCTCGTACTAATGATGATACTTGTACTATCATGTCCTTGATTCTGTTGTTCTACCCTTGGAGCTTCTGCTAGATGCTCACTCTGATCAAGTGCTACTGGCAAATCTTTGGACCTCCTATATGCTTTGTCCTCCATGAATCGAACATCTTTCCTGGCAATAATCCTACTGGTCCCTAGAATAAATATCTTATATGCCTTTGAGGTCTCATTGTACCTGACAAAGTACCCCTTCTCTGCAGTCTGGTCTAGCTTTGTACGTGTTTCACCTAGAATGTGACAATATGCTAAACTACCAAATATCCTAAAGTGGCTGACATCTAACTTCTTCCCTGTAAACGCTTCCTCTAATGTCATCTTTGCCAATGCCTTTTATGGGACCTAGTTTTGAATATATACAGTTGTACTTTATGCCTCTGCCCATACGTAACATGGCATATCCTGGTCATACAACATAGCCCTCACTACCTCTGATATTGAACGATTCTTTCTCTCAACAACCCCATTTTGTTGTGGGTTGTAAGGAATCGTCCACTCTCTCTTGATCCCTTCCATGGTACAAAATGCCTCGAAAGCTTCCCTATGTACTCGCCTCCATTGTTTGACCGAAGAACCTTCACCTTCTTGCCTGTTGAATTCTCCACAAGAGCTTTGAACTCTTGGAAGTGATTGAAGACCTCATCCTTGGTCTTCAAGAAGTATATCCAGGTCTTCCTAGAGTAGTCATCAATAAAGGTAACAAAGTACTCGTACCCTTTGAGGGACTACGTTGACATCATAACACATATATCAAAATGTACTAGATCAAGAACACCTTTGGATCTAGTGTTACTCCTTGGAAAAGATGCCTTACCAAACTTCCCCAAAACACATCCCTTGCACATATCATCATGCTCTGTTCTCACCTCTAGAACACCTATCACCATCTCTTAGAGAAACTTAAGTACCCCGTGATGGATATGGCCCAACCTCCTATGCCATAACTTTCCCTGATCTCTTAGATCGTTGTTGCTGACCAATGCCTTTGGAGTATCCCATTGCAACCTGTAAAGTCTGACACTCCTAACTCCAATAACTATGGGTGACTTCCACTCCTGGTGCTTTATCAACACTTGTTGTCCTCTAAATAGTACATTATATCTCTTATCTTGAAGAATAGACGTAGAAATCAAATTCATCCCCATTCCTAGCACATGCAACACATCATGGATAGGAATCGGCTTGTTAGACTCCCTCTGAAATAGAACAATCCCCCTCCGAATTGGATTGCACTTGGACTTGTTCCCCATTTCGGTCTAGAATTTGATGTCCTCCTCCTTATAGTTGGAGAAGTACTCCCTAACTCCTGTCATATGAAATGACGTCCCACTATCTATATATCAAACACTATGTGAGGTTGAGCTAGTGAAGCAAGCTATGAGTGAGAACTCTTGTTCCATCTGACTGGAAATCTCATCTGCATTTGCTAAAGCTATCATCTATTTTTCCCTTCTTTTTTCCCTTCTTCCTCTGCGGGCAATTACTAACATAGTGGCCAAACTCATGACAACCATAGCACTTGACCTTTGAAAGGTCCTTCTTCTTCTTCTCTCCTTTGGGGTTAGGTCCTTTACTAGAACCCTTTTTTGCTTTTCCTTTTCCCGCTAGAGCCATGTTTCCCTGTTCCTCCTCACTTTTATGGGTCCTTACTGTTGCTGCGACTGACAAGACTCAGCTGAAGCTCCTCCTGAGTGAAATCACTCCACAAACAATCCCAGCTCGGTAGGGTATCTCGTCCATTAATCACTTGAATGAATACATCCCACTGCTTTGAGAACCCATTCAAGGTTGTTCTCACGAGCTTGTCATCTTCTAGTTTCTCTATGACAGCTGCTAACTCGTCCTTGACAAGTTGGACTCTGGTGAGGTAACTAACTACGCCTTCACCCTTGTTCATCTGAGTATTTCTCAGCTTCTCTTTGAGAATCAACTTCCTGTTCATGGTAGCATTCTAGAACAAATTTAGGATGGCATCCCACATCTTCTTCGCTGTATCCAAATCTACGATATGTGGAACAATATGATCCTTGACTCCATCTAGGATTATCCACCTCGCCTTGGCATCTTCCTTCTTGTATGCAAGTAGTTGCGTTGCATCTGTCGGCACAACTACAACACTGGTCGCATATTCATTGAGACCATTCTCTTCAGTAATAATAAAATCTTGGCTTTCTAGACACCAAAGTTAGATGCACCATCCAATTTGTCTCGATCTCCCAATCTAGCTAAAGTCGTATCTTAAACTCTAGGAAAATATAAGCAAACCCTAAACAAATCCAAAGAAATCGATCTAGGTTTTATAAACCCTCGATTTTCTCTTCATGCACCATGGACTGAGCTTTTTAGCCCTTATATTTGCTCTGATACCATGTGAAAATTCTATTGCATTTAATCTGGTAATTATTCTCCTATCTTTTAGATTAATTGTCCCAGTAAATTAATTTACTACAAATACCGAATAAAAACACAACAGAAATTTCACCAATAATTCACGAGAACTAAGAAAACATCACACATAAAATGGAACCCAATATTTTTGGACAAATTGTCCCTAGAAAAACTCCAGTGTCGAAAACTAGTTCTGCAGAGGAGGGTTTATATTATTAATTCTCCAATGAATTTATAATTGAAATAATACATAAATTGCTTGACGTAAATTAGCAAAGCACCAACAAACTATTTCCTTCACTTTTGCAAGCAACTTCGACCTCTTGGAAACTATTCGGCTCCTCTGAATCGATTCGGCCCTCCTGTATGGCCCATAATCGACCCACACTTGCAGCCTGGATAATGTTGGGTGTGGAGCTGATTATCTTCTTTATTCAGAGGTATTACCGCATTGGACCCTAGTTTGTAATGTGGCGGCAATGCCGCCTGTAATATTTGCGCTGCAAGGGGGATCCAAGGGGGGTGGCAGCGATCTTTAGGAGCCCCCCCCCCCCCGGCGGGGGATCAGGGGCAGCGCCCCTGAAGCTAAAAATAGATGTAAATTTGCCTTGTAAAATGTTGTAATTTCGTAGTCAATCTGGGCCATTTATTAGGCAGAGATCTGACAATAGAAGTTATGTTTAATTTAGGGTTTTTTGGCCTAGAAGGCAACCCCTCGCTATATATGAGGGAATTGTATTGCATCTATGTAAATTTGTATTCTGAGCAAGAAAGAGAGAGGACATTGAGCGAGAGAGAAGAGGGAATTACAACAGATCTATTGTAGGTTGTATCTCTTCAGTTTGTTGGATAATATAAAAGGACTGACTGTTTCTCCGTGGACGTAGCCCAAATTGGGTGAACCACGTATATCTGTGTCTCTCTTGTTTTATGTGTTTTATGTGTTTATATTCCGCAATATATTTTATGTGTTCCATTGCTCTGTAATATAAAATTTTCTAACAACTGGTATCAGAGCCGAAGGTTTATTTGGCTGATAAAATTGCAAGAGAGAAGTGTTTCTGGTTCGAGTGGGAGCGATGGTGGAAGATGGTAGGTTTAGGGTCGAAAAATTTAACGACCAAAACTAACAACTATGGAAGATTATTTGTACCAGAAATATCTGTACCAACCATTGAGCAGAAAGACAAAGAAGCTGACGAGTATGACAGACACAAAATGGGATATTCTCGACAGAAAGGCACTTGGAACAATACGGCTGTGCCTAGCGGCGTCGGTAGCCTTTAATATTTCAAAGGAAACGACAACATAGGGTTTAATGTCGGCATTAGCCAAACTATATGAAAAACCCTCGGCCTCAAATAAGGTATTTCTTATGAAGCGTTTATTTAATATGAAGATGTCAAAAGGTGGCTCTGTTGCTGATCATTTAAATGAATTTTATACAGTTACCAATTAGTTAAGTTCTGTAGGGGTAACTTTTGATGATGAAGTTAGGGATTTGTTATTTTTGTGCTCATTACCAGAAAGTTGGAATGGTTTAGTTATGGCCATTAGTAACTCTGTCTCTGGATTTAGTACTTTAAAGTTTGATGATGTTGCCGGTGCAATCCTTAGCGAGGAAATGAGACGAAAAAGCTTTGGTGAGACATCAGGTAATGCTTTGACTGCAGAGACTAGGGAAAGAAAAATGGAAAGAGGAAAGAGCCCAGGATCTCACAGTAAATCAAGGAAAGGCAAATCCAAGTCCAGATCGAGGATAGTGTGCTGGAAATGCGGGAAGAAAGGACACCTGAAGAAAGACTGCAAGTCTCGGAAGGGAAAAGAAGGAGACGTGTAGAAAGAAAACAATTATAAAGTGAATGTGACAGGTGATGTGTTGCAAGATGCTTTGATTCTTTCATTAGAAAATATTATTGATGCCTGGGTGGTAGATTCAAGGGCCTCATTCCATGCCACACCTGATAGGAAACATTTTCATGATTATGTTCAAGGAGATTTTAGACAGGTTTGATTGGGTGATGATAAACCCTGTAAAATCATTGGAATGGGTACAGTTTTCATAAAACATCAGAATGGAAATCAATGTCTATTGAAGGAGGTAAGGCATGTTCTAGATCTAAAGAAAAATCTGATTTCAACAAGGCAGTTGGGAGGTGAAGGTTGTGTAACAACTTTTACAGATAAAACCTAGAAGGTCACTAAAGAAGCCCTGGTAATAGCAAAAGGAGAAAAGATTGGTACGTTGTATTTATGTAATAGTATTTCTAATTCTGTTAATGCTTTAACCTCTATAGGAGAAGATATGGCACTGTGGCATCATAGGCTTGGGCACATGAGTCAGAAGGGGATGCATATTCTTCACTCAAGAAATTTGTTGCCAAGTTTGAAGCATGTTGATTTAAAATTCTGTTTATAGAAAACATAAGAGAGTCAGTTTCCTCAAAGTTGGGAAAGAAAAGAAGAGCGAAAAATTAGAGCTTGTGCATACAGATGTATGGGGACCTACTCGAGTATCATCTTTCGGTGGCTCTCGTTATTATGTTACTTTTATTGATGATGCAACTAGAAAAACTTGGATTTATTGTATTCGAAATAAATCTGATGTATTTGATACTTTCAAGAAATGAAAAGCTTTGGTTGAAAATGAGATAGGAAAAATGTTGAAGTGTCTCAGATCAGACAATGGAGGTGAATATTGCAGCAAAGAGTTTGATAGGTACTGTTTAGAGAATGGAATTCGCAGAGAGAAGACAATTCTAGGAACACCACAAGAAAATGGTGTGTCAGAAAGGATGAACAGGACAATCATGGAGCATGCAAGGTGCATGAGATTGCATGTAGGATTGCCTTTACAATTTTGGACATATGCTATAGATATTGTTGTTTATCTAATAAACAAAGGCCTTCAAATTCCTTGGATGGTGGTATTCTAGAGGAGGCATGGACAGGTAAAAAGGTAAACTACTCATTTTTAAAGACTTTTGGTTGTGAAGCCTTTGTCCACATTAATAAAGAAAATAGAACAAAGCTTGAGGCAAAATCAAAGAAATGTACCTTTATTGGATATGGTGTTAATGATTTTGGTTATCGCTTTTATGATTATGAAAAACACAAAATCATTAGGAGCAAAGATGTCATATTCAATGAAAAGGTTTTGTATAAGGATCAGTGTTAATTTTAGGTATGTTCTATGCTAGAGCAATTTATTTAAATTTTCACAGTTAGCAATCACATTAGCATTAAGATAAACTGCAGATAGAACATAAATATAAATCGTAGAAGACATGCCAAGACAAGAGGACACAAGATGTGGTGCTAGCCAGGGACAAACCCCACAATGTGTGGGGAAACCCTTGATCAATTCTTCTTTTATGTTCTTCAAAGTTCAGCAGAGAAAGTGAGAGAGATAGTACATTTACATCAGAAGTCAATACTTTGACTTATCTAGATCTGAGCATAGATCATCTCCTATAACGATGATACATGAGATCAATTGAAGACATTCTCCTTCAACTGATTCTCCTAGGTGACGACTTCAGCTATCCATTTCATTCATCTGTTGCACATTACCGTGTAGCACCATCACGCTGCTCATGATCACTGTGTTGCCCATACATCAAGTTGTCCATGACTTCATACTTCACGCTGCCCATGTGTCATGCTGCTTCATGATTTCATCATACAACCCATACTTATGATTACATTTATCATGATACTGTCCATGCTCCATGTATCATACATCATGTTGCTCATAAGGCTGCCTATGCTATCCTTCTGTTGCTTCATTATGGAGTTCATACACATATCAGCCTTAGTTGCTTGCTATGGCTTGCAGCCTAGCAAAGCAGCTAGGCTATAGTTCCACGCAATACTCCACGCAGTGCCATTATTTCCATATAGGGTTTGCTCGGGGATATGACTGTCTATATGATTGTATTCCATACATTGAACTAGATAGCGTATTTCTTACATTACAACGTGTTCCTTCTTACCTTGCTACCTTGACTGCGTTCCATAGAAATATATGTGACTGTGTTCCATACATTGAACTGGACAACATATTCCCGTGTTCCTTCTTACCTCGTTGCCTTGTTTGCATTCCATCACTTGTGACTGCGCTCCATATATTGAACTGGACAGCGTATTCCTCACATGACTGCGTATATATATGAACGGCATATCACCTCCAGCGTATCTGAACATCGTATTGATTGTGTGGTCCATGCCTTTACTGTGTTTCCCTGACAGCGTGTAACTTAACTATTTCATTGTTGTGCGTATAATGAGGGCATTGTACTGTAGATTACTGTGCGTATATATATTCATTGAATCCTGTGCCTCTATCCATGCTATGCGTATCAATCTCTATGCCCAGTGTATATATTTCTATGACCAGCGTATATTCATTTCTATGCCCAGTGTATATTCATTTCTATGCCCAGCGTATATATATTTCTATGACCAGCGTATATGCTCCTTGTTTTCTAGCGTGTAAATGTCTTCCTTGATCTGTGGCTAAGTGTCTCCATTTCCAGCATGAATTAGGGCATCATCTTAGGGCATCCTTCATTAGTGTCTCTCCTTTTCCAAAAACCCAAGACGTGGAGAGGAGAACACATGAAGAATGTGTATGCCCAAATGACCTCAAGTCCTTTTCAATTTATACTAAACGTAGGTGATGAATATGCATGTCTTTTGAGCTTCTGAACCTACTCAAGTCGCTGGTCAGCTAGATGATAAATCCATAATCAAAATAAATTCATATCTCCATGAATACTTATTGGAATCGGATGATCTTTAGATCAATCCTACACCTCTCGACGAGAGGGATCCAATAAAAATATCAGTTGCCATAAATTAGCTGACCCACATGTAGTTTGGCCCTAGTTGCCAATTTAACACTCCCTCTCAACTAGGGAGAACTCCATCCTCTGATCCATAAGTCCGACTGTACTATCTCTGCCATTAGTGCCCTGCACTGCTCTGCCCAGCTCTGCTCAGCTCTATTGGCTCTGCTAGCTCTGCTAGCTTTGCTCTGCTCTGCTCTGCTTGCTCTGCTCTGCTCTGCTCTGTTGGCTCTGGCTCTACTCAACTTAGCTCTGCTGAACTATGAAGAAGAAGAATTGACGAGAATGTCTCATACCATTCTCCACTGACCCGAAGTCAGTCTCAGAGTGCATACCACTGGTCCCAGACCAGTCTCAACCGACCCAAAGTCAATGTCATAGTGGGTACCACTCCTACCACTGGTCCCAAACTAGTATCACAGGCTCAGAGAGTGTACCACTGGTCCCAAACCAGTCTCAACCGACCCGAAGTCAGCGTCATAGTATGTACCACTCTCACTGGTCCCAGACCAGTCCTGCACTGACACGAAGTCAGTCTCAGAGTATGTACCACTGGTCCTAGACCAGTCTCAACCGACTCGAAGTCAGCGTCATAGTAGGTACAACTCCTACCACTGGTCCCAGACCAGTATCATTGATCCCAGATCAATGAAGGTCATCCTAGCGTAGGGAGTACGGTAGATACAGCGATGCGTCCATCGGTACTACTATGGTCCCTATCTTCATTTCCCTGCTCATTGATCATATGAGAGGTACTTCCCATGAGTCCCAGACTGCATGGGTAGGATGCCTCGACAGGAGAACTTAATCAATCCCGTCCTCACAGGAGAACTAATCATCCTGCTACAATTGTCATGGAGAACACATCATCCAAACCTCACAGGAGAACTAATCATCCTGCTACATAGGAGAGCGAATCATCCTGTTCCACAAGAGAGCGAATCATCTTGTCCACAAGAGAGCGAATCATCCTGTTTACAGGAGAGCGAATCATCTTGTCCCACAAGAGAGCAAATCATCTTGTCCCAGTGCACACCACCAGAAGAGGGTGAGTCACCCTGTGGTTGTATGTTGCTCCAGTAAGAACCACAAGCCCCTAGAGCTCCCAGAGCTCTATGTATGCAACATGCAGGACCCTTGTACAAGGGTCTCTTGACGACTCCAAGTCGTTCGGGAAAATCACAGATTTGATCTTTCCCCCGGGGCTTTAGCGACCTATACATCATCTCAGTGCGATGGAGCCTCCTTGCTCATCGACTTACCATATCCTGGATAAGGTAGTATCTAATGTCTATCTGCTGGAGAAATTGTTGAATACGAGATTCCTCAATAATCGAATCCCACCTCTGGTTGTTACAGAGAATCACAGTGGTATTCATCATGTGTACAAACAGCTCACTGAAGAGCTTTCCCCAACCAGGCAGCTTCATACGAGATCATACTTGTAGATATGTATCCGGTCTCGGCGGTGCTTATAACAACCGACTTCTGCTTCCTGCTCATCCATGATATCGAAGCAGAATCCAAAGAGAAACAGCACTAAGAAGTGCTCCAGTGATCCTTCACACTACTTGCCCAATCAGCATTCGAATAATCATGCAGTTTCATATTTTCGGCAGTGTATCTCAATCCATGAGAGATTGTGCCTTGAAGACATCTTAGAAGATTCTTGGCACCAATCCAGTGAGGCTCAACCAAATATGAGCTCTTGCAAAACATATGTCCGAAATCCAACTCCCTCTTACTTCTGCAAATGAGAGGGTCTGCAACTGTCAGAAATAGTTCGTCCGCATAAGGTGCCGGTATGAGAGGTCTATCATCCACAAACTTCGGATAATGGTTTGGATCGGTTTCACTCCTTAGTGAATCTCAGCTTCATCAAACAACTATCAGTCCTCTCATACTATGCCCGGGGTGTTTTGCTTCAAGCCATAGAGGGCTTTCTTCCACCTGTATACATGAGATTCTTGTTCATGAATCTCAAACTCCACGGGTTGTTTCAAACCTGTGGACCTGCTACATGAGGGGAATGGTCCCCTTGTAAGATTTTCCTTCGATACATCTCAGACATGTACTTTCATGCTCTTTTTGAATTCAAGCTTCCCTGTCACTATCTGACTCACAGACCTCCGGTGCTATGTGTCAATGGACATGGTCCCCAGTGGACTTCCTGTAACTTAATACAACCCTGAACTCAAAAGCATCTTTAAAAACTCTATTTTCAAACACGTACCTTTCCATTGACGAATGCCACCTTAAAACCTTCAACTTCCATTCCTGGGGTTCCTTGCTTCCTTGAAGAGTCGGCCGTGTCCTTGATGACCTGCATCTCTGCCATTCGGACACTCCTTCGCATAAGGGTCGAACTTATCATCAAGACATCTACCTTTCCTTCTACCCTTAGATCCGAACTTCCCAGTGAAGTGATCTTTAGGTAGGCCATCAGAAACTTCCGCTACGTCATTCTGATAACATTCTCTGCTTCGACTTTACTTTAGGTGAATTATGAGGAACCCGTTGATCCTTCTGTCTTGTCCCAACTGTCTTTGGTGATTGCTCTTTCACTCTTGCTGCTCTGATACCATGTTAATCTTAGGCATGTTCTATGCTAGAGCAATTTATTTAAATTTTCACAGTTAGCAATCACATCATCATTAAAACTGTAGATAGAACATAAATATATATCGCAGAAGACATGCCAAGACAAGAGGACACAAGATGTGGCGCTAGCCAGGGAAAAACCCCACAATGTGTGGGGAAACCCTTGATCAATTCGTCTTTTATGTTCTTCAAAGTTCAGCAGAGAAAGTGAGAGAGATAGTACAGTTACATCAGAAGTCAATACTTTGACTTATCTAGATCTGCGCATAGATCATCTCCTATAACAATGATACATGAGATCAGTTGAAGACATTCTGCTTCAACTGATTCTCCTAGGTGACGGCTTCACCTATCCATTTCGTTCATCTGCTGCACCTTACCGTGTAGCACCATCATGCTGCATCATGCATCATCATGCTGCTCATGATCACTGTGCTACCCATACATCAAGTTGTCCATGACTTCATACTTCATGCTGCCCATGTGTCATGCTGCTTCATGATTTCATCATAAAACCCATTCTTATGATTACATTTATCATGACACTATCCATGCTCCATGTATCATACATCATGCTGCTCATAAGGCTGCCCATGCTATCCTTCTGTTGCTTCATTATGGAGTTCATACACATATCAGCCTTAGCTGCTTGCTATGGCTTACAGTGTCGCAAAGCAGCTAGGCTATAGTTCCACGCAGTCCCATTATTTCCGTATAGGGTTTGCTCAGGGATATGACTATCTATATGATTGTATTCTATACATTGAACTGGACAGTGTATTTCTTACATTACAGCGTGTTCCTTCTTACCTTGCTACCTTGACTACGTTCCATATATATATATATATATATATATATATATATATATATATATATATATATATATAGACTGCGTTCCATACATTGAACTGGACAATGTATTCTCGTGTTCCTTCTTACCTTGCTACCTTGTTTGCGTTCCATCACTTGTGACTGCGTTCCATATATTGAACTGGACAGCGTATTCCTCACATGACTGCGTATATATATGAACGTGGTTCCATATTCCTCATATGACTACGTATATTAAACTGCGTATATATATGAACAGCATATTACCTCCAGCGTATCTGAACATCATATTGATTGTGTGGTCCATGCCTTTACTGTGTTTCCCTGACAGCATGTAACTTAACTGTTTCATTGCTATGCGTATAATGAGGGCATCCTGTGCCTTTATCCATGTTATGCATATCAATCTCTATGCCCAACGTATATAATTCTATGCCCAACGTATATTCATTTCTATGCCCAGTGTATATATATATATCTATGACCAGCGTATATGCTCATTGTTTGCCAGCGTGTAAATGTCTTCCTTGATCTGTGGCTAAGTGTCTCCATTTCCAGTGTGAATTAGGGCATCATCTTAGGGCATCCTTCATTAGTGTCTCTCCTTTTCCAAAAACCCAAGACATGGAGAGGAGAACACATGAAGAATGTGTATGCCCAAATGACCTCAAGTCCTTTTCAATTTATACTAAACGTAGGTGATGAATAGGCATGTCTTTTGGGCTTCTGAGCCTACTCAAGTTGCTGGTCGGCTAGATGATAAATCCATAATCAAAATAAATTCATATCTCCATGAATACTTATCGGAATCGGATGATCTTTAGATCAATCCTACACCTCTCAACGAGAGGGATCCAATAAAAATATCAGCTCCCATAAATAAGCTGACCCACATGGAGTTTGGCCCTAGTTGCCAATTTAACAATCAGATGTAGGAAAAGAAACAGGAAAAAGAAAACAAAGAATACACAGTTCTTGATGACATCACAGAAAAAGTGAAGGTGCCTGAAAATCATAATGATCAATAGCCAGAACAACAACAGCAACCACAACAGCAACAAGCACCTCAAACACCTGAAAGTGGTGTTAGAAGATCTACCAGAATAAGTAGACCCCCTGAACGATACTCTCCTTCATTATATTATGTATTGTTGACTAATTCTGGTGAACCAGAATGTTATGAAGAAGCAGCGCAGGTAGAAACCAGGGAGAAGTGGGAGCAAGCCATGAAAGAAGAGATGGACTCCTTAGCACATAACCAGACTTGGGACTTAGTCAGGTTGCCTGCAGGTAAAACAACATTGCAGAATAAATGGGTTTACAGGTTGAAGGAAGAAGATGGAGGTAGAAAAAGATATAAAGCTAGACTTGTGGTGAAGGGGTTTGCACAGAAAAAGGGCATAGACTTTGATGGGATATTTTCTCTTGTTGTTAAAATGACTTCAATCAGAACTATCTTAAGTCTAGTAGCAGTTGAAGATTTGCATCTTCAACAGTTAGATGTGAAGACAACCTTTCTCCATGGGGATTTGGAAGAAAAGATATATATGCAGCAACCACAAAGATATGAGGTAAAATGGAAGGAGAAACTAGTGTGCAGGTTAAAACAGGCTCCAAGGCAATGGTATCTAAAATTTGATAGGTTTATGTCTGAACAAGGTTATACTAGATGTCACTCTGATCATTGTGTTTATCTCAAAAGGAAAAATGATGGCAGCTATATTATATTGTTATTGTATGTAGATGACATGCTTGTTACAAGTTCTAACATGCAGGAAATAAATGTGCTCAAAAGAAAATTGGCAAACTCATTTGCAATGAAGGATTTAGGTGCTACAAAACAAATCCTTGGTATGAGAATAACTAGAGACGGGAAGAATCGAAAATTAACATTGTCTCAGAGTGAGTGCATAGAAAAGGTGTTGAAAAGATTTAATATGTAGAATGCAAAATTAGTTAGTATACCTTTGGCTAGCCATTTCAAACTAAGTAAGGAGGTGTGTCCCAAGACTTAGGAAGAAATGGCTTATATGTCTAAAGTTCCATATGCATCAGCAGTTGGAAGCTTAATGTATGCAATGGTCTGCACAAGGCTTGATATTGCACATGCAGTGGGAGTTTTAAGCAGGTACATGAACAATCCAAGAAAAGAACATTGGATGGCGGTGAAGTGGATTCTCAGGTATTTGAGAGGTACCACAAATCAAGCATTATGCTTTGGTAATTCAAACATTGTTCTACAGGGATATGTTGATGCAGATATGGCAGGTGATAGAGATAACAGGAGGAGCACAAGAGGGTATGTGTTTACTGTACGTGAAACAACTATCAATTGGGTTTCAAAACTGCAAAGTGTTATTGCACTCTCAACAATGGAAGCAGAGTATGTTGCTGCTACAGAGGCTAGTAAAGAAATGATTTGGTTACAAAGGTTTTTGGATGAATTGGGTAAGAAGCAGGAGTTGGGCAGGTTATATAGTGATAGCCAGAGTGCCATACATCTTGCAAAGAACTCTACATTTCATTCCAAGACTAAACATATACAGCTCAAGTACCATTTCATACAGTCAGTGTTGGAAGATGGACAGTTGAAGCTGGAAAAGATACACACTAGCCAGAATCTTGCAGATATGTTAACAAAAGTTGTAACCAAGGAGAAACTGAGATTCTGCTCAGTTTCAATTGGTCTTCAAGTATGATGAAGAAGATGAGAAACAACCAGGTCCAAAGTGGAGTCATTGTCCAGCAAATGAAGCAATGGTGGAGTTGCTATAATCAATCTCCAAGTGGGAGATTGTTGGGTGTGGAGCCTGATTATCTTCTTTATTCAGAGGTATCACCACATTGGACCCTAGTTCGCGTTGCCGCCCGTAATATTTGCACTGCAAGGGGGGTCCAGGGGAGGTGGCAGTTATCTTTAGGAGCCCCCCCGAAGCTAAAAATATATGTAAAATTGCATTGTAAAATGTTGTAATTTCGTAGTCAATCTGGGCCATTCATTACGCAGAGATCTGACGGTAGAAGTTATGTTTAATTTAGGGTTTTTTGCCTTAGAAGGCAACCCCTCACTATATATGAGGGAATTGTATTGTGTCTATGTAGATATGTATTTTGAGCAAGAAAAAGAGAGGAGATTGAGCGAGAAAGAAGAGGGAATTACAACGGATCTACAGTAGGTTATAATATCTCTTCAGTTTGTTGGATAATATAAAAGGAAGGACAGGTTGTTTCTCCGTGGACGTAGCCCAAATTGGGTGAACCACGTATATTTGTGTCTCTCTTGTTTTATGTGTTTATATTTCTGCAATATATTTTATGTGTTCCATTGCTCTGTAATATAAAATTTTCTAATAGAGAATAACTCAACCTCTACTGGAAACTCACACTCCTTGGCAGAATAATTCAACCTCCATTGGAAAATCGATCTCTGTGGCAAACTTGGCTTTTATCTTGAAAATTGATCACTCTGGCAAATTCACTCTTCCTCCGGCAACTCGGCCTCTCTTTGTCAATTCGCACCACCTAGAGAAAAATCAGCATCTACAAAATAATTTGATCTCCCTCTGTCACTGAGAAACTAGAAATCATTGTGAAGAAATTCTCTCCGGCAAATCGATCTCAATCATTGTTGAACCCTGTTGCTTGTGTCTTCCATGCTATCACTGCACCCTTGCTCACTTGAAATTGTGTCTCCAAAAGCCCCATCAATTTCCTCTTATAATTATCTCGTTGACGAATTCACAGTTGATGGCTACAATCATCTTGACCCCATCAAGTCATTTTTCTAGAAGTCACTAGAGAGAAATTGACTTGTCTCAATTAATACTGATTAATTAACCCATTTCCCTAAGTTAGACTTTGGAAAATAATTAAAAATGGTTAAATAGAATTAAGACATTTTCTCTTAATAAAATAAATTGGGCTTGGAGATAATTAATTGACTTGTGTTCCTTGCCTCATAGACGCCACTTGAGAGTATAACACTTGTCCAAGCTACACAAACTAATATATATATCTCCATTTGTTTAGAAATTTCCGAGCATTCAATGAGAGTTAACATCATCCTCCAAACACATTGGAAAAATATATCCATAATGTTAGCATCACATCTTAAACCACAAGCATAAGAGTATGCATGGTGGAGGTAGAGCCCTACTACATGAATCAGACAATGGAGAATATTGTTCCATTCGCATTCCATATCTAGACTCATTGGGTGAATCTCTCCTTCGTTGTATCCTCATAGTATCGATGGATAACTTCCTTGGCTCAATCCACAACCTCATACAAGTAGCCCATTGCAGGTTTGTCACCATCAACCAAGAAAAAAACTTTTACCAATGGTGCACAAATTTTGCACTTCCATCCAAAAACCCTGATTGTGTGTCATAAATTGGACTATGGTGTTAAGAATTGAGCACAAGCAAGACACAAGAAGAAAAATGACCAAAACAGATTTATCCATTCTTAGCTAACTGTATTGATCTCGTCATATGAATTTATTGAACATCAATTTGATCGTTCTAGATCTAGATCTCAATGACAACTCATCAACGTATCATGACATCACCTCATCAAAGATAAGGTTTACAACTCATGACAATTGTACTCTCAGACATTGTGAATGTCTAGGGATTCTCAGTTTAAAATTCCCCCCTGCCCCCCTCAATCACAAGTCTGAATAATTGTACCAATAACTTGTATCATCTTCGTCTGAAACTACTACACTGAGCTTCGATAAAAATATGCTTGAAAATTTGCCAATATCTACAAGTGAACGACTACCATGTCTGAACATTTCCAATCAATAATTGAAATGATAGTTGATTACTTGTTGAGGAGACCATTTGTTGCGTTGGAATTCCCAAATGTTGATTGACTTTTGAAGTCAAACTATCAACATTGACATATGATATTCCCCCTTATTAGGTTCAAGGTGAGAAGTTAATTGAAGGGATCTAGGCTTGACCATTGGATTCTTCTATTCTTCAATGGTTCATAGTTGAAAGGATCAAAGTTGGAGCTTTGGATTCTTCAATGATTCATTGTTGAAAGGATCCAAGATGGAGCTTTGGATTATTTATGTTGTGGTTTTGTTGGTTGACCAGTAACCATCTTCCATTGATAATGGTGGTTTATGGTTTACCACTAACTATTTTCACTTGAACAATTTGGTGGTTTTGCATGGCCACTAACCATCTTCACTTCATTTGGCAGTTTTTTCGGTTGACCCCTAACCATCTTCACTTAATTTGGTGGTTTTTTGGTTGACCAATAACTAATTTGATTTGAATAAAGTGTTGGTTTTGGTCTCTACCATTAACCATCTTCACTCCCCACATGAGGTGTGAGAGTACCATCTTTGACTTCATAAAACATGGAGAATTGGATCTGCGTCATGCCCAAAATCATATAGAATCACTGCTTCATAGCTTTTTGCTTTTGCCATTTCTTCTTCTGCTTCTTTTCTTTAACCCTGTCTTGACTAGGTGGTAATACTTATGCAACTTGTTTACCTCTTGATTCTATCTCCAAGAATTTATACATCCATAATGGATTGTTAATTTAACCTACTTTTGCTTTCAACATCTTTCAAATAGGTGATTTATCTTAACACAATAAAGACAAAGATGGAGATAAAAAACATTGAGTCTCCATTTTACCAACTCCGACAATGTTCACACTTGTTACCAAATTGTGAAATTGTGGACATCTTCAAAAAACACTATGCTCACAAACTGAACAAGTTTGTAGAAATCTGAAATATGCAAGTTGTTTCCTTTGTCATATCCCAAGCCATGCCAATTTCTATTGAATGGTAATTCTTCCCAAGGTCTGACAAACTCTTGGAAAGATCAATCTATAACTCTTGATGTTGTTCTTTTGAGTTTTCAAATTTGTTGTTGTTCTTGTTGCTATCATTTTGTGCTTCTTATTTTGACTCAACTTGAATCATTGTTTCCTTCATCAATTGACTAGAAGATTCCATCTCTATCATATCTTCTATTTCCTCTTTATCAACCATTAATTCCTTTATATTATCAACCATCTATATTATGTCCTATGTGTCACAACTCATATCAACATTTTGCATGATCTTCATTTGTACCACATAATGCATCAAATTGTTGGATAAGATCCTCTATATCACAACTTACATAAACGTTTTGGATGTTCATCTGTATCACACGTTGCATCAAACTTTTGGATAAGCTCCTTTGTGTTAATTTTTGGTAGCTTGGACAGGGGTTCTAGTCTCTATTGGTGTCTAAGAGGCTACGGAACACAGGAGGATAATTATCTCCAAGACCCAAAAAAAGATTCTAAGGAAAATATCTTAATTAGATTAAATACCCAGCTATTAATTATTTTCCTAAGTCTTGTTGGAAAATCCAAAGAGGTGTGGCAGTAAAACGATTTCCCTTATTATGACATTAACTTGTTATGTTTTCATTATTAGTATTAGATCTTTTAATTATATTTTCTTATCATCAAGATTAATGTCAAGCAATAAATAGATGGGAACACAAGATCTAGGCACCTTGCCAGGGCAAAACCCCCCTCGAGGGGCAAAACCCAGTCACAAATTCTTCCTTTAGTAGATTCAAGATGAGACGACCAAGACCCTTACAACTCAGACTCGAGACTACCTCCATCCATCAAGTCAACCTTGTCATGCTTCAATTCCATTGCTCCTGTAGTAGTCAGTGTTCTTCACACTTGCCTTTGAAGAGATCACCTCTGCAACCAATTCGAGCTCCTAAAGTCACTGTAATATCACCGAGATGAGGTCACTGTAATAGCACTGAGATGATGTCACTATGGTTATGTGAGAGCACCGAGTTAAGGTCACTATGATAATCACCAAATCCTGTAGTCACTGTAATGCGAGTTCATCTTTGTGATAACAACGAACCTTCTCCTTCTGAAATAGCACTGAGCTTAAGTCATTCGAATTGTGCACACTGTGATATCCGAACTTTTCACTGTAAAGACCTTGAAATATATGTCTCTGAAATTGTATCTAAACTTCTTTATGATCACCGAAAAGAAACTCTCTGAAATCCGAACTTGTGATATGTAGTTATGCGAAGATCTAGTGCTTGTATATATAGTGGTTGTCCAATATAATTGAGCCAACATGAGCATTTGAACAGTTGTGTCTATATAGGCCGACATGTGATCACCTTATGGAAGCCGACTTGATGGAGATTCTTTCAACAATGAAAGGAGACTTCGATGGATGGAGGAGTCTTCACAAATTAATTTTGACAATAACCTAAAGCCTACAATGGAGACTTGACCTATACATTTGACCCAAGCATGAAACCATGCTTTAATAAGTCAATTAAAATAATAATAAAAATTCTTTTGCTTTTCTTTTGACAAATATATTACATTTTGACTTCAAGTACAATTATGAAGACCGAACCTAGTTACATTTTCCAACACTCCCTCTTAACTAGGGAGGTATTCATATTTACATATAACCAAAGAGGTACATGGAAGATCTCAAACCATGTCATCTATGAAGAAGTTTAGGCACCGCAATGTCATGGACTAGATTCCTGACTAGGGTAATCTATCCATTGGTCTCTCAATAATTTAGGCATCGCAATGCCACAGAC
The DNA here is from genome assembly GCA_031772625.1 of Pinus tabuliformis. NCBI lineage: Eukaryota > Viridiplantae > Streptophyta > Pinopsida > Pinales > Pinaceae > Pinus > Pinus tabuliformis. The sequence goes on along the minus strand of CM062819.1, from coordinate 1,431,414,110 downwards.
TAGATTCCTGACCAGGGAAATCTATCCAGGTGGGACTAAGATGGACTCAAGCTTTCAACCTCTCTAGGTACCATCAGGCTTACTTGCTAACCATCAGCCTACGGATTTAGGTGTGTATCCAAAATCAGAGCTCAACACCACCTTTCCAACTTCAGGATCTAGACATCAACACAAAGTGTCGGCCAGATATCCTTCCAAACAATGCTTCACTCACAAAGCCTCAACACCCCTTGATCCAGTGGATCAAGGGCAACAAATCTCTCCCAATCAAACTGATCAGTAACTAGCATGCTATCAAAACCAATGTTGCATTAATCGTTATCAGGATAATTTCGTCACAAGGAAAAAATCAGAAAAAATCATAATTATCGGGAAATAATTGGAAATAATCGGGAAAAAATCGTTTGGTACAAAAATATTCATTTTTTTTCAATTTTTTTTAATATCTAAACCATCTACAACATAAAATAAATACATTGACATATAAATATGATAAAAGAACTAATATATAAGATGTTTAATATCATTTCTAGTGCTAAAATCACACATAACATTGAATCATGTCTTGAATAGTAAGTCCTGACTACTAAGTCCCAACTCAACCTCAAAATATCAACAAAAAATATAGTAACGTATCTCATCATGTCATAATGTCATATACAATAAAATGAAGAAAATAACTAAAGTCTAATCCTATTGATTTCCTCTGCCCCTCTTGTGAGAAAATGCCATAGCTTTCCCTTTTCCTCTAGATGTAGATGCTGATGCTGGTGGAGTTGGCAGTGGAGTTTGCCATGCTCCAGAAGCTGAAGAACTAGAAGTAGGAGCTATAGGAGGTAGACCATGTCCTCTACTGGTGGCAGGGGTAGCCCGGGCAGGTGGTATCACCTCCTCCTCCTGTTCCTCCTCCTGCTCCTCCCCCTCCACTACATCCTGCACTAACCAATCATCAGCAAACTCCATGAGAGGCCTCTCGGCCTCAACCCTCCATGCAGCAGTGGTGTCAATCCCATCCAATGAGATGGCCTCCACATCAGGTGGCCTCTCAAGTTGCCTCACCCACAATCGAAGATTGTAGTAGACGTAGACCATGTCATTAAGTCGCTGAGACTCCAACCTGTACAAAGATCATGAAATAATAATTAATAATTATAAAAAAATATTGTTTAATGAATTCAAAAATTTATTTGGAAATTTGCAATATTTTAAATGTTTAAGTGTTAACCTGTTGCGTTTCTTGTTGTGTATTTTTTCAAATACACTCCAGTTGCGCTCACATCCTGAGGAGCTACATGTTTGGCTGAGGATGCGAATGGAAAGATTTTGCAGAAGGGGTACCCTACCACCATACATTCTCCACCATGCATCTACAACAAAATTACAAATAAAATTTTAAATAAACATAAGAAAAAAATGGAATTTGAAGAGAATGAAATTTGAAACAAAGTTACAAACTAAAAAATACCTGGCATTTTAATCGTCCTATCAATGACAGCCATGTCAAAGCCAAATGTGCCACCTGCCATCCTATATGTCTCAATTTCTTTAGAGATCTCTATACGTTCTGCTGGAGATCGCACCATCTTCTGGACACAGGATAAGAATCCATCCATGATCTCAGCATCAAATACAAACCCACATGCGTAAGAAAATGTGGGGTTCAGGAAAAGGCCAGCAGCATGAATGGGACGACGGAGTGTGTTGTTCCATCGCTCATCAATCACTCCCCATAGGAGGAGTTGTCTCTGAAACCCATCATCTCCCTTATCATCATAGTAGGCCCGAATGGCTTCTTTGGCCCTGTCCATGGCCTCATACAAATAGCCCATTGCGAGCTTCTCACCATCAACCAACCAAAGAACCTTTACCAAAGGTTCAGTAACGGCGCACACCTCCTGCACTCCCGCCCAGAAGTCTTCCTGGTATGAAACTAGTCTGCATACAGCCTCTCCCTCTGGTTTGTGGCTCATTGGCAAAGCACGCCACTCCTCTGAAAGAAACATTCTCTTCACATCCCACATAGAATTCAAGAGGGATTGAAGAGATATGAAACTGGTGGCAAACTGTGTAATGGCGAGGCGCACCAACTCTTTGTTGTTGGTGAATCTTCTCATCAAGCTAAGCACAGATGTATGGTTATATATAAATTTTGTAATGCTTTTGGATGAATCAACAATATCTTTGACAAAGGGAATTTTCCCTATGTCCTCCAACATCAAATCAATACAGTGTGCAGCACAAGGTGTCCAAAATAAAGTAGGATGCCTGTCCATAAGCATCCTGCCAGCAGCAACATAATTTGCAGCATTGTTCGTTATGACTTGGACAACATTTTCTGCACCCACCTCCAAAATAAACACATCTAGCAAATCACATAAAGTTCTTGCATCTTTGATTTGTGCAGATGCATCAACAGATTTGATAAACATAGTCCCCTTGGGACAACTAACCAAGAAGTTTATAAGGGTTCTCCCCTTTTGGTCAGTCCAACCATCTGACATAACAGTGCATCCTGTTTGTGCCCATGATGCCCTAAAATCCTCCAATCTTTGGGTGCAGTCAAGCTTTTCATTTTGAAGAATCCGGCCTCTGAAATCATGATAAGAAGGGATTTTGTACCCTGGGCCAACACTTGCAATAACATCAACAACAGGTTGGAAAAATGGATTATTCCTTACAATGCTGAAAGGAATATCACTCCAGAGGAGAAATTTTGCCAGCAACTTGTCAGCTTGTTCTTTCTCAGTTCTTTTTAGCATTGAACTAATAGATGGCTATGAACCAGGTGTGGTTCGAAGAACAAAAAATGATGTGGCAGCTACCAGATTGGTTGATGCTGCAGTAGAACTAGTGCCACTTGCTTCGGCTGACTTTTTTAGTAGCCTCTTCATTTCTTCTTTGGCCTCTCTATTCTGGTCTAAAACTTCCAATGCTTTGATGGCTCTTCAGATGAGTTCAGGATTTGTTTTTGTGCAAGGCCCCACATCAAATCCAGGGATTTGTGCAAGGTGATACTTCAACCTGTACACCCCCTCGGACATAGGGTGGCCACACAACTTGCAACTCAAGTTTAGTCTATCATTCGGAGTTTTAGGTTCACCATATTCCCAGAAAGGATCCAATTTCCTTGGCATGTTTGTTTTTGAACTTTGAAGTTGAAAACTTGAATGGTGTTTCGGTGAAGTTGTGAACCTATGGGAAAATAAGGATTACAATTTAGTATTTACAAGTTACAAATTTACAATTTAGTATTTTAATTTTTACATTGTACAAAAACTAAAAAAAATTACATACATTTTAATAAACCCCATTCCAGAATCCAAACCCAACCAAAAAAAACTAAAAAAAAGTAAAACAATACAATGAATACATCAAAAACCCCATTCCAAAATCCAAACCCAACCAAAAAAACAAAAAAAAAAAATTACATTGGGCAAATTTCATAAACCCCATTCCAAACCCAAGTTACCCAACCAAAAACAATGAAAAAAACAAAAACAATGTTTAAAAACAATGAAAACAAAAAAAATTGGTGCCCATACCAAGTTACCCAACCAAAAACAATGAAAAATACAAAAACAATGTTTAAAAACAATGAAAACAAAAAAAATTGGTCCCCATACCGTTTCTATGGAGATAATCGGTCTCCTCCTCTTGATTTTCTCCTCTAAGCACTTGAAAAATCTTCAAACCCTCTCCAAGCAATATCTCCCAGCTCTCTCCAACGCTCCTCTGCCCTCCGCGCGCCTGACTGTGCAAATGAAATGCCAAAAAAATGAAAATTTCATTATAAAACCTCGCTGCCCCGATTGCCCGCGATAAAATTGGAAAAAATCGCGATTTTTTCGAAAAAATCAGGGTATAAAAAAAACTGGCGATAATATCAAATATTAATCGCAATAATATCAGCAACGAGAAATTATCGTGATAAAACGATAATATCGCGATTTTAACAACACTGATCAAAACCTTTGAGAGATTTACCTGTACAAACACAACCCCAATCAATAATATACTTTCACATGTACATAATCAAATACAAACCTTCGGGGTCTTCTAGACAACTTGATGTTGCTTCTCAACTTTTCATAGTAGGACTATCAACTGAATCTTTGACAGAAGATTCCTCAATCATACACTTTCCTTTCCTACTTCATATGCAACAACATATTCTTCAATTGGATCCTACTTTCCTTCTTTCAACAACACCTCAAAATGCATTCTCCAATTTCCTTCTCTCACTCATGGCCTTCACTAAAACTTATGACTATTAGTCCTAGTCTAGTGCATGACACATGAAGTAGAGAATTATATCTGTCACTCCCTCTTAAACAAAGAGGATCTAATTATTCCTGTACAAGGAATATTCTCAACCATCCTCTTATCCTAGGGAGATTCCTTTCATTCAAGCTCCCTCTTAACCTAGGGAGATTTCATCCAGACTCCCTCTTAACTTAGGGAGTTCTACTTCTTTACGACATTGGAGAATCTTTCATGGCTTCCATCCTTCTTATCAGAGTCATTCATATATCATGCTTATCACATCAACTTTACTTACGATCATCTTCACCAACTTGAAGATGATGTACCTGCACAACTTAGATAGCAAGTACAACCAAAATTATAGAAGCATGAAGTTAGCCATATTAAAATCTTATAACAACGGAAGCATTTAGACTTTACAAACATAATCAGCAAGAGACTATACTTCAATATTTCAACTTCTTGCCCAGGTTTAGTTACAAACCCTAAATCACATTCATAGCTTCTCAAGTTATCACACTCAATATATCTAGGGTTTCAACATTCTCTCAACAAAAAGTTCCTATATATAGCAAACCCTAGAAACAAATCAAATCAATGAATCTAACAACTTTCAGAATTCATATGTTAGACTCCTCACTAAGATTTCATAGATATCCTAGATGAGCTTCAAAAACCAATCACAACTTAATCAACATCATGACTAGCATCTACTAGGATTTGATGTAAACCCTAGATTTCCATCTTCAAATTCTCAGCAATTACTATATAGATTCATAAATTCCAAACAGTTATACATACTACTACTAGGGTTTAGTTGCTAAACCCTAGATTTTCCAAATATCATCCTAGACCATCGAACTTTGACTAGGGCTTGTTTCCAAACCCTAGGTCTCATGACCATTAACACTTAGATCAACACATATATCTAGGAGTTCATTAGCATATCATAAGCACATCATATTAATTAGTTAGACATATAGCAACCTAGAACAGGTTAGGGTTTCAACCAAATGAACACATACATAGGGTTTCATTCCTAGGACTCTAAATACATAACAAGGGTTTTGCTTATAAACCCAACCAAACCTTAAATAATTAGGGTTTCATAACATAGCAAAGCAAACCCTTATTCCAAAATTTCAAAGGTTCAGGATCTCAGACAAACATCATTCAACCCTAACAAGTTAGGTTTTCATGATCATACCGAAATCCTAAACATGACATCATCAACAAAAACTTCAAATAACATTTTCCAATAACCCTAAGCAGTTTTAGGGTTTTAGACATTAGCATACCCTTAGGTTGGGGTTTTCAGAGAACTTGTCTAGGGTTCTATAAAATCAATTAAGAATATAGGGAGGGTAAATTTATCAAAAGATGAATCACCCTAAACAAGAATCTTATGATTCAAGATAGCTAGACATAACGATGTTAGTAATGTAATGCAAACTTCAAAAATGGGATGATCATACCTTTAAGAGAATCTTGTAAGGAGTATAGTTTGAGACATACCTGGAGATGTTCCTTGGAAAACCTGATGAGGATTTCTTGAAGTGTTCTCTTTGTATTAAGCCATCATCTCTCATACCTGTAGTACATACTTACAAGCACAACATGTGATACCAAGGACATGATTTAACTTCTTAAGTTAGATCTTTTACATAATCATGGAGGATGGAATCCTATGATAAGTTGTTCATTCTTTCAATCAACAGTAGGACCTTTTATTTGACATCCTAGATTATTTGTAAACTCTAGAAAACAAGTATTAAGGTTCTAATCTAGGGAGTACTATCTTTATCCTAGTCTAGTTATAAACAAGGATCATATTAACCATTAGAGATAATAGAAATTTAAATGCTTATGAACATACGTACCTTGTGAATTGCATACCTCTAATTTCATTAGACTTGTTGAGTACTTACTTGATTTCCTTACGCTGGTTCCTTATTTCGACCATTGTGGCATCCTTGTGTCATATTTTAATCAAAGCCTGGCTTTTATTACATTTCTGTAGTGACTTCATTTAGTCCTGTGATGGAAGCATAGGTGTGTCTTGGTTATGTAGGTATTAGACCAAGGTTTTGGTTCTGTGGAGGCAACCCTAAAACATTTCATCTTCCACTGATTATATTACACTGAAACTTTACCGAATTCCTTACTGAGGTTCAGCGAAATTCGACACAGTAGTATCAAATCTTTTACTGTGATGCATCACAGAAAGTCTCCACTATAATCTGCATTATCTCAGAGAGGTATGTCAAGGTTGTCTTCTAAATTCAACCGAGACTTGTCCATTGTCCTATCACCGAAATGCATCTACTATGACATCTAACTGAGGTTACTTAATTCCACCGTAAGTCATCTGAGCTTATCTCCATTCTAGAAAAGATCCGAACTTGTTATATCACTAAGGTTATGTTCCTTAGATCAACAAAATCTTCTCTCTGTGGTGGTATTGAAACAATGATTGCACCTCAATCAGCGTTTACCAAAATAATCTGAGATTTACTGTGGAGTGAGATATATCCTCCTTCTCAGGTTGGCTTGATATTCAATACAGAACCTTCCTCAAAGATTGTATAAGTGGTCTTCAAACTACCTTTGACCATGACCATAGCTCGATATCATGTTGGAAAATCCAATAAGGTGCCAGTTAAACGATTTCCCTTATTATGACATTAACTTGTGATGTTTTCATTATTAGTATTAGATCTTTTAATTATCTTTTCTTATCATCGAGATTAAAGCCAAGCAACAAATAAATGAGAACAAAAGATGTAGGCACGCTACTAGGGAAAAACCCCCCTCAAGGGAAAAACCCAATCACAAATTCTTCCTTAAGCAGATTCAAAATGAGACGACCAAGACCCTTACAACTCATACTCAAGACTACCTCCATCCATCAAGTCAACCTTGTCATGCTTCAATTTGCTCCTGTAGCAATCAATGTTCTTCATACTTGTCTTTGAAGAGATCACCTCTGCAACCAATCCGAGCTCCTTCATGCACCAAACTGAAGTCTCTGTAATAGCACCGATATGAGGTCACTATAATAGCACTGAGATGATGTCACTGTGGTTATGTGAGAGCATCAAGTTAAGGTCACTATGATAATCATTGAATCCTGTAGTCACTACAATGCGAGTTCATCTTTGTGATAACAATGAACCTTCTCCTTCTGAAATAGCACTGAGCTAAAGTCATCCGAATTGTGCACACTGTGATATCCGAACTTTTCACTGTAAGACTCTGAAATATATGTCTCTGAAATTATATTCGAACTTCTTTGTGATCACCGAAAAGAAACTCTCTGAAATCTGAACTTGTGATATGTATTTATGCAAAGATCCAGTGCTTGTATATATAGTGGTTATCCAATATAATTGAGTAGACATGAGCATTTGAACAGTTGTCTATATAGGTCGACGTGTGATCACCTTATGGAAGCCGACTTGATGGAGATTCTTTCAACAGTGAAAGGAGACTTCAATGGATGGAGTAGTCTTCACAAATTAATTTTGACAATAACCTAAAGCCTTCAATGGAGGCTTGACCTATACATTTGACCCAAGCATGAAACCCATGCTTTAATAAGTCAATTAAAATAATAATAAAAATTCTTTTGCTTTTCTTTTGACAAATATATATTACATTTTGACTTCAAGTACAATTATGAAGACCGAACCTAGTTACATTTTCCAACAAGTCTAACTTAGGAAAGGTGGTTAGTTAAATCAAATTAATTGAGACAAATTGGTTTTGCTCTAGTGACTTTTAGAAAAATCATGATAAAGGGTCAAGATGATCTTAGCCATCGATTGGAGATAGATCGTGGCCATTGATTCTTCAACGAAAGATTATAAAGAGCAAATCGATGGGGCTTTGGAGATCACTTAGAGACAGTGAATTGCAGTGATAGCAAGGGCACAGTGGAGGACACCAACAGCGGGGTTTTAGCAGAGAGATTGAGGAGAGAATTTCCAGAGAAATTTTCCATAGAGATTCCAACATTCTAAGAGAAGAAAGGAGGTTGAATTATTCTGCAAGAGGGAGGTCGATATAGCTAGTGCGCATTGCCAGTTTACCCAGTGCGATTTGTTGAAGCTACAGTTCGATTTCCAGTTGTCGAAGATAGCTAGCAGAGGAGGTGTGAGTGGCTTCAAAGTGTTGTTGGAGGCAGTGTATTTGCCAGAACGAATATCTGGAGGTTGAGCAAATTTCCAAAGAAGGTCGTGCACATTTATAGTTGCTGATGTGAATTGCAGGGGGAAGGTGTGAGTAGCTTGGGAGAGGCCGAATTGTTTTTGCAGAAGGAAACTTTGTATTTCGAGTTCGATTTTACCAGTGGGAGTGGAGAAAAATATTAGTTGGAGCTTTTCCAGTGAAAGGCAAGCAGTTGTTGTAATTCTCAATTTGTTGAAGATATAATACTAATAAAACCCTCATCTACAGAATTGGTTTTCCCCACACTAGGGATTTTCCAGCGACAATTGTCCAAAAATATTGATGTCAAAATTTTTATGTGAGTGCATTATTTTCTCAATTCCTGCTATTATTTGCGAAAATTGTAGTAGTGATTTTATTCGTTATTTTTCATAATTCATTTTTGAAGACAGATAATCTGTATAAGATAGAATGATAATTTCCAATTACTACAATTAAGGAAATTTCACACTTTGTATCACTTGTTGCATCAATCTTGTGCATAAGCTCCCATGTATCACATGTTGTATCAAATTTCTTTATTAGATCCTCTCTGTCACAACTTGTATCAAACTTTTGGATAAGACCATTTGTTGACTGTGGTGTGTCAAGCATGCGACCAAATATGTTTTGTTCATGATATAAGTTCCACTCAAGTACTTTAATTTGATTTACAATTCATGGTTGTACTCTTGCAACTTCTTGATTTTTTTAGAGCCATTTTGTAAACGCCTTCCTACTTTACCCATTTAACTCACTTGCCACACTCACTTTTACTCGCTCACTTTCCCTTACACACACTTGCGTTTATATTAGCTTAGAGTATCGGGGACTACTAATCATGCACCCTAAAGTGTGATGTTACTTTTAACCTTATTATTCAATTCGAGGCAAAGTCACAATTGATTTTTAACTTGAAAACATTATTGCCTTGAAAGAGTTTACAACTCTACCCCTTGTAATACTCAAATTTGATGAATTATCCTTCAATTTTTACAATTTAATGTTTCAAAAGACTAGAGTCTTGGATATTTTGTTGATGTTCAACACAACTTTTTGTCCTCTTCTTACATGTGCATAATCAATTTGATTTTAACCTCTTAATACTCCTTGTGCATTGTGACAAATTGCAATTAAGTGTTGAAACCAGATACAAAATAGAGTATCACACATCCAAATCACAACAACAAATGTCCTTAGACCCCCTTATTCAATTTTGGGGTGGTCTAGGACTAGCCACAAGAAAAAAAAATGATAATTGTACTATCTGAGATGGTAAATCAAGCTTTCAATTAAGCCTCCCTTCTCCTCACTTTACAAATTTATCCACTATATACCTTTTATAACTATTTTTACCAAAAATCTTCAAACTTCAAACCCCTTTCAAACTTACCATAAATATTCAAACCCCCTTTACAAGTTTAGCATGTCTTCCAAATGATATATTTTCATGACATTTTAAATTGAAAAATCATGTCAATGACCACAATAAACATTCAACAACAACTTAATAAATTCACCCTGATACCTCCCACTTTCTCACAAGGCTTACCTCCAAGCTTCTAAGCTCTTTTAACAATTGGTGGAGTAATACCAAACTAATGGAAGCAAATACCAACCCAATTTGAAGCAAAACAAACTTATTCCAATATGAACTCCCACAATTTTCCATTGGTAGTCACTCGTCAATTGATGATGAGTTTCAAAACAGACTTGAATCAATTTGGGATATGTGACATTAAAAAATACCTCTTTTCTAGTTGTCCATGGGTTTTTCTTTTTATGATTTATGATCCAATGGCATCCAAGACCCTGATAATTAGAAAATTCCTCTTGTGGTGTGGTATGTTCATTGAGATGTGCAGTATAGCACTATGTCACAGGGTTCGCCAAATTTGAACCTTGAGGTTCGAAATTCGGCGAACCCAAAAAAAATTTCAAATTCGTTTAGGTTCGGTGAACCTGATAGTCGAACCTCAAATTCGAACCTCAACGAATTCGAACCTGAAGGTGAACCTAAAGACGAACCTGAAGCCCAATTTTATAATTTTTTAAATTTTTTTGGGGTTCGAGGTTAGATTTCGGGCGGTTTTTGTCAGTTGTTTTAAGGTTTATGAGAAAAACCATGGGCAACACATGGTTTTCTCTTGTTCCGCTTCCCACCAATTAGTTTCCCGCGGTGGACACTGGTTTGGCTTTATTTACCATGGTTGTCGATAGATTTTCACAAGCCAACTTCAGTCTAAGTGTACTCACTCTATTGTGCTCAGTGCTGCCGTTGTGCGTGTTGTATTCTTTGCAATTTCCTAAATTCAATTTCTAGACGCTGCTTTGGAGCGTGAAGTTAATAGTGGTTTTGTGGCTCGTGGGTGCTCACTGCTACTCATATAGTTTTATTGATTGATTTTGATTTTTATTATTTTATGTCATATATATATATATATAGTCGAACTTAATGCCGAACCTCATACGAACCTCATCAGAAAATTCGAATTCGAATCGAACTTAATTGTTTCCGAACTCGAATTCGAACCCGAACCATGTGACATAGGTACTGCCTACAAATTCAAATCTCTACATTTTCTTCATTTGAAATTTAATCAAACTTCAACATAATCCTTTTAGTTGTCGAATTCCAACCTACACGCTGAATCGCCAGCCAGCTAATTCCAAACTCGCACCTTTGATTAATCAAACTAGCCCTCCGTACATGTCATTGCATGGCAAAAAATAGAAATTGTTAAAAATGAATCATTATATTGCAAGTCATGTGCAAAGGAGTAACATAGATCTAAAAAGGTATGATCACCACAATTTGCAAACGTGAGAGAAGATGGACCTGTCTAAAACTCTCAAACACCAATGCACTTGCAATGAAGGCAATGGAAAGTTTGTAGATCATGGATTGTAAACCATTGGCAAAAGATGGCTGGACGCGGGCATGTGGCACTACAAGTGAGGGCTTAGCATATAATGCTAGCAGATCTGTGTATATCAAGGCCAAATTGTTGGGTGATTGGCAAAGGATCAAATTAATGTATTGTTGATATTCCTAGGGCCACACCTGCACTTCTTCTTGGCATCTCCAAGGACTTTGAAACCCTTTAGAGGGTCTTTTTAGAGAGATCAACCATAGGTATCAACCGAGGATCAGTGTCCCTATACTACTTTCACTCTATTCATCAATGTTGTCCTAGACAGAAGCACAGCCAGACTAAATTAGAATGTCACTGGAATAAGTTCTGATGTGCTGCAACCTCGATCTAGAACTCCACGAAATCTACAGAAACAAACTGAGACAAGCACATTCTGTCGATTTTAGGTTGAAGTGCAATCCTATTCGCTCACAATGTGCAAACCTTAGATATGGCCGAGTGCTCCTCCAACCCTCTTTAATACCATCAATTATGTCACAAAAGCTCTAGCTTCAAGTGTGATATAAGTGAAACATAAAGTGCAAGTGATTAATTAAAATTGGGCACACAAAGTGCACGGACAACAACAAGATTACATGTAACATGCCATAATTAGATTTGAAGGTGAATTTGGAAACCCGATTCAATTTGAATGCCTTATCAATTTGTGTTCAAGGATCTACATATCCATAGCTCTCAATAGCTCACAGCTATAAAGAATATTTAGAAACCATGACATTGCAATATATCAAATCCACAAGAGAAATAATTTATTAGATTTGCTCATTAGCATCTTTCTCATGGACTACTACCATGAGATTATCAGGCCCATGAGCCTAACCATCTCTTTGATATCATGTTAGGAAATGAGCACAAGAGACACCAAACAAGAAACTGGTGTGAAAGGATTTAGCCATTCTTAACTAATTGTATTGATCTCATGATATGTATTATAGCATTGTTGCAAACAACGTGATAAAATTGTGAAAATATCGTTGTATCGCGATTTTTTCATGCTAGTGATTTTATTGCGACAAGATCAAAAAAATTGCCACACCGTGCCTAGGACTGGATTGAAGTCAAATTTCGGTTATTTTGCAAAATTGTTGAAAAGTAACTAGGTTCGGTCTTCATAATGACATATGTAGTTTTATAATTGATTGAAAAGAAAGAAAAATAAAATTATTGTAATGCTTGTCTCATGGGTTTCATGAGCAAGGAATTTTATTTTAGTAATGGCTCCCATTGTGAGCCTTTAGGATTGAGTCATCTAGTCATAAAAGTCAAATTTAGTCTATGTCATGTATGAAGGACCCTTCTTGGGCATATTATATTTTGTATGAGTCAATAGAAGTGTCAAACAGCCCTCCAAGACAAGCACTAGCATCCTCCTACAGGTCGGCTTCAAAGAAATAATTTTTTCATAAAAAGGACACGTCGGTTCAGTTGAAGTCATGTCGGCTAATTATGAGACTCCAACCACTATAAATAGGCAGCTCAGCCTAATCTCAGAACGCAGAAATTTCAGAGCAGAATTTCGGTAGGGGTCTGCGGTTAGAGAAGTGCGAGGTACAACAAGGTCTGCGGTTAGAGAAGTGTGAGGTACAACAGGTTTGAAGCAAAAGGTGCAGCGAAGTACAACAGAGGAAAGAGGAGTATAATCCGAGCTCCTCTCTGATTTGTTTGAGTTTATATTCACCTCCACCGAGTTTACTTGCAGCAAAAGGAAAAGAGCACAGTCTAAGTTTATTTGCAACAGAGGGAAGGCCGGAACAAGAAGGTACAGTTTAGAAGGAATTTGAGATAAGAAGAAGGTCAAGTCTAGAAGGAAGGCCGAAGGTTTGAAGCTGAAGAAGGTCGAAGAAGAAAAGGAGCTGAGAAAAGGGAAAAAGAGCAGAAGGTCGATTGTCGTTATCAAAGGATCTCATCAAAAGAACTTGTGTCATGGTCTTGGAGTGGCAACTAGGTCAACGGCCTTGGTCTTGGTATTCATCAATTGGAATCTTTATAAGAAGAATTTGTTCGGGTTTTCCTCTCAAAGAGTGAGAGGTTTTGGCCCTGGATGATAGCCCATATTCTGTGTCTCTAGTCTCTTTATGGTCTATGCATTGGTAGTTGTTTGATGAAGAAGAACACTAATAGCTTAAGTGAAAGAAGACTCTAATCTAAAGAAGTAAAAAGTACTCACAAGTAGTTACTAATAGAAGAGAAACACATAATATCGATGCCCTAGATTTTTCAACATGATATCTATTGACCACTCTATGTCAACGACCCATAGCAGTACACCCCTTTTTTCGCAAAAGGGATCTATCATGTTCGAGTGTTCGCATCATTCAGATTTCATCATCAGTCGATAGTTTGTTAAAGATGTAAACCCATTATGCATGGTTATAATGTAAATGATCTTAGTAAGACCATCATGTATGTAACAACCTAGGTAAGCATAGTATTTTGATGACGATTTCTACCTTAAGAGGTTTTTTGTCTCACTGATTCATCTGTGTCTCTAGACACAAATGATCGACAAAGTTTTTCCCTCCAACCTCACCCCAAAGCTAGGGTGGATTTTGTCATCAAGATATTAAGTGAGTCCTAGTGTTTTTTATCGAGTCTTTGTAAAAGTAATTTGGGAATAATCCTAGCTAATTGGCTAGATTATTTTATTACAAATTACTTGGTCTACTAGATCATATTTTGTGTCGCAGAAATGGGTAAATGTTGAGGGTCTATAACGAATGGATGTTCCCCCTTCATGTATTAAATTGTAAAATCTTCATGTAAAAAATATTTAGTGCCCGGTCCCTCATTAATTAGACACCATCGCTAAATATTAGAGGGTTGGAAAA